>CM066912.1:14423398-15131250 GCA_033964015.1 Scolanthus callimorphus | reverse complement strand
TCCAAAAAAATATCCTTACCCCCTCTATGCAATTTCCAAAGAAAAAAACAGTATTTGTATGAAAAGATCAGGTAAATTGGACAGCATTTCCAATCCCTTCGTAGGAGGGATGGATAATATGGAACCAGTCATTTCCAGAAAATATCCCCCACAAAGAAGGGTGTTGAGAGGAGACCCCCCTCCCCTCATCCCTCCAAAGAAAGTAAATTGACTCCTCACCCTCACCCCTCTGGGATTTCCAATGTCCTTCCATGACCTACGGATGGAAAACGGGAGACAAAGCAGGTCATTCAAGGTGTTAGAAAAAAAATAAAGAACAGAAATGGAAGAGCAATTTTATCCTACCCAACTATATGAACTATTCCATACCATAGAAATCAAAACAAAAATGTTACTAAAATTAATAGAAAATATCCGAAAACATAGCAAACTTTTTGTTGGGTGACCAAAACGGAACAAGAAGAACTACTTTGCAAAATCACTCAATCATGACAAGCCTTCGAACCCCTCTTTGAACAAATAAGTGAAATTAACAATCAAAATTAGGCAAAAGTTAATGTACTTTTTTATGTTTATTGGAGTTTTGCCAATGTAAATCATTATTATTTCTTACAGTTCCGAATAAAAAATATATCTAAGTATATCTCATTGTAGGGGGATTTACTGGAACTCCAGTGAGCAATGGTTTAATTCCAGTTTTAAGCCTTGTTCTGGTAGGGAGCAATCATTATTTATGCCAGGGGGTGGGCTGGCAAGATTTTTCATTCAGCCCCAAAAAAAAGTATCAATAAAAACCTCAAAACCCCTTTAGGCAATATTTATAATAATGATAGCCCCCTCCCCCTTTAGATGAGGAAGAAATGGGCGACATCTAGATACCAAGTAGACAACAACCAACCTATTTTAAAGACATTTCCTGATGCGTGCATAAACAGTTTCTTGTAATTTTACAGGTGTGTAACCTCTTGTATCCATATATTAAATTAACGTCGTTGCTGCCATAAAACGTAGATGAATCCTCACACTTGTTTTCATATTTTCGGGTGACCCTCTACTTGAACGTGCAAAATTTAACATGGTCCCCCTTAATAATTGCCAGCCCACCCCCTGGCATATATAATGAATGCTCCCTTAAAGTAAAAGTAAACGAAAAACTACCAACAGAAAAATGAGCATAGCCCCTTACCCATTATAAGGTGAGATCCTGCTTTGGAATAAATATCAAAATAGTTCCCTTGAAAAACTGTCGACTTTCTCCAACTTCCTTATAAGGAAATATCTGCATACCATATTGAAATTCCAGTAAGTTTTCAATATTTCTATTAGCCTAGAAAACTTAAAACTCAACCAGGACTCAGATACACTCGAGAAAGGATGATATGCACATTTTCCAGGGGGGGGGGGGACTCCCAATATTCTCGTCGGAAAAATTGATTTTGACCCTAAGGGATAGCAAAATGGTTGTGGCAAACAGCAAATTTACCCCTAAAAGAAAGCAAATTTGGCGTGGCGGCCGCCGAAATTTACCCTAAAAGATAGCAAATTTGGCAGGTCAAAACAAATAAAAGCGAAATTTTAGGTCTTTTAGGGTTTTCAACCAAGTTTACTTGTAAATATCGGTTCTGGTGTCAGTACCATTATATTTCTGGGCAAGGATTGGTCTGAGACTCCCCTTAGGGATAGGTCTGATTTTAAAACACCCCTAAGAGATAGCACGTCTGTCAATTTATACCCTAAGGGATAGGACGAGCACCCCGTCTGAAAATATAGGGAGTCCCCCCCCCACCCCCCCCCCCCACACCCCCCCCCCCCCCCCCCCCCCCCCCCGGGCACATTTTCCACTGTGTTTTTCATGGTCAACAACCTGGAAACAAGGCAGACAAGACACCACAGGAAGCTTGGTTCGATGTCTAAAAAGGAGGCATGTTTGAATCACAATACTGATAAAGTACAAATTCATGGTCTAGTTAAAAGTATAAGTACAAATAATTACAAAGTGTTTTGAAATTTTGCTTTTTGCACTTGGGATTTCGTAATTATGCGAACAACAAAAAGGAAAGAGTTTGAGTAGGCTATCCTTGTGAGTTAATGTGTTGCATTCATTTTTTTGTTACAAGATTGTAAAAATACTTCTGGAAAGGTGGTATGTTTATATGAACCAGGCCACAGGCAGGCTAAGATGACCTCTTAAATTCCAGGGTTTTTTCACAGTGTTTAGTGCAAATGGAGTCTAGAGTTACAGGGGGGTTAGCTGATGCCCTGGTAAAAGTCTTGGCTACCTTCTTGCACCTTGTGTTGCAATTCATGTGTGAACCAGCCCTAGCATCAGCACCTGAGAACTGAAAAAAATCAAAGTCAAACGGACACCTACAGCTAAGTAGCCTTAGTCAGTAAAAGAAATTTACAGGCTTGGAGGGCTGGATCATCAAATACCATAACTGCTTAAAGTACCTTTAAAGTCCTTGAAACAGCATTTAAAATTCCACAAAGTGTGGTGACAAATCTTAACCTAAGTCTGAATTCTAAGATTCCAGACCTCTAGCAAGAAAATCAGAAAAACATTCATTTCATGGAATCTCAAAGGCCAGGGACGTCAAACCAGGGACGTCAAACCAGGGACTTTAAAAATATGTTGATTGTCTTGAAATGGCTAAATTTCCTGAAATATTCCCGGGAGAAATACAGTAAATGTATGGCAGTCACCTTGAATATTTGCTGGGAAACGAAGCGAAAAATATTGAGATGCCTGGCAAAACCGGGAGGGTTGACGTTCCTGTAAGACCCATGCAAGAAAAAAGAAAGATAAAAAAATAATAACAAACTTTGTTTAACTCGAATTTATAGAATAGCTTGTAACAGTTGATGTACAGCCATTACAGCTAATTTCTCCGAGTATTATACATAAACAACACATTAAAGAACCCCAACTGGCCGGGAGGCAAACCAGTCGGCTATGTACAAATAATGGTCGAGGAGTCAGAGCGGGGTCTCGAACTCGGGTCACCGGATTACGAGGACGACGCTCTGACCACTCGGATGATGATAGTATCTTTTGCATAATATCATATTCCAGGTAGAAGTAAATAAGAAAATGTGCACAAGCGTTCCCCCCTGCCCCTTTGGAGTCAGATTGGTTGTTTGGTTTTACCCTGCTTGCGTTGGAAAAAGTCCAGACCCAAATGATTTTTTCTTAATTGTCCGTAGGTGGTTATATAGAACTTTGTTTTTTAGAATTAGCTTGTAGAAATGAGATGTACAAGCTAAATTGGCATAAAAAAATGCACAGTGAATAAAAGCATCTTGGCAAACTGAAAGACAAACATGTTTCCACTGTTTTAGAGTATTTACTGTTGTAATAACATTTTTTGTGAACAGAGATCAGGCCGAGACATTTTCTTTATTTGAAGGCAGCTTGTTAGGAAGTGTGAGCGATTTTTCTCCCACGCTCTATAAATGCAAAGTTAGCTTGTAGCAAATGTCCAGGGGTTGGGGGATTTTTTTTATTGCCAAAGCCTGTTGTGCCTGTTAACTTTGTTATGCATGTGAGCAGAGAAAATCCCTTGCATTTTCTAGCAAACTGCCTAATAAATAATATGTCTTAGCCTGATCTCTGTTGACAAAAAGTGACATTACCAGAGGATTAAAAGAGTGGAAAATGCTTTTGTCTTTCAGCTGGCTGTGATGCTGGCTTTATTATCATGATACAATGTTACAGTCAATCATTATTGATGTCTGTCTATGATCTCAAGCCAATGCAAACCCCTTTTCAGCTAAAACGTTTTCACCAAAACACATGTAGTCTCATCCACAAAGCCAAGCTTCAAATATTGAGTTAATTAAGTCTAATTTCCAATAGTCAAATTAAAGAGAGTTGCTGAATGAATCACAGGGGACTGAAACATGATTCCAATGTGTATTTACAATTATCTTATTGCAAGTACAAGGGATATGAAGTATAGATAGAGTAGTTTAAATATGATATCCTAGAGATTCATGCGCCCTATAAGCAAAGAGATGAGCAAAGCACTCAACTTTGGAACTAACTTACTTGAAAACTTACCTGAATATCGTATCTTTTCTTCTTGAAGGAATATTTCTTCTTGAAGTAATCTGTCTTTAGAAACTTATTCAGCTCCAAGGATGTCCTTGAGAAGCGAGTCGTACATTGTTATTTCCATATACAAATATTGAGTTTTCCCCTAACAGTTCGAGCGACATGTTTTCTTTTCTTGAGGAAGCCAACTGCAAAGGCTGGCTAAATTCCGTAAGAATTCCGTGTCTATGCCAATTAAATTTATAATTCCGTGCTTGAGCTGTAACAAAGCTGCAAATTATTTTCCTTGTTTGTGCAATCTAAAATGATTCATAGCTTGATTTTAAACCTCTTAACTTCATTTCTTTCTGGTATGATCCCGGCTAATTAAACCACTTTATCGATTACTCATCCTTCCCTGATCCCAGTCCATTCTGCCAGCAACCAAAGACAGGTAACCCAAAGGCTTCATGTATCTTTTCCGAACATCCCCGAAAGTTCTTTCAAAGTTTTGTGGCCAATAACAATGATACAAGCTACAAGAAACTGCAGATGGCGGACGAAATATTGACTTGCACAAGGGCCGCCTAACAAAAGTGAATATCGTAACCCATGGCAACACACCATGTACGCACTCAGAAATAAGCCGACGGTACACCAGCGGCTGTCCAACGGAAAATACAACCACTCGAATACAGCTCGATGGGTTACTTTTATTTTTATTTTTATTTTAAATTTAATTTTTTTTTCACACATTAGCCTATGGGGCTCCACAGGAGTTCCGCTATTATACTATGTGTTACGAGCATAATTATTAGTGTGACTTCTTTTGTTTTCAACACGTGGCTGCGGTTTCTTTTGTTTTCTACACGTGTTCGCGGTTTCTTTTGTTTTTAGCACGTGTTCGTGGTTTCTTTTGTTTTCAACACGTGTTCGCGGTTTCTTTTGTTTTCAACACGTTGCTGCGGTTTTCTTTTGTTTTCAAGTTCGTGGTAATAGTAAAGGCGACTTTGACAACTTCTTGTGCATAATTATTATGGTTTCTTTTGTTTTCAACACATGGTTTCTATGTTCAAAGCGACTCGCATAATTATTACTGCGGTTTACAACACGTAAATACCTATATTACTATTTCAGAACCCAAACCCAAGAAGGCTAAAGCGAATCCTCCTCCAGCAGCCAGTGCTCGACCCAATACGACTTGGGAGGAAGACCCTATGTCTATCCAAGATGGACTCAGTACTGAATACTACCGTCACTGGCACCAGATCCGGACGCGCTTCTCCAGAAACCACCGTTTGTCGGACTGGTACAATTTTCGACTACCTACCTTAGATATCCAAGACCTTCTCACCTACCTGGACCGCATCTTCGACGACCAGTCTACCGTTTTCAAACTCACCTTTCCTTTGGCTACCTCCTTCGCAACAACGAGACGGCCGAGCTCCAGTACCACTACACATCAAGAAACAATAATCAACTGTTCCCCGAACCCTTTCTCGTCGCCAACGCCGCTGACCTCGACCAAGTACGTGACGCTCTGCGCAACATCGACATCCTCGAATTGGTCCGCCAGCAACGTCCCAACTCTAAATGGGTCGTCGACAAGGTGTGCAATGTCACCTACTACGTGAGTAAACTCCGTGGACACCCTATCGGTCGTGGCAAGAACCTCCCCCATTACATCGTGGAGAACCGCGGGCTTGTCCCCCTTGACCAAGGTAACAACCACCAGCAGTATGACGACAACCTCTGCTTCTTCAGAGCCCTGGCCCTCCATAACGGATGCACCTTAAAGAACCTGGAGCGGGATACGCAGGGGTGTTTGTAAAACACGGATACGGATGGCGGATGACGGATGGCGGATGACGGATGACGGATGGCGGACATTTTTCTATTTTTTTATAAACTTAATGTTATGATTGATAGTGATTGTATAAAATCTAGGGAAAAATACACACACTACTCATGTCTACCAGTTATATGCTTCAGTGTCTACTTGAAAATGTTTTGAGAAAAGCAAACCAATCCAGACGCCTCGATAATTCCCTAGTCATACTATCGCCTGATCAAAAGAGACATAATTCGTAAGTGAATTTGACTCAATCGAGGTATTTCTTAGCCTGCATTTCAGCCGTCTTTTCTTCCTACACTCCAGCACTCGTTGCGCCGGCTCTATGATATGCATATGTTCAGTGATCAACCGAACTGCACTCAAAGTCCTCAAAGGCAGATCATTGCAGTCCAGAACGGCTAAAATTTATCCATAAAAATATAACACAGCCTGGTTAGAAGATAATGTACACGCAATATACGTCGCCCAAAAAGCGAAGTAAACAAATTATTCTCAAATTATTGTGCTTGTTATCGAAGTTCCGACTCTTCAGACACAAGGCGTCCTAAAAATGATTTCCAGAACGACATCCCAACTTTTTTAGATAATTATTTCAGAATTATGAAGCACCAAGAGCAGCGTAAGTAGGAACAGAAGTGGCTATTTTTATTTTACGGGTTTTCCCAGATTCGTATGGCTCAACGCTTCTCAATGCAAGCTGTCGACTCTGACTTCGAGGAAATCGCTATAGCAAGACGGCTCCAGATTATTCGCCTGTTATTGATTGTCAGTTGCATAACAATTTAAGACAACTGGAATGAAATGTAAGGTCAAAGTGTCTTTGGAGATCTGGGCTGAGGTATATTTTTCTTGATAACGTTCTGTTAGTCCTATGTGTTCTTCCATGAATCTGCCATTGAGTGCAGTTCGCGGTCGAATTTTCAAGTTACATAAAGTTATACCAATTTTTCTAAAATCAACTCCTTTAGAAAATGCAAATATTCCGAACAAACGAGAGCATTATATATAAATAGTAAAATAAATGTTCAATCGCTTGAAGTTGTTCATGTAATTGTTCAAATTTGTGCTATAAGTTGAGGTCTACTTCTACAAGAAATAAGTGTAAGTCACTTAAATAGAAATTTAGGAAAATGTTCATAATTTTGTAAGAAAATGGTATCCGTCATCCGCCATCCGTCATCCGCCATCCGCAATCCTCCATCCGCCATCCGCCATCCGCCATCCGCCATCCGCCATCCGCCATCCGCCATCCGCAATCCGCAATCCGCCATCCGCCATCCGCCATCCGTATCCGTGTTTTACAAACACCCAATATTAAGTTTATAAAAAAAATAGAAAAATGTCCGCCATCCGTCATCCGCCATCCGTCATCCGCCATCCGCCATCCGCCATCCGCCATCCGCCATCCGTCATCCGCCATCCGTATCCGTATCCGTGTTTTACAAACACCCGGATACGCAGCATAATTATGAAAGGTAAGTAAGTTTTGGTCTGGGGTGGAAAATCTAGTATATGGTCTAGACACAGCGTAATACATTCATTTTCAATAGGTACCGCGCCACCCTACCTCCATCTCGTAAAAAGTTCGCCGGGATCAAACTGGAGGAACTCGACGAACTCGAACAACTGTTTGAAGTCAACATCTTTGTCTACGCCTTAGAACCCCTCGATACGGAGGACGACACCCCAGAGATTGTAGCTCAATTGGTCCAACGATCCCACCGTCAACACGCCTCATCCCTCTACCTCAACCTACACAAGGCCCACTTCTCTTACATCAAGAATATGGCCAAGTATTCGAAATCGTTCGCTTGCTCCCGCTGTCGAAAACTCTGGAAGAATGTCTACAAACTGCATCGTCACGAAGTCAAGTGTGATGGGAAAGTCCGATACGAGTTCCCGGGCGGTGTATACAAAACCCCACGCACCATTTTCGAGCTGATCGAAGAATACACCGACATTGGTATTCCTGAAGACCTACGCTACTTCCCATACCGTGCCACATTCGACTTCGAATCCTACTTCAAGCGTGACGATCATCCCTCAAACACAAACAAACTCCAATGGCAAGCCCGACACATCCCCCTCAGCGTCAGTGTTTGCTCGAATGTGCCAGGTTACAAAGACCCGAAATGCTTTGTGAGCGATGGAGACTCTACTCAACTGGTCCAATCCATGATTGAGTACTTAAAAGAAATCAGCCAAGAGTGTTACAAGAAAATGAAGGAAAAATTTGACGATATTCTGGACATGCTCGATGATTAATTCAAGAACAGGACTCCCAAGGGTCGAGTGATGTCGAAGATCTCATGGAGTCGGATGAGGAGGAGGAGAAAGAGGAGGAAGAAACAGAGGAAGATCGTGCTTTTATTGATAACGAGGTGGAAGAACAAGACCCTTCCTTCTACCGTGCCGTCAACCAAGAGCTCGGAGACCCTGTTCGACCACCACCTAAGGAAGAAGAAGAAAAAGAACGCGACAATTTTATAAAAAAATTAAAGAAGAGTCTGGAGGCCTATTTGAAGGAGCTTCCAGTTCTCGGATTCAACTCAGTGTTTGCAAATACGATCTGAATGTGGTCAAGGAATTCCTCTTCCCTGTCCTCGTTAAGGTTACTGAGAACCTTGGAAAAAAGGTTACTGAGAACCTTGGAAAAAAAAATCATACACGTCCTTAGTTTAACCAAAACATATCAACCTATATATCGTTGAAAAGCTTATAGAATGGACTAGCGAACTATGGCAAAAAGAAATAATTTTTTCATAATTATAATTTTTTTAAAGGTTTTATTAAAAATTCGGGTGTGAGATTTTCAAGAGCTAACGCTGTCGAACTGCTCGACCTCGACTCCCAAGTAACACATTGTTTTAACCCTTAAAGGTGTTTCTCAAAAACCGTGTCTGCGTTTTTTCAACTTTTGCTTTGTTCAAAAGTTATCGAACTTTTAAATTGGAAGGTCAAATTTTGTAGAATTTTCACGCTCTAAAAATTGAAAAAAATCATAACTTTTGAAGTAAACAAAATTTAAAAAATCGCAGACACGGTTTTTGAGAAACACCTTTAACCCTATTCAGACTGGGGGGGGGGGGGGGGGGGCTTTTCGAGCCCCCCCCCTCCAGTAAAATCCTGATTACTCTAAAACCACTGCAGCTATGATGGTGAAACTTCGTGACTTTTCCTAAAATTTATCTGGGGACATTTTGGTGTCAATGACATGTCAGTGTCAACGACCCAGTTTCCATGGCAACCACTTTTTGACATGCCTGTTTTGCAAAACTCGAAAAAAACGTGAATTTTTCATATTTCAAGCTTAATGTTGGACACATTGCCCAATTTATGACTATCGGAGCTTGTACTCCTTAGTAATTTATGTACAGACTAATTAATTTTTGACACAAAATATTTGGGGGGAGGGGTAGGGGGATTTTGTTCATTTTAACATATGGTCTAAAACCAGCTCTGGGATTCACAAATTTCCTTTTAATTCAACTTTTCAACGTCAAACACTTCTTTGATGAGTATTTTGTACATTTTGACCATTTTTTTCTCATTGAGTATTTATCTGAAGAGTCAAATGGAAATTAAATGAAATCCAAGATGGCGGATCCAAGATGGCGGATCCAAGATGGCGGATCCAAGATGGCGGACAATATTTTCAAAAGTCGTCATTATGACGCAAGTTTAATAAAATTTATGTGGTAATGTCACAAATTATTACATTTACATTATCTTGATGTTAATTAGTTGGCTTTTAGAGTATTATCTACCAAGTTTTGGAAGTTAATTAAAATTACATAAAAATTGATAAAACATTGAGAATGACGTCATTGTGACGTCACATTTTGCTCCCACGTGACAAAAATAGGTGTGGTGATTTTGTCTAAGGCTCATGGTCATTGTGTGAAAGTTTGATGATCATAGCCCCAGTGGTTCCAGAGATATAGAGAGGGGGGGGGGCGAATTAGCCCCCCCCCCCCCCCCCCCCAGTCACAGATGGTCAAAAAAAGCCCAGTCTGGATAGGGTTAAGGTTTTAAAACAATATGTTACTTGGGAGTCATGGACCGGCAGTTCGACAGCGTTAGCTCGTGAAAATAGCACACCAAAATATTTAATCAATGCTTTAAAAAAATTACAGGTATCGATAAGTGATTTTTTTTTGCCATAGCCCGCTAGTCAATTCTATAAGCTTTCCAACGATATATAGGTTGGCATATTTTGATTAAACTAAGGACGTGTATGATTTTTTTCCGAACAACGTGCGCGAAGGTTCTCAGTAACCTTAAGGAGGAAACAGTCGACTTTACCATCAAGCGGAACAATAACTTTATGGCTTTAAAAACGGAACACTTCAAGTTCCTGGATATAACAAATTTCCTCGCCCCAGGCTTCTCGTACGACAAGTTCCTAAAAGCTTACGAGTGCGAACAAATCAAAGGATTCTTCCCCTATGAATGGATGGACTCGCTCGACAAACTCACTCGCACCAGTCTTCCTCCTCATGAAGCGTTCTACTCGTCCCTCAATGGCGCCAACATTTCCGTCGACGAGTACCAGTACTGTCAAAAAATCTGGGAAGAGAACAGCATGGAAACCTTTAAATATTTTCTAATTTGGTATAATAATCTGGACGTGCAACCTTTCTGTCAAGCTGTAAAGAAAATGTGTACCTTCTGGAAACACCGACACATCGATATGCTGAAACAGGGCATTTCTATCCCTGGAGTCACCTTAAACTACCTCTTCAAGACCCTCTCTGATGATGTCAACTTCTCCTTGATTGATGAGAAAAAACAAAGACCTGTATAAGCTTTACAAGAGCAACATGGTGGGAGGTCCTTCCATCATCTTTCACCGGTACCACGAAGCTGGCGTGACCAAGATTAGACAGAGAGCAATGGAAGCTGAAGGCAAAAACCTCAAACTGTGTCAAAAGATCGTGGGGTACGATGCCAACGCCCCCTACTTGTGGGCTATTATGCAGCCTATGGCCACCGGTCAGTTTACCCGCCGACGAGAGGAGACTGGGTTCAAGAAGGAGGGAGGCGTCAAAATGGCCACCGAGTGGCTCGAGTGGGAAGCCCAACAGCGCAACATCAAGATCCGCCATCAAGCCAATAACATCGAGAAACGTATTGGACCCAGAAAGCTCCCCGTCGATGGTTACCATGGAGACTCCAAGACCATTTTCCAGTTTCATGGTGAGTTCTTACATTCAATTGTTCCCTTCTCACACAACCCCGATAACTTAATGCTTTCATTGTTCCAACAGGATGCTGGTGGCATGGACACCCCTGTTATCTAACCGAGGACCAAGAGATGAATGAGCGACGGCAAAAGCCCATGACTGAACTGTATGCAGAGACCCAAGCCAATACCCAGTACCTCCGCGACCAGGGTTATACGGTGGTGGAAATCTACGAGTGTGAATGGCGACAACAGAAGAGACGGAACCCCGCTATTCGTCAGTTTCTCGAGTCCAAACTCTACCGGAAGCTGGACAAGCAGAGAACCCTGACCGAGGCTCAACTTCTGAACGCCATCCGCCAAGACAATCTGTTCGGGGTGGTAGAGTGTGACATCCGGGTCCCCGACGATTTAAAAGACCACTTCTCAGAAATGACACCCATCTTCAAAAATACTGAAATCTCCCGTGACGACATCGGTGACTCCTCTCCTTAAATGGTACCCTGACCATGGTTTGGAAGTGACCAAAATCTACCAGGTGGTGGAGTACGACCCGAGCCCCTGTTTCAAGCCGTTTGGGGAGGCCGTGTCTAATGCTCGACGCGCCGATGATGCTGACCCGAACAAGGCCATCATTGCTGAAACCATGAAGCTGGTAAGTAAAACTCTCCACAGGACCCCCTCTTTAGCGTTAGAGACTGAACTGTTTTTTTCTTGACAGGTGGGAAACAGTAGCTACGGCAAAATCATTACTGATCAGGAGCGCCATCGGGAAGTAGCCTACTGCGAGGACGCCAAAGCCACCAGAATGATCAACACGCCTTACTTTCTTCTTCTTCTTCCCTCTGGACCCACCTCCTTTAATGGTTGAAGATTCTTGTGGGTATAGTGCGGTGCAGGTGCAGGTGTAGAAATTAAAATTCGCCGTGGGTGAAGGTGCAGTTAAGAAGCAATGAGTGTGTGTTAGAATTGTGAGTTCTGTGACTTTAGACAACTGGATAAAATAGATAATGACACGTATGAAGTCCAGTCTTGTAAGCGACACATCAAATTGAACCTTCCTTTACAAATTGGCTTTTTTGTCTACCAGTATGCCAAACTCAGGATGCTTCAATTTTACTATGACTTTATAGCTCAGGTATATTAAGGCATGGGTGTTTTTCAAAAAAATGCGAAAAATACTGAAAAAAATTCTCTAGGGTAGATAAAATATCTTCTGTAGAATGTTTTTCGTTAAGGTTGGTACACCCGGTGAGACGTTTCCTTTGATGTATTTGGTTACCATGCCAACGGGTTGCGTGACTTGTAAAAGCGTGACAAAGGCACAATTTTCTTTCAGTCCTCTGCATTCGATGGGGGTCATACCAATGGTTTCCCAATGGGTCTTATTATGACCAGTGTCGGGCGTACATTACCATTCCAACGAGGATGGGTGTCCAAGTTATCCACATTTTAAGAAAAGGAGAGGTATCATATTACATCATCACAAATAAGGCTATCCTAAAAAACATTTCCAGCCATCCTCGTTGGATCAATAATCTACACTATATAACAAACACTATAATGCACTCTGGCGAACGATTTCGCTTTTCCCCATTGAATGCAGAGGCCATTTTCCTAGAAATTAAATTCAAGGTCAGAGGTCATGCATTTGTTGCCATAAAGACCAACATTGGTGAAAATGATTGAGAATGATCAAAGGTATTCAAATGTAGATTGTTTGGATCCCTCAGAGGCATTGGTTTTGAGATGGACCACCCCCCTCAGTTTTACGTCCGCCATTTTGGATCGGGCTTCCGCCCAGGCCTTAACCTACCTGAGAGATAAGTACATAGACCGATCTAATTTTGAATATTGTGAGACAGATACAGATAGTGCCTATGTCGCCATCGCTGGAGAGAGTTTTGAGTCTTTAGTTCAACCAGAGTTAAAGGATGAATTTGAAGCAGACAAGCATAATTGGTTCCCCCGTACCGACACTCCTGAGGACAAAGCCTACGACAAACGCAAACCGGGTCTGTTCAAAGAAGAATGGTCTGGAAAGGGGATTATTAGTTTAAGTAGTAAGACCTACTATTGTTTTGGGGCATACGATAAATTTAGTTGCAAAGGTGTAAACAAGAGATGTAATGATATTGACAAAGACAAGTACTTGAACGTTCTTCTCACCAAACAGTCTAGTTCGGGTATAAATAAAGGATTCAGAGTCGTCAACCACGTGATGTATACGTATCAGCAAACACGTGAGGGATTTTCCTATTTTTATCCTAAGCGGAAAGTACTCGAGGATGGCGTAAGCACCATACCTTTAGATGTTTAACTTTATGTATGAGTAACTATAAGTTATGTAAATATATATACTAGTAACTATAAGTAATGTAACTATATATACATATACCCTATACTATATGTAATGTAACTCTACATATATTATACTCTTAAGCAATATAAGTGTAAATAAAGATATACACGAGTGATCTAAATGTCCCGTTTGTCGCCTTTTGTCTCCTTTTTTCCCCGTTTTTTTTCTAAAAAATAGCGGTGTAGGGTTGGGTTTTGATTCAGTCCTATTTTACTTTGGTCGCGGTAACATGGTTCGGAGAATCTGTCGAGACTGTCCTATTGAGGGATGTGGTTCGAGATTTTTGGTCAAACTTTCTAATCATTTAGCTCAGACTCATAATTTACCAAGCAAGGAACGCAAACCATATTTGCAACAAGCCAAGTTACAGCCCGTAGTTCTTATGCATGATTATCAACCCAAGCCTCGCTGGGTGATCCCAAGCTATAAATAGGACACCTTAACATTGATCTGATCATTTCCCACCATGGACACTAGACTAAAACATCCCTTTAGCGCGATCGTTGCCGGCCCTTCTGGATCTGGCAAGACCCAACTATTGAGACAAATTTGGAGAAAGGAGAACACGTGATTAATGGAGCCCCCGAAAACATCCTATGGTGTTATGGAATATATCAGCCCACCTACGACGAAATGCAACAGACCATTCCTAACATAAACTTTGTAGAGGGATTTCCGTCGGACTTGGAATCTCAGCTGGATCCTTGTAGAGGGGGACGGACAGTTGAACGCCACAATAGCAAGCTGTCAAGGGCATTTCCCCTCTTTTGTTCTAGGGATTAACTCCTATTGTTCTAGGATTAGCTCCTATTGTTTGGGTTTTAAGAAAGCGGCGGATTAGGCCGACCCGCAGGATCAGGCGGAGCACGTGTCCCGGAAGTCACCCCCTTGGGGAATTCTATAGTTGATCTGGATTGGTCGATGACTCATCCCCTTGGTAAACACCGGAAGCCCCTCCCCCTTGGGAATTCCGCAGCAGATCCGGATTGATCGATGACTCATCCCCTTGGTAAACACCAGAAGTCACCCGTTTGGGAATTCTTTTGTTGATCCGGATTGGTCGATGACTCATCCCCTTGGGCCCCGATCCGCAAGTCTGTGGTCATAATATTTGAGAAAAGCGATGATGTCATTTAAATTTTAGATTTTATTTTAGAGGTAGTAGAGTATAAAACGGTTTAGTCATTCATGATGTTCATTTACGCTCTCATGCTCTTGACCGTGATACCGCTAATCTACTGTCTGAGAGCACTTGATTTTTACGTGAAAGAACATGGCGAACGCTGCACCTCAAACTGTCGGCGGTGTCAATGGCATGGCGGCCACGACTGTCAGTGATGAGGTGGACTTCACAGCTCATCAAAAACTTTGTCTGTTTGCTAAATATTTGTATGTAGAGATGTATACAAGAAAAATAATGAAAATGGCTAAAGAGGACTGCGATGGGTGTAAAGAAAATTATTGCAGTCAAAGAAATCATACATGTCTGATGTATGATACAAAGGAAATGTGGGAGCTCTACTGTGACAAAGAAGACATTGAAGTGAACTTATTTTGATCGCTGATATTTGCATGCAGCTGATAAAGCTGACAAGCTCTTGCTATACAGAGGGACTAGGAACATTGATCTTTTGTCTGCCAGAGATGGATCTTCAAGACGTGGAGGACGTTTACTTTGAGATGTGCGTCCCACCCACGCTAAAAACTCAACTGACTGCAAGATTTGTAAATAACATTTGTGACACTATGGGCTGTCCTGAGAACTGGTCGCCCGAAATATTTGCAGACTATGCAGCACTGTTAAAAGATCATTCAGTTTAAGTTTAGTATCAGTTGAGTATAGCCATCGTTATAGTACAGAGATGGGTTGTGGCTGTCTAAGTGCTTTACCAAATCTTAAGCTACAGGACATTTTTAGACAAGTTCGTTGTATGCTCGCTTGTTGTGGGGGAAAAATTACAATACAAGGTTCAGAAATAGATGGCGGACAAACTGAACGCGTTGCTATCAGATCTGCATTACGATCTAGAGCAAGGCGAGAGTCTTCGAGGGATGGAGGCTTTATATCGTGCTGCAAAAGAAAAGAATAAGAAAATTACGAGAAAACAAGTACAAGAATGGCTGAATAGTCAAAGGACTTATACCCTTCATAAACCAGTGAGAAAGCATTTCCCCCGTTTATTCTAATGCTATAGATGCAATATGGGAAATGGACTTGGTAGACATGCAGGCTTTGAAAAAATACAATCAAAACTATCGTTTTATATTAACAGCTATTGATATTTTATCTAAATATGCATGGGCTATACCACTTATAGATAAGACGGGCAAATCCGTTATTGCAGCTTTAAAGAAGATTTTCAAAATGGGTAGAAAACCTGTAAAAGTTCATTTTGATCGAGGTTCGGAATTTACCAATAGGGAGGTTCAAGCATTCTTCAAAATAGAAGGTATTCAATCGAATCACACATTTAATGAAACAAAGGCTTCTATTGTAGAAAGGTTTAATAGAACTCTGAAGACCAAAATGTGGAAATATTTTACCTGGAAACGAACTCTGAAGTATATAGACGTGTTACCTAAATTAATGAAATCATACAATAACTCGTATCATAGAAGCATAAAAACAAAACCTAGTTTAGTAAATAAACAAAATGAGGATCAAATTTGGCATGTTTTGTATGGCCATGAAACGGGTAGAAAAGCGTATAAGTTAAATGTTGGAGATGTTGTTCGCATTGCGAAAACAAAGAAGACGTTTGATAAGGGATACTTGCAAAACTGGAGTGAGGAGATATTTACAGTATCAAAGCGAATTCCTCGCAATCCTCCAGTCTATAAGTTAAAAGAATATGATGGAAATGAGATCGAAGGCTCATTCTATTCCAGCGAGTTACAGCCTATTTCTAAAGTAGATGATTTATTCTTAATCGATAAAATCGTTAGAAAGCGCAAACGAGGTGGAAAGGTAGAATATCTTGTGAGTTATCTAGGTTATCCAGAAAAGTATAACGAATGGATTTCTAGTGATCAAATTGAAAAACAATAAAGTATAAAGTGATATGTATGAGTTGTTCTGTCTCATTCTGCACCTGCTCTGTAATGGCAAAGCAACGTCAATTCTTCCTCCATCTCCCGAGCAATAGCTCTATGGAACTTTATAAAGACAACACACTTACAGAGTTCAAAGTGAAACTTCCAGAAACAATCACGTTATCAAATGAGTGGGAGGTCGGTCTAGCGTCCATCACCTACCCTCGCACCTGGTATAATATCGGTGGGGATTTCAATGATTTTTTATATGATGATACTGGAAAAGGTGTGTGGATGTCATACACTATTCCAGTTGGACATTATAAATCTGTTAATGAAGTTATCAAAGCTATGACGGAACAGCTGAAAAAAAGAAAAGTTACAAACGTGACTCTGGAGCTGGATAAAGTGTCTGAAAAAGTGACTATCACCCTACAAAATGAAGCTAAGATGTATCTTCCCAGTGGTTTAACAGTTATTCTTGGGTTTGGAGGTGAAAACATACAAATTAAGAAAACAACAACATCTCCCTACATATCAGATCTCAGTGGTGGTTTTCAGTCGATATACATTTACACCGACATCGTTCAAAGTCAAATTGTTGGTGATAGTAGAGCGCGACTATTGCGCATAGTCCCCGCAAAAGGAAAGGACGGTGAAACTGTGACAGTCACCTATAGCAATCCACAGTATTTACCGTTGGCTCTTAATCAATTTGAATGTGTGCAAGTGCTTTTAAGAGATGATTCTGGTAGAAAAATTTCATTTCAACGTGGACGTGTAGTGATAACGTTGGACTTCCGAAGAGCTCCATATTTTGTATGAAATTATTTTGTATGAAATGGCAAACCAAAAAGGAGATGGACTTGCTGTGTTTCATGGTGGGCGGTTTCAGAGAGGATATGGTCAAGTTGGTTATGGGATTGGCTCGTTTTTTAAGTCTCTCGCAAGAAAAGCGATGCCATTTTTACAATCTGGTGCTAAAGCAGCCGGACAGGCGGTGGTAAACACGGGGATGAATATTGCAAAAGATGTCGCCCCTAGTAAAAGTTTTAGAGATTCTGCTAAGAATCGCATTCAATCTACGGGGCAACAATTACAAAGCGATGCTATAGCCGAAGCTAAACGTATTGGATCTCAGATGATTGGCAGTGGTACACAAAGAAAGCCACGCAAAAAAGCAATAAAAAGGCTCGCCCCCAAAAAACCAACCACTTCGCGGAAAGCAGCCAAAGCGAAAAGAGCTGAGAAGCAAGACTCTGTTGGAAATTGGTTTAAAGAGTAAATATGCAGGCCTATCTTCACCCTAATTCAGTGCCATGTTCAAAAAGCGAGTTGGACCTATTCACGGTCCCAGCAACCCAAGTAGCTATTGAAAAGGGAAGATGGATAGCACACCGTCCAAAATCAACAATCGCTGAATCAGCTCCGATTGAGATTAGTGTAGCTGGGACGGACGAATATCATGATCTTAGCAAATCCTTTTTGATGACAGAATGTCAAATTGTGAAAGGGGATGGCACTACTACAGCGGAGGAAAAAGTGACTTGTATTAATTATCTACATGGAGGACTGTTTAAAGATGTCTCTGTGTTTTTCAATGGCACGCAAGTCACTCAAGCGTCGGGAATGTATGCTTATAAAAGTTATTTTGAAACACTTTTGAATCATGGAGTCGATGCTAAAAAATCACAGTACACTGCTGGATTATTCTACAAAGACACGGCTGGAAATATGGACGCAAACGACCCCACACTGACAACGGCTGCCGCTAACACTGGTCTAAAAACCGGTACAGTCAAACTAAGAAGAGCAGCACCTTTGAGTTAGCTGGGCCTATATTTTGTGATGTGTTTTATAGCGACCGTTTGCTGTTGAACTTTGTAGATTTAGACATTAAGCTAACACCCAACACTAATGCCTTTTGTTTGATGACAAGCGAGGCAAATCCTGAATATAAGGTAGTGATTAAAAAGGCAGTCTTAATGATGTTTACTATGAAAGTAAGCCCTATAATTAAACTGCAACACACTAAAATGTTAGAAAAAGGCGTAACCGCTAAATATCCTTTTCGACGTACGGAAGTCAAATCCTATACTATCCCTACGGGAAATCCCTCCATTCATAAGTCCAACATATATTCAGGGGTTATACCGAAGCATTTGATTGTTGCCATGGTAGATAGCACCGCTTTTAATGGGAGTTATGTTAAAAACCCCTACAATTTTCAGCTTTTTAAAGCAACTTCATTCAATCTAACCGTGGATGGAGAACAACTGCCTCAGAGGCCCTTGAGATTAAATTACCAACCACGGGCGGAGAGACCTATCTGGAGGGGTTTCTCACGCTATTTTCAGGGAATGGGATGCTCTTTCAAAACGCGGGATTGGATATAACACGCTCTGATTGGCTTTCTGGGTATTCAATTTTTGTGTTCGATCTTTCACAAGATCACTCTGGTTCAGCCGATCACGTGACACAGAAGCTTAAAGGGGACCTATCGCTTGATTTGCAATTTTCTGATGGCCTCGCATCTGCTATAAATTTGGTGGTCTATGGCAGCTTTGACTCTTTGTTGGAGATTTCTAAAGATCGATTCATAACGCTTGACAATGCATATTAAAGGAATGACTACCGGGCTGATAGAACGTGTTGTTAATAGAGATCCCATCTCAAGAAACGTGTTTGTTGGAGTTTTTGCTAGGGATCGCCTACCAAGGCAAATGAAGTCTTATCCTACCGCAATAATAGTCAACACAGACAAACATTCTGATAGAGGAAGTCACTGGTTGCTGATTTTTATCCAATCACCAGAGTATGGAGAATTTATTGATAGTTATGGAAAACCTCCAAGTTACTATAGCCAAACATTTACTCATTATCTAAACAAACATTGTAAAGAATGGACGTTTAACCATTTTAGTTTACAGAGCCCTTTAAGTAGTGTTTGTGGTGAATATGCAGTATTTTTTCTTATGCATAGGGCAAGAGGAATGAGCATGGGAAAGATTGTAAACATATTTTCAAAAACAAATAGAAAACAGAATGATGAACTAGTATACCATTTTGTATCAAAGTACTTTATTTAATAAATGACATATAAAATACATCCGTCTCGTGTGTCTTTACAACATCAATAATTTGTTAAATTGAGTTCTTTTCTTGTTGTCTGAGAAGGTCCAGGTTTCCTATGTGGTGAAGGCTTCTTTGTCCTCTTCTTTGGTGTGGTGGGAGGGGTAGGTGGGATAAGTTGTCTCCCTTTAGGCGTCTCACCCAATGGGGTTGTAAGCCTACTCGCTTTCAGAAACTGTCTACGATCTTCATTCCCAACAAAACTTTCGGGAACATTCATTTTGGCCAAAGTCTTGGTGAATTGATCTCTTCCAGCTGGTCTTAAATCTTTACGAGATCTTAAAGTATCGCTGATAAGGTCGGTAATATTGCTATGTTCCACAGGGTTCCCGTCGATACTAACGACACCTTTATCATTCCATTGTATTTCGTTGGGGTCCTTTTTCAACCAATTTAATAAAGCCTTGCCTTGATTTTTATATTTTTTTGGGATGCTATCTAAAATGTCTTCATCTGTTATTGACGTACTCGGGGCATTGGTTGTAGGATTGTCAGCCTGAGGAGAGTTTGAAGAAGATGCCGCTGCACTCTCCCGAGCTATTTTTACTGTGGGAATATCATTTTGACGCTGACTTTGAACACCCATATATCGCTGTAGCATTTGATCATACTGTTTCATCCGTACTTCAGGTGGAATGTCTTCGTCAGCTACAGTATCTTCCATTTTTCGACTTAATGAGGCAAGAGCTTTCACGCTCGGTGAACTCTGAATGTCATTTCGTCGTTGAATAGAATTGAAAACGTCTTCTGGTACTAAGAACATTTTGCGGCTGTGCTTCATTTTGTTAATAAATTTCCCAATACCGATAACACAGGAGGAAGCAGGAGCGTTAACAAATTGCCGCCGGTTTGAGTTAACTTTTCTCGTTTCTTTTTGATAGACTGTTTACGATCCACGAGAATCCTCAGCAACTCTTTATTCCTTTTAAGCTTCTTTTTCTCCGACTCGCTAACCGGTATAACACCTCTAATAAGATTCAGCGCGATTTCGCAAATGCACCGGATCAACTCGTTGTGAGAATGTTGTAAAATTGCTTTTCTCTGCCGCTGATTACACTTGGCTAAAACGCGGAGATAGTCAGCGTTGTCTTGCATTCGAGCACTCATCATCAAATGAGGGAAATATAAAACGTACACCCAGCTATATCATATAGGCAACTTGTTGTTCTCCTGGTAGTATTCGACTACGCAATCGTATTGCTTCGGGAGTCAACGGGTGCATGTCAAACATCAAATAACTGTATGGCTCTCGAACAGCATCTTGATAGCTTTGTACTACTTGTTTAGTAGCGCCGGGAAACGCCTGACGTGCCAAATTGGAGATGCCGAGACAATCGCGCGGGTTCTTGAAGACAAAGAGATATTGACAGTTTAAACTTATGGTGCGGTTGTGTTTTCCTTTACCAAATAAGTTATGTGTGATAAACATGGTAGAGACTCCTGTATGGTGAGTCCCTTTTACGATCCATGATAGAAACGCATCGCTGTTGAGACACTGATCAAAAAGATCATCGATTACAACGATACCAGGTTCCCCATTAAAGAACAACCCAATGTTTTCGGGTAAGCCCGACACAAACTCCAAGTTTGGGATTTCTTGCTGCATTTCAAGAAACAGAGGTTGCCAGGCCCCATAACAATAAACTATCTTCTCAATGGGTTTATCAAAAATGTCGTCCGCGTGTAAGAGCAGCTTTCTAGCCAAATGGCTTTTCCCGGACATCGTTGACCCAGCGATCAGAATGTTCGAGGGTGTTTTTATCGAGACATCATACGATTGATCCATGTCGTTCAACTGTTGGTTTTCAACTGATGCGTGAATGGGACCACTAGAACTTATAACTTTTGCCCTTTGTAACCAATATTTCCGCACATCAGAGTTCAATAAATGCACGTTTGCTAAATGATTAGAAAGTTTGAGTAACCCGCAGGAGGGACACAATGGACAGTCTTTTCGTTTTCTCCCAGCCATGACTAAGAAAATCTGAAGTCGGAGTCTGGATGTAAACGATTTTAAACTCTTCGATTAGACGATTTTTACATGAAAAACACGATGGGAGGGACAAGAGGGACACTTTTTGCTATGTAAGCTCACACTTAATGATTACACGAGGGACATTTTAAGATGAAAAACACGATGGGAGGGACAGGAGGGACATATTTTGCTATGTAAGCCCACGCTTAATGATTAAATGAGGGACACTTGGAGATGAAAAACATGAAGGGAGGGACACATAAATGTACTAACATCCCTCAAATGCAGATTGGAGAGATACAAAATAAAGACAATACACTTTTTCATCTCTCAGCATGATTTATTTACAAGATAATATAGCCTATGTACAAATCACAACTTAAATTCGATAATGTCCAAAAGCTAGTGTTGTAATACCATCTTCTAAGATGTAACGCTTATCGTCATATGGAGAAAGTCCTATCTTGTTAATATTAACACTAAAAAGATTATGATTAATACTTTGAATTCTGTTCATTTTCGCCATTTTTCTTGTGCGTTCAAACAAACACTCTTTATAATCATTATGTCTAATGTCTCTTTTAGTGACATTTTTTGCCACACCTTTCGCAGTCTTTTTTTCAACAGTCTTTCCCTGTTCAGAATATTTCAAACTATACATTTTGGGTCTAAGCCCTACAATTCTTCTGCAGGTTTTCCTGCGAGTTCATCTTTAAATTTTCCTAAAACTTTCTTATTTACACTACTATACAAAAAATGATCTGGATCATAATCACTAGTGTCAAATAAATCTTGATTAACAAGCATGTCTAAATAAATGTCTTCTGTTTTGATATGATATGTCAAACTGTCTGTGTCCGTGAACAAAAGAGTGGCTTTTTCATGGCCATACGTTGGTAGGATATAATTGTAATGGAAATTATACATTACAACTTTAGAAAGATCTAAAATACAGAATCCCACATAGATTGGACGATTCAGATATAGAGTAGGTTTCTTCATATTAACACCTACAAGATTTTCAGAAAAGATCTTAAAACGCTCAAAAGAGGGTGATGCGACAAGTTTTTTAAGTTTCTTCTCATCAGAAATCAAACGTACGTCAACACGCCTGCGCAAATTTTCCATTGTCTTGCCGAACACTGAATTATTCATTAGTTTAAAAAAATCCTTCTCGAAATCGTTGCGCGCTTGTTTTCGTTTCTCTGTATTGAAATCAATGTATGTTTTGAGCCATGCCTCCTGCGAAAAACTAAGCACCCTATGTATATTCTTTAGTTCCATTCCGAGAGATAAATACTGCTTTAGATTACGATAGTGAAGAACATACCGCGTCTTGTCATTCAAATTCGGTATGAGTTTTTCCGTGGGTGCGCACCCCATACCGAGCTCATCTCGTAATATGGCGCTGTAAGGGGAAAGTTTTTCAAGATCAATTTTTTGCTTTTCCGGAGCAAGTGGGTAATCATTATGAGCATCGTGAAGATGCTGGGGATAGGCCAAATCGACTTCCAAAATGTATCCTGTCTCCCCGTCATCCGGGAGATTTTGAATGACAAGCTCATCGATCTCTTCCTCACTTAGCCAATGGAAATCCCCATATGGTAATTTTTCCGACATTGCACATCCATAGAGGTTATTAGCGTCGGTGTACAAAATATAGCTATTTTCCTTATTTGGGTCGTAAGATTCCCCTAGGTAAGAATTATTCGCTTCAGCGTGACGATGAGTGATGCATGAGATCCCACCCCGCATTCCCCGCTCAATAAACAGGTGCATTTCTATATCTGTAAATAACTCTAACTCGATCTCAGTCATTTTCAAACAAGCCGCAAACGAGAGCCCGGGACTTGTGAAAAAATGACAAGGGTCAAGCTCGTAGTATGATAGACAGACTGCGCGGAAAGCTTCAAAGACATCCCCGAGGAGTAAGACATCAGAAAGAAGATACGCGTCGTGGTAGTCTCCTAAATTCCTACACTGAAAACGCCTAAAAACGTTTTGCGCATGTGCGTAATCTTCTTCACTAATGCCTTCCCCTCTCAGGGTGCTAAAGAAAGCTTCTCTAGGAGGCAGGCAAGTCTCTGAAAAGCGCGAAAAGGAATCAAAATATTCGTAAGGGTACACGCCCTTGCGTAAAAACAAAGCTACTTTATCATTATCTACATGCTTTTTCAAAATTGAAAATGAAGCATCACCCTCTTTCGCAAGGTTCGAGACAAGCTTCTCAAGAGACGCATTCATAAACTGTAACGAGTCCAAAAACACCAGGTTGCCAATTGAAAAGGAAATGTATTTTTCCGTGTTGTTTGGAATGCAAGTAATTTCTTCCTGCAATTCCCCAATTTTTGCATGAGGAGGTGAGAATCGTACCCGCGACTGTTGTGAAATACCACAGGGATCCTATCCGTAAACTGATAATTCAAATTACAATCGTTATGGGCGGGACCCCTGTATTTGCCAGTCAGATGGCAATGATCGCGCACTCGGTCGGTTCCCAACTCCTCATGACAGATATGACAATGTGTTGCCTCTTGAAAAGCCTGCTCCTCCTCGTTAGTTATATCCATAGGCACAACATTCGATAAAATCTCTTCAATCTGATCTCGCTCATGTAAAATACTTGTTAAAAATTTCTCGATACAGTCCTCCCCTCTATACAAAACAGGATCTGAACAGTATTGTTCAACTGTCGACTTAATAACATAACAGAAACCTGATGCTCTGTGCTCGTGCGTCTTTTTCGTACTTTTATCGCTGATGTCAGCACACGGCTCTAAAATACTTTCAAAATCGGCATAGATTACAAAAGGCACTTTCAATTGTTGCCGAACATTATTAAACGATAAGAGATTATTCCCAGGTTCTGGGAGACTTACTTTTTGCATACCATGTTCCCTACAATCTTTTTCATGTTTTTCTAAATTTTCTTGTTTTTGAAACCCGTGAAAACAGGTCATACAATAGAACATCACCCCGTCGTGATTAGTGCGATCGCCTAACAATCTTGAAAAATTCCTAATTAAACAATAATGGCTTTTTTCGTCTTCTGAGTATAACAATAAATTAACATGCAACTCTTTTTTCTCTTTCGTTATATACAAAGGAAAACATTCTTTTTCTTCATAGCCTATAACATTTACACTAATTTCAGGATTCTGTCTTTCAAATTTACTGATTTGCGATAATTTAACTGGATATTCAATACCCCCCATATCTTGTTCATTCTCGTGTTCTACATAATTACTTACTCGTTGAGCGTGCTGCGACGAATGTACCGGGTGCTTGGCAGCCAGCACCGACCACAAGAAGCATTTTTTGTCATTATTTTTTATGTTTAGAACTGCCTTTTTAGCCTCAATCTCGCTGGGCAGCTTGATGTAAGACGAGGCGCTGAGTGGCGTATAAACCGCCGTTTTGAGCGTGAGCTCAAGCACCTGTGAAACAGAGAAAAGAAAGCCCAGGTTAACACCATATATTTTTTTGTTTTTTTCCCCACCAGCCCCCACACACACCGTTTTCATGCTTCATACATTCTTACTATTATTCTAATGATATAAAAACATCCTACCTCATCCAAAGTAAATCCGGATCCCTCCTTCAGAAACTGTAAGAAGCTCAACTTAATCTTGTCACACGCCTCCTCGTACTGCCCCGTAACGTCAGACGCACTCGTCAGAATAAGCACTTTGCTCCTAAAGTGTGCCTCAGTAATGTCCCGCTCCTCGTCCACCCTCCCAGTCTTGCTTAGTTGCGCTTTGAGGCACAAATACCACTTGATCCCTTTATTTTTTTCCAAACGTTGCAGTAATGTTCTCGTAATTGTTTTTCGTTTTCCACGTAGACATAATAATAAGTCACTTTTTTCATATTTGTTGTGCTGCATCTTATATTGATGCGCCGCCCCATTTAACGCGCTTTCCTCCTCAACTGCAGCTCCTCCTCCAGCTTGTATACGCGCTTTTTTACAATTTTTCTCCACATGCTTAGTTTTTCTTTTTGTAGCCGACCCTCCTCGACATGCAGTGAGCGATTGCAAATGTCGATCGAGGTCACTTTTTCTGTTGAATTATTTGTTGCAGTTCAGACAAGGGAAGGAAGAACGCGAGCTAGCGTGAACTTCCCTCCCATGCCTCGTTAGATTCGACTTCAAGCTGAACGCCTTCCCACATATCTCACATTGCAGTCGAGTCGCCTACAAAGAATAGAAAAACTGTGAGAATGAGAATATAAACTAGGAACAGCGTCACTATCAAAACATTTCACGGGATATAAGAGGAGTTTGATTAAAGGCAAAACGTGTTAGAATAAAATTATTCCTTTGTTTATGAAATACCTCCACGAAAAGTAAACATCAAAACGTTTATCAAACGCCCGCTAGTTGGTAGAAATCAGAGCTGTAATTCACACACAGAATTCATGTTGTAGATATCTAGCAAAAGCTAACATTGGTTTTAGACCAAAAAAAAAAGAAGAAAAAACTGATGCGTTTTTTTAGAGGATCAACAAGGTTTAATGCAAATTTTTAATGTTTGCTGAAAGAAACTTCGCTTGAATGAGTTCACAAAATGTAAATTAAAAACACTTAACAAACATTTGAGATGTTGTTTGATAAAATGCACTCAAATACGACGTTTTAAACTAGTCCCGAAAGTATAGTTAAAATAAATCGTTTACAGGCGTTTTAATTAACGTTTTCGAAAGGTTTATTAGAGTAAAATAAAGTATTTTAAAGTTTGAAAAGCTTAGCGAGCTGGCTGTTAAAACAGTGTCAAACAATGACGTCATGTATATACCGAGTCGAACTAAACAACAAAGACGATAGTTTTCATGTCTAAACGTTTCTCCTTAAATTAACTAGCATATTATAGCGTTAAAAGTTAAAAAGGTTGAAACTAATCATTACTCACCTCAGTAAAACTAAATCGCGTGGATACCAACTCGTCTAAAGTTGGAGGCCGTGTATTAGAGACATCGATCTGGTCAAAGAGTGAATCGAACTGTGGAAATAAATGAGTGGTTGTTTTAGGACAACAAGTTTTTAAAAATATCTTAACAAAGCTGGTGTAAAAGTAAACACGAACAAAACTTACCTCCCCCAAATCTGCTAAATAGGTAGCGATTAATTTTGTTGTTTCTTCGTCTACCATCTTCGTGTGTTAGTTGTGAATGATAAAGTGAAGAAACACGCCCCTTTTATGGTGCAGCACTAATGTAAAACGACGTCATACATCAGTTTGAAACATTGCACCACTTTTTTTATTTTGAGTGATGAGTCATCATCGACTTGCACCGGTTTCTCATGGTTTCTCATGTTTAAGGGGATGAGTCATCGCCCAATCCGGATCAACAAAAGAATTCCCCAAGGGGTGACTTCCGGGACATGTGTGTTTACCAAGGGGATGAGTCATCGACCAATCCGGATCAACAAAAGATTTCCCCAACGGGTGACTTCCGGTGTTTACCAAGGGGATGAGTCATCGATCAATCCGGATCTGCTGTGGAATTCCCAAGGGGGAGGGGCTTCCGGTGTTTACCAAGGGGATGAGTCATCGACCAATCCAGATCAACTATAGAATTCCCCAAGGGGGTGACTTCCGGGACACGTGCTCCGCCTGATCCGGCGGGTCGGCCTAATCCGCCGCTTTCTTAAGACCCAAACAATAGGAGCTAATCCTAGAACAATAGGAGTTAATCCCTAGAACAAAAGAGGGGAAATGCCCTTGACAGCTTGCTATTGTGGCGTTCAACTGTTCGTCCCCCTCTACTGATCCTAACATCCGTAATTGTGTTGTCATAGATGATATGATGCATTTGGCATCTGATCGTCGACTCAGTGAGATTTTCTATCGTTCTTGTCACCATAAAACCTATCTTGCTTTTTTGTGGTGCAAAATGTCTTTATCCAAGGAAAAGAAATGCGAAACGCCAGTCTGAATGCTCATTATATCGTTCTGTTCAAAAACCCAAGAGATGGTTCCCAAGTGAATCACGTGGCACGGCAAATCTTCCCGGGTCACGTGAAATACATGCAAGAGGCGTTCGAAGATGCGACTTCTAAGCCTTATGGGTATCTTTTATGCGACCTCAAGAACGATTGTCTAGAGAGGTATCGTCTTAGGACCAACATACTCCCAGGAGAAACTCAGTACGCCTATACGAAAAGGGTATAAATAGGCCAACGCCAACGTCCTTCAGTCATTTGACCATGAGTCGCCGAGTGAAAAACAACTTCCATCTCCTCAAAGTACTCGCCTCAAGGCAGCCCGCCTTGACTAAAGCCATACTGAAAGAAGCTGACGATCAACTCATTAAGAGCATTTGTGAGTATCGTGTTTCAGAATCTTATCCTTCTCTTTTGCGTTCAAGGGTACAGTGGCTTGAAGTATGTTGAACACACCCTCACAAATGCTCTTAATGAGTTGATCGTCAGCTTCTTTCAGTATGGCTTTAGTCAAGGCGGGCTGGCGTGTCATTATCTATTTTATCCAGTTGTCTAAAGTGAGGCGTGTTGATCATTCTGGTGGCTTTGGCGTCCTCGCAGTAGGCTACTTCCCGATGCCGCTCCTGATCAGTAATGGTTTTGCCGTAGCTACTGTTTCCCACCTGTCAAGAAAAAAACAGTTCAGTCTCTAACGCTAAAGAGGGGGTCCCGTGGAGAGTTTTACTGACCAGCTTCATGGTTTCAGCAATGATGGCCTTGTTCGGGTCAGCATCACCGGCGCGTCGAGCATTAGACACGGCCTCCCCAAACGGCTTGAAACAGGGGCTCGGGTCGTACTCCACCACCTGGTAGATTTTGGTCACTTCCAAACCATGGTCAGGGTACCATTTAAGGAGAGGAGTGGCGAGCAGGATCTTTTCACCAAAGTAACTGCCAATGAGGCTACGACGGGGGCGAGGCATCATCTGGTGTTCCTCGGAAAACGCCTTCATGTACTCGCCGATGTCGTCACGGGAGATTTCAGTATTTTTGAAGATGGGTGTCATTTCTGAGAAGTGGTCTTTTAAATCGTCGGGGACCCGGATGTCACACTCTACCACCCCGAACAGATTGTCTTGGCGGATGGCGTTCAGAAGTTGAGCCTCGGTCAGGGTTCTCTGCTTGTCCAGCTTCCGGTAGAGTTTGGACTCGAGAAACTGACGAATAGCGGGGTTCTGTCTCTTCTGTTGTCGCCATTCACACTCGTAGATTTCCACCACCGTATAACCCTGGTCGCGGAGGTACTGGGTATTGGCTTAGATAGATAGATAGATAGATAGATGTTTTATTTAGACACGGTAGTTTCATCAGCATAGCTGGTTTTCATAAAAGCCGTGTGTAAACTATCATTTACATAAAAAGTGATATAAATTGAATATAATATATAATAAAATTTGATAAAAATCTAGAGAATAGTGGATATATTATAAACTGTCAAAGAAGCTGGGAGGTAATTTTCCCAATTCGGATTTAAATGTAGCTAAAGAGCTACATGTTCGGGTTTTTTTCGGGCAATTTGTTCCAAATTTGGGCTCCTCTATATTTGAAACATTTTTTCCCGTAGTTAGTTTTCGGGAGAGGTAACTGAAATCTCGAGTAAGAACCTCTAGTGTCATAGGGGGATGCATTATTGGAAAATTTGCTCAAAAGATATTCGGGGGCTAGGCCGTTATTGATTTAGAACATTTCAGTGGCTAGCAGCTTTAGCCTACGAATAGACAATTTGTCCCAACCCAACTCATTTAACAGGGGCTCCGAGCGAGAGTCGTAGTTCGAAAATGTTACGATTCTAGCTGCACGATTTTGTAGCTTTTGCAATTTTGATGATAACTCAGCCCCAATCCCTTCCCATACTACACTGCAATAGTCGAAATATGGCTGTATGAATGAGTGGTACATTGTTTGAAGAGTTGAGGGAGGGACAAACTGTCGTACCCTTTTCATAGTTCCTATTGCACTCGACAGTTTTTAGAGGTCTCCTCCACATGCTTTGACCAATTGAGAACTTCATCAATATAAACACCCAGTGACTTTGCTGATTTTACTCTTGGAATGTTAGCACCACCAATGGTGAGTGATGGGCAAAGCACACGGGAAGACCTCTGTCTGGATCCAACAATTAATAACTCAGATTTGGTTGCATTCAAACTTAATCTGTTGGCGTGGAGCCATTGGCTTATATTTTCGAGGTCTTTGTTGAAATTTGGGTCTCTGCATACAGTTCAGTCATGGGCTTTTACAGTCGCTCATTCATCTCTTGGTCCTCGGTTAGATAACAGGGGTGTCCATGCCACCGGCATCCTGTTGGAACAATGAAAGCATTAAGTTATCGGGGTTGTGTGAAAAGGGAACAATGGAATGTAAGAACTCACCATGAAACTGGAAAATGGTCTTGGAGTCTCCATGGTAACCATCGACGGGGAGCTTTCTGGGTCCAATACGTTTCTCGATGTTATTGGCTTGATGGCGGATCTTGATGTTGCCCTGTTGGGCTTCCCACTCGAGCCACTCGGTGGCCATTTCGACGCCTCCCTCCTTCTTGAACCCAGTCTCCTCTCGTCGGCGGGTAAACTGACCGGTGGCCATAGGCTGCATAATAGCCCACAAGTAGAGGGCGTTGGCATCGTACCCCACGATCTTTTGACACAGTTTGGGGTTTTTGCCTTCAGCTTCCATTGCTCTCTGTCTAATCTTGGTCACGCCAGCTTCGTGGTACCCGTGAAAGATGATGGAAGGACCTCCCACCATGTTGCTCTTGTAAAGCTTATACAGGTCTTTGTTTTTCTCATCAATCAAGGAGAAGTTGACATCATCAGAGAGGGTCTTGAAGAGGTAGTTTAGGTGACTATAGGGATAGAAATGCCTGTTTCAGCATGTCGATGTGTCGGTGTTTCCAGAAGGTACACATTTTCTTTACAGCTTGACAGAAAGGTTGCACGTCCAGATTATTATACCAAATTAGAAAATATTTAAGGTTTCCATGCTGTTCTCTTCCCAGATTTTTTGACAGTACTGGTACTCGTCGACGGAAATGTTGGCGCCCTGAGGGACGAGTAGAACGCTTCATGAGGAGGAAGACTGGTGCGAGTGAGTTTGTCGAGCGAGTCCATCCTTCTTAAGGGAAGAATCCTTTGATTTGTTCGCACTCGTAAGCTTTTAGGAACTTGTCGTACGAGAAGCCTGGGGCGAGGACATTTGTTATATCCAGGAATTTGAAGTGTTCCGTTTTTAAAGCCATAAAGTTATTGTTCCGCTTGATGGTAATGTCGACTGTTTCCTCCTTAACGAGGACAGGGAAGAGGAATTCCTTGACCACATTCAGATCGTATTTGCCCGAGTTGAATCCGAGAACTGGAAGCTCCTTCAAATAGGCCTCCAGACTCTTCTTTAATTTTTTTATAAAATTGTCGGGTTCTTCTTCTTCTTCTTCCTTAGGTGGTGGTCGAACAGGGTCTCCGAGCTCTTGGTTGACGGCACGGTAGAAGGAAGGGTCTTGTTCTTCCACCTCGTTATCAATAAAAGCACGATCTTCCTCTGTTTCTTCCTCTTCTTTCTCCTCCTCCTCATCCGACTCCATGAGATCTTCGACATCACTCGACCCTTGGGAGTCCTGGGGCGCTTTCCATTTGGCAAAAAATCCCGGAATTTTCGGTTAGAAGTCAAATGGAAAGCGCCAAACCCGGGAAAAAGTTTCGGAAATTTGGGACAACCTTTTGAGCTTACCCCAAAAGTGGAATTTTCGGAGAACTCGAAATTTCCGGGAATTTGTCCCTTTCCATTTGATTTCTGACCGAAATTCCCGGAAATTCCGGGTCAAATGGAAAGCGGTGCAGACCGTTCTCGGACTTTCGTCCAATCGTGGCTGTTCTCGTGAATTACCGGATTGAGACCTTTCCATTTGACTCAGAGAACTACTGGGAATTCAAAACGGGATTTTTTGCCAAATGGAAAGCGCCCCTGTTCTTGAATTAAATCATCGAGCATGTCCAGAATATCGTCAAATTTTTCCTTCATTTTCTTGTAACTCTCTTGGCTGATTTCTTTTAAGTACTAAATCATGGATTGGACCAGTTGAGTAGAGTCTCCATCGCTCACAAAGCATTTCGGGTCTTTGTAACCTGGCACATTCGAGCAAACACTGACGCTGAGGGAGATGTGTCGGGCTTGCCATTGGAGTTTGTTTGTGTTTGAGGGATGTTCGTCACGCTTGAAGTAGGATTCGAAGTCGAATGTGGCACGGTATGGGAAGTAGCGTAGGTCTTCAGGAATACCAATGTCGGTGTATTCTTCGATCAGCTCGAAAATGGTGCGTGGGGTTTTGTATACACCGCCCGGGAACTCGTATCGGACTTTCCCATCACACTTGACTTCGTGACGATGCAGTTTGTAGACATTTTTCCATCGTTATTTAAATTCATCTTCCAGTGCTTAGTGAACAGTTTTGGAGCTCAAAGCAAGTTCGATAGGGTGCTGTAAAGCCATATTTTCAAGCAATCGCAATCAATCTACAATTTGTTGCGTTTAAGGATTGCGTGACATATCATGAAGTCGAGGCAACCACAGGAAGACCATGTGTGATTGTGATTCTTTGGTTTGATGAGGACATGCTGACGTGGGTTCAGTTTTCACACCCAGCGATTTCGAATATTCTATTTTTAGCAATCAGACTAAGAGAAGTTTTTTTTGTAAATATCTAACGAGGCACGCAGAGCGCTGAAGAAACGGGTAATCTAGTATTGGCTGTTATAAGAACCCCACTAGCATACTACCTTCAAATTGTTGCTAAAGTTATTTTCTTGGTTTTAAAAAGTTTCACATTAGCTCTTTCGCTCCTCACCATCTAACGTTATTATATTTTAGTGAGTAATACCCAATAGTGCCAACCGTTATTGCGATACGTTTTTGGTTTCACCCGAGATTCAACAGAAAAATCGAAAACAAGCAGTCGTGTTGTTTTAGTAGAAACCTTGCATAATAAAATGATGGTTTTATATGCCAAATATATATATAGACGTCAAGATGTGTAAGGCCTTTGTGTATCAAGCGCACCAAAGCTAGATGAAAACTATCAATCAATCAACCAACGAAGACAAGCGCGGGACAGCTAGGGAAGGTGCTATTGATTTGGATCTAGGATTAGTGAAGCTGCTTTCACAATATTTTTTTAATATATAGATTTAGGCACTGCCTAAAAGCGGAGCTTCCAACTATTATAAGGAATAAAAGATGGTAGTAGATAATTGTAGTATCAAAAATACATTTATTATATTTAGACTAGTATTATTGCCTTTGTGCCTTTTACAAAACACAAAAAGCACGAGGACAACTCAACTAATAAAAATGTAGACACCCGTAGTTCACATGAGGTGAGCTATCAACCTCGTCCCCAGGGTCTTGTGGGTAATTTTCAAGATGGCGGTTGGTCGAGTAGAAGACGCTGGGGGAGGCTGAGTCACATGACCCCTGTTTGAAAACATGGGAACGAGGTTGTCCTTTGTTGTGAAATGGTCATGTTACTCAGCCTCCCCCAGGGTTTTCTCCCGAGTCAACCACCATTTTGAAAAACGATAGAGAAGACCCTGAGACAACTTTGGGTAGGGACAAAACTGGAACCTGTTTCAAATGAGAAAAAAAATGCAAGATATATTTGTGTTGTGGCTAACACATGCGGCACACACTATCAAGAAAGTTGGCCCAACCCCTGACCTGTCAAGGAATAGGACAGGGAAATTCTTGTTAGGGCTGTTGTTAGGCCTAACAGACCTAACAGCCCAAACAGCATTGAGAAAACATTCCTTACTTCCACCTCTTAAAATACCTGGGGCACAAATTATGATAAACACCTACTAACAACCTTAACACCAGGGGCGTAGCCAGCACTTATGAGAGGGGGGGTTCCAAAATTCAAAAAATAAAAAACTCCATAGATCGGACGTGTTTTTTTGCGTTCTTGCCACAGGAAACCCAGCCAAAAATATTGATCTCGGGAAAAACTAGCGTTTGAAGAAATTTGCTACATTTTATTGGAGCTTTTATTTGTTGTCTATTAAATATTTACAATTTTAGTAGTAAGTCGGTCCAGAACAGAGGCGAGGGGGGTTCCGCTGCTGGAGAGGGGGGTTCCGGAACCCCCACCTGGCTACGCCCCTGAACACCACTTACAGACCTAACAGCCCTAACAGTCTTAACAGCTCTAACAGTCCTATCAGCTCTAACAGTCTAAACAGCCCTAACAGAGGGCTGTTAGGTGTTGATCATAATATGTGCCCTGTCTTTTAGGAATGCTTCCTCTCTGCTGTTTAGGACTGTTAGGTTTGTTAGGGCTGTTAGGTTTGTTGGCTGTTAGGGTTGTCAGTCCAGCCAGGGCTGTTAGGGCTGCAAGGGCTGTTAGGGCTGTAAGGGCTGTAGGTGTTGATCATAATATGTGCCCCGCCTTTTAGACGTGGGAGTAAGGAATGCTTCCTCCCAGCTGTTTGTCCCTAACAGCAGCCCTGTGCTGTTTGGGGCTGTTATGCCTTACAGCAGCCCCTAACAAGAATTGCCCTGTCCTATTTCTTGACTCATATGACCCCTGAGATAGACAGTTTTATGCTGTCCCTACACAAATACCATATCTCTCAGCCCAGAGTTGTCTCGGTCACAAGTGAATTGTTTGATTTCAACACAGAGGGATTGTATAGAGGCAAGTCTGGGGACCAAAATATCCCCTTATCCCCATATCTTGCCTCATTTGGTGCCTCAGCTGTGTCCCTGCAAAATATCCGAAAATTATCCCCCTAAAATATTTGGTAATCTTTTCAACCCTAAAAAGTTTGCAGTTTCAATTTTTGTAACGACTAAATTTTCAAATTTTCCAATAAATTTGATTGCTTGATTGGCTTGATTTATTTTATTGCTTGGCACATGTCCCACGGCTTACAGTCAGAATTAGCATGCTCCCTGCTCTTTTCCATACAAATACTGTAAAAAATTTAGAAATTCCATAGGGGTGGGGGTCACTTTTCAACACCCTTCTGGGCAGGGGGGGACTTTACTTTTTCCAATACAGCCTACCCCTCTCAACGAGGATTACTGGCTGGGGGTCAGCTGGGGGACACAATAACCAGGGGACAGAACAACTTTCATGATTTATTCAGGACAATATTGTTATTCTAGGTATAGATTGTTATTCTAGGTACTTTCAGTATAGAATTTTAAACAATGTTCTTAAACAAAGATCTGCAGCGGTTTGGAATAATTGCAGACTCTAGAAATGTTCTTTTTGCTTTTCATACCCGGAAACGGTTGACCATTTTTTTGTAGACTGTCCGGAATCAAAAACCTTATATATTTTCAACTAAGACATTGGTTGGAGCAGTTCGATATTTTTCTTCCAGAATCGAACGTAGCTAATAATTCTTCTTGGAGTCAATACTGATGGCGCAGAAAATTTTATTATTCTTATTTATAAATTAGTATTATATAAACATAAAAATAATTTCAAAGCTCCATCCTTAGCTATTCTGCAGAATTTCTTAAAACATTACGAAAAAGTAGAGGTTACTATTGCTAAGACCAAGAATAGCTGGCAGCGCACTATAAGAAATGGGAAAACATTCTAAAGGCTCTAGGTTAAATCCATGTGGTATGGGGTGTTCATGCAAAAGGGGTATGTCTGTGTCTTGTCCTTAATGTTGGTGTATATTGTTTGTATAGACTTAAAAGATTGCATGTGAAGACTAGCTTTGAAATAAATCCATGTAACCAAAAAAAAAACTGTATATAGGGAATAAGAAAACAACAACAATAACAAAAATATATTATATGCACCTAAGGAATAAGAAACTGTAAAAAAGGGAGACAGGATGTAAAAATACCAGTGATCACATGTCTTTGAATAAAAAAGTAATAAAAAAAAGGACAATATTTAGGGAGTGGTCATTATTTAACGGGGGGGGTGGCCGGCATTTTTTTCAAACCCGGGGCCCAAAATTTAGACCCCCCCTAAAATGCAAGCCCAAAAATTTTTGACCCCCCTCATATGCTAGCCCAAAAATATGACCCCCCCCCCCCCTCTCGTAGTGTTACTGTTATGCCATGTGAATAGAAAAATCATAGTTTTTTCGAACTCTTAAAAGAGTTGATTAATCCACATAAAACTGATAATCACCATTGAACTAAACTATTAGAATTCGTGGAAAAAAGATGTCGCAGTTCCTACTTCTTGTACATCGGACATTATCAACGTGTGTTACTATGCAGTTAGGGACTGACGGATGCTTATACTATAGCATCCGGAACAGTTCGGGTTTTTGGTCACGGCCATTTTGGATTTTCGCTACTATGAAGATATTCGGATTCAGGATTCTATTTCTTATCCAAGTGCTCTTTGGTGTATCAGTACAGAGTTTGTTAAAAATCTGCACAATTTGTTAAAAATCTGATGCGCGCGAAGCGCGCCGCGATTTTGAAAATCAAACTTGACGCGGTTAATGAAATTCTCATTTCTGGGACACGAAAATCACGCTGAAGAAATGGAGTCACGGAAGAAACACAATAGAAAATTTCCAAAATTAAACATAGTCCAGTACGGTGTTTCAGTTTGTAAATGCTACACCAAAGTATCCTCTTTGCGCGCGAAGCGCGCTGCAAATTTTTGACATATAAGTTTAAAGAATGGGAAAAGTCCAGGAGTAAATGAGAACTTGGTGTTTAACAATTGGGGTTCCTGAAATTTGCTACCCCTTATATTTACTGCTGGCTGATAGTAAATTTACTTTTAAAAAAACATTTTAATGTTGTAGATGGCGAGCGCGTAGCGCGAGCCGACCAAAAAAGACACTATTTATAAGGACGTCGGGTTCCCTAAAAAGCAGTCAGGAGACAATCAGGTATCAAATGGTCCGTCCCTAATGACCAGCGTTCACGTTTCATGAATCTCTAGGCCTGTAATCACGAGTCACGTAAGAGAAATTCGTAAAATCACGGGTCACGAGGGCATGAGATTTCACGGATAACGGCAATAATTTTCCTGTTTTCATGAACGGAGCAAATTTGGGGTGAATCACATAGAACCCTTCACCACTCTGTCCTACCCTACTAACCACCGCAGGTGTTCTATTTCCAAAGGTAAAAGTTGAATTTCAAAATAGTTAATAGAGAACATGAACAACAACAACCAAAGGGCATCCTTTGTTATTCTTAACCAATTATCACCTTTAGTCATTCCAAATGTTTATATGTTGCCTAGCAACGTATCTACATTACTATATAAACAGCCCCACTCCCTCTGTTTTCTCTCTTTGCTCCGACGAAGGGCTAACGCTCGAAACGTCAGCATAATGCCATTTTTTTCCACGGCGTTTAACATAAATCTCAAACCTTTGGTTGTTGTTGTTCATGTTCACGTCTCCGCCGACGCAGACCACCTAGTTTCCCGTAAAACTAGTCATACCATAGTTAATAGAGACTTCTAAGATTGCGCGGGTCGAAGCATCTTTAATAATGCTTTGTAAACTTTCATTTTGCTCAAGCCTCAGGCAGTGGCGAGGGCTGACCAACTGAGTAGTTTGCTTGTATGTTTCCTGATGCGCGCGTAGTTTGCTTGTATGATTTACGAGGTGAATGAAATTCTTATTTCTGGGAGACGAAAATCATGCTGAAGAAATGGAGTCACTGAAAAAACATCATAGAAATTTTCCAAAATTAATCATAACCCACTACGATGTTTTAGTGTGTAAGTACCACACCGACCATCCGCTTTTTATGCGCGCGCAAGCTAGTAAAGTTATTTATTGTTGTAGATGGCGAGCGCGCAGCGCGAGCCGACCAAAAAAACACTCTGTTTATAAAGGCATCAGGTACCGTAAAAGCAGCCATCATGTCACCCTGTCTAACAATAAGCGCCCAAAAAAATTTGGCCCCCCCTCAAACGTAAGCCCAAAAATTTGAGCCCCCCCCTAAATCGGCGCCCAAAAAATCAAAGCCCCCCCCATATATTTGCCGGCCCACCCCCCCCGTTAAATAATGACCACTCCCTTATTCCTCAGTGGAAAAAACTGCATTATCTGACAGAATAGTAAGAAGTTTATATTTACAAGACATATTATTGAATACACCAGAGAAATTAATATGAGACATTTTACCAGGATTCCGGGCAATTTTGGCAAAGTGGCCAAAAATCCAGTTACTGAAACACTTAGAATCACTTCCTTGATTTTGATCTATTTTGGAAACTAAATGTATGCCATGAACAACAAAATGAAAAACAGAGAAATATAATGTCAAAGTTCTCCACCCTGGAGTACTACACAATGAAACTCTATGTTGACCCAATTCTATAAAAAACCCTCAGCTGTATATTGAAACAGGTTGCTACTAGATTTCATAATGGAAATAACACAAGTTACTATACTTGCGTGCAGACCCTTCAAAAGATATTGGACCAGACACTACTCCTGGCCATACGGGTGTTAAGCAGAAGGCCGCAGAGTCCAAAGTGTTCCAAATACATAACAGCCATATTATGGGTGGAGCAATTTTGTAGAAGGGTCTGAATTTCATGAAGTTTCATGTTTACAAGATGTCCAGAAAAGGGAAAAAAGGTACTTGAATTTCACCTAATTGCACTTAAAATACTTAAAAAATATGGGGGTTGGGGGGGGGGGGGGGGGGGGGGGGGGGGGGGGGGGAGAAAATAGAAATAAGACAGAAAAACAAAATAATTTCTGTTTGAGGGGCATGCTCCCCCTGAGAAAAGTTTGAAAAACTTGAATCAAGATACTTCTATTGGGTTTTAGGAAGAGGTTAAAACAATGAAACTACAGCAGAAACATATAACAGAGGCTCTCTTTATTCTGATCCAACAGAAATGGGAAAACGTTCTGTGCACTCTACTGACTTTCCTTTGAGCAAGGAAAATATTATTGATGCATAACATTTAACTTATATTTGGCTGGGGACAAACCGGTTATGCACTAGTTAATTGAAGCCCCCACCCCTAGGGACCCAGGGAGGGGTTGGGGATTTGAGTTTACCCCTGAACAAAAGCCGTTTAAGTCCCCACTCCATCGGGAGGAAATTCCTGTGAAATGCCCCTACCCTTGGGGCCTCAAAAATCACCTTTTACTTTCAAGCATCAAAGAAAGAACACACCTTTCTATGATCGTCAAAGGGGAGTGGGCCTCAGCTAGTGTGGTGCCCTATATGAAACAAGGGATGCAAGTACAGAAAAATGCATTAAAATCGAATGATTCCAATGAATTGCATCGTAGAACATGTATATTTTCATGGCCAAAATCAAAGTGAAAGATTGACCGAAATAATTTATTTGAAAGCAAATAAACATTCCCCGGGGAGTGGGGACAGGTTCCAGAATCAAAACCAGTCAAATCCACCACCACCTCGGAACAGACTCTTGTTTTAAAATGCTTTAAACCCCAACGATAACCCACCCTTCCCAGGGTCCCTTGGGCTGGGGGTTTCAATTGACTAGTTAGTGCATTACTCACGAAGAATCCAAAACAAATCGAAACACAGGTCGAAAGTTCTCAAGAATATCTTATAATAGATAGCTATAAATAGATAGAATAAAGTAATCAATTCTATAAATCAATGAATGGCCAAAACACAGTTGAAAGTCTATGATCATCTTTTCTAAATCGTACGACCGAGGAATCAAATTCCCTGAAGAGATCGTCTAGTCAGAGAAAATATTTCTCAAAAAAAATTAAAAAAAACATTCTTACCAAAGAGCTTGCAGTTTAATCCACTTCATACTGAATGTTTGTCCAACTCCAGCGAACAGTGAGTTTCCAATCCACACCGCACCCATTATATCCGTGACTTTCAAAGCTATTCCATGTCTTTAGGGAGCTGAAGAACCCACAAAACACGGCAAAACACGAAAACTCCCGCGCTCGATTTGGGCACCACTGTTGTTGTACTGTAACTCGTGACAAACCTTTTCAGTTCCTGTGAATCCAGCTTTAGTCCTGACATTTAGTCGATCAGCTGTCGAGGAGAGCCGAAAATAGGGGAACAAACGAAACCGTTTCCATGTTTATTATATCCATTTTGAAATCACTGTCAATCCCTGCAATCTGATTGGCTTATAACAGTGCGATTTATTCCCAAATCGCATCCTTTCAAAACCATCTTCCTGCAATTTTTTGGGGAAATTCCCCCCTTTCTTCTTCTGCTTGAAAAGAAAAACAAGAAACAAGACAAAACTATGGATAAAACTTTAAATATTTACAGTACCTTTTTATCTGTCGTTTTTCCAGAGTATGATATCAGTTTCACGACAATATGGAGGATTTTCAAGCGAATAATCCAGCACGTCTGGTGCAAAATTCCGGTCCCGAGTCCAGGAATCCGAGTCCACCGAAAAACAAACAACATCAAATTCCACAAAATCAAAGATGATGATTTTACATGCTTTCCGGTAGACAATGTGGTAGAAGAGCTGAAGTCTAAAGTGATCAATAAGAACACTTCCCGGTTAACACAAAGCTGGATGAAAGTGTTTCGCAAATTCACAGCTGATAGTGAAACGATGCCGCCATCTTGAAAATCACCTCCGCTCATCTATCAAACTCCACTCTCTTCAAACATGAAAACACTACCATCCACAGCCAGATGCAGCTAGTGATGAAATTTAGCAATACAGCTCATGGCTTCCAAGCATAATTTGCAGCCAAGTTTTGATTTTATGCCATCGCAAGTCATTCGCCCAGCAAAGTCACAGTTCCATCGCAAAACTTCAATATTTCTACGTCTCCAACTCCACTCCATCTCCAAGGCCGCAATAAAAGCGACGAGCATTCCTTCCTTTTGTCAGACAATGAAAATTACTTTGTTGAATTGTGTATGGTGTAATTTTAAACATAAGTGATCTCAACTCTGAATGAACTTTGCAGGTTATGAGTTTTCGAAATCGTTTTGTTTGTCACATGACAATTTCTGCATATAAGTACTTAATGAGTTCGTTTTGCATACAATGTTTTTGTGAGGCATTTCCGGTTTCAAGAAAATAAATTGATAGAATCCTCTGGGCCTAGAATGTGATTTCAAAATGGATATAATAAAGTGGTAATTGAACTTCGTGTCGTGCAATTTTGGTTTGAAACACTGTGCATGTGCACTCTTCTTGCTGCAAATAATGCCTTTGTACAACTAATATAACTGGCTTTGAGCTCCAAAACTGTGAAGTAAGCACTGGAAGATGAATTTAAAGAACGATGTTGCAAAATGAAAGTGTTTTCGGGAGCGTGTGATGTTCAGTTTGATTTGGCTTGTCTACCGGTGCGTGGAAACCAAAGAACGAAAGGTTAAGATGCTGTTTGGATAATAATTCTGCATAAGGGGCTCTCAGAATACTGGAAAATACCCCTGCATGGATCATTTGCTACTGAGTTTACCTTGGGGGTACACTCGGCGGGGAACTGATGCATATTTGGGAGGTTTTCGACTCAAGATTCGTCCGTCGTGTCTAGATCGCGCTCAAATTCCGTCCTGCGACTAGAGGTAACAAACTGCTTCCCGCTGACTCTGTATTCAGAGTGCCCACGAATTTTAATTACATTTTGGTAGTCCAGACATGTCTCCTTCAGGTTGTAGGTGATTTTTCGGCAAAAGCCAGAGACTTCGTCAGATATAGCCCGCTTAATTGGAGCCTTAAAACGTCCATCGTAAAAATGGAAAATATTATAAAATTTTAAAAATATTTAGTAATTAACTTCAGGAAATAAAATACCCATCAAAATGTTCAGCAATGATTGCTTTAATCATTTATCAAATTAGATTTTGCGTAACGATTCGCATTTTCCTAGAATTTTTACTTAAAATAAACACGCTGAAACGGCCTTGCCAAGGGCTAAAACCAGTGGTTCGGCCTTGTTCCAAACTTCGGGTTATTTCTCGTAAAATATTCAGCGCAAAGGCATAATTTTTTATATCAGCGTAATCAGCGATTGATGGGCTTTATCTTGACAAGTTATGTGAAAATCTGTTTTTCCGGCCTTCCTCGATCTTTACAGACTGCCTCTCTTAATTACCTTTCTTACATTGGTGCAGAAATAATGCATTTACAAAGAACCATAGCAAAGTTAAAAATTGATGCCAGAAAAGAGAGTTATGTCAGTATTAGGTTCACTTACTTACTTCCACTCATGCGTCAAGAAACCAGACTCTGTCCTCACACCAAGCAGTGATAAGAGGAGGACTTAGATGCTGAACAGGAATGACATCGCTTAAAGTCTATATTTGCTTTGCACTCCACAGGCCACTATCCGTGTCCTCCTCAGTCTCACAACCACGGTTGAACCATGGTCGACCATGATTTGACCATGGTTTTCCATTGTTTTGGGCCATGGTCAACCATGTTTTGGCAATGAAAATACCATGGTTGACCATGGTCGACCATGTGCGTTAAATGGCACCAGATTCAACCATGGTCAACCATGGTTTGAATACTGCGACATATAGACAATGGCAGACCATGGTTGACCACGGTCGACCATGGTCCAGTTACCATGGGCGAACATGGTTGACCATGGTTGCTTCACAAATCTCCTGCAGCTATTCATGTTGATTTGAAACATGGTCAACCATGGCGAAACATGGTAGGTCATGGTTGACCATTGTCAAGCTACCATGGTCAAACATGGTGGACCATGGTTTCAAGAAACGTAGCCAATCATGGAAAACCATGGTCAAACACGATACTCTATGGTTGAGCATATTAACCTGCCATGGTCAACACTTGTTAAAACCACATATGTAGCAGTCAGCAATATGTAAAACCAAGCTTAATCTTTTTCTTAACTTCTGTTTCCAGAAATACTACTTAGAATAGTAAAATGTGAATCTATTTATTTAAACTTTCCGTACATCTAGAACTTTATTGTTAAGTGAATTACCTGCATCGATTACCTGCAGTTTTGCAGCTTGATCATAAGCAGATAGATTGACAGTGATGAATAACCAAAGCCAAACTTCTTGATTTGCTTTTGGTCATAAAATTCTAAATTAAATGAGGTCACGTAGTCATAGGAAATATTAATAAAAAAACTACAAAACGCTAAACACTGTATATATTAAATCTTTTATTACATTTATCGGCACAACCCTAGCTTTATATGTTACATTAATAGCATTAAAGTTTAGACCAAAACAACCCTATTTTTTCACTATTTTGAAACTATTTTTTCACTATTTAAGTATCTGAAGAACTATTTTAAAACTATTTTGTGCTATTTTTCTACTATTACAGATGTTTTTCAAAATAGGAGAGGAACTTCTATTGCTGATTTTTAATCTATTTAAATATTTTATTCCTATTTTACTGATTTTTTCCCTATTTTGTAAGCTGATCTTAAAATTCAAACTAAATTTCTGAACAGAATTAGATAAAATAGATATATTCAAGGTTCGACTGATGTCATGCTCTGCTATTTTTCTTCTATTTGGGAATAATTTAACAGTAGAAGTTTGATAAAACCCTTTTCGCATATTTTATATCTATTTTGCGAATTCGTTTTGAAAATAGTTTTAAAATAGATCTCTTTAATATATGTTAAAATAGCTCTAAAATAGATCGTTTGACCGAGCGGGGCCTGTGTCCAGCTGGCCTTTAATTTTTGAAGGATCATGCTGAGCGGAGAAGCCATCCATAACACTAAAATCCGTTGGACAGGCCTTGCAAAGTAGATTTGCTTTTACTGCATAAAATGGCGTTTGTAAAGTTAAAATGGGCCATTATTGACTCCAGGAAAGTTACTTGGATAATTCTCATAGCTGCAATTAAGGAATAACACCTTCTTCAACCAGTTAAGGTACGTTCGAAGTTTGATCGTGACATGAAATCCAACTTATAACATGAGTTCGTTTGATTCCTTCAAAATTTCATAGGAGAGTACTATAAGTTGGCCTACAAGGCATCATTATCAGGCTGAATGATTGCTGATAACTTTCATCGTCAAAATACCCGTCGCATACAGACGATTTTGTTTTATTTACTCGATACTGTAAGAGAATACTGTGCAATAGTTAACCTCTTTACTAGTCGGTAAAGTACTGAACGAAAGTCAGAGAGAAACACCATGAATCCCTGGTGGAGTGTGGTATCATTCGGTAGTGTGTTTTAGGGGGCTGCTTTGATCTCTAAAAGCCAAGAGAAATGGTAGTTTGGGTTAAGTTTAGTCGTATTTCAGTGATTTCTTCTTCTGTAATCCACATGTGTTTAGATAATTTTTAACTTGACAAAATATTTATTTTAATATCTAACTCTAGATAGTGTGCTATTTTAAATATATTTTAAATTATTTGAAAACTATTTTAAATTCAACTTCTCTCTGGTGTGGTAGCCATTGTATTTTATTATTATTTTTAAGACTATTTAAAATGATTTTGAAACGCTATTTAAACCCTATTTTATATTTTCTAAATAGAGAAAAAATAAATTTAAAATACGTTCCAACCACCTTTAAAATAGATTTAAAATACTTTACAACCATTGTTAAAATAGTTCGATGTCATATGACGCCTTCAACGATAAAATTGTGAAAAAACAAATTTTGATAGCATTAAAATATATATTTTAAATAGAAACAAAATAGCAATTTAAATAGTCTTAAAATAGTTTTTAAATAGAGTTCATTTTGGTACGGGTCAAGAAATATAATAAATTACATTCACACATACAAACATCATACATACATTAAATTCAATGTCCTTTCGTAAAGAAGCGTTCATGCCAGACACACAGAAGAATGATATTTCACTCAAGGGTGAGTTTACTAACCTGACGGCGCAGGGAGAAATCAACTTCCATATGTACAAAATATGGATTTCATTATTTCTGTACAGCTATAAATTTTCAAACTTTGCTGAATACACAAGTCCACATTAAAGGAAGGCTTGAGTCTTTCCCTTTCATTGTTTTTTGGCTGGAGAAGCATCTATAAAAAAGAACAATAAGAGTTTTTTTTTTTCTTTTAACAATATATTTTTAATTGATAGTGTTATTAGATAAAAAAAAACTGAAAGATCATTCCTCAACATTTGCATGTGCTGAACATCCTGTTAGGAGGTTGTAAACACACTTTTCAACACACTTCCATGGCGGGTATGGATATTTTTGGAACAACTCACGTTTCCATAAGTCAGGCAAGTGTGTCAAAATTGTAAAACTTTTCCTCCCCCCTTAAAATATTTATGATACTTTTCTGCCTCTGTCAACTCAATAGAGCACAATGTTTCCACTGTTTGGAGCAAAATGATGGCAAAAGAACATTTTTTATGATGTTATTTCACATCCGAAGCACACTTCTCAATGCTTTGTTCTAAACAAAATAGAAACCAAAATGAGTAAGCACAAATGAAATACCTGGTGATCCCTTGCGCGAGCACTTGATATCTTCAATTGTGAAAAAAACTTGTTATTTCACATGTGAAAATCACACACTTGCCTAATGCTCGATGCTTGATTTTCAAGCGAATTTGGTATTTCATTGATGTCTAATAATAAACAGAACATTACTTGACCACACTTGGAGTTACAACTTTTATCTTCTTGTGTTAAAAATTTATCTCATGTTCCCTCAAATAATACATTTTGAACACTCGAAGATAAAATTTGTATCTCTGCGCAGTCATTCATAGCAAACATGAAAATTTATCAAAATGGATTGCTTACTGTGTAGCATACAGTTAAGGAGCTTTCAGACTCCAATCCAGACCAATCCTTCACTGAGCCTTCTATTCTATAACATATCACCACATCTCTGATGGTACATGTATTAACTCAAGGCATTTCCCAATCTATCAGCATCAGGTCCTTTCTCAGTGCACTCTGTCAGTAAAACAAAGTCTGAATCAAGAGCTGTATTAAGTTCAGTAGTAACATAAACATTGTGCACAGAAACATAAACATTGTGCACAAAAACATTGTGTTACATGCTTACTCTGACAAACTGCCATGGGTTCAAACACAGCCCCTAAATATTTTATTCAATTTGAGATCTAACCATATCTAAGGATACTTAGAAAGTACACACACATAATCAATGACAGAACTTCTTGTTTAAGTTGTTGCGTGCGATCTCTTCTTGTTTATCAGATCGTGTGAAGGGCTCACATTTCGCATTCACATTCCACACGAGCTGGACAAAATCGAAGGGAATAATTAACGGCACATTGCCCAATACGTTAAAGAAAACCAGGGAAATGAAAAGAAAATCAGAGAGAATTCCCATTTCTCTAACAATTCCCTGGGTAAACTAAGAATCTCGCAATATCACATGTTCAGTGGTCGTACGTACCCGTGCGTGAGATCGAACGATGAACCTTCCTTGGCCATTGTGCAATTACATTGGACTTCGATCGCGCCAAAAACTTCCTCTACTACTGTGAACTGTTACTATGAATGGCTGTTTGAATTGAGCTTAAATAAAACCATAGTGAAGATTAAATAAAAGAGAACAGTTCAGCTCGATCTGCCATCCAGTTCTTCAGCTTGTTCAAATCGATGTAAACGGTCGCATGAGCCTGCGGTATTGGGGTCAGCCAGTCAGAGGCTTGGCTGCATAGCTAACAAAATGTCGGGAGTAGTGGAACGACGTCTCGAACTTCCATCCGTTATAGTTCCTGTACCAATTAAGCCCATGGGGATTTCTGCTGATATTCAATGGAAACCCGAAAAGTAAGTACTCACACACCTATAATTAATGGCAGAACTTATTGTTTAAGGCTGTTCCGTGCGATCTCTTCTTGTTATCAGATGGTGAGAGGGGCTCACATTTCGCATTCACATTCCACACGAGCGGATGTGACAAATCGAAGGGAACATTTTATAGTCCGGGGCTCATATCATTCTGTATCTTTCATATTTTAAAATGAGTCTGCTGTCCAGTTGTCTGAATTAGCCGTAGAAATTTGCATTTGATCATTCAGATTTCGTTTTTTTGCTTGTTTCTTTGTGGTATGTACTAAAACTTCGATAAAACTCACCTCATGTCGATAGTCTTATCAACCTCCCATCTCAGGGACTATTCGCCGCTAATCATTTAACCTATTGGTTTCACTATAACAGTCATACAACTCTACATTTACTCTGCTGGTTGCATTGTAAATTATTCCTGTAGGTTTTATTCAGAATTGCGATTTGTTTCACTAAAGTCATATGAAATTCGTTATAATAAGCTTAAATACAAAATAAATACAAAGTATAGTCGAAAACAATTAAAATTAAAATACCTATCAGTGAGCGCCCTTAACCATTGTCTACTAAATTGTAGGCACTGACTTTTCAAACCGTTGAAAAGTTAATTCTGTTTTTGTAAATATGACAGGGGGAGTGTTCACCATGGTCTATCATGGTAGACCATGTTCTCTGCAGTTCTAGGTCAACACTCAGGGAATCTTAAAAAAAAATTATCAGTGTCCTTTTAAAAAGTCGCTTACTATTGTAGGCAGTACAAGTAAATGCTATAAACATGTGAAGTATCACTTTTTGTAAATATGACTTGTTGATTGTTAACCATGGTCTACCATGGTGGACCATGATCTCTGAAGTCATAAATTTAAACACTCAAAAACAGAAAAAATGCTAAACAAAGTTTTAAAATTTGTATACTAAATTGATAGAGATGTTTCATGCCAATAAAACATAAATTTCTTAAAATCAAGGACCTCATAATTTTGACCATGGTCAACTGTGGACCATGGTCTATAAAAAACGTCCACCACAGTCAGTCAGCATGGTTCAAGCACGGTCGACCATGGTAAACCATGGTTGACAGTGAAAAACCATGGTACCATGGTCAACGTGAGACTGGGGCGAAGTGTATTGGCTCATCGAACCAGTCCACTTTAGCCCAGTAATTCCTTGTTCCACTAAATTCATGGCTGTAGAATAGGTGCAGCTTCCCAAGCTTTCTTGGATTGTAAGTTGCCACATAACGGGATGACTGAACATCACCTGCTCTCGTTTGGCAGTTATAAGCGAAGTTCCTACCATGGTTCCCATCTTCCACATATAGGGTTTGGAATGCAGTCACTTGAGTTGGCACTCCGTCGAGCATTCTCAATTCTGGACAACTTAGATCCTTGTCTGCAGGCCTCCACTTGGACATTTCCTTGGGAAACGATTTCAGCTTTCGACTCCTTTTAGCTTGTTTAAGCTTCTTCTCGTACAGACAACACAGGCTGCCATATTCAGGAAACATTTGCTGGTATACCACATGCATGGCACGCTGATTATCCTCTGATAGTCGGTAAGGCCCTCTAGAGACAATGTTGGTGCACAGGTAGCTGAAGGGGATGGTTCCGAGGTCTTCAGCAATCCTTTGCTTCATGTACGTACACCAGTCTAGAATCTTAGTGACACAGATTTAGAAAAAATACCGGCGATTAATTAAACTTGTATTAAAAAAGCACAAACAAATGACTGCATGACTTCATTTAATCAAGACAGACACTGTTAACAAGGTGTGCAAACAGCATAATAATGAAAAATTAGTAAACTAAATTGTACTAGTTTGTACTACATATGTTTACTAAATAGTGAATAATCAGTTTCACTAACAAAATATTGTGGTTACTCAACCGCTAAGTTACTTTTCAACTATCTCCACTAAATTTAGTGGTGGTTCATTTCAACCATTTTTTTCTAATATGTAACATTAATAAGTACTATTTAGCAAATAGTTTTTATACATATACTGTTTGCACATTTTCAAATACAATTACACTACTTTATTTGCATTTCAATGTCAGTGTTATTTTTCCTTGTATGGTAAGGGTTAGTCTATTTTTTTCCTTTAAAGAGCCCATCCGTGTCAGCCACTGTTTTGTCTTCGTTCGATATTAGAAGATGAATTACGTGTAGAAACAGTCTTAAAACATCTAAAAAAAGTTTCAGATTTGATTTACCAAATTCAATCAAGAACATTGTCTATATTCTCTAAATCAGCCGATGGAAATGGATGCTTTCTCCGACTTGGTATTTGCTATGCTGTCAAAATGGCGGCTGACACGGGCTCTTTAAGGGGCAGTCTACTACTTGTTTCGTTTGAAAACGTCAAATCTTATACCTGCAAATTATAAATCAAGCGAAAGAAATCTAGCGCCCAAATTAGCCCAAAGTTTTCGTGTTTCAAATGAAGCTATGTACTTGACGATTATTGCCTTCCACGCTCTGAAATAATACTCAAAATCTCATACCCTAAATGTCTGCATGATGGTTGCTTCCGGGTATCGTTTATTTGCCACTCCTTGACATATCCATGAATTGAATCGCTCATAGCAAAACATCCATGTGCCATACACTGGTCCAAATCTGGCAATGCCACAAGGTATGTGATGAAGGAGATGAACAACCATTACCATCGCACATGAGTACCTAGAGAGCTCCAAATAAGGACGTAATAGTACTTTGTGAACAACTTATTATGTTGCAAAGACAAGTCTGGTGTTGTTCTCTTGCTTAGTTTTGTGAAGTGGCCTTGCACTGGCAAATTTCGATCAGCAGGCCTTTGTCCATGATTTTGGAACCAGATTTTGAACCAGACTGCTTTGCCAATTTCAAAAACAGTCTTGTTTTGAAAAACTATTACCTTTTACATAAAATTTACAATTACCAAATATGCAACCAAACAATTAAAAAACTCTTACCTGAATGCTTACAGGGGAGTCCCTTTCTAGGAGAGCAACTGCTTCATTCATCTGAATCTCTGCCTCGTTGGCCGTTCTCTCTGTGTGCTGTTCTTTGCAAATTGCAGCAATAGCATCAAGGACTACAAATAGGGTTGCCCTCTGCTGATAAGGCAGCATGCCCCTCAGACAAACTTCAATATACCTTTCACTGCAATCTGAAATATTAGATTAAAAAAGGGTGCTTTACGAGAAACACACACATTTGTTTTTCATTTGGACGGCATTGACTATATTTCAAGGGGGGAGGGGGGAGGGGGCCACCGGTTAGTGTGTGGTATGTGAGAGACAAGACCTACGATTTTATACAGGCCTTGCAATGATCATCATCATGAGTGTCCTACATAAGTTTTGGTAGTTATTCATGAATTGAAGAATGGTTGCATAAAGACATTTGCCATTCAAGTAGGATGGGTGGGGCTGTGGAAAAAATATCATGTTTCTAGCCTATAACACAAACCTCTTTCCAGTAATGGGATTTCAAGCCACTGTGTGAAGTAAAAACATCTCTGGTCTTGAAACCCTGGCCTGGTGGGAATCTGACAAGGGCAGACCTTTCATTCGCTCTTTTCACCTCATCTGTAGTTAAATACCAAGGGGAAGATGTGGATGCTGCATCCTCACTTCCATCATTTTCAATTGGAAAGAATCTTCCAAGAGATGCTTCTTTGCTTTTTATCTTGTCCTTTTTAGCGATTCCAAGAAGAAGTTTGACAAGATGCTCTACCACATCTTTCACAGTATGCATTGCATCAGGGACACATTGTGATATTCTGTTGTGACTGGGAAGCCTCATTAGACTGTAGTTGTTTTTACAGCCAGTCTTCTTGGCAATGTCTTTCGCTGCGCTTTTTTTTTTGCATTCTTCATAGAGCTGGTGATTCTTTACACATTCAGCATAGACTTTAGGGGGTGGACAGGCCCTTGTTCCAGCTTATCTGTAAACAAATTGTTTCTCTCCGCAGTGCATGCTGTGGCTCCAGAAAGCATATGTTACCCAAGTAAATAGTCTTGTGCAAGTGATGAGACCACACACCTATCGGTAGAACATACATATACATTTGTAGATACATGTAATTCATAATTTGCTGCTTACTAGAAAAGTATCTGGTTTTACCCCCCCCCCCCCCCCTTCCCCCCCCCCCCCCACCACCTTACAGTTGTTTCAGGATTCAGTCTAAATCTTAAGCATCTTAAGTCATTTTCTGTGATCACCCAATAGACACTTATAGGCACACTATAAAATAATATGTCTTTGTGGCACACATACTATTATTAGCTGTAGTATAAAAACTTTTTTGATGTTCCAGATCCATTCATATATAATGACGTATTAATATTAAAATTAGTAATCTACCGGTATATGAGTATTCATTATCAAAGTGCCCAATACGAATTCAGATTCAAATTCAGAGCTTTAGGTTGTGTACTTTGCACTGAGAAACACCCTGTATCTACTTGCAGGCAGTAACTAAATCAAGATACACTGTAAATAACCCTAAGGTAACAGTAAGGTTAAGTATTTGAGTATCTTTTCCAACAAGATCTTGCAGAGTCTTGTAGGACCTTGACCAAGATTGATCTGTACAATAAATGATCAATCTTGAAAAGATCTTTATGGGATCTTGGCAAGATCTGAACAAGATCTTGGTAGGATTTTAGCTAAGACCTTGGATTAAGAGATTGTTAACCGAGCGCGAGGTTTGTACGGGAAATATCAGACCGAGGTCTTGCAGTACGGACTGAGCGATAGCGAGGTCTGTACATTAAGACCGAGGACTGATATTTCCTGTACAGACCGAGCAAGCGAGGTTAATCATTTGTTTATTAAATAAGGAAAATATAGCCAATGGGCAATACGCAAAATACAGCCTGTGCGCCAGCCAATCAGATCACAGGAAACTGTTAAGCCATATAATAAGAAAAAATATATTTGAAGGTCTAACTTCTAAACCCTCCTGATAAAAGGCACGCTCTGTATTCCTTTATTACAGAATAAACTGACCTTCAGTTTTACACCAGATACAGCAACTTAGTCCTCCAGCACCAACAACATTGAATACTTTCTCTGCACCTGGGTAGTCCAAGACATACAATATAATCTGAACCTTGAGATTAAATGGAGCTTTGACGTGAGCATCATATATCGACTGGTTGCACAGAAACAAGAGTTCATCCACCAAAATTTCTAGGTAGGCTTGAATACCAGGCTCTTTCTTGCCATTTCCAGGAACAATGCCCACCAAAAGAATGTTGCCGAAGTGTCGCGTTCCCAACTCGGCGTTGCACGAGGGTGCGTCAAGTCCGGACCGCCAGCTCAACCACCGTTTTCGCAATAAGGACAGCGTTCCACTGATTTTGCGTTACTTTATTGCTGAGCCAATATTACAAATACAAGCGGTGAAATCTAAAAGAAATTAATGCTAAATCAGCTAAATTCTAAGCAACTAATTACAAGTTATTTACAAGTGGAAATCTCACAGAGAGTGAAAATACAACAGTAACTTACGTTTGTTGCTCTCTCCAAGGGTTTAGAAAAGAAAACTCCAGAAACTCCAATAACTCCTTCTAAACTCCTCTGAACTCCAAACTCCGCGTATTAACTTGTCGTGTAAAAACTAACTCCAAACTCCAATAACTGTAACTCCAACTGAAAGGGTGTGACTAAAACTACTAAAAACAAAGGCTCTTTAACTAAATTCCTAAGCGTAGCTAGCAAAAGGGGAAATTGCGTGCATATATGTGTTTGCGGATACCCAATAAAACATCTAATGTAATCTACCAATCTAAGAAACATATTCTTGCTGGTAACAAAAAAAGACCTTTTAAACTAGGTTCTAATAATAATAATCAAGTCCTTGATCAGTTCATTTCTTAACTAATTATTGAAAAACGATAAACTTGACACTCCTCGCCCAAGGATAACTCTCTATCCTTGCCTATACTACGGTATCTGTCCTTGGCGAGTTCTACTACTGCTTGTCGTCACTCCGCGCAGGTAGCAGCAGGACGAGCTTGGCGATGGGGCGCATCATTGTCTTCTTCTACGGAGGCTTTGCGCACCTTCCCGTCTTCGCTATGGAGGGCCTGTGTTACCCTTCCCATCAGCCAGTGGTTTCTGTGTTCTCCCTCATCAACCACTAGCACAATGTCTCCCTCTGTGATGTTTCGTTGTGGCTCTTGCCATTTCTTGCGTGTCTGGAGAGACTGTAAGTACTCTCTTTTCCATCTTGTCCAGAACTGGTCTGCCAGATATTGCACTTGCCTCCAGCGGCGTCGGGCGTACAGATCAGCAGACACGAATGTACCTGCAAATGGTGGTATAGGTCTTGTCTTCATTGTAAGAAGCATACTAGGTGACAGAGGCTGTGGGTTGTCTATGTCGGAAGGAACTGCGGCGATGGGGCGAGCGTTAACTATTGCACACACTTCAGCCATTAGCGTTACGAGTATCTCGTGGGTGAGACGGTTGCCTCCTAACTCGGCAAACATCGCATCTAGCACGCGTCGTATAATCATGGACATGGCCTGTTGCGCTTCTTTCACAGTTGGAGAGCGAAGAGCTTTCCTTGTGCGTGATATCGGTTTCCCGCGTGTGCGCTTGAACTCTTTTACCTTCACTATGAGGATAGCTATAGCGCGCTGTAGTGACGTGAGGCTAGAAAAGCGAGAGAATCTTTCGGCTCCTAGTCCTCCTCTCTTCTCTACATTAACCTTGAGCGTGGTGACCTCTTTGCGCACTTCAGGGTCGCTTGCGTTAGGTACTTGGATGTTGTCTAGCGCGGCAATGACTTCACGATTCTTCAGGAAATCAGGGCCGTTCAACCAGGCTGACTCCATTAGCTTTTCAGGGCGTACACCACGTGTCGCTTGGTCAGCGGGGTTGAGTTCACTCTCGATGTACCTCCATTGTCTGGGTTCTGAAAGATTACGAATCATCTGTACTCTGTTAGCAACATAAACATGAAATCGCCTCGAGTCATTGGTTATGTATCCTAGCACTACTTTCGAGTCAGTGTAAATGTCACTTCAGTTATCTGTAGGTCGATTTCGTCAAGGACTTTGCGCACGGCTTGCGTCGCTAAAACAGCGCCGCATAGTTCGAGACGAGGAATGCTAGTGGAATGAACTGGGGCTACTTTAGCTTGACCGTACACGAAAGACACACTAACATAATTCTCCTCATTAAACACTCTAAGATAGACTGATACTCCGATCGCGTCTTGACTGGCGTCGGAAAACGAGTGCAACTCCGCTTTCTTTACTTCTCCAAACTGCTTAGGGCGATAACACCTCGGTATACTGACGTTCTCTAGATCTTGCAGAGAGTCTTTCCAACATGCCAACGACGTGCGAGTGCGTCGGGCAGGGGGTCGTCCCATTCGAGGGGCGTGTCGCTGTTCGCGCGCTTACCCATGACAACTAACTGCTGGAGCAACTTTCTACCTTCCAGGATAGCAGGGGCTGCGAATCCGAGAGGATCGTAGATAGAATGAACGACAGAAAGGACTCTTCATCTCGTGAAAGGCTTGTCTGGGAGGGACACCTTGAATGTAAAGCTGTCTTGTTCCAAATCCCAGTACGCTCCTAGGGATCGCTGCGCTGGAAGGGTGTCGTTTCTTAGATCCAAGTCTCGCACGTCTTTAGCTCTGTCTTCCGCGGGGAAGGCCTCGACGACGTCTACCGAGTTCGACACCACTTTATGGAGTCGTAGGTTGCAGGTGGCGAGCGTAGCTTGCGTGGCCGTGACGAGGTCTATTGCTTCTTGAGCCGTCGGTAGTGACACTAAACCGTCATCAACGTAGAAGTTGCGCTGTACAAACTCCTTGACATCTGCACTGCACTTCTCCTCGCCATGAGTGACGGTCCTCCTAAGTCCAAAGGTGGCGATGGCGGGGCTAGGACCGTTACCGAACAAATGGACGTTCATGCGGTACTCAACCATCTCTGCGCTCGGATCGTTTCCTTTGTACCAGAGAAATCTCAAAAAATCTCTATGTTCCTTATTAACATGAAAGGAGTGGAACATTTGCTCCACATCACACATTACTCCTATGTTCTCCTTGCGAAATCTCATTAAAACCCCAATGAGACTGTTCATTTGGTCGGGACCAGTAATGATAACTTTATTGGGAGAGACCCCTTGAAATTCACAGGACCCGTCAAAAACAACTCTTATGGAGCCCGGTTTTTTAGGATGATAGACTCTAAAATGGCAAAGGTAAAAAACACGTCCTTCGGGTGCCTTGATCTCTTCGGGTGGTACTTGTGAGGCGTGGCCCTTGTCGATTATTTTGGTCATAAACTCCAAATAATGACTCTCCATCTCTGGTTTCCGCTTGAGCGTTTTTAGAAGGCCAGCAAGGCGGGTGTCAGCTTGGCTTTTGTTGTTCGGCATTTTGACGTCTGGGTTTCTGAAGGGGAGTGGCATCTCTCAGTTGCCATATGTGTTCTTGTGGATCCCAGACTCCATCATCTCCAGAAACCTCTTGTCTTCGCGTGAAAGACTAACTTCGTTATCGCGTCTTGACGTGCGAAAAATATCTCCGGTATGGTTGTCTCCATAGTTCCCAATGAAACTCTCCTGCACTTTGATAGTGTTAGGGCAGGGAACAAACTCGTACTCTGTAGGCGTGACCGGGTCAATTTCCACGTTTTCTCGTGCTTCCAGGGTGGTGCGATCGGTGCGCACGTGGACGGGATGACTCGTCATGTCCAGGCAGACCTGTCCCGAGATGGTCCAACCCAACGAGTGTTTCTGCGCCCAAGGGGCGCCTCTTGGGCCATTCTTGAAATCGCGGACTTTAAGTACCTCAGGTGCGTCCCGTCAATCAGGAGGTGGATGCTGGCAGTCTCGTCTAGGGGTGGTATCTCCGAAGCGATCTCTCGTAGATGGGTGAACCTCCTCGCCATTTCGGGTGTGGGTACCTCGCGCTTGTCTGAGGGGATGTTGTCGCACTCAATCAGGGTGGGCAGGTCTACACTGGTCCCAGTGATGGATTGCACGACTAGACCGATGGCGCGACGCCCATACTTCTCCTCTTTGTCCCCATTACATGTGGTGAGATAGTATTTCTCCTCAGGACCATCTACTCCTAATTGATCGGCGAGCTCGCTACTAATTAACGATGCGTTCCTTTGGTCATCTAAAATAGCGTAAACGCGGCGCGGCGCGGTTAGTTCGTTCTTGCGAAACACCTCGACTAGTAATATTTTGCTGCAGGATAATCCTCCCTCCTCACTCTCACACACTGATGTACAATTAGTCTTAACTTCCAGATCTCCGTCCTTATTTTCCTTTTGCGTTTTATCTTTATGCAAAAGTGCAATGTGGCGCTTGTCTCCGCAAGTTGTACAACTGATCTCCTTTTTGCATTCTTTTGATGTATGATTTTCAGATAGACATTTGAAACATAGTTTCGTCTTGAAAATAAATTCGGTTCTCTCCTCCAGCGTTTTTGCTGCGAACGCCTTACACTCTTGTAACACGTGACCCTCACGTGCGTGGAAATAGCAAAATTTTGGGTGCTTTGCTTTTCTTCGCTAGGCGTTTCTCGTTCAGGCGCGTCCCTTTTCGCGGGGTCGCAGCGGTCAGGAATACTTTTCTAGTCGCCCCGGTCCCACTCTGTTGCGCTTTATTTCTAGGCGGGGATGGGGTTGGTGTTTTGGCTGTCACACCAGCTAGCAATTTGGATGGTTTTTAATCTGCGATTGCCTTTCAACAACCTTCTTAAAGCGAATAAACCCAGGATAGCGGTCGTCGTGATTATCTGCGTAATTGACCACTTCTTTTTCCCACTTGGACTTTAACGAAGCGGGCAACTTTTCGACTAGGGGGTTTATTGCGTTGGGAAAGTTCAGACAAGCTAGTCCCGGAAGGCAATAAATTTGACTTTCGACATCAGCGCACACATCTGCAAACCGCTGTAGTTTTTCACGTTCGTTTTCCTTAAAGTCTGCGGCGGAATGCAATCGCTCGAGTAGAGTGTTTGTTATTACCGCAGGTCTCCCAAAACGCCTTTCTAATTCTCTCCACAGCTCCTTCAAAAGACTAATCGGATTAGCGTGCAATCGTTTCCTGTAATTGTCAACGACTTGTTGAGGCTCGCCATTCGTAAACTTATGAATATAGTTTATTTCCTCTTGGGGGTAACGTCAGCGCCTTTTATCATGGCTTTGAATGCCATTTTCCAAGGGTGAAACAATGCCGGGTCGCCGTCGTATTTGTTGGGATTGCATGGAGGGAGCGCTTGGCGGGCAAGATTAGTTACTAATTGTTGATTTGTGGCCGTGAAGGTTTCGATGAGTTGATTTCCCGTAAAACTGATTGGGGTAGACGAAACAATAGGCCCAAACTCATGCGCGGGGGTCTGGGGTGGATTTCGCGTGACCTCCTTATCTCCCTTATCAATTATCGTATGATTGCTGGCTAAGTTCTTTTGCGTGACTTCCGGAAAGTTAGGGCTATCATTAGGGCAAGGCACCTCCTTTCTCACGGGGCATGTTCCGGATGCGTGATTTGACCCCATTACCCATTCATTTACTCTCTCGCTTGCGTGCGATTTTGGGACCCCAGGAATCTCTATTCTTTCATTTTCTCCCTCTTCTAGAATAGCTTCTTCGACAGCCCTTTTTGCTGCTTCGGCCGCAGCAGCCTTCTTTTTGGCTTTCAAAATCGTCATTTCCTTTTCTCGCTCCGCGCGCCTAATTTCCTCTTGCGCTTCTAGCTGTTTATTTTTGCATTCCTGCTCCGCTATTTGGGCTTCAAATTCTGCGGTTTCTTTTGCCGATGCGGCTTCCGCGATAACGCGCAACATAACACTACTGCTACGTGATGACTTGGCAGAAGATCGGGTTCTGCGCGAGCGATAAGACTTGCGTGAACCCTTATCTGACAATTGGTCAGATTGTCTAAGCTTCATTATGTTGACAAGCCTGCGCGCTTCGTTCAGTGCGTGACCTTCGGCAGTAAAGAAAGGCTTTTTGTGATCCCCGTGTTTATCTTGGTCATAGAGAGAAGCCAATTTATCGAGGGCATTTTCAAATTGCTCAGTCACGGTTTCTAAGTCATTCAATGATGTTTCATTCATAGACGCTTCATTTCCCTCAATAGCCCTTATAGTGGCTATCAGTTTTTTGTGCAGGCAGTCTGCCTTATGACTCATTTCGAAAATAGCATTTTCTAAAGCCTTAGGTGTTAGAAAACGTTTTCTTTTTTCCGGCTCCTCTAGTTCAGGTTCTTCTTCCCCCGTTCCCCTTCTTGTTCTCCGTCTGCTAAAACATCCAACTCATGTGTTTCTTCACGATCTGCTTGAGACATTGCTGTTCTTTTTCTCCTTCCCCAAAGTAGGAAAATATACGCCTTACCTCCACTCCTCAAAGACTTTACCCTGAGATCTGCGCTTGAACGTTTCAGGTGATCCAAGGCTAGGGCTTTTACTCCACAAACATTTCACTGTCGCGTTCCCAACTCGGCGTTGCACGAGGGTGCGTCAAGTCCGGACCGCCAGCTCAACCACCGTTTTCGCAATAAGGACAGCGTTCCACTGATTTTGCGTTACTTTATTGCTGAGCCAATATTACAGATACAAGCGGTGAAATCTAAAAGAAATTAATGCTAAATCAGCTAAATTCTAAGCAACTAATTACAAGTTATTTACAAGTGGAAATCTCACAGAGAGTGAAAATACAACAGTAACTTACGTTTGTTGCTCTCTCCAAGGGTTTAGAAAAGAAAACTCCAGAAACTCCAATAACTCCTTCTAAACTCCTCTGAACTCCAAACTCCGCGTATTAACTTGTCGTGTAAAAACTAACTCCAAACTCCAATAACTGTAACTCCAACTGAAAGGGTGTGACTAAAACTACTAAAAACAAAGGCTCTTTAACTAAATTCCTAAGCGTAGCTAGCAAAAGGGGAAATTGCGTGCATATATGTGTTTGCGGATACCCAATAAAAACATCTAATGTAATCTATCAATCTAAGAAACATATTCTTGCTGGTAACAACAAAGACCTTTTCAACTAGGTTTTAATAATAATAATCAAGTCCTTGATCAGTTCATTTCTTAACTAATTATTGAAAAACGATAAACTTGACACGAAGAGATTTCTAATTTGTCTTGGGAGGTTAAGGTTTGTCAACATTATAGGCCACATAGAATACTTTACTCTGATTTTAATATATGGATCAACACCATCTGTGTTCAAGGCCAGAGATACTCCAGTCTGTCGCCATTGAAAAATCCATCTTCCTGGTAGTTAGTATTGAATGCAGGAGAGTCCTGGATGTCATGCATTGGCATTTGGGCACTGTGGCTCTGACATATTTGGCTCAGGTTTGAAGTCCCATAAAGTCTTGTCAGACGTCGTCCAATGGCATATATATGAAAGTATTTTGGGTCGTGCCATTTTTTAGCTTTGGTTTGTGGCAAACAGGACATTCACTAAGATTGGCATTTTCATTGCGATAAACAATGTGATCATTTGGACATGCAACATAATGTCCTGTTCGTATAAGGAATGGGTCAATGACTCTGAAGGCCTCTTCATAAGATGATGGAAGAGCATTATCATCTGGAAGCAGCTCCTGTTGTAGTTTGAGAACTGATGCAAATGATGCTTTGCTGGTTCCTGGATGATCTGCAAACCATGAGAACAGGCCTAATAAAGCACCAAGAACTGTTTGAGTTGAACCTTGATAGAGAGGCGTTCTTACAATTTCACTGTCATATGCTGCAAAGTTGTAGCTCACACTAATTCCTGATTTCCCCCATCTTGATTTTCACTTTCTTCATTATCACTTCCTTCATTATCAGATGACAGTGAGCTAAAATCAGACTCCTAGAAAAGACAAGTGAGAAAAGTACCTTTATTAATTTTAGCACTACCTCTTTTTGCCATTTCTATTTACAGTATACACCAAATTGAAATATGGTGGCAAATGTGACTAGCCTCATGTTCACGTGGAAACACAAATAAAGCATTTTCACATAAATAAGAACAATTGAACAGTGGAACAATTGTCATTCAAATTTGCAGCAATATTTTAATTCGGTGTACCGGTATGTATATGTTGTCATCAAATTCAATTTTTTTTTAAAACAATACATTAATAAGTTATTAAGGATGGAAATTGGATTATTTTGACCTTAGATCTAAAGTTTCATTGTGATGCATTCTCATTGTTTTTCAACAACAGAGGTATCAACCAGAACAGCTCATTGAGAGAAGGAAATCTCTCAGTAAAATATTGCAGGCCCAAATAAATTTCCCATATGTGGAAGTGCTTGATTTTCCCATATCTTACAAATAAGGCTTTGTGGGAAATATTTTTCTGCAAAACCAGCTATTTCAAGGCAATTTCAAATGTATTATTATTATTATTATTATTATTATTCAAGGCTCTTTTGTTCAATAAGTAAGAGTTAAATACCGAGGGCTGAGGCAATATGGCATATAAATACCGAGGGCCGTAGACCCGAGGTATTTATATGCCATATTGCCGAAGACCGAGGTATTTAACTGACTTATTACATGATCTAAGGTGATTTTACTATCGGGTGGAGCGCATTAACAATTAAAAAATCGAAAATACTTCGTCAAATAAGCGATTTTTAACCATATAAATCAACCAGGGATCTCTATTTTTCCAGTAGAGGGATATCCCCTGAGGTTTAAGTCGTATCGGAACAAAAGGGCGAAAAATGTTTTGAAAGCTATTGTCGTCAGTGTTGGCTGGGAAATATGTGATGCCTTGACTGTCTTTTTTCTTTTCAACTTTTCATAATAACGTGTATTTTGCGTGGCAATTTCACTGCAGAGAAAGATGCCTTTCACAATAGATTTGTTTGCATTCTAAAGCCCCCGTTTCATTAAATTAAAGAATATATCCCTAGAGTGGTTGGTGGTTGGGAGACTACAAACAGAAGTGTTTGGCTATTGTTCCTTTAGCTTTCATGCATTCATTTTTAACGACCAATGGAAGTACTTCTTTTTGTACCAAACAACAAAAGAAATCAAAACCCTGTTTTTTTCGCGATTTTAGGTCGTCATTTTGTAGGAGTCAGTGCTTGAGTGCTGAACTAGTAGTTCTAAGTTGGCGACTGAGAACGAGTTTCGGAGGAAAAAAACAACGCTTGAGGTCTCAAGACTAAAAGGGTGCATTATGCGCGTGAGGAACTCGGCACTCACTGTGTGGTTTTAAGCTGTTCAAGAGATAATACATTTCAAAGTGTCCTGTAGTTGGCGATTGAGAACGACATGGTAAGTTTAACTAAAGTTCTTATTTATAGTAATTCGTTTTATTATAACAGTTGAAATGGACCGGTCTCGTGAATTTAAATTGCATGACTAACTTGAACGTATTAGACCTGTGTGCCGTTGATGCTGCGACGTACGAGGTCCATCCTACATTTGACAAACTGGTAATATATAGATTTAGCCACTGGCTAAAAGCGGAGCTCCTGGTTATAAAATGTTCTGTGTGAATGAAAGGGATTCCCATGTGTACATGGTTTACATGGTTGCTTTAGAGTCTTCCCTTCACGAGATATTAATTTTTCAAGCATAGATGACGTCATCGATGACGTCATATCACGTGACCACTTCATTTCGCTCATCTGGTGACCTGGATTACATTACCCAAGTTTGGTTGGTTTAGAGTCTTCCTTTCATGAGATATTCGTTTTTCAAGCGTGATGTGACCACCACATTTCGCTCATCTGGTGGCCTAGACTACACTACCCAAGTTTTGTTGTCTTAGAGTCTTCCCTTCACGAGATATTGATTTTTCAAGCATAGATGACGTCATCGATGACGTCACATCACGTGACCACCTCATTTCGCTCATCTGGTGGCCTAGACTACACTACCCAAGTTTGGTTGTTTTAGAGTCTTCCCTTCACGAGATATTGATTTTTCAAGCATAGATGACGTCATCGATGACGTCACATCACGTGACCACCTCATTTCGCTCATCTGGTGGCCTAGACTACACTACCCAAGTTTGGTTGTTTTAGAGTCTTCCCTTCACGAGATATTGATTTTTCAAGCATAGATGACGTCATCGATGACGTCACATCACGTGTCCGTGTTACAGCACCCCCCTTGTGGCATAGACAAAATATCCCAAGTATGGTTGTCTTAGCATGTTCCCTTGAGGAGATATAATTTTTTCTTTGCATACCACAGGGTTTCCCATGTGTACACGGACGGACGGACGGACGACGGACGGACGGCGTACGCTATAGGTTTAATACGAGAAAAATAAAGAAAAATCATATCTACCGAAGGGTAGCTTCTATAGAAGCCAAACTTGGACAAACTTTCAAAGACCATAAGAGGAACTCTACACCAAAGTCACGTGCCCTTACGTCATCAATGACGTCATCAAAATGATCCATAATGCCCGTGACGTTCAAAAATCAACTCGATAGTATACTATACGTTTTTCCCTTAGGTATGGTGCTCCGCTTGCGCGGGCCTTCGGCCCGCGCAGGAGCTCCGCTAAAATGTATTGACGAAAGAAATGTAAAATGTGTTGTGCAAATGTATTCTTATGAGCTCAATGTTCTAATTATTTTTATTTCTATTTCTTTCACAGTTTGTTTGAGCGTGAAGCAGAAATGGAACCGGCTAGCAAGGTTACCTATAACATCTACTTATTCCATATTAATTATAGTTAAATTTAGTAGAAAAGTAGAAAGAATCGCCAATTTGCAATTTAGAGACACTATTCAGTTAAGCTAATATATAGATTTAGCCACTGGCTAAAAGCGGAGCTCCTGGTTATAACTTTTCTGTGTGAATGAAAGGGATTCCTATGTGTACATGGTTTACATGGTTGCTTTAGAGTCCTCCCTTCATAGATGATGTCATCGATGACGTCATATCACGTGACCACTCATTTCATCTGGTGACCTAGACTACACTCCCCAAGTATGGTTGTTTTAGAGTCTTTCCTTCACGAGATATTGACTTTTCAAGCACAGATGACGTCATCGATGACGTCACATCACGTGACCACTTCATTTCGCTCATCTGGTGACCTGGTTTACATTACCCAAGTTTGGTTGGTTTAGAGTCTTCCTTTCATGAGATATAAATTTTTGAAGCGTACATGACGTCATCGATGACGTCATATCACATGACCACTTCATTTCGCTCATCTGGTGGCCTAGACTACACTACCCAAGTTTTGTTGTCTTAAAGTCTTCCCTTCACGAGATATTCATTTTTCAAGCATATATGACGTCATCGATGACGTCATATCACGTGACCACCTCATTTCGCTCATCTGGTGGCCTAGACTACACTACCCAAGTTTGGTTGTTTTAGAGTATTCCCTTCACGAGATATTGATTTTTCAAGCATAGATGACGTCATCGATGACGTCATATCACGTGACCACTTCATTTCGCTCATCTGGTGGCCTAGACTACACTACCCAAGTTTTGTTGTCTTAGAGTCTTCCCTTCATGAGATATTGATTTTTGAAGCATAGATGACGTCATCGATGACGTCATATCACGTGACCACCTCATTTCGTTCATCTGGTGGCCTAGACTACACTACCCAAGTTTGGTTGTTTTAGAGTCTTCCCTTCACGAGATATTGATTTTTCAAGCATAGATGACGTCATCGATGACGTCATATCACGTGACCACCTCATTTCGCTCATCTGGTGGCCTAGACTACACTACCCAAGTTTGGTTGTTTTAGAGTCTTCCCTTCACGATATATTGATTTTTCAAGCATAGATGACGTCATCGATGACGTCACCATCACGTGTCCGTGTTAAAGCACCCCCCTTGTGGCATAGACAAAATATCCCAAGTGTGGTTGTCTTAGCATGTTCCCTTGAGGAGATATAATTTTTTCTTTGCATACCACAGGGTTCCCATGTGTACACGGACGGACGGACGGACGACGGACGGACGGCGTACGCTATAGGTTTAATACCAGAAAAATAAAGAAAAAATCATATCTCTCGAAGGGTAGCTTCTATAGAAGCCAAACTTGGACAAAGTTTCAAAGACCATAAGAGGAACTCTATACCAAAGTTACGTGCCCTTACGTCATCAATGACGTCATCAAAATGATCCATAATGCTCGTGACGTTCAAAATCAACTCGATAGTATACTATACGTTTTTCCCTTAGGTATGGTGCTCCGCTTGCGCGGGCCTTCGGCCCGCGCAGGAGCTCCGCTAGTAATTACATTTTTTTGTTCAAATATATATTTATTTTCAATTTAACCTAGCAAACAACTTTGTAGTATTTATCATTTAACTGTAAATGTGTTTCAGCATCAGAAGGGTGGGGCTTTATTTGTCTAATTAGTCATAATTGCTCCTCATTATAAATGCGCCGGGTCATTTATGAGAATCAATTGTTCCATAAAGACCCGCGCATTTATAATGCGGGTCATTTATGACTAATTATTCAATAATAGCCCCAATCTTCCCTGCTGAAACTTCAAGCCCTCCCCGTTCTTTAAGAATGTAATTAATTCATAGGGATTTAAGTAAAATAAAGGGTCTTGAATAACAATAGAAAAGGTGTCAATCATGTAATAAGGCATGTTAAGCCTCCATAAATATATCAACAGTCAAAATTTCTACCCCTAACAGGGCTTGTTTCACTCGCCCCCAGCTAAACTACAAAACAATTAAAATGTACCCATGCACGCCAGCTGACAGAAAGCATTTAAAACAAATAACTTACCATCAAGGGAGGGAGCTCCCATATATATGCTATTGGATGTGCCGCTGGACAGGGTAGAAAACCCAAGTTATGTATTGAACAGTGTATACAATTTCACAAAATTCAAGGGTTCAGCCTTGAACGCTGCATGCTTTTCATCAAGATTGACTAGAAATGCTTTGAAATTTAGAACGGCGTCTAAATTAATTTTAGCCATTTGTCTGGATTAATTGACCCATATCATCTTAATAATATGGCTATGATATCTATAGCTAAAAGGAACGAAGTCAAGTCTTACATTCAGCACATCCGTACTAGAAAAGCTGCAAAGTTTGGGAAAAGATTTACTCTAAACTAGCTGAGATATGAATTTTCAAACTTAGTTTGATGGCCTTTTTTTTTTACAAAGAAATGTGTGGGCGAAAACATCAAAACGAGGCTGAAGTGCTACCACCATACATTAAAAAAATTTAAATTAATCAACTTAGAATAATTATATCTTGGTCAATTTTCAACATATCTTCACCAAACTGTTTTTGTAATATGGACGCGCTGAATTGAATACTGGACTTTGTTCCCTGATGACTATAAGATATTAACATGATATGGTCTATCGGGTCGCAAAATAAGCCTAGTTGGATTTAAAATTTCGTGCTTAGTGCGCATGCGATTTTAGTCCGAATTTCTTATTTCTTTTGTTTAACAAGAACAAAGGCAAGTTAAACAAAAGATTTGGACTAAACATTAATCGCATGAGTACTGAACATGAAATTTAAACTCCAACTTGGCTTATTGCAGTTTTTCGGTGTGGAACAGGCACACCCCTACCCCCCCCCCCCCCCCCCCCCCCCCCCCCCCCCCCCCCCCCCCCTTCCCCCAATACTTTTTCGGGTATTGTTTTCTCACCTCCGATTCTTCGCCCCATAGACTCGATCCAAGGCTCAATAAATCGTCATCTACACTTTCATCGCCGTGACTTTCATCCTGATCGGAATAGTTGGAGGAGGATGTTGTTGGTGATTCTAATTTTGGTCGGCGATGGAGAGATTCTTCCCCACGTGGCGTTCTGTCCACTTCTTCTCTGTCGATCTGTTCGTTGGAGAACGTTAAATCATCTTTTCGTTAGATATGGAGTAGCGTTTGGGAGTTCTTCGACATCGCTGTACCCTGCGAGCAGTGGTTGCTCGCAGGGTACATCGCTGTGGTCGTCGTCACTTGTTGATGATAGCCTAATTCGCTTCGTATCAATCGCGGAATGTTCACAGTCTTTCCTCCTGTGGCGCTGGAACGTCTTTGATGAGACAAATTTGCCTTCACAGCAATAAAACTCGCAAAAGCAAGCTCGGTCCGACATGATATCATCATCGATGCGTTCACAAGTGTCTCATCGAGGTCAACTTGGTCCGTCCCCGAGAGAAAGTCGAAAGCCTCTCTAGGGATTGGTAACTAGTCCCTCCGACCCTCGAGGACCGACTCGAGGACCCGCAAACGGTATCCTGTTTTCTGATTGGATAACGCTTTGTTGACAGTGTGTGATTTGATCGTAGACCGCGGGCTTTTGTCCTACTCATGTGCTCGTTATCAGAAACATTTAAACAAGCTCCTTCTTCTTCGTCTTTTCCTTGGCAGTACAAACCTATAGCAAAATGGATTTCCTCACAGATTCCAGCGAGGAAACACGAAAAGCGTTTGCGAAGTTCCTAGAACTTTATAACAAAAAGGAACCGGCAGATACAGACGTCGGACAACCGCCACTGCCACGGATTTCGCCATTTACCTTATCGGATCCTGGAAACGTTATTCCGCCGAGGGATCTCAGTCCGTCGGGAAGCTGTAAGGTCAGTGATAAGCCCACAATTACAATCTTTTTTCGCTGGGCAAGAGGACATCGAACGCGAGCGGCGTCGAGTCGAGGAAGAGAAGCTCCAGCCATCGACACCATTGGCTCGACCGTTGGATGGAGCTTTTTGTACGACCAGTACTAGCACACCCACTACGCCAACTCCAACGACTAGCAGTGTCGACAAGCAGGATTTTTTGATCCTAAGCGGAAAAGTCCCGAAAGAGCCAGATTAATGGTAAGTAAACGACCCATAATTCAAGCGAATTAAAGTTTGAAAAGTCCTCTGGTCACTGGTTCACATGTTCCTTCGATTTGTTTGTCTAATTCGCGAAGACTCCATCCAATATGGAGACCGCAGTTATGATCTTTATCAGTTACGCTACCGGTTCACTGAATGGCGGGTAACAAAGAGTCACCGAGTAACTTAATTTTCGAGAATAGAGATACAAAAGTTTACAACTTTAAATAAATCCTCCATCGCAGGCTTTTAGTTTCACTGACGTGCTTGTTCGATTTGTCAATGGGACCGAAGCTCATAATTCTGACTCGAAAATTTAGAAGAAATTGTTAATAGAAATCCACGAAAAATATGCTATAAAATAAGACTAGCAAGCTAATTTAACAACTCATTAATTCTGTATTATGCAATAGTCAGTGGAAAGCCCCACACCAATTCCATCTGCTCGATAACACACGAAACTACCCAAATTTTCAGAAAATTGTAGTTATCTGGCAGCTGAAAAGTTATGTAGCAAACCGAGACGATTGTTTTGCTGATTTCTTGTCAATTCGACATTTCATTGTAACCCTTAAAATAGTGACTCTGCCCCTTTAAATAAATCACTTTTAAGAACCTTACAATACATATTTACTGTAGGTTCTTAAGGTAGCCTACATGTATATGCATAAAGGCTTTTATTACTGTAACTTATTATTGTCAATATTATTTTTTCAGTACATCTTGAAGCTTGCAGCAGAAGAGTACAAAGTTAGGGGACCAAATTTGCACTCAAGATAAAAGAATGCAGTGCAAAGCAAATTCGCCAAATAATCGACAAGGCAAGTTGTAACAGAATTATTAACAACATTGTAAGAAAGCGAGTCATTCGTGACCATGGATACAACTTAAGATCTGGCAGCCAATCTAGACACCCTTCGGTTGGCGCCACGAATAGACTTAATAACTTTGTCACAGTCAAATTCCAGTATGAACAATTAACATTGGAAAATATTTACGTATTTATCATTGCTGCTTGTTGCATGTACTGACTGCCCCCTTAATTCAGTGTTATCACTGCTATGGGTGTATTATAAATAAACGATTGAACGATTGATAAAATAGAAATGCAGTTTGATAGGGAAAGGAGTCAATATCAATACACTCTAGCAACAACAGTAAAAAAAAATAATTGCATCCATATCATTTATAATTGATCCAGTTTGCTAATATAATTCACTGCACAGGGTATGGATTTTGTTTCTGAGTGTGGAGCAGGGTATACATATTCTCACAAACTCACTGTTTAGTCTTGAACATGGTATAATTTTCATTATGAATGACTCCAAAAAACTTTTAGCAACACACCCATACCAAAAATACAGGGGTTTCAATAGAAGGCGGCTACCGGCGGTGAACCACCCTCTTCTTAACTTCTGACCGCCTGCAACTTTTGTTGGCTGTATAACTGGTCAGATTCAAGGACAATATTAAAGCAATACAATACATGAATATGCCAATTATCTTGCCCTCAAAATGCAGGAAAATGCCTTTTCTGCTATTGAAAATTCAAAATATCCCAGGTCATGCCTATGCCTTTCATAAAGGACCACCAACCCAGCCGCCTACTTGCAAAACTTAGCCTGCTACTTCAAAACTTATTGAAAGCCCTGAAAATACTGGTGATTACCTTTTCCTCTGGGAGGTTATCCTTCCCTTTTTCTATGAGATTATTGTGTGAGGTGTATAATTATTCTGCATGATTAATGCTTGAATTTATTTCACTCAGGTCATTAGTAAAATTCCCATTTTAGAAGGGGAAGAGGGCCACATTCGGAAAATGCTATCTTGGTCACTCACACAGCACCGGAATTATGTCAACAATAAACTGAACTGGAAGGTAAGTATTTTCATACTTCCCATCACCACAACAATCAAGTTAGATAATACATGAAATTGAATAAAACCACTATTACAACTTCCTGCTTTGAGCTTGAGGTTACTCTCTATCTCGGAAACATTGCACAGGAAGTTTATTCCACAGGGTTCAATTCCATGTCAATTATTTACTTGTTTCTATCCAAAACAAACAAAACCAATATATATACTTACAAAGCCTGCAAACCAACATTTTAAATGCTCTGCTTATACACTATACTTAACAATTATTTCTTGAGCGCGAATGGGCTCGGAGTCACTAGTTATCTGAGGCTATGTGACTCAGAGGCCACGAGGGCGAGAGGAATAATTGTTTTGTCAAATCACACTAGTAGGGCAATTTGTTTAGCCAAAACCCTTTTCTGGTCTGGTCATTTGCCATTTTCTGGCTTTCAAATACGACACTTTTGGCTACTAGTAGGATATAACTTATAGCCTAAGTAGCTCAACCAATCAGAATGCAGCATTGACAATAGACCACTGGAGCGATTTGACTAATATATCAATTTAGGCACTGGCTAAAAGCGGAGCTCCCAGTTTTTCGAGTATGAGTGAAACAGGGTTGCCCATGTGACCATAAAAAAATATATTGACAAAATTATATTGAGATGTATACAGGAATACAGGTATACGGGAGACTATAAACTCTCCCAGTGACTCTAAAAAAGCACAGAACTGCAGTTTAGAGAAAAGCTATTATTTGTGCTTTGTGTCATTCAAGAAATAACCCATCATGGCATGAGCAGAGAAAGTAAGAATAGTCACTTGCCATCTTTATTTTCTATTCATATCCTTTGCATTTATTGGAAATTCCAATGGTAAGGAAAGTAACGTTTTTCTTCTTCTTGGAAAATGGGGGGGAGGTCATAAGGGGAGGGCTATACCTATGTGTGAGCATTTCAGGGGAGGGTCACAGCATTCTTTATGTTGCTTTCCATTCAATTGGTCAATATTTTAGATGGACTACCTTAGAACTACTTATACACTCAATTTAAATTTGATGATGCATAGTTTACTTGGAGGGCTTGAACCAGTTGTACATTTCCTAGTCCCATGCAGATGGGGAGTAACATGTTTTCCCTAAATATGCATGAGACAGTCAACACATTCTTGAAAACAATTGCTGATTCTTCCCCAGTCCTCTCCTCCCTCCCCTAAGAAAACTACCTATCCTATGTGCAAAATCCCACCATGGAGAGAAGAGCATGGTTATTCCGATATTACACTATTTATGTGACAATAAAATTATAACAAGCTAGAGGTTCATTTGGGCTAGATTTACATTATTATAAGATCATAGTATGAATGCGGAGACTTTCAGTTTATGGAAATCTAGAGCAAGTAATCTATTGTTTTAGTGTTCACCAACCAGATGAGCCAATAATAGTGGATAAATACTCCAATCAAAAACACAAGACTGAGACAGGGTCTAGCGCATGCTATGCTAATTGCTTTGTGTATCATTTTACAATCCTCAGCTATTGCACCCTCATCAGCTGGTTTAGACTAATTTTAGACAAAACTGGTGATGCATTACATCCTTAAAATTATAGCAGCAAAATGTACTAACATTTTTCATCCATCCATGAAGTGTGACGATTTTTCAGAAAGATTTACTTTTCAAAGGTGCACATTTTGTCAAAAGTAGTCACACTTTTCGCTCTCTGATTGTCTGAAAAATAACGGTCAAAACCGCAGCCATCAGTGAAGGAGAAACATGACACATGCACACCTGCTTGAAAAAAAAAATAGAAAATAACACCTATGTTGTATTGTGAATGTGCGCATTCTGATTGGTTAAAAAGCGTGTTTGTAAGAGACCTGAGAAACACGATTGTCACGCAACGTTGTCGCGCGTGTGTATGTTATTTTCTAAAAGCAATAAAAATACTTTCTGCGTGCTCTCTGGTTTCTTACAAACACTCGGGGAATGTTGGTCGAACTGATAAAACTTGAGTTTTGATCAGTTCTCCCAACATCCCCCTCGTGTTTGTAAGAAAGCAGAGAGCACGCGGAAAGTACTTTTATTGCTTAAGTCACACTTCATGGATGGATCACATGGTAGTAAATGCATTAAAGTGATTCTGGATGGAAGAGCTTGTGGTGGTGGTGGTGGTGGTGGGGGAAGGGGGAGTGTATCCTTCACTAATCAGCAATGGTTCATGTTTTCTCTAAACGATCCCCCCTCACACACACACACACTTTGCCATACATATTCTCTGAAGATCCCCCTCACTGAGTTTTGATCAGTTCTCCCAACATCCCCCTCGTGTTTGTAAGAAAGCAGAGAGCACGCGGAAAGTACTTTTATTGCTTAAGTCACACTTCATGGATGGATCACATGGTAGTAAATGCATTAAAGTGATTCTGGATGGAAGAGCTTGTGGTGGTGGTGGTGGTGGGGGAAGGGGGAGTGTATCCTTTACTAATCAGCAATGGTTCATGTTTTCTCTAAACGATCCCCCCTCACGCACACACACACACTTTGCCATACATATTCTCTGAAGATCCCCCTCACTGCAGAGTCTTCTCCACAGTCCATGTACAGTAATACTGTTGATATTATTTTTGACTTGTGCCATATGGTCTGTCCAAGGTAAGAACCATGTCTTTGGCAGCTGCCCTGATTCTGAAATTGAAAGAGAATAACCAATAACTCTGGTGAACCTAAACACAGATGATCTTGTATGTCCAAGTCTTAAATACCATGCATGGCTATGCATACACGGAGCAGATCCAGGAGTTTCGGAAAGGGGTGGGCAAATAGTGATATTAGGGCCAAAAGATGTATGGGAAAATCTCCCCCAAAAAGGGGGCAGTGGTCCCCTCGGCCCCCTCACCATGCAAATTTTAGTAGGGCACATACTGGAGCCCCTTGTCATTGTAAAAGCCATAAAAATCATGAATTGATCAAATCAAGAATGAATGAAATGATTTCTATTTTTTTTTTGTCTAATCAATGAGTTTTTATGTGAGATGCAACTCAAACAACCAGTGGCAGGTTCTTTGAGAAGCATTTTTTCACTGTCTACATAGTTTCATTGGACATTAAAGTCAATGAAATTGCATAGATTTCATCGAATTCTTACTAAAAAGAAGCATGGCCTTCCTCAAACAAATAATTAATAGAATGAACTATAGAAACCTTCAATTTATAACCATGAAGTACAAACTCTGCCATGTTAATTCACTTCACTGAAGTTTACATAATTATAGACCTGATTTATAAATCCTTTCTTCAGATTGGGCTTGTAGAATTTAGTCAAACTTCGGTTACAGGTATAAGCAATCAGTCAATCTCGAGGTACCGTAGAGCATTTTTAGAAAAAAAATGTCAGTACAGTCGAAACTGGTGAGTAGAAATAGGCGTGGCCCAATTGTCACATGATACTAACTCTGATCTCCCCATACTTTTGAACTGACAGGTATTTCAGTCTATGGGTAGCATTTGTGTTACATATATTGGCTGTGCCATAAAAATCAACATGCTGAATTCAAAATTAGTTGGCATGGGTGCAAAATTACTGGGTCGATCCACCTTAACTCTTTGACTACTGAAGTATTTTCCCTGAAATCTTTCTTTTTTGGGGCAAACAGACCAGAACAGACACACCCCTGCCCATTTTTGCATATCAGTGCCGAATTCCTGGGTTTCCTGTGTTTTATGGAGAGGAAGGCTGGGGCTTCTTTAGAGGTTTACCGCTGACTCATAAGTTACTTTCCGTTGGTGGAAAGCCCTCGCACGGGTTACACATTGAAAAAATGCCACAAAATACAACCAAAATTCCACTCAGAAGAGGCCATAGGACATCATTAAGGCTATTATGGACAATACATTTGTGCTGTGCTTAAGAAAGAAGTATGGCTGACGGGTTTAATTCACTTTTTCCACTGTTCTTCTGAGAGCTGTTGAAAAAATTTGGTGAAAGAAACCCTGGCTCCTTTCTAGTGGAATCTTTTTGCTCAGCACAGAATTCGGTTGAATCTGTGTTTGAGACATAAAAAGCAAGCAGCTGAGAGTAGTTTAGCTTTTAAATGTCGCAGGGCAAAAAGACTTATATAAATATTTTGTTTAACCTGCCAATACAGGGGGGAACCGCTGTGAAATTTCATTGGTTTACCACAGCTAATCCCGAGCGCTAGGGTTTTGTGTTGCCTTGTTGTTCAGTCGCTTCAAATTTCAAAGCGCCATATTTTCCTTGAATATACACTTGCAGAGGAGAAACTTCAGGTCAGAGCTAAGGATTAAAGATACTTTTAAGTTAAACCCTGTTGGTTGTTGATTGTGTTTGATTTAGTCTAGAAATTAATGTGAAAAAATGGCTCCTTGTGCTCAGTCTAGCGTGTGATTTTGCATGCCCAAAATTGTGTGTTATTTTTTGTGATATTATGTGGTTGTTTCTTTGAGAAATCCGAGCCTCTGGTCCACTCAGCCTCTCTGGTCAGTAGAAAAATCACTCTTTTACACAATTTATCAGAGATCAAGTATCAATTTGCCGTGATTTTGATAGTAGAGCCTTCCAAGTTCCTGTATGTAGCAATGGCCAGTTTTGGCCAGTTCAGTATAGTCAAAGGGTTAAGCAGTAACTTGGCTCGGCAATCCTGAGGTAGCACTGTGTATTAAGGAATGTCATAGAGTGGGAGGCAAGAGGCCTCCGAGGAGAAGAACAACAGGAACCCTTGACATGGTAAAGGACACTCTTATATGAAGGACCTGCCTTAAAGGGCAGACCACTAGGGAGAGAGAGACTATATTAGAAAGACATTTTGGCAACAAAGCAGAAGGAAAAGCAGTTTAGTAAAGCACAAGCTTTTACACTGAACCATGTTGCTAAAAAAGAAAACATTTTTGTGATTGACAAATAAATATTGGTCTTATAAAAACAATCAGTCTTTTAAATTTCCCACTTTGAATAAGGGTGTATTGAAAATAGATTTTGAAGCATTTCAATCAGCTTCACGTCAAGGGAAACATTACTTATTCTGTGATACAGAAGCAGAAGTATGCTCAGTGTGGGGATACAGAAAATCTAAAAGCACATGGATTAAGTTATTTTTCAATGACATAGACTAAAAATGTACTGTATTGTGTGTGGTTTTCTTTGTAAATGTATGGTACGGTAGAAGTTTCTGATTTTAAGCATGACCTGAAAAAGTCTCAATTTACCTGAACGTTTCAATACAAATACTGTATTTTTATTTGGAAATTCAAGAAGGGAGGGGAGGGGAGGGAATATTTTCTGGAACCACTCATTGGTCTTCTCAATTTAGGTGCAAGTCTTGCCTGAGATAATAAAGTATTCAGAGCTGGAAATTAAGAAAAACGAGTGGTTTCAGTCTTTTTTTTTTATTGTGTGGTTCCATTGAGCGATACCGGGGCGGCCAATACCACTGAGCTTGGCTCCTGTATGCTCAACAGGAGCGACTGGAGCTCGAGATGCGAGGTTCGGCTGAGGCCGCCGCAGTAAGTAAGTAACACTACTGGAAATCAAACATATGACAAGCATATGAATCTTATATGACAAACATATGAAATTTCATATGTTATTCACACAGTATTCACATGTTATTCATATGTTTGTAATATGGTTGTCATATGTCTGCTACATTTTTTCAAACATATGAACGTGTCGTTTTCATATGTCAGGAACACAGTGCTACACATATGACAAACATATGACATACAAACACGAAAACATATGACTCTGAAAAACATATGACAAACATATGAAAGGACAATGGCAATGAACAGCATATGACAAATATATGAATTACATATGACAAACATATGAAATTGAGTACATGAAAATCTGAAGTTCTGATAACATATGATTGTGTCCTTTTTGTATGTTTTTCATATGTATGGATCATATTTGACTGCAATCCTACATATGAATAACATATGACAAATCAAGGCAACGAGCATATGACAAATATATGACATCTCAGGAAGGACATATATGGATGTCATATGTTTTAGCCCAACATATGACGGCCAACATGTGACAAACATATGAAAGTGTGTGATAATGGTTTTAAGTCCTTGATCTTACACCTTTACAAGAAAAGCGACGTTCTTTCAGCATTAGACAGGGATAACTTATCATCAAGTAGTGTGAAATAACGTATCTCAAGTCCGTATCTCTGCCTTGCTTACAAGCCGACTACTTTCATTTATATATAACATGCTACAAAACAGTTACTAGCCCTCTATTTGCAATTTTACGCACTGCTGTAATGTCCCACTTACACAACTCTCAAAGCCATTAATTACTTTTACGTTTCTTACTGACGAGCATGTAACATCGGCTATTTCCAAGCCTAGCCCCTCCTTAATCTCTACATTTTAGCTTAGACCGGAAGCGGGTGTTGATGAGCTGATATTCTGTTAATTTACAGTCTTCTGTAAATAACACTGTAAACACAGAACAACTTTTCCCGAAATTTCGTAACAGGAATTAATTCAAAGAGAAACGATACAAACGACTAATTTTCTAGCTGTTTTAAACAATTAATCCCGAACAAAACTAAATCGGAGCGACGCGTATGATAAAAGAGTTAAATTACCCGAGTTATTATCCACCGAATCGGAAGATATTTTTTAATTGTCTCAGCTTTATGACATGACCGGCCTGATTTTTCTTGCAAAGACAAAGCACATGGCTTTATACACACAAGAGTTAACCTCATTGTACAGTTAGCGCTGCAAAAAAACTATCTTGTCTTCAACTTAGCTCTTAGAATAGATTTAATAGTAACCCCAGGTTAATGAAACTCAATCCTCTAAACGTAACGTGACTTCCGGCCAACTAAAACACACAAAGCCACCAAATTCCTCTATAAACGTTGTTAAATCTTACTGAAAAAGCTACACAAAGTTCGGTTTTCAGTTCAGTTGACTACATTGGTGAAAGTGCGATCCAAATCTCATAATAGTAGGCTGTAATATCGGCTTTAGCTGTTTGGACAGAAGTTGACGTGGCGTGTTTATAATTAAAATCTAAAATCCACAATGGCGCTCGCTTCTCCGCTTCTTGTTGAGGTCGAGAATTAGCCAGTTTAAGCAGGAATCGTTTAATCAAAATGTATACGAAATGCCAAAGTTTTACCTAATGCTTCAACATCATGCTTCTTTTCTCAAAAGATAATTTAAGGGCTCTAGCTTAAAATCAGCCAATTCATGAAACCAACCACACAGTAAATATTGCAATCAATTTCAACTCACCGCTTGATTGAAGTTAGGCCTTTTCCCTGTAGTACTTTGAGAATACAGTACAGTAATGCTTGAACAAAGCGATGATCAGCATAGCGCAAAAGCGACAGGACATTTGCCATCCAGAATTGAGCAAGATCGAAGACACACTCCAAGCCATGTTGTAGCACTATACCGTTGCTCTATTTTAGCGGGTTCAGTACGAAAATTGCGAATTGGCCAATCAGAAGTGACCTCAGCTCGAACCAGGTTTCGCTCGGTCAAAGTGCAAGTGACGCCTGTAAGCAGCAGTTTATGCATTGATATTTGCATGCTACGCTGTGAATCCTTTTTACTTATATTTGCAATTGAAATTATCGACTTAGCACTTTTATATTATTTGAGTTATCTCCATTTTCTCGAACTAAAGGAATTCGTTTGAAATTAGTCATATGTTCTCTTCAAAATGTGACAACAGTGATCTTCTGTGTTATACTTGGTTATGTGCATTTGCCTTTGGTTATAATGTACCAGCGTGTCATATTTTAAATTGCAAGTAATTGAATGGCTATTGTGTCTTATGTGCCTTGGTGGAGTCAAATATCCTACTGTTTCAGACCTCTGTCATATGTTTGCACTTGTATCTTTTTTTACTTTTTGTCATATGTGTCTGACTGAGTCATATGTTGAGGTTGATATATGACATACCCTGGACCAGTTTTTGTCATATGTTCGGCCGTGGTAACGAGTTCTCGAGTTCTGTCATAAAGAGATACATATGACATCGCAAAAATGAAACATATGAATTGCATCTTTGTCATATGATTCAATTCCTGTCATATGTTGCCACAGGCTAGCGCTTTTTCTGTCATATATAAAAGGCTTGTTGTCATATACATGTCATATGTTCTCTTGGATTGTCATATATTCCCCAAGTCTAGAAGCCTGTTCCCCGAAAATCCTTCCGAACTCTCGATTTTGAAAACGTACGCCTGTCATGTGTTTTTCTCATATGTCATATGTTTTTAATATATTTTTCACATGTTTGTCATAGGTTTGTCATATATTTCTGTTCCAGTAGTGTAAGTAAGTGTGGTTCCAGAAATTATCCATACCCCCCCTATGGAAGGGCATTGGAAATTCCGGAGGAGTGGGGGGGGTCAATTTACATTCCAGAGGGGTTGGGGGGTCACTTTTCAACACCCTTCCGTGGAGGGGGGGGGGGGGGTATGGATATTTTCTGGAACCACACATTTTACAGACCGACTAGGTGAGAATGTAACTGAGAAACTTCAGTCCCAAATGATAAAAGTTAAGTTGCAAAAGTGACTTATACGTGTGCAATTTCCAGCCCTGGTATACATGTAGGCAGCATACCACTACAGTACAGTAAATCTCTAGAGTTACAGCAACACCCAACCTTGAATAAGTACCCATAAATTGGTGCCCCTCCCCCTTGATAAATGAAAAGCTGATATTTCTCTAGAGCGAATAAGTGTAGAATTTATAGTCCTTTGTATGATAAATTGGACATTATTTAACAATTAGTTGCCTCAGGCGCCGTAAATATCGGCGAAAAAGTCACCGAGACGAAGTCAAGGTGACTATTCGCCAATATTTACCAGATTTCAGGATTATGGTTTTGACAAAACTCAGTCACCGATTTTCACTCGGAGTTTTAAGAAGTGCGACAACCAAACTGCTATACAATGTCCATAATGTTTTTCCCTACAGTGAAATATGGATGTGACTTGGCTTACTGGGGTATGGAAACTGGGCGAAGAAAAGAATAAACACTTGCAGTCTGTACGACTCTGATTCAAATTCCGAGGAGTCACAGTCATTGCGAAACAGAATCAGATCCAAGAAGTCATATACTTTCAAATCAGGATCAACTAATTAATGACTCTGATGAAGCTAAGACTAGGACTGACAAACTTGGAACTTGTTGATAGTTAGTCAGGAGATTTTTCCTATAGTGTATAAGCGTTTTCCGCTGTGTCGGCCACCATGTTGAAAGCCTTTGTTTACCCAATTCAGGTCACGTGACTTCGTAGCGAAAGAGGTCTATTGTTTTAGTATAATTACTCAAGCGACTTTTAATATTTTTGACAAAAATATCGGATTAAGGAGTATTTTTGTTTTAGTTTCTTGTAATGCACCAGTCAAAGTAAGCCCCGACCCCCCCCCCCCCCCCCCCCCCCGGATATGTGGGGCTTTGGTGGGGATATAGAGCCTTTTTAGTGACTATCTTTGTCCCGTGTAGGTGGGGCATTAGCTCATTTTGCCATCCCTCACCAAGGATGTGGGGCTTTAGTTGGGGATTAGCTCAGTAAAACAAAATGATGGCCAGTTTTCTTGCTGGCAAGTCTAAAATGCAGGCTAAAAAATGCATACAGAAAATGCATACGGTCTCTTCTCTCTGAAAACTTGAAATAAAAGAACAGTTTTATTTCATCATGTGATATTGCTAGTACATCAATTAATAACAACATTGACAAACTGGGGTAAAAGGCAGAAATGTGCAGTTCAAGAATCTTGAACTGTCAAGCATGCCATTGCTTTGTAGGCAGTTGTTTTATCCTTTACATCTCAAGGGGGTATTATTTTCTCAATTTTTCCTTAACGCAGGCATTTCCAAAAGAAAAGATTGGACTTTTTTAGCGCTATTTTAGCTTAGATTTGCCCTTTGCACAAGAAAGCTACAACAACGATCAATATGTTATAGGTGTGCCTCTGATACAAAATATCAATATCTATCGGGAATACAGGAGGCTGTCAAAACAAGCCAGCGACCGCCGAATGTGAGAGTTTTTATTGATATTTTTTTGGCAAGCTTTTTAATGGTCTGTTATTTCCTTCTTCCGTTATGTCGCACCCGCATTGACATTCTTGTTATTTTTTCTTACTTTATTTTTCTGCCACGTGAGGGAGAATCTCAAGATTTTTGATGAAGTTGGGTTGACATATTCTTGGGCTGCCCTTGGGGGTGGGGGATTTCGTGCTATTTAGCCCATAAAACCTGTCCCCACAGGGTGGGGAATTTGGACGTTTTAGCACCAATTTCATTCTAATGCCCCCACCTATCCCGGGGTGGGGGGTCTCGGGGTTTACTTTGACTGGTGCATAAGTAAGTGTGCGGGCAATCCCCAATGCTTTCAATGTGAATATAGCAAAATATTCCGAACCTCTTGACTAATCAGTGCGCAGAATCGTTTTAGTCAATTATACTAATATTAATTATGGGCTTTTCAAACAAATAATCTAGATTTTGAAATTACCTCTCCCCACTTTCCAATATGAAAGTGCCAAGTGCCTGACCCAAGGATTTATGGTAGTTTTTGGTGTGTTGTGCGGATTTCAGATGATTGTCATGAGTAATTCGTAATAACTTTGTAATTACTAACTCCTATAGGTTTTACTCAGAATAAACTTAATTGCTTTGCGAGTGGTTTCACTACAGTCATAATATGAAAATTCTGGCTTCAGTGGGCAAGGTTTTATCAGTTAATAAAAAACAGCTTCCTGCTAGCAGAGGCCTCTCTCTTTTCTCTGCAGTTCGCTGGCTGAGAGTCGCGAGAAAAGAGACCCTCAGCCAGCGAAATGTAGCGTAGAGAAAAGAGGCTTCCGCTAGCTCGTTCTTTGTGGACTAGGTAATTCTTCCTGCCGATTCAAAAAATCAGTGCAATGCTCGATTCACAATGAACAGCGAGGCTTACCTTTATCCAGAGCAGCTTCAGTGTTAATCCTGCATGGAACTTGCAAATGTCCTCCTATACAGTATAAACAATTACAAAGTAAGTTGGACAGCTCGCAGGGCCGCCATTAAGATTTACGTACACGTGCTCTACTCTACTCACACAAATTACTTCTCCTACTGATCAAACCGTATCGACCAACGCTTCTGCCGTTAGATGAGAATCAAAACAAAGTTTTGTCCAGCAAAGCAGTTAAACATGACCGACAAGTTTATGTGACCTCCTGGTCTTAGGCTATGATCATGCTTCGCTATAAACAACAAGAAGAGACGATAGTTGACAACAACCTACCTTTTCCATGACATAGTTTCAGCCACGTAGCTTCCTCCAGGTTATTTAGTCCTCGAAAAACTGTGAAAAAGCCACTGTCCGGTTCTAAACACCTCAGGTTCAAAGAAATCTCGAAAAAGGTCAATCATACAAGGCGAAGATCTTAAATTTTTCCTTGTTCTCTGGAGCGTGACATGTAGTTGCCGGCTCAAGAAGAAACTCTTTTGACTTCTAGTTCTACAGACACTTTTAGTCCCGAAATTTGCGTAGTACGAATCTAGTTGGTCCTGCAGGTCTTCTTTAGTCGCTTAAAGTAGTTATTTTCTTCATGGCCGCGATAGAAGTAGCTCAACATTTTAAAATTTGCTCGAGGATTCACCTGGTACTGTATTTTAAAATCTTCTGTAATGACGTCACAGTCACGTGAACACCTCCCCCCCCCCGACCACCCACCCCTCCCCCGTCATTCCAGCTTACTCGTCGCCTTGCTCCATGTGATGACGTCACTGGCGCGCGACCGCGCGAAGGCGACCAGTCCCCCCCCCCTCCGGGTCATTCACATTCGGCGCCATGTTGTGACGTCAGAAGGCTTCACAGGTACACTCGGGAATTGAATTACGTTCAAAAATCAGTTCGACCCCTTTCTGGACGCTTTTTTCGTATTGGGTACCTGTGGATTTGGCTTCACCAGCTAGTAGGCAAAGGGACACTCGCGGGAATTACGTTCAAAAATCACTTCAGTCATTCTTTTTCTCTTTGGTACCCTGTGAAATTGGCTTCACAGGAACACGCGGGAATTACGTTCAAAAATCACTTCGACCCCTTTCTTGACGTGTTGTTTTCTTATTGGGTACCCTGTGGATTAGGCTTCACAGGAACACGCAGGAATTACGTTCAAAAATCACTTCGATCCCTTTCTGGTTCTGGACGCTTTTTTCTTAGGTATGGTGCTCCGCTCTGCGGCCTTCGGCCGCTAAGGAGCTCCGCTAATAAGTAATATTTTTTAATGTTATCAATATTATTGTTAGTAAATGTTTGCTGACTTTCATACCTTTCCAATCAAGGTGAAGAGAATTTCCTTGCAACAGTAAATGATATTTTATAGTACAAAGGAATTGATGTCGGGTCTTAAATTTTAGAAAAATGGAGGGAAAGGAAAAGAAACATCAAAAAACAGGTACCTAAATGTCTTAATATTTAAGTATGTACTGTATGGAACACTAGAAAATCAAAATGCATACTTAAAATGTGAAATGATAAATGGGCAGCACCAGGCAAATAGGGTTCAGACAACCTCAAATTAAATTGTTTAATTCCAGAAAAACGCTGCAAAATCTGCAAAAATTTGCCTTTCTGACTAACTGTGGTGGTAACATTTTGTAACAACCATTTTCAAGAATAGACCTTTCCATTACTTAAGTTTTGAAGAAATTGAAATTCCATTTTTTGAAAGTGCAAACTTATATTGCTCAGGCCCTTTTTGTGTGACACAACACCCAATGGTGTTATCACAGTTGGTAATAAACAGCAAATAAATCCCTAACTGCAAATGTGAGACATAATACATGACAGTGCAACCATATTGCACAATCTTCATCAGGTTAATGGTCAGTTATCACATGGCACCGAAGATCTACATGATAGCAGGCTCTCTTGGCACCTCTGAGGAGTGTCAGAAGCGTGTCATTGTAATGCACTTCTCCTGAGTGGTATTGTTATGTTTAGTTTAGTATGGTTCAGTTTAACACATGTAGTTTATCACTTCTCTACAGGAAACCTAAAGCTGCCAAAAAGAAGACTTTTAAAAAGGCAAAGAGGTACCGGTACCAATCTGCTTTTAGCTACCAGCTAACCGGTATATAGTTTGTGAACTACATAGTTATGCTGATGCTATTTTGTACATTATTTCAGTGCTGTGCCATCCCGGGATCCTGAACCAATTGATTGCTTAGACATGGCAAACTCTGGGTAAATACTAACTTATGAATCATGCTCAAAATAATATAATATGTTACTTACTGGCTGGGAGGTCCGGATCATGAAATACTGTAACTCAACCTCCGGTCTCGGTCAGTATTTTCAAGACCTCGGCCAAGGTATTTCACAATCTGGACCGACCCCAAAATAATAATATATATATTTATTTTTTTGCTTACACTGAAACAGCATAAAACTTCAAAGAAGTGAGCGCACGTGCAACTCATCTGGACCCAGGGGCCGGATCATAGGATTCCGGACCGCTAGCGAGCCAATCAGAGCACCAGATTTCGTGGATTATTTTGGGCCGCTAAAAAATAATGATGTCTATTATATCCATTTTGAAATCACAGTCAATACCTGCAATCTGATTGGCTTACAACAGTGCGATTTATTCCCAAATCGCATCCTTTTGAGTCTAAATCGCATCTTTTTCTCAGCCAATCAAAATGAAGCACAAAAATCAATCAGCCAATCAGATTTCAGGGTTAAAAGGCACTGACCAATCATATTACAGGAAAATAATGACAGGAAAACCATCTTCCTGCAATTTTGGGGGGAAATTCTCCCCTTTCTTCTTCTGCTTGAAAAGAAAAACAAGAAACAAAGACAAAACTATGGATAAAACTTTAAATATTTACAGTACCTTTTATCTGTCGATTTTCCAGAGTATGATATCAGTTTCACGACAATGTGTGATTTTCAAGGGAATAATCCAGCACGTCTGGTGCAAAATTCCGGTCCCGAGTCCAGGAATCCGAGTCCACCGAAAAACAAACAACAGCAAATTCCACAAAATGAAAAGATGATGATTTTACATGCTTTCCGGTAAGAACACTTCCCAGTTAACACATTGCTTGATGAAAGTGTTCCGCAGATTCACAGCTGATAGTGAAACGATGCCGCCATCTTGAAAATCACCTCTGCTCATACATATCTATCAAACTCCACTCTCTTCAAACACGAAGAACACGACTATCCACAGCCAGATGCAGCAAGCGATGAAATTTAGCAATACAGCTCATGGCTTCCAAGCATAATTTGCAGTCAAGTTTTGGTTTTTAAGCCAACGCAAGTCAGCTTTTGCCCAGCAAAGTCAGTTCCATCGCAAAACTAACTCGACGTCTCCAACTCACTCTTCCACTCCATCTCCAAGGCCGCAATAAAGGCGACGAGCATTCCTTCCTTGTGTCAGACAATGACGATTACTTTGTTGAATTGTGTATGGTGTAATTTTAAACATGAGTGATCTCAACTCTGAATGAACTTTGCAGATGAGTGATCGAAATCGTTTTGTTTGTCACATGACAATTTCTGCATATAATGAGTTCGATTTGCATACAATGTTATTGTGAGGCATTTCCGGTTTCGAGAAAATAAAATGAAAGAATCCTCTGGGCCTAGAATGTGATTTCAAAATGGATATAATAAAGTGGTAATTGAACTTCGTGTCGTGCAATTTTGGAATCACGCGTACGATTTCAGACCAAATTGCACTCCACTCAGTTCAATTACCATTATTTATTTGCATGAATATAGTATTGCATATTGATAAACTGAATATGATGCTATTGCAGTGATGTGCCATCCCATTCAGTACCAATGGATGCCCCAGACAAGGAAAATTCTAAGTAAATATTATTTTACAGATCTTGTGAAGTGTGATCAATGTGTATAGAATCCTAAAGTGATAGAGTCGCCACAAACAAACTTTCGATTTAGCAATATTTGTCAATTAATTTGGAAAGGTTATATTGAAACAAAGCTACACACCAGAAATCGGCAAATCGGTTGCAATGCAACCAAAATATGGTCGCGTTTCAACAGATTTGCCTCATTTTTTTGCATGCAATGTTCTTTGGAGTTGGTACAGTCACAGTTGGTACAGTATTTCATTATTCATGGACTAAAATCTGAAATTCAAATTTTTCAAATTTGGGCATCACACTTTAGGACTCTATTGTCTTAAAGACGTTATACCATGATATACTGAATTATTGCTATTTTGTATGTTCTTGCAGTGTTGTGCCATCGCATGATACTACTGTAGCAATTGATGCCTCAAACTTGGCAAATTCTTGGTAAATACTAATTGTTACAGAGTGTTGTACCTGGTTACTCTTGCATGAATATAGTATATTAATTTATATAATAATACATGTTATATTATTGATGCCATTTGGCTCTCCTTTCTAGTTGGGCTGTCCCACAAGGCACATTCTTCGGGGGTGGAAGCTGAATAATGAATTATGAATGACGGGTCTTACGAACAAATGAATAATAAATAATAATTGCGTCGAAAAGTCAAGGAATAATGAATAAGAAGTTCCTACATTAAATGAATAATGAATAAGGGTTGTGCGAATAATGAATAACGCCTAAATAATGAAAAGGAATAATAAATAATTGAAGAAAAATGTCAAAGAATAAGGAATAATCAAGGTTCACTTATTCAGCTTCCACCCCCGACACATTCTGGGCATATTTTCCAAGTTTTAAGGGTTTTTGCTACTGTATGTGTGCGCTTGCAATACTTAAATCTTTCGACTGGCATCATTTTTATGTCTTCATCCACTGCAAGCAACCTAGACCCCTCTACAGTCATCTCTTTTAAAAGGCTCCCCATGCAATATTTAGGTGACAAACTGGTTTTATTTGCACATGAAACAGCTGGGCAGAAGTGCCTGGTAGATGACTTCGAGCAATTGAGTCATGTCACAGGGAAACCATTCAGTTTCTTTTTCTGATTATTTAAAAGAGTTGTTATGGAGCAGAAAACATATATATTGGTTCATCTGTGCATATACATGTACAGTGTCACAATAATATGCTGAAAGCTGTCCAGTGTACATTAATTTTGTTGCTTTAAATGATCAATTATGTACCGAGTATAAAACGATTTGAGGACCTCTTTCTAGATATCATTGTTGTATATACTGGAACCATGAGAGGTTTTGTTCATTATTTTTTTCAGGACCAGTGACACAGTAAAAAAGAGGCTCTTCAATGATGGGTAATTTCCGGCCTTTTCTTATTGTATATTTTTTCAAACATTGTCTTCTTTGGACACAAACAGTTATTGTCCAATAAAGTCATTGTATGGTTTGCTCCTTTGCAGTTGGTTACAAAATCCAAGAATAAGTGCCTGTTAAATTATGGCAGGGCTGGAAATTAAGGGAAAAAGTCAGGTCGCATTTTGGCCAATAGTTTTAGTTTTTAGTCACATATTACAGACTGTGGGTGACAAAGTAACTAAAATTTTAGTCGCAAATAAGAAACGTTTTGTCGCAACTCTGCCAGCTATAGCTATATGTTTCACTGCTTGGCTCCTTTTTATCTAATCCCAGACAAACCATTTTGAGTTAACTTAGCAAAAGTGAGCCAACTACTCTTTTTGAATAACAACCTGTTATGTTGCCCTTTAAAACACAGGTGTATACCCATTTCTTCTACCCTTTATGACCTTTATAGAGAGTGCTGGTTTGTCAGCTCTGAACTGTGCGAAACTACGAGCGAAACACCTACTTCCATTACCCAGGCTGTTCATTCAAAGCAATTTAAACCACTTATTTTGACAACAAAGAAATCCCTTGCCAAGTACAGTGTATAATTATTACTGATATCAAATGTGCAGCCATAGGTTTAAAAGTTAATTACATGTTCAACATTGCAGCAAGCCTAAAGCCAAAAAAAAACAGAAGATCACAAATACATTGACCATCAACAATACATTGAATAAAAACCAGGAGATGACTATCAAGGCAAAGAGGTATCAATTTGATTTTAAACCACTCTATTCCTGTTTTAAGCTTATGATACACTATATTGCAGTGTCCAAAATTAACTTTGTTAAGTCTGATCTCAACTTTGTTGAGTTTGAATACCATATTTTGTAACAAAAATGCTCGATAAAAATGTATTTATTTGCATGAATAATATAGTATGCCATGATATACTACACTGAATATGATGATGTTTTGTATCTTGTCACAGTGATGCGCCAACCCATGATACAGTATCTTCAATTGATGATGCCCTATCTAAGGCGAATTCTGGGTAAATACTATTATACAGATCTTGTATTGCTGTACTAAGCTGGCTGCTGTATATCCTTATGCAGACGAAACGGAATCAGTTTCAGATATCTGGATAGATCATTATTAGACAGACATGCTGACCAAGTTTGAGAAAAATTTGTTAAATGGCCATGAAGCTTTGTGTTCATAAACTTACCAGTTTTGTGGCTGTAGCTACTTAGCATGCGAGTAATGTAGTTTGGGGCATCATTTTGTTTGCTTCTGTACAAAAGACTACCTATTGCCACAAGCACCTTAAAAATGTAACTTGCCTTAAAGAAGGTTTAAAGAAGCCTTTTAAACCTTACAAAACTGGTTGGTCATGGTTGGCTACTACGTTACTGGTTGGTCAATGTTTTCCTTTAAGCTGTCTTTCATTGAATTCCCTGCTCCTGTAGGGTATAAGGAGCTGAAATTCATCATTTTCTTTAATTTTGCCGCCTTGTAGTGTACAAACAAAATTATCTCGCACAAAAAGTGCCATCTGCTATCCTGAATGCCTAATGTGCCTGCCACAGCTAACAGCAAAATACTTACAGCGATTTTCATAATTCTGCGAACTCCCACGTGATATTTCCGAATGACAAATTGCATTTTGGCTTCCGTCAATCAAATCTTTTCAGTCAAGTCGAGGAATGTTTTTTGAGTTTGGTTTGCATTTTACAGTCAGAAAATTGTGTTTTGAAGCCTAGACCACCTATCAGTTCACAAGATCTATCAAAGCCTCTGAAAACACCCAGAGTTTTCACTCCTTTGATTGATGGAAGCCAAGCACGGTTTGTTGGACAGTGTAGAGTCCACAGAAATATGAAAATCGCAGTAATGGCCTCAACATTGCAGCATTTACCGAAATTCTTACTTTTAAAAAAATGTGTTGAAAAAAATTCGTTTCACCCTATTTTAACAAGATAAAGAAATCTCTCGCTAGTATAACAATTAATAGTCAATGTTTGCAGGCGTCAATATGTTTTGGGCCCAGCTCTGGCTCACTTTAGCCCAAGCGCACTACATTACTCTTATTATAACTTTGGAAAGCGTTGAGTAGAAAATGAAAATTTATGGCGACCAACATAACTCTGAGTGACTGATGTGGGCTCAATATAATATTAAAGCCCGCGAAAATGTTCATTAGAGCCCTGATATAATGCCACAATGCTCGCCAAAGTTATAATAATAAAGTATCCTGATGCCAACAAATGTGTCAATGTGCAGACATTGGTTTAATATTTTTACTGCTTGTTCAACATTGCATTAAACCTAAAGCTAAAAAACACAGCACAGCAAAGGCAAAGAGGTACAGTACCATGTTCTACAGGGAAGCGTTGCGTGACCGACACAAAGAACGGGCTGCGAGGGAGACTACTAGAGCTTAGGCATCCAGAAATAAAAAATCATGAAATCAAATAATTTCTGGCACATGTTTGATGCATTTCTGTACCTTATTGCAGTGTTGTGCCATCCCATACTTTAGCAGATGCCTCAGACAAGGCGAATTCTGGGTAAATACTATAATAGTTTATGAAGTGTGCTCAATGAATATTTGCATGATGATAAACTAAAATATATTGATGCTATGTTTTTATCTTGTTGCAGTGCTGTGCCATCCCATGATACTTGTTTGATTGATGATGTCTTAGCCAAGGCAAATTCTGGGTAAGTACTATATTTTTGTAATTACTAGTGATCGTTTGCAGTTTTCTTTTCTCTGCATTGATCCCTAGGCCAGATAATAAAATGTTCTTGACTTTCATAAATATCCCAGGTCTGAGAAAACATACCTTTGTCTTTTTAATATTTGACTGCTTGTTCAACATTGCAGCAAACCTAAAGCCAAAAGACACATCACAGCTATGAAGGCAAAGAGGTACCAATTTGTTTTGAAACCATGTTCTAGAGTGTAGGCGTCCCCCCCCCCCCTAAAAAAATCATGAAATCAAACAATTTTTGGCACATGCTTGATGCTATTTTGTACCCTATTGCAGTGTTGTACCATCCCATAATACGGTAGCAATTGATGCCTCAGACAAGTCGAATTCTGGGTAAATACTATATCTTATGAAGTGTGCTCATTGGTGTGATGATAAACTAAAATAACTGATACTGTTTTTTGTTGTTGCAGTGCTGTTTCATCCCATGATACTTGTTTATTTGATGATGCCTCAGACAAGGCAAATCCTGGGTAAGTACTATTTTGTAATTACTAGTTTTCGTCTGCAGTTTGCCCTGCATTGGTCCCTGGGCCAGATAATTGTTCTTGACTTTCATAAATATATAGGTCTAAAAGTCTTTTGCACGAAAATTGTTAATTATTTGCTGTTGCATACAGGTAGGTATTATTTGTATTTGTCTTTCCTGATTTACAGAGATATTGTCATTGTTACAAGAAACAATAAACCCCTTGCAAGTGCAGCATTCGAAAACTATCATTCTGATGGTAAGTTATTGATACGCTTGTTTAGCAGAAGGAATTTGACAACTCTAATTTGCAACAGTAGAACCAATCTAATCAATTTTGACAATGGGCTACTAACAAGGAACTTGGTACAAGAACTTAGCCATAGACCATAAAATCTACCTTCTTATCAATGCAAGTGTCACTATTATAACTCAGTTCTTCTGATGTTCAGTAATTTATATTATGGGGAAAGGTTCAAAGGGATCATTTGGCAAAATTGTTGTCATTTCGTCTGCATTTAAACCAGGCACATGTATTATATGTTAAGCTTTTGACGAGTAGAAAACAGATATTTTGGATAACTGTTAATTAATAATTAATAAATAATTATTTGTCAAAAACCAATTTTCTCATTTGGCTAAGTTCTAGTTCGTCAGAATTATATAGAAGCACCCAGTTTTGTATCATCTTGAGTAATCCAAAGTTGGGGTACAAAAGTGTGACAGCGATTTTCAAAATGTTTCTTTGTTCCAATTTTTTCTTTCAGTCCGCGCTTTTTCTGTTACTATCTAATTCAAAAGGCAATAAAATCCTAAATATTAAATATTGAATACACTTTTAGAGTCCACCTTAGTGTCATTCATTTTGATACGAAACTGAGTGGTTCTATTTAATTTTGACGGACTAGAACTTACAGACATTATTGATTTTATTAATTAGTTATTAATACTTATTTAAAATATTATTTTTGTTTTCTACTCTTCAAAAACTTAAAATGATTGGAACTGACGAAATGACAACCATTTTGCCAAAAGGACCCCTTTAACCTTTCCACTTACCTTAAGCAGGCACTACTCAATCAGTCAAGGGGGTTCTACTATGGATCTGGTTTCTTTCGAAAAAGAGTAGGCTTCACTCTTCAGAAAGTGTTTGGAAACGTTATTATCTTGGCTAACATGGATTTCTCAGAAGACTGTAAACCTGTTGCGGTAGTCTTTTCCATGTCTCTTGGGATTGTGCATCCAGGTTCTTTTCTTGTCTGCTCTTGACAAAGACTAATGAGCCCAAAAAATATGTCAAGAGAAGAGAAGAAAAGAACCTGAGCGTACAATCTCAGTAGATGTAGAAAGCTACCGCGAGAGGTTTACAGTGTTCACCTCCAAAGTGCTTAAAATACATAGCATAATATTTACATACTGGTACATTTGTTTACCAGAGATGTATGCAGATTTCCGTCTGTTAAAGCTGTTGCCCGAGGCAGACCAGCTGGATGAGATCCCTCTCCCTTAGTCAGCAAAACTGGGGCAGCAGATCTCAAAATAGTTGAGGTGAGATACGTATATTTTGTTTACAATGTCCTGCATCATTGTTGTTGCTTCATAAATGTAACAATTAATAATGCTGTCTGTCTGCATCAAGTTTTAACCATTGCACCAAAACGTCTGACTTTTCAGTTTTATCACAACTATTTGGCTGTCGAAAATCAGACAAATGCAAAACGTAGAGCAGAAAATGCAGATAACAACCTCAGTTTCCATAATAATCAATCTGTTAGGTGTAGTGATTAAGACAAACTGTGCAATCTATGAGTGTTTGTGTTACTTTTTCATTTCCTTGAGGGTTTTTTTACACCCTACACCCGCATTCACCTAAAATCATTTTCTACAATTGCAAAAGTGAAGGTACTGATATTTAATGACCAAATGTTGTTCAAAGAAAGACTTTACATCTTGGTATCTTTTACCCATTAAGGAGAATGCCATTTTCACATGGAAAGCGTCAAAGATCAGAATAGAGGTAAGATACGTTCACAGTATTTTCGTGTAAACTGTTTCACAGGCAGTTACAAGACATATTTCAGGGTATGTCATTCCCCCAGTCTCATGACCACGGTCAAACCATGGTCGACCATGTTTTGACCATGGTTTTCCATGGTTTTGGACCATGGTCGACCATGTTCTGGCAATGAAAATACCATGGTCAACCATGGTCTACCATGTGCGTTAAATGGCACCAGATTCAACCATGGTTGACCATGGTCAGGTTTACACCGACAAAACTAAAATGCCGACCATGGTTGGACATGGTCAACCATGGTCCAGCTACCATGAACTACCATGGTTGACCATGGTTGCTTCATAGAACTAGTAAATGGATTTCGGTAATTCGGAGCATGGTTAACCATGGAAAACCATGGTCAAGCATGGTACTCCATGGTCAACTATGATCAATGGATTAACAGGTCAGTGGCGGATTGTTGACTCGAAACATGGTCAGCCATGGACAACCATGGTCAAAACATGATAGTCCATGGTCGACCATGTCCCGCGGTCAACAAATCACAGACCTGAACCAGCCATTATTAACTCAGACCTAAATGTTCTTTCTTAACTACCGGTACTGGTCGTAGAACACTACAAAAGAAGTAACTAAAAACAAACAAACAACTCATTTTACTTAGCTCTTTTTTTGAAGCTTTGACTGGAAGACATTATTAATGGCTCAACTTCCTGGTGAATCGATTTTTTACTTTCTGTACCCGTACAATTCAAAACATAATTATTTTCAAGTGAATTACATACGTACCTGCATAACGCAGCTTGACCATAAACATGTATTTGCTTCGTTTGCAGACGCTGATTTTAACAACTTACCAATTAGACTACTCCTTCTGTGTTTTCTATGAGTCATTTAAATTGTCAATGGTGCATGCATTGCAGAGCTGGCCGTGAGTATTTGACTCAAAAAAAAAAAGAATACCGGAAGCTAAACCAGCTAGCAAATACTACATTGGAATTCATTGTAAAATTCTGTTTTTGAAAGTTTCATTGTAGCTTTCTTGCTACTCAATCTGTCACATGCAAGCTAATCAGATTGCATGATCTGTGATGCAAGTTGGTTATAATAAAGTAATTCACTATTTGTTACAATGTTTTTGAATTTCTAAAAACAAATACATACAAACATAATACATAAAAAATACAATCATGCAAAGCATTTCACATGGTGTCAGAGGAGGGTGGCCACGGTCCGCAAAGGATTATGGGTAATTTCGCGCTCAACCGCTGAAGCGTAATCAAATCGATTTGACCTTTGTGGTGTGATGAGCTCCCGCTAGAGATCTTGTGGAACATTAGTGACGCTCGCTTTCGTCAAGTTTTTCGCTTCCTGGTAGTTCGTAAACAACGCCAGATTTTTTGGAAATGGGTATAAAAGGTCTTCTAAAATTACTGAAAGGAGTCACCAATACTGCACACCTAAAAGATTATCGTGGAAAGACTGTGGGAATCGACTCTTCGTGCTTTTTATACAGGGGCGCATATTCCTGTGCAACAGAACTTGCCCTGGGAATTCCAACTACAGAGTAAGTAAACTACGTTTTACGATCTGGAAACCAATGATTTATATCGCAAGAGATATTTCAAGAACGCTAACAGTTTTCAACTTTTAGGTATTTAAACTGCATGTTAGAGGTGATAGAACTTCTGCGGAAATATGATGTGAAGCCTGTTGTCGTGCTAGATGGCCAGAAACTTCCAGCCAAGGAACTCGTAAACAGTCAACGCGAAAGGTAAAATGCCTCCTATTCTCTGCTTCGTTCTTTGTCCACTAAGCGCCATGCAGTAAATATGAAAATTATTTCAGCTAAAGTCGGTGAGGATTGAATCGAACAACGCAAATCTGGAGAGCTGAATCTGGAGGGAAAATAAGTTTAATCCGACAAATTATTTCCTGTTCACAATCTGGGTGTGAAATTTTATAGACTGCAGCTGCCTCTTTCGACTTTGGGGAGGAAAGTTCAACGACATGGCCCAATATTATATTTAACCATAATGTTTTTTACCGCACCAGGGATCGACATGGTGCATTACGAAAGGAAAGGAGGCATGGCATTGCAATGATAGAAGAAAAGCAATTACTTTCTTCAAGCAAGCTGTGAAAGTAACTTTTGCAATGAAGCAATCTTTGATAAAGGTGAGAACTTTTAAAAATTAGCTTAAGCTTTTTTAAAAGTGTTCACATGAAAATGCAAGTCATTATGAAATTATATAACCATGGGAATCTATGCAAAAAGTCCGAAAAGTCTACCTACAAACGGTGTGCATGTTTATAAAAACTACTTTATAAAACTAGGAAAATGTTCGCTTTGTAAGCGTTCAGACATTTTCTTGTTGCACAGGGGACACAAAATCAGATGCCATTACTGTGGGGTTCTAATAGGTACAAATATTTTCTAGAATTGCCCATTGTCCCATGGAGTTTATCCAATCTTTCATTTATAGGATCTCCGAAAAAATGGTATCGATTATGTGGTTGCACCATTTGAAGCTGATGCACAGTTGGCATACATGGAATCCCAAAACCTAATTGATGCAGTAATAACAGAGGATAGTGATTTGCTGGTTTTTGGATGTAGTGAGGTATATTGTTATATATATATATATAATTTACAGTTTTATTTCAAAAAACATACATGAGATGTAATTGAAATGGTATCTGGCTTCTGAAAGTCAAATGACCTTTAGCCATCCTCTGTGGGGGGAATATTAAGCCATCTATGTTAACAATAAGTTCACCGTAGCTGTAAATTATCCACATAATACCCATGAGCAAAAACTGTAAATCCACAAAACACTATTTACTGAATAGTACCATTGAGTACTATTAGGAAACAGCCCTACTTGGTATAATTTCACAGAAATATTGTTTTCATTCTTGTCACATCATTTTTATAAACTCTGTATTCAGTCTTACCCCTACTTTCTAGACATTTCATCAGTCCTTGAGCATATTTATTCTTATTTTAGGTTTTATACAAGCTTGAAATGAATGGGAGTTGTGAGCTGATAAAGAAGGAGAATATTGGCAAAGCCTTGGACTGTCGGAACTTCAAATTTGAATACCTAAGATACATGTGCATCATTGCTGGATGTGACTACTTGCCTAATATACCCACCATTGGTATCAATAGAGCCCACACTTTTATAAAGAAATTCAGCAACTCCAACAAGAATATTGAAGAGGTATTATTATGAAATGTTTCTTGGCTATTACTCTTTTCTGATGCATCTTTAATAAGCTGCAATCTTCCATAGACTAGACTCAGTTAAAGCCACACCATTGTGGTACCTTTTAACAGACCCATCCCTATCCTTAATGGGCTGGCACAAAATAATCTGAATTTCCACATGTCAGTTACTCACCCCAGAACTGTTTACGCCACCTACGTTACCCTGGAATTCCAGATAATTTCTTCATGACCACCCTGAAATATTATTCTTTATCTACCCTGGAATTGCATATTTTAGTTTACCCAGAAGTCTCCCAATTACAAGCTGCCCTGATAACACCTGGAATTTCCGAATTCCTCAAGATGTTTTTTTTTTTTTTGCTCTGCCCAATATAGGTCATCCAGGCGTAATGGTTGAACATTTTGTATCACAAACAAATTTTTTTATGGATTTTATCGATGTAATTTGTTTTCCCTAGCACTCATGTATTATTATTATTTGCTTGAACATGAACATGTAAAAAAATTCCTTATCATATTTACATTTGTATCTACAGTCACTACCCCGCATGGCTGAGCTGATAGGAGTGAGAGTGCAAGTGCCAGATGATTATGTTGAGAAATTCCAATTGGCAAACCTCACATTTCTTCATCAAACAGTCTTTGATACCACTAATCAATCGGAATTGCCATTGACACCAATCCAAACATATGTGACTCTAGATAAGACAAAATTTTATTTGTATCCTTGTCTGTTATGATCATTTAGAATTCTGTACCAAAATAATATTGGTTTAATAATAATAATATTGGTTTATTGCTACATATTTATCCTAGTAGTTATATTTCTTAACTTTAAACTAGTGAAACTGAAAACATAATGGATCTGTGCCTGGGAAATATTGATACTGATACAGGCTCAAAGGTTGGGAACTTTTCTTTGGAAAGTGTACAGGTAAGAAGTTGTATTTTCTAATTGGTGTCACACATGAGCAGTTGGCTTAAGATTATGGCCATTTATGTTAAAAATGGGTTGAAGTTAACCCCTCCTGTAGACCCAGGCTGTATGGGAAACCCACCCTTTTTAGTAAGTTTCCAAGTTAAGTTTCCAAACCAGTAATGTGACCCCATAACATATATGTACCCCCCTCATGGGAAATATTGCAAATTTCTAAGGGGAGGGGATCAATGTGGCCAGGAGTTTTCATATAAACTCTCTATTTTCTTGTGGAAATTCCTGAGGGGCGAGGACATCAAATATCAACACCCTTCCATTGTGGGGTTTAAAGAGTTGTAACATATTATCATTTTATATGTCCAAAGTTTATTCCACAAGAACCCCTGTTATTCTCTGATCAGTTTATCCATAACAAAAAAATTGTGACTTTTGTTTGATAATCTTGTTGCTGTTCTTTCAAGGTATATGGGAGCATCTGGAAAGGAACGTCCGGTAAGCTACTTAAAATTATTATATCCCTAGACTTCCACTCAAGAAATAATGGACTGCCATTGTCTGATTCTACGTCACATGCCCTTCATCAAAATCAATTCTACACTATGCAGTTAATATTGTTGCAGTTGTTTCCTGCCGGGCGCCATGTTAACAGGAAAATGCAGGAAACACTGCCAAAATGTTGGAGCAGAAGTCCAAATAAAAAAAACAAAGCACTTAATGACTGCTCCCTTTGGAAACATTTATTTTTCTTAACCCTTTACATCAAGATTATTTGGAAAACAAAGACAACTGTTTCCCTTGGGAGCAGTCATTAAGTATATAACGTTATGTTGCAACATTGATTGCAAAGCACAGACCAATCAAAATATTTAATTTACTGATATTTGATGTTTTACTGAATTTCAGATGATGCAGATGACAGCTTTTTTGAACCAAATGTAGATGTTTCAATCGAGCCAACTTCAAGAGGTCCCACACGTAGCTGCCTGACACTCAAAATCCTGCACACGGGACATGATGTTTTGTGGACGGTTCCTTGTTTCTCTGTATTGAGTATTGCATTCAAAACAGTAACCCTTGATATAGATGGAGATATTTGTGATGGCCTTATTAATGCCTCTGATACTGAAAAACTAAATGGATCACAATGGGTAGACATTGTCTGTTTTAGCACATGTGACATTTTTGTTAATAATCAAAAATACAAAGTTATTTGGAAATTTGAAGCTCAGACAGAGTTACCAAGTGATTGGGAGGAGGACTGTGAAACAAGCTGCAGTGATATTTCCTTTATATCAGAGTCAGAACTATCTGAAGATATTTCCTATATATCAGAATCAGAACTATCTGATGATATTTACTATATCTCAGAGTCAGAACTATCTGATGATTCAGCTGAACAAGACGAAGAAGAAGTAATCCTTCACACCCTGCCATTTAAGGTTCTTGGTGTAACTTGTGAAAAGTCTTACCAGGAACATCTAGAAAAAGCTTTTGAAAAAATCAGGGGGACAAGAGTTCTGTTGCTGTTGATATTGAGCATGAACCTGAAAACCATAAAGATGCTGATGCAATCGCGGTTAGAGTAGACTATGGAAAGGGGACATTTGTAGTTGGGTATATACCAAGGGAGCTCACCAAATATATCCATCCATTGTTAAAGAACAAAAAAATCACTGACACAGCTATCGGACACATAGCATTTAGAACACAATGGCTTAAGCCTGGTTTCTACATGAAATTGCTAATTACAAGACAAGGCCAGTGGGAACCTGCTGTAATGGCAGCATCCCGTCGAGTAAAATAGCCTATTTGAAATGCCGGCTATATTGTTTGGCTATATAAAAATAACAAACAATGTTTCAAATGATTTAAAATGCAAATTGACCATTACTAGTGTTATTAGTGTTTGTCAACTGTTATCAATCTATCTCATGAAGTGTTCCTCGAAATTGCACCCTCATAGATTGTTTTCACATGACTGCTGCAAGTAATGGCATACTAATTCAATTACTGTGATTGCCTCATTTGTGGGTAGATCAGATCATGAACAGAGACCAATTATTTAGAATACAACTCTGTATTTCATTGGTAAGAGACTCAATGAATGAGCTCACTTTACCATTTGACTAGAAAATGGATTGCATGGCATCAGTTTCACAACATTCATGTGAAGTCACTCTACTGAAATTATTAATAAAACGAGTTAAACTGTCTGCAAAGCTGGTGGCGGAAGGGGATCTGGACAAGTATGAAACTGTGTTCGGAGTGTCCTGGCATTTTTTTGTGGGGCAGAGGGTCTTCTGATGTACGATACTCCGGGGTCAGACCGACGCGAGATAGAGATTTTGTCCAACCTCTCAACACCCCGCTTGCTTGGCTCATTAAAGGATTTCAGTGGTCCCAACTGATACATTTCATTGATTCCTGTCCAGTAGAAGAAGGGAAGGTCTGGATCTGATCTCTTGACAAACTCTTGCACAATTTTCCTATAGTTCTCCAGGAATGCCTTGTGATCGAAAATGGGGCCAAGGAGTTGGTGTAATGTTGCAAAGAATCCTTCCACGTCATCTGTAGACGAGGCTCTAGGATGTTCTGGTGGAAGCTGCCTCTCCTGATAATCCAGTCGCCTTGCTTCTTGACTTTCGATATTTGCAACTAAGGCAACAACAACCTCTCTAGATAAGCCTTTGATCCCCTTGATTGGCCTAGCGAGGAGACTCAGCATTAGATTTACAGCCACTTTTTCTCCTTTAGAGTGCATTTTTTTTTTGGGGGGGGGGGGATGGGGGCAAATGTATCACTATTATGGAGGTTGTAAAGTTTTTGTTGTGATGCTATCTAATACCCAGAGCCCATCATGTTTGGTCAGCAGCAAAATCAAGGATCTTGCCTGATAATTTTTTGGACCCAAATTGTAGGACTTCTGGCTTACCAGATCTTTAAGGACAATTTCTAGTTTTTAGACTAGGAATTTTGTTTTTTGTCTTGCCACTTGCCAAAGACAACAGGCTCTGAGTATGACAATATGAGGGTGGCAAAATGAGCAAAAGCTTTCCAGATGGCCACTGACCAGCCTAGGCCATATTGACATACTAAAATAATGGGCCCTGCTAAGTAAAAAGGGATCTTATACCGTTAGTTATTTAATATGATTAGTTGAATAGTTTTAGTGGAGTTACTGTTTAGTAAGGAATCTAAAGTTTGGACAGATATTTTGGAAATTGAAAACTTTTTTTTCATTTTTTTCTCTCAAAAGTATGCATTATAAGTTCCCTTTTTGGCTTGACAGGGCTGTCATCGCAAGGTACTCGAAAAATGATGTTCTTACCTATTTACATCCATTATGCTATAATCCCTCAGATACCAGTACCATGGCATCCAGTCCTCTAGTAAGTAATCCTTCATTGCAAGGTTGTACTGTCTGCGGGTGTCTTCACTTAGGCCACGGCCATCAGTGGCTTTGTGCCAGTTCCTAATTAGACTCACAAATTGTTTCTCCTGATGATAGTTCTCTCGTTCCATGTATTCCTCTACACCTCTTGAGAACATTCGTTCACAATCTGGAACAGACTGTTTGTGCTGCCCTGAAAGGGCAGTATATGTAAGACCACTATGTGGATCATGAAGGCACCCCACATAGGCCCTCATGTCAATATCTGGAATGGTACCAGACCTTGTTGAAGATGTAATTCTTTTCAACACGTGATTATGATCCTCTCTCTCGTGAAAGCTCTCTCCAGTCAGCTGATTGTGCTCTGCCACATACAAATGGTTCTTGAAGTCAACACCATTCCTTGTGTAATCAAGAACAGACTCACGATAAACATATTCTGCCATAAGTGACTTAAGACAGTCTCCCTGTGATTCTTGCTTCCCTAAAAACATAAACAAGACATTAGTTGATTCAATGTTCTGTTTACCCACTGCGGACTCTTAATAACAGGGAGGTGCAAATTATTTTTGGGGGTATGGAAATGTAGCCAGGTTTCTAGGGAAAACCTGATTTAACTACATGTAGGTTATTATTTGGCAGGGCCATCAAAGCCTCCAAAAACTGGGGGGCACGAGACATGCTGCTATTTTCGGTAAAACGTTGGTTTTTCTGTAAAATCTTGAGGTTTGCAGATTGTTTAGGGAAAAATGAGGGTCCCAGTAAGTGCTATGGCACTGTTTGGGTATTGAAAACGCAAGGAAAGGAAAATAAAAATTGACAGGAATACTTAATTTGTATGTGGGAATTATTTTGCCTTTGTTACTTCAGATGCCCTACTTGTTTATACCACTAGTTGTGTTTCAACATCTGGTGACTTTGTTTTTGATAATGCTTGCACGTATGTAACTACAGGATAACAATTAAATTAATTGTAGCCTGAGTATCAGGCGAAATTTTATTATTGGTATGCATGAAATATGGCCTATTCACATTGTCCTTATGAGCATCCAGACCATCACGCAAAACTAAAGTTACAAACCAGTCGGGCATCCAACGTGACAAGAAGAATACTGTGTGAGGATGAGAATATTCACACTGGTTCCTTTGGCATTAATCTTGCCAAATTCTTGAGATAGGCACTGTTTGGTGGCTATCCAAAAACAATATCCATACCTGGTATCCATGGACTTGGGTCATAATGGAAAGGGAAATGTTTCCTCCTTAATATGAAGCAGGCTTGTCTAAATGACATTCCGTTGTTCTCCATATATTCATGTAGCCACACCACATCTTCAAGTGGCACTGCATCATGAACTTCTTGAGCACATATCCTACCATCATTGCCTAAAAACATCATGATACGTGAATGACAAATGTCTACTTTATACAGAATAAAACAGAAAAATAAAAGGGGAGTTGATAAAAAATAAATATACTCAATGTCTCTTTGTACATTCACCCCTAGACACCGACCCAAAGGAGGACCCAAAGGGGACATATGCGACTATAATTGGATGAAAATAATCTTTCATATTTTTTAGTGCAAAACAATCTTACGATTTGCAGATTTGCTTTCAGATTTACAGACATGTACATGTTTCTCACCTCTGACAGGCTTGAGATATTTCTCAATCTGTCGTACTGGAGTCGACCGAGCTTTAGCCTTTGCATCCATCATCAGTTGAATGACAGAAATGGGCCTCTTGTTCCCCATGGTCCGCAGAGAGTTGAACTCGCCATCAGTTGTGAATCCTTCATAAGAGAAATAGCAGCATGTTAGTCCCTAAAAAATAAACACAGTGGATATAGGACCTACAGATTATATGAGAGTTTACAAGCACTATAGTCTCCTCCCCATTGGCAAATATCCATAACATTCCAGACGCTAGATAGAATCTCTATGTGGATATTGAAAATGAAAATATAAAACAATATATTTATTTATTCATGGTTAAGTAGGTAACTTTACAAGTACGCCATGCGCTAATATCTATGATGTATACCAATAAAATATAACATTGAAATACAATGGGGAGGAGGATGGGGGTTTGCAGCCTACCATACCCTCCACACTCCCTCTTTGCCTTTGCGCAGAGAATTCTATCACATGTTTGTACCTACCCCCTTGAAAAGTTGAACACATAGATTTGTCACTCACCAACACATAACATCCCAAGTTTCTCCATGGCCTCCACAAGTTCATTCCTAAGCCTTCTTAGTTGTCCGTCAGTTATGCTGTGATACGGAAGAGCTCTAACAGGGATAGCGTATGGTTTCTTGTTGCGCTGTTCCTCACTGATCATAAACACCAGTAAGTGCGAGGCTGCAGTCCTTTTCTTTGATGAAACACCTTTGATATAATCTTCCAAATCTCTACGTAATTTAGATATCTTTCTAGGCATATTCAAGCCCTTAGTTCCTTTCTCAAGCAATACAATAATTTCTTTCATAGTATCAACCAGTGTCAAGTTCATGTTTAGCAGCTTTTCATAACCATCCACATCCCAGGCTAGGGCAAACAGAACTTGATCTGATGTGTTACGCTGCTTCTTCTTGGATGTTTGAATATCCTTTGCCTTTTTCAGGCCTCTCTTAAGGAAATCATTATCTCCATTCAGCTGATCTATTTCTTTCTGCAAATCCTTAGTTATTGTCTCATTTGAATTCCGCTCCTTTAGTCCCAAACCTCTGATGTGTCCCAAACTTCATCAAACTTTGCCCTTGCTTCTTGGAGCTCCCCATCTCCCAGATCACAGTCTCCTGACCATTCTCCTTTAACAGATTCTCTCAATCCTGTCTTTAGGTCCGTACCATCTGCCTTGATAAGCCAGCGTCCTTTTGGATTTGCCATCTTGGCCCTCTTCAAAGCCTCAATCTAAAGAGACAAAGTGTATAGCCAAATGCACACTATGATGACCCAATAACATGCTCACCAAAAGCCTTAGAAAAGAGGGTCCAGTTGTGTGTTCAGATGTAGCCTGCGAAAGCACAAACCACTTTAAGAAAGCTCATCAAATAAGACTCTCACCAAGAGGCATCTGCGGGCTCGAGCTGATTGGCTAATTCAGATCTCAGTGACGAATTAGCCAATCACAGCTTTTGACTGGGTGAAAACCACATGATCAGTATGGATTTTTTGGCTTGAGCCTGCAGACACCTCTGGTGGGAGTCTCATTTAATGAGTGTTGAGTGGTGTTTACTTTTACAGCCTAGTTCAAATTTGGATAAGTGCTATCCCAGAATAATTACTACGGTTACACAATAGAGTTGTTCAGAGTTTGTCCCACCTTTGAACAACTTCTGATTTAGTAAATTAAGAACAGACAGTGAAAACAATGTATAAGCTAGTGAGTTCAATTTTCCAACTGGTTTCCCCCCTTACATTAAGTTCTGCTCAAACCTATTGGTGACATATGTTAGGTGTTGGAGACCTAATAGTATTGTAAACCCATACCATTTGAGAAACAGTTATCCATACCTGGATCCCAGTACCATTATCGAATCCACTGTCTGCAATGTGTCTTCTAATGGTACGAGCACTTGGCCCTGCCACATTTACTTTTGCCTGGAATTAGCAAAAATCAAAAATAATTATAGCCACTTGGTTTAGTCTTTTCTGACTAATTCTTTATCCAAAATTACAGAGATAGATGGGATACCATTAAAAGAGCTGGGATCCCGGCAATCCCAAGGCAATCAGGGTCCCAACTATCACAGACAGGATCCAATCTCTTTAAAAACTGAGATCCCAGGGATTAGGTGGGATCCCACATGGGATGTCTAATCAGGGGCTGATCCAGCTGGTGGGCTACTGGGATCCCACCTTCCCAACTTAAATTTCCAGCTGGGCTATCTATTATTATTTTACAAAGCTTACATCCATGGTTTTCCTCTTTTTTCTTTCTGTACTTTTCTGAACAGCTACAATGCCAAACATCTCTTCGATTTCCCGTGGATCTGAACTTGCTTCTTGGAGCTCTTGTTGTTCACTTGCAGATAAAGAGCTCCACAGAGTAGAGTGACCAACAGACTTTGGGGTTTGCTGCTTCAAAACCAGGCTTGCACCCTCTATGTGGGTAGTTGATGGTGATGTAGTAGTTGATAGTGAGGTAAAGGTATGCTCAGTTGGGGTACATTTGTCAAGTGTATTATCCACAGAACCATGACCATCCAGCCCTTGATCAGCAAACGCTTCATTAAGTGCCTCACCAACAATGTCATTCATAGGTTCACATATTTCTTCTATGACAAGGGATGTATTAAGAGCTTCAGCAAGAGCCTCCCCGACTATGTCATTTGTATCAACAGGTAGTGCCTCTTCTGGTTCCTGTTTGTCAGCTGGATCATCATAAGCCCACATCGGTCCCAGATGTAAGCTCATCCATGAATTGCCAAAATATGTGTACATGCTTTGTAACCACTGCATGTAGTCCTCTGATGCCTTCAGGTTGCTACCATCGTCCACAGCAAAGAATTTGCAATTGTACGCCAGAAGTCCAAATGGCATTTTGTTTACATTCAACCTTGCTGATGAGCCATCATCACGCATGACACCAAGAGATTTGCATAAGTCATATATTACATTATCCTTATCATTTTCTTTTAAATGTGCCATAGCTTGCAAAGAAAGCTCAATGAAATCGCCAGGGACAAACAGTTTAAGTTCCTTGTGAAAGTGATGTTTAGCAACATAGAAATACAAGTAGTTCAGAAGCTGGAATTGTTGTTTCTTTGTTAATGATTCCAAGTTCTTTAACATATCTTCCATAACTACCACTGGAGGTGGCGTGGTTGGAGCAGTAGGAGCCTCAGTAGTGAAGTCTTCGCCATCAAAGTAATTAATACTTAAATCCTCCTCTGCATCAGAGACTGTTCCATACTTTTTTTCAACCTCATGGACTTGGCTCTACATGCTGTTTCTGTAAAAAATAAAAAAGGCTTGTTTCAGACCACTGAATATTTTGTTCATTAATCAGGGCATCAGACAGGATTTGTTGGTGTAATCAGCATCCAATTTCTGCAACTTCTGCATTCTGGACCAATTTTCCACATAATCTATGATTTTCTTGAGAAATAAAGAACAATAGAGTTCAAACATTCTTTATGGAGTCTCATCTATTAATTTTGTAGATTTTGGGGTTAAAATTTCCACATAAATTTGAAGAAAAAAACAACAGATGGAAACAGGGTCATCAAGTGGAACTGAAAAGCATTAAAAAATGCAAACTAAACGAGTTCTTACATTTTACATCAGCAAACAACTTCTGGTTAATAGAGACGGTATGAAATATCAATTTATCATTTTTGGAGAGCTACAAATTTGTTTAAACACAAGAATGCCATATTCACAATTGGTACCAAGAACTACTATCTGTTCATAGGCTAATCATTTTTCATAGGCTAATCATGGTTCTTTGTACAGAATTTTTTTAGGCAATGTCAAGTATTAGATACTGCCATCCTTCTTCCGATGTGAACCTGAAAATGCATGTTCACTATGGTCCTAGTTCTAAGGCACTGTGTTTGAGTACCAAGTGCGAGCAATGCCTGAGAACCTTAAGACATATTCAAAAGAAGTATTACTCATATTACCTCTCCTGATCGGCATCTTGCTATGACTGGAGACATATCTTGCACACTCTGCCCAGAATGACACTGCCTTTGTAGTGGGCCAGGATCCCTGTGCATAGAGGGCCACATACTGTACCAATGACCTGACTTCTTGAAGTGTCCAGTCAGGGAGTTTCTCAGCTTGTAATTGAGGTCCACTCTTTGAAGAGAAATAGAAGTAATGAATTACACATAAAAAAATAAGAACATTAAAAAATATGTTCATTATTGGCTACCATAGAGGCCTGTTTCTCAGGCCTTAAAACTTTGGCCAGGAAATGACAATAGGTTTTCTCCAAAATTTCCTGTTTCCAAGAATTCTCAGGTGTTTCAAGAGACAGTTGAAAAGCTACAATTGAACCATATCTTATTGGTAAATATCATCCCACTGGTTTTGGTGCTTTTGCAATCCCAATGCAATACAATAAAAAATATTACTAAAATACCATGCTTATTTGAAACATTTGGAATTGCAAAGATAAATACCCAAAGATAAATACATATAAAGAAAGGAAAAGAAACTCAACGTTTTTGATTTTAATACTTACTTGGACGTCTTCGGAGGGTTCGGGGTTGCTGAATCCGAGAGACCGATGGCAATCAGCCCTCTTTCGTGGCGTTTTTTTCCTTGATGGTTTTCCTGGTGTATTCCCTGATGGAGTGCCAAGCTTGCGTTTATTTTTTCCCGCCATCACCGGTGTTTAATTCGGATCTATATCGCAAGAAGTGATGGTTTGTTTTAGCTTTTTCTCACCTCTAAATGAAGGATGTAAGGGAACATTTCGGGGCCATGTATCTCGAAAACTAGAAGAGGTACAATGGGGTTCTATGCCATAAAAATTATTGTTTATCATTATTGTCTTCATTTCCTACTAAATTGCTTTTGTTTCTTAAAGGAGAGTTGTAGTTTTGAGTTAAATTCCACAGCAACACAAAAAGAACCAGAGCGCCGCCATTTTGTTTATAAGGATGTATGGGCTGTTTCGCCGTGCCAGATCGTATGCTTTTGGGCTTTGAGTTCATTGCAAGTGACAATTGTTGTATCTTACCTCACATTCCTGCAATTGTCGAGTAAAAATATTTAAAAGCTTTGTAAAAAATCATGCGTTGAATTCTCCTCCTTCGAAGCTGTGATACTTTACCTAAACGACGCTCTACAATTCCCTGGCTTCTCATTGGTCGATAATTGCTCCCATAATCCTTTGCGGACCGTGGCCACCCTCCTCTGCATGGTGTACACCTATTTCAATTTATGTTCCTCCGTGGAAACATGTACTGCATTATGAACCATATCATTTTTATTTGCGGACACTTTTTATTTGAAATAACAAACCAGACAACACTAAGAACACCAAATGGCATTGTTTTTTATACATCGGTGGTATAATTTGACAAACTGCGACTTTAGACTAGAATCATCTTTGCATGCATGAAGTGCATAAGTTCATGTACAGTTTCACGAGCAAGGACAATATTGGAATAGGTGACCCAAGCTTCACCAAGTGCAGGTCATTAGTCTCCTGTAGCTCAGTGGTCCAGACAACACATGGGCTCGACTCCCATCTTGAACTCAGAATAAATGTGCAAGCACAACTGCTTAAGGCTGGTTTCTATAAGGTTGTATCATTTGCCCAGTCATATCAGTTGGCCGTGAAACAATAGAAAAATTCCAATTTTCATTGTTTCACGGTCAACTGATACGACCTTATGGAAACCAGCCTTAAGGCCAATCAGCCATACAAGTGGGACAGCAGTTCAATGCTTCTGCTCTCTCTTTACTGCCTTTTGAACAGAGTGCACTTTGTCGGTAAAAGTTGACTTTTCATTTGGAAATAGTTCACACACAACTTTTTTAATGACGTCCATGATCTCTGCATTAAATGCAGGCTTGGCTACAGTTCTGGAATTAGCAGCTTTCCCTGATACTGAGTGAGAAAGAATTTCATCAGAGGTGAAATTCTTCCTCACCAAAGTATTAACTGCAGAGAACATGTCAGAGGTGTTTGCCACCAGCAGTCGTGCTGAGCTTTCTAGCTCATCTGAAGGGCTAACTGCTGGTGACCCAGCTTCTCCTCTTCTAATTTTTCTGAGCTTTCGTCTAACCTCTGCCAAGGCATCTTCCAGCTCTGCCACTTTATCTCGAAGAGCACTGCAGTGACCACAACAGCCCTTCAAAAACAAAAATACAGGAAATGAGTGTATAGCATTTTTATGTAACATATGTCTATTGCCAACACCCTACACTGGAGTATGCCCTCTCATCAAGTTAATATTTGTTTATATCTAATAAGTTATCACAAAATGGTACTCAGTATTCAATTCAAAGGTAAAAGAGATAAAGGCTGACATATGTCTACCTCTAAAAACACCATATAATTATGAATGATACATATGTACATTCAAGGAACGTTGCTTTGGGATTTGGTTGTTGAAGTGTGGAATACAACCTAGAGATGTTACATTACACAAAGTGAGGCATAGGGTTGGGAGGGACAGCTGAAATTCAGGCTAGGGACGGTAGGTTTCTATAGTGATGCTACCACAGACTAGAAGACTTTTAAGCTGTATGTCATTTGCAAATGGCACTCACCTCAGTGTTACCAGCAGTTTGGGGGGTCTGGACCATTGCAGGCTTAGCCACAGGCTTTGGGGTAAGGACAATTGCAGGCTCGGCCACAGCCTTTGAAGTCTGACCCATTGTAGGCTCGGCTACAAACATTGGGGTCTGGACCATTGCAGGCTCAGCAACAGCCTTTGGGGTCTGCACCATTGTGTGCTCATCAACATCAACTTCTTTGTCCTCAACATTCTCTAAAATTAAAAAAAGGATAACAGACGTACAGTTATAATCAAGTTTGTAAAAATTTTCTTGCTGTTTTTAAAACACTCGAAGAGCCTCAGTCAGCCACCATTTTTTGTCAACCTACCACATACATTGTACTGAGTCAGGAAAATACATCTATTTCCATTTGGCTGTTTAAGGTAATGGAGTGCAATATTTTCGATTGAATTTGTTGGATCAAAATATAACTGTGCTGCTAGATGGTAACTCTGAGATTTCTACATGCAATGCTACTGCTAATAATGAATGAAATCATTAACAAAGGAGTGGTTGACAGTGCTATTTAAGGTGCAGAAGACACATCGAAAAAGCACCAGTCCATTGATAGATGGCTTAAGAGATTCAATTGATTTTGTGTTTCTATCATTAAAGTGCCACTGAAGGCTGACATTTTAATGGTTTATTTGATCGCCTATTCAAAATAAGGAAGGGTATATGCTTCATCGCTGAATGTCACAATAGCCGCCTTATTTGAATATGAATGGTCCTTTTGTTTGATTATGCCTCGTTCTATTAGAAGACGACTATATGGCATTCAGCGATGAAGTAGATACCTAAGGAAGAATGTTGTTTATTTGACGTTGATACATAGCTCTCTTAGTTAAAGAGATATTCAATAATTTTACTTGGCAAAAAATGAGGTCACAACAAGACTGGGGTAAAAAAGGCCAACAATGTTTTATGTATAATTCTGTTTGGGATAGTTAGATTCACTTAAAACTTAGTACTACTCTTCCCAGTAGTACATTTCTATGTACCACGTGATGGGTTGCTTATGCACCACGTGATCAACCGTTTTGGGCGTAGACTTTGTTGGAAAGCAGCAAAACAATGTGTCTCACCAAACTCAATTTTTTTTTAATAGACAGCCCTAGTGTCAATAGTGTTACCATGGAAGAGGTGGTGAACAAGTCAGAGGTTGTGGTTTTAGTCCTTCTTTGTTATTACCAAGTTTTACCACTGTATGCATTGTTACGCAACCTTCAAATTTCACTGTTGCGATTAGCAATTTTACGCAAGAAAGTTTTAATATCAATTTTCTTGAACATAGAGTTAAACATTCTAGGCAAGGGAAGCCACCCGTACCAAAATGAACTCTATTTAAAAGCTATTTTAATACTATTTGAATTGTAATTTTTTTTCTATTTTAAATAGCTATTTTAATGCTATCAAAATTAATTTTTTCACTATTTTAATTTTCAAGGGGTTATGAGACACCGAACTATTTTAACCATGGTTGTAAAATATTTTTAACCTATTTTAAAGGTGGTTGGAATGTATTTTAAATTTATTTTTTGTCTATTTTAAATAATTATATAAAATAGTGTTTAAATAGAATCTCAAAATCATTTAAAATAGTGAAGAGCTGTATTGTCTCATTGGTTTAAATAGTTTTAAAATAGATCAAAATAGATTAAAAATATAGTGAAAGCGTGACTTCCTAAAAAAAATTGGAGAAACAAAGAATAAAATTGTGCTTCCATGCTTTTTAAATAGAATAAAAATAGAGAAAAGTTTTTTGTTGATCAAAAAATAGAGTTAAAATAGAATCTCGAAATCATTTAAAATAGTAAAAGTTCTATTATTTGTAATAGCCTTAAAATAGACAAAAAATTCAAAATAGTGAAAGCTGGACTTCCTGGAAGAACATGGCAGAAAATAGTTTTTAAATGCTTTTAAATACAATAAAAATAGAGAAAAAACAGCATAAAATAGTATACTATCACCACAAAATAAATTTAAAATAGAGTATAAATCCTGGAATAAGATGTTTTTTAAACTTAAAAAAACTACTATAGAAATATAGTTATTATTAGTTTTTGAAGATAATACCACTAGAACGATATTTATCAACATTAACCAATTACTCAAAGCTTCAGGAAAGGAACAAAAGCATAAAGGAAATCAATATTGCATACGTCAACCCCAGACGTTCTGAAACCTGGATAATTCGTCGGAACCATCTCGTTTTCCCGAGTCTTTTCAAAACCTTTCTTCCGAAAACCGTCCGAACTCTATGGCGCAGACTTCGGTTGACTTTTTTGTGTCTGACTGTGTATAAGAACAATGTTGAAAAACCTGCAGATATTGATGCTTTAACCTGCTGGAGACCGGGAGATTTGTTAAAAAACCTGGAGAGTTGGCAGTGATATTGCTGATCGTCATACAGCGGATCATTATCGAACACTAGTACACAGCAACAGTGACAATATTGCTTTGATCAACATTCATAAAAGATACTGATTTGTTTTCTTGGAGAACAGCATTTCTTTTGAGATGCTATTGTACTTACAGTTCGAAGTTGACGCACAGTAGCCTGGGATAACAATTTGAATGCAGCATTAACAAGACAATGATACTACCAGTCTGTCGAGTAAATATCATTTATTCTATTAAAACACAATTCATCTTTCTTATTTCATATTCATAATACAATATTATGTTTTCACAAGCATGATGCTGTTTGTAAACGATCCTACTTGATTTTTAGCCATTTGGGAGGTGTCCGCAGAGCAACCTTAACAATATAGCATGTTATATTATATTTTCATCAATTGCCAATGAATTCTGATTTTTCATTTCTGATTAGGTTATATATCTGTAACATGAACAATCAAATAAATAATTAATAAATAATTAATAAATAATTAATTAATAACAACTTTCATTTGAAAAATACTATAAAATATACTTCAAGGGTCCTTGCGACACAGAGTGTGATGATCGATTAGATCAGAACGGTATTATAATAATTGTCTGAGACAGATATTTGATTAAGACCCAGAATCAAATACCAGGTCTCAGACAATTATTACAGTGTATACTATAAAATATATATATATATATATATACATAAAAAACTCACAATTTGGATTATATATATGTAATTATCATATGCATTTGTTTGTCTACTGTTCCATTGCAATCAATATTTAATTTGTCAATATATAAATAATGCATGCGGCGAGCTGAAGTCTTAATAATATTGAACTTAATATAGAGCAAACATAAAAATATAATATATACAATTATAAAAACAAGATAAAATGAGAAAAAGCTAAAAGATGCATGGCTAGAAAGGGCACCTCGAAAATTACAAAGATCAAAACATGGTCTGACATTTAAACTTATTTTATGTATAATGTTAATGACCCAGTGATATTTTATTGCTGGTTTCTGTTTACGTGATTCATTTCGTTTTGGGGGGTTAAATGATGCCCTTAACTGACAAAAATAATTAGGTTTGAGGTATCAAAAATGGTGGTGACGCTGTGCATTATGGTAGCATAGCTGCCAAGCTCAGAATTCTGAAGATTTTTGTGGTGAGACAATGCAATTGAGCGGCGTAGCCAGGAATTTCTGAAGGGGGGGGGGGGGGGGGGGATAGTGAAAACATGGGACGAAAATGCTCAAATTTTCTCCAGCAAATACAGTAAATGTATGGGAAAATTTCCTAGAAAGAGGGGGGCCCCGGCCCCCCTGGACCCCCTGGCTACGCCCCTGCAATTTTACAAATTTCAAAGTGCTCTCTCCATTGCCATCAGTTGTGGGTTTCTCTTCACGGGCAACTATTTATATGGAAAGACAAAAAACTTGGTAAGGTCTAAATCCTATCCCCCCCTCCCCCCTCCAAAATTCAAATGCTCCATCTACATTGTAGAAAAGCCTGAGCAAGAGACCTACTGTGGCATGGGGCATTCGTCTTCGGGATTAGATATCTTGCTCTTCTTGTGCTTCTTTCTTTTCTTCTTCTTTTTCTCGCCTTCGTCATTGCCACGCAGGCGCTTAATCTTTTTGTATCGTTCTGCGAAAAAGAAAAATGATAGAAATTAAACTCTCATAATTTAATATCATAATCATATTTTGGAATTTGGATTTAAGTTTATATATTTTGGCTGATGGAAGAGTGAAGTTTCATGTAATATTTGCAAACAACATTATAAATTCGATTGTACACCACATTCACTCTACTGCTCACTTGACTGCATGTAATATAATGAAGTGATCAGTGAAATGGCAATACTTTTAGTAAAAAACTCAAAAAAGTCCAGGCCAGTAAATCTCAAGAAATAATAAATCAACATGGGAAAAACACAAGCTTTTATTAACAATGTTTTAGCAATTTTTCAGGAGACAGCAGTGTGAAGGATCCTAGACTCCCACACTGGCCAAAGTCCTGTTGATAAGGAAGCTATACAGTAAACGTGAACCTATGAATTTTCTTTTTTTTTTTTTGTGGCTTAAATGCATGGAACTTTACTTGTGATTATTTTAGGAGAAATTGGAGTTTAGTAAAAAGCACCAAACCTCGATCCTATTACAGTGAAGTTATACAAAATATAATGAAATTACCTTGATGGTAGCCAGGGTGTTTTTTCTGGTGCACATAGCCATTTAGCCTGACACTCATTGCTTGCCGTACGTCAGATTGCTTGCACGAGGCAATCCCTTCAGGCATTTTTGCCACCACTGCAAAATCTATTAAAAGGTAACAAAAGCAGTCCTAAACATCACATTGCATAAATAAATGAAGGGGGGGGGGGGGGGGAAGGAGAGGAGAGGGTCAGGTATGAAAGAACAAATGATTTAAAACAATGAAAATTGGGAAAGTTCATGCAGGGAAAAACGAACAAAAAAGCAATTACTGCAGTCAGAATATACTCCATGCAAGGTCTTTGTTCAGGGTTATTTGGAATTTTATTACATTTACCGGTATTGCCAATAATAAACATGATCAATGCACTAACCAGCAGTGATGGTTTTTGCAACTAACCTATGATTGCCGTTGTTATATTGCTGTCAAGCTCAGACAGCCGCCTGCCTTTATCTACCCCCTTAAGGTCAAAAAAGATGCCAAGCATTGATGTGGCAAGCTGCCTCCTTGACTTGCAGGAGTTAATAAGTGCCTTCACTTTCACTGGGCAGCACCACACCCCAGTTGCAATTTCAGAAAACTGAAACAGATAATTAAATATGAACGTATTAGCATATTAATTGATTATGCATTTAATATGGAAAATGAATCCCAGAGTGCTGTGCCAAGCAAGTTGTATAGAAAAACACAAACTTTGGAATTTTTTCATCAAATTTTGGAATTTAAAATCAAAGTCTCCTGGAGCATAGGTCGGTAGTTAAAAAAACTCTCAAAGCCATGTGAAATCACAGAACTCAGTTCACTCTTTTTTTTTGTGATGGAAGCCAAAACCATGGTTTTATTCAGTCTGCCAAAGTTTGCAGAATTACAAAAACTGCAGTTTCATTCCATGTAGTTTCTATTTCTCAACTTTTGTTTTGATTTTCTTGTTAGTGCTCATACAATTGCTCCATGGCTGGTTGCCTCACAGAAGGGAAGGCTCTGGTGACAGCTTATATTTGAGGGTATTGCTGATTGGCTGATTTTGAATGTTTCTACCGGTAGCATATGTGGAGAAAGTTCTCCTTAATCTCTAAGCGGACAGCTGTATTAAATCTTGCACATGCATCAATTAATAGCTGTCACATACAGAGTCCCCTGTGAGGTTACAAGGTGGTTATAGAGGTTAGCTAGCCACCAAGGAAGAAATCCTCCCTTTTCCTTGGAGCTACAATAAATCAGCAAAAGTTAAAACTAAAAGTAGTATAATTTATAATCACCCCCTTGTCGCTGGCTTCCTGTGCCATCATTGGCCCTTCATGTGTTGCAACCTCCCTCCTTGCTTGTATATTGAGAGGCTGACTTCGACCTTCATCAGATTTCACTAAAATACCATGTAATAGGAAGGTCAAGGTCTGAATATCTATTATATGTTAACCAATGGCTCAGTCTTCTGAATACCCAAGCCATATACAATGTTGCTGAAAAATAGTATGTTTACCCTAGAAAATATATTGCAGGAAGTACATAATGCAAAATCTCACAAATTCTTGGGGATACTTGAAATCTCAGATTTTTAATTAAAGAGCTGTCTCGCAATATTATGTCAATTACCATGTCAACTGGGCCATCCCATAAAAACTTTGTCTGCATTCAGAGATTCAAACCATTTTAAGGAAATTTCCTTTAAGTTTAACTTAATACCTGAACTAAGTTTGGCTTACAGCTGTTTCAGGTAACACGCAACTTTGTCGTTGTCAGATTCTTTTGGAGTTTGGCAGTTGGGGTTTTCTGCGCTGTCAATCAATGCAATCCGTGTGAGCCAATCAAATCCTTTGCCCAGTGCTTTTGTTTGGCTTCCCTTGCAAGACATGTCGCAACCGAAGCCAATTCACTGCGCTAGGCAATTTGATTGACTTTGCAGAAAAACCCAACTGCCAAAAATGTTTTGAACACACATAGCCGTGTTTTACCTGAAACAGCTGTAAATGAGTAATTTAGTGTTTTAAAAGCGATTACTGCTCATAATTTTCTCAATTTTCAGAGAAAAGCAAATATTTCAATGCCTGAGATATCAAGAAAGTCAATACTTTGATCTGTACTCTCTTTCTGATTGGCTTTCTAACAAAATCCCCCTCCCTGTGACATAGTCACACAGCATAGTAACACAAATTACAGATGTGATTATGAATTGGAGCAAACTTTGATTGCTTGATTTTAAATTTTAAAGCCTTGATGTATACATCTTGAAAAATATTTCTATTCCGTCCACTCGCTCCATTTACACATACCATGCCAGTGAAACTACCATTTGGGCTAACAGATTCATTGTCTCTTAACTTACACTTTAAAATTTCCCGCGTCAATGCCCCAATTTCCTTTCTTAAGTCGTCTTTTTGTTTGGCACATGCTAAACTGTAGCATTGGTGTTGTTGAGGTCTTGGGGCTGACAGCTGACCACCCTCAACACATTGAACCTCATCTGAATCATCTGATGCATCACTATGGCTGGCCGTAAGGGGGTAGAGGATATCCTCAACCAGTTTCCTTGACAACTTTTGTTGTGGATCTTTAAAAAGAAAGGTATGAGAGAAGAAACATCTGTATGGGACCTTACAAGCCATACAAGTCTTGTCTGCAGTGCTTGGCCTAACAAACTTGCTTAAAATTGATAGCAAATAAAGAAATACACAATTTGTGAACATACCTGGACTCTTGGCTTCTGGTTGCTTCTTGGAAACTATTTATAACAAAAACAAACACACATTAAAATAGTGATTCATGAAGCCAAAAAAATATGAGTCTCCTGCATTTTGTTGGAGTTTACTGCACTTAGAGGTCTTGTCAGATCTCCCCATTAATTTTTGTACACTCCCATACATTTATCCTTTCATAAATAAGAGCTTGGCAAAGAATCCTGTTTGACACACTTGCATGTTTTTGCCATCTGTCATAAAAAAAAAAGCTGGCAGATGATGGGTTCCTAGCATGCACTGAATTAAACTGCCTATACAATACTGTATGATGTACTAAGATGTCTGGTACCTTTCCTTGGACTTCTCCTCACGTTGTTTGCTTGCTTTTCCCCTGAAAGTAAAAATTAAAATGTATAAAGATGGCCTGTTTGGTAGGCAGCCACAAAAAAGATCCTGTAGCGCACCCTGTTTCAGCCATCAGGCCTTTGATTAAAGTGACCTTTTCATGAACAACCTTGAAATAAATTGTCTTACCACCCTCTGGAATTCTGTTTTTGTTAGAATGTGTGTTTCCAAAAAAATATCCATACCCCCCCATGGAAGGGTGTTGAGAAATGACCCCCCCTGCCCCTCTGGAATTTCCGAAGAAAAATACAGTATTTGTATGGAACATATCAGGTAAATTGACCCCCCACCCCTCTGGAATTTCCAATCCCTTCTGTAGGGGGGGTATGGATATTTTTAGGAAACACACAATACTAATGGAATACATACCTTTCTTTGGATTCTTAGCTTGTTTAGGCTGTGCTTGTTTTTTACCAGTAGACTTTGGTTTAGCAGGCTTGGCTTGTGTTTTGCCTGCAGTTAAATTGTGAAAAAATTGTTAAAGATAGCCAACCATTGTAGTGTGTGTATTCAGACACAAGATTTTTAAAAACATACTGTTCATTGACAAACATTTACATACCTTTCTCACTATTCTTGGAACTTCCTCTTTTTCGCTTCTTTGGACTGCGAGGACCATTCTGTCTTTGTTTACCAGAAGACTCTGTTGAAGGGAAAAATGTTTCCTTGAAAATTGTCTTTTTGAGACTGGAAATAAGTTTTTATCTATTATACAACTACTCATATCATTTGATAGACCTTAGGTGACTCAATCTTTGGTATGTGCTGTTCAATGAAAGAAACAGCAACAACCCATTAAGTCTAAAGTTTAATCATTTTCTGTCTGTACCTTCACTATTAGGTAAGCCTTTTTCAAATGCATCATTAGTTTCTGTGGATAATTCAGACAGTAAATGTTATTAGTTTCAAAAATACAAACTGATAGCATAGTATACCCAAGAAATGCACAAAAACTCTTTGTGAAGCAAAAAAGTATTAACTATTCTGTAATATTGAATGTTTTGTATTGTTTAAAGCGCTGTTCTAACCAGCTGGAAGAACACTCTTTTCTTGTATTTGCCTGGAATGGCAATACATAAAAATGAGGCCTCTGTCTGCAGTGTACACTATTAAGTTTCTTAACTTTAAAAGGTGACAGTACTAGTTTGCAAAAATGATTGGAGTTATAAAGGACAGAGCTGCAACTTTTTTTCTGTATAATCCAAATTCCTAGATCCTTCCCTTTTGTAGATCAATTGCCTAAAGAATATCTGCTAGACTAATAGTAATAACAATAATAATAATAATGGTTCGTTGGCTAGGCTCTTCTGTACCACAGAGCTACCAGTATATAAAAATAGCTTCTTGCCTTTTTGGACTAAAGAAAGGCAGTACCTGAATCATTTGACAGGCTCCTGTCTGGGGGTGCAGTATCTACTGTCAGTTTCTCCACATCTTCTGCATTAACTTCTTGTCCGATTCTAATAAAAGTAAAGTTGAAAAACATTTAATGAAACTAATTCCACTGGAAGTTTTTGTGGCTTCCAGGGGTATGGGGGCATGCAAGCGGGAAATTTTGATAGCAGAAAATATTCCCTGCGAGCAGAGGCTACTTTTTATCTCCCTGTGTTTTCTTTTGATTTTAGTGTTTTCTTGTGTTTTTCAACTATGCAAAAGTAGCCTCTGCAGACAAATGTCGTTTCTGAGACACGCAAGTGAGAAAATGGTGTGAGCTTAGAGAAAACTTGTGGATGAAAAGGGCTCTTGCAATTGTTGTATTTTGGAAAGCTTAAACACAGCTGTAGTTGAAAAACTTAATGTGAAAGTGTAAGTACCCAGCACACTTCCTGTATTAGAGTAAATTAGGCTATATTTTGCTACCTTTTTTAGTAACCCTCAAAATTATAAGTATATTCACCTGGATCATCAGAGACAAAGGAGTCTCGAGCTTCATTGGCCAATTTCTGGGATGCTAAACAAAAAACAGAAATGTGAAAAATCATTACATATACATGCCACAGAATAAATTTTACTAAAGCCTGACTCAATAAGTTTCATACTTTTGAGTTTCTGGGCATCATCCGGATCCCCCTGGATCAGGCTTTGAGCTGCATGAGCCGTGATTAAGGAATGAATGGCATTTACTGATAATGAAAGGCGGTAACTGCTTTGTATTTACCATGGACAGATACCACTACCCCTTGCCAGATTTGTTGGCTGTACTGCATTGAGCAGTTTTTATCCGATTCTGCCTCACCACCTCCATCTACGCAGATTTTGTTAACGGCCAATGCTTCCACCGCAACAGATGGTAGGTTAGTCCCTCCACGAGTGTGCCAAGAAACAACGGCATATGGCATCCTGTAGAGTGCAATAAAATAGTCAAATACTTGTAATCAGCAGATTCAAATTGTTCGAGCATTTCTAAATATTCGGTCAACTTTAATAACCAAATCAATATCACAAACTTTTAGCCGTAATGATAAAGTCCACCGTTCAGCGGTACCAGGTACGACTCAGCACTGAACGCGCATCAAATTTCATCGAGCCTCGTGGTTCTGTGAGACGCAGGAATTCAACTTCTAGCCCGATCTCTTATTGATAGTCACTATCAGACCGCCAATATTATGAAATTACCATTCCGGTACAGATGTGTTGAATTTGGCTCAGAAAAGTTCAAGCGTTGAAGAGTATCAGGCAAAGGTAGCGGCTTGTTATTCGAGCAATATGCTTGCATGTTCAAATGGTCCTTTCAAAGTATTATTTAAGCTTCCTGATCTCCCCTTTGATAAGTGTTTTCTTCTCTCTTTCCGGCCCTTAAGTAACAAAGGTATATTACCTACCTTACGACTATTGTCAACGAAGGATAGCGCTTCCAAAGAAGGTTTTAAATGAGCTTTTTTTGCCACGATGGAGATCGATTCCTCGATATGCGGTAGCAAGACGTTGAAATATGATACGAGGGAAAAACCAAACAAATGCGCGTATCTGATTGGTAGACTACTTTTAAGCATGCGCGGCGCTTCTGTGAATTAAGAAAGCCGCTGCACGCTTCGAGATCCCGCGTTAGGTAGTCTACAGAGCAAGGAGGTTTTATGTGAGTCGAGAGTCTTGCAAACTAATGTTGGGCGCAAAACGCCTTCTCGTCGGTGATCTTAGTCCAGTAAAACCGTGTAAACAGCTCTTTCGCCAAGATCTTGAAGTAGATTCTTCATTTTTATTGGAAACGCGCCTAGAAAAGCGGATTTCTAACTGCAATGGATCACACTCTACAACACGTGACGGCAGAAAAAGCGGGAACCCCGACGAACCAACGGGAGAAGAACACCAGGAGAAAACGTCAATTTTCGAAGACATAAATGTATTGAGCTTAAGCGAGCAATCCCCCGATGATGACCACGATAATGGCCACGAAGAATATGACCACGAAGAATATCAGACTGAGGGTGAACTCCTAGAGTATCAGACTCCGCGTGAACTTGATTTTGGTGAGTTTGATTTTGTCATTGCACGTAGTCGTGAGCTGTTTTCCCTTTGTAATCTCGATTATTTCTTCGCGATATTAGGTGAAATAACGCTCTAAAGAAGAGGACTTGTTTTACCTTTACTTGATTTTGCTCAGCAGGAAAACTTAGAAATTACCTGTCTAAGGGGCAGATTACATGAAGGGGCCATCTTGCAAATTTTAAAAGCTTAACATAACTTACTTAAGTTTAAGTGCATGTTATTTTGCTGTTTAGTCTTTAATCTTTAATTTAAGTAATTGCACTTAGCATAATGCTAATATTGCAATGGGGTCAGCGCAATAAGTTAAGTAATAATAAGTTGATAGGAAATCACACGACTTCGAGTTCAATTTTGGAATATAAATGTGCACGAGTGGTTTTTTTTCAAAATTGGACGAGAAAAGTCGTATGATTTCCTTTTAATAATACACATGAATTCTGAAAATGTCTAAGTAGTCGTTCACAAATCTGCTTAGAAACTGAACAAGCCGCACACATTTTTCCTTGATTGAAATCTGGACCAAAACTTGACAACTTGTCAGCAGTTATGTTTCCATAACTCAACTCCAAAACATTTTGTAAACCTATTTCGAAAGAACATTTGCATTAACTTTTCTTTGGCACTTTGTTACCTAAAAACTGCACTGCTCTCGGCCAATGAGAGTCCATATTTTTTTCAGCATGGGTGCTAATTTCCTGCCTGGGCTGAAATTCTGCTGCAATAACATGGTGAATTTCACCGGAAGTAGTGGCTGCCATATAATAGAGTGTATTAGTCCCTTTCCAGCCCACCGTTGTTTCTTTAAGTATTATTTAACAATTAGCCGCCAAAGGTGATGTGATTAGAGCGGTTTTCATATCACTGTTAGTGAAACCAATCGCAAAGTAATTACACAAATTCTGAATAAATCCTATAGTCTGAGTAATAGAAAGTAATTGTGAATTTCTCATGACGGTCATCAGGAATACGCCCTATCATTCACCAGTTTCACGATCATTACAAAACTCTCACATGCACTCCCAATCCTTTCAATCTTGTGATCACTTGAGTAATTATACTAAGAAGTATATCCAGATCATCACAGAATAGATCCTTGTTATTTTGTTTAATGCAATCAATCATGAATGGAAATTCTAAGCTTGTCTTTTTTGTTATAGGCTTTCCAGAGGATTATTCTGAGTGGTGGAAAAGTGTACCCTGTGAGAAAAACATCTCTGAAAAAAGTGATAGTGATAACATCTGTGACTCAACTGATTTGCTGGAAGATTTAGAACTGATCAATGAGTTAAAAGATTTAAAAGAAGCAGTACTAGAAACAAATGAGCCACCAAAAGAGATGACTGGTATGAATGACCCTTTATTCCATGGCTCCCAATTAACAGTGAAAGAGTCTGTAATATTGCTCCTTGGTCTAGTAGCAAGACATCATCTTACAAGTGTGGCTCTTGAAGATATATTAGCTTTCATTAACCTTGTTTGCCCAAAGGACCAGAAGATGCCAAAAGAATCCAATGAACTTTACTCCTATTTTCAAAAGTATCACTCCCAGAGAATGGTACGACATTATTACTGCCACAACAAAGTCTGTCAGAGCTACCTAGGTTCATCAATAAATGAAAAGACAAGTTGTGATGTTTGTGGGATGCACATTAAAGAAGAAGCTGTCTTTCTCGAGATTCCTGTCCAAGATCAACTCAGAGCAGTCTTGTCAGGTAGCTATATATTTCTTATTATCATAAATGTGCTATAGAGTCCTAACGTGTGACGTCACAAATTTGAAAAATTTCGAAAGTCATGTTTTTGTCCACAAATAACGAAAGACCAACTCCAAAGAACGTTGCATGGAAAAAATGAAGTGAATCGGCTGAAACGTGACCGAGATATGGTCCGCTGAATACATAATTTTCTTTAACAAATCACTGCATTTTGGACTCAGTTCCAAACAATTTGGATCTGAAGAAAAAATACAGTGATTTGTTAAAGAAAATTATGTATTCAGCTGGACATATCTCATTTGCATTTCAACTGATTTTCTTCATTTTTGGTGTGTACCTTTCATTCGACATGCCCCTTCGAAATCAAGGGACAAATATTGCTAAATCGAACATTTGTTATTTGTGACGTCTTCACCTCAGGACTCTATTGATTGTTACCATTTGCCTTGGGTAGGGACCAACCAAACAGTGTCCAGTAAGAATACTCAATATATGACATTGTGTTACTAACAACTTCCAACCGTCAAACCGGCTTCTGGCATCTGCCAATCAAACTCCCGAGTCTCTTCGTTGTGACTCGAAAAGTTTGATTGACGGAAGCCAGAAGGCAGTTTTCCGGTTGGAAATGGATAGCAAGAGTTCACAGAATTATGAAAACTGTGGTAAGGTAATTTGACATGAACTTGTGTGATCTAAGGCAAGTCATTGATGCAATGGTCCATGATACATGGATTGCAAGTAGGTTATATGCGATGAGAATTTCAGCATATGGAATATTTTCATTGTCTTCTAGTCCTATACTTCTAGTCATATGAAGCATGGTTCCATGAGCACTGTTAGTATAGCCTGCTTGAAGGCAGCTGCTGGTGTTTTTACCCCTGTAAACCTGGTCCGCTCAATGATTTGGTGCCATCTTGAAAGGCACACAGAGTCATGTAGGGGAGAAGCGCTTGCCCTCAGGACCGCACACCTCTCAAAATCCAAGATGGTGCCCGATCATTTAAGGGGTCAGGTTTTTTGGGATAACAACACAAGCAGCCACCAGCAAGCAGGCTACACTATTAATAGAAATAGCTATCTACAACAATGATATGTATATAAGACAGTCTATGTTTTCTTGCAGTTCCTGGTGCACTGGAGAAGCTAAACTATAGGTTTCAAAGACAAAAACGTGACCCAGAAGCCATTGAAGATGTGTATGATGGTTCAGTCTATAAAATGTTATCATCTGATGGAAACTTCTTAAACAACCCCCTTCACATTTCATTGCTTGGAAACACAGATGGTGTAGCACTAATAACCTCTTCAAAAGCAAGTGTTTGGCCTGTTTACTATGTGATCAATGAGCTTCCCCCCAATGAAAGGCAAGTATTTCCCCAAAGCCCAAATAATTATATGGACACATTTTTAAGAACTTTTAGTTTTTCTTCTATCCTAGCTGTAAGCAATTTTCCATTGAAAGGTTAGAGTAAAAGAATGGGCTGTTAAAAAACTGCCCTACATAGTTCCATTTTCATGATACTTAATCTGTAAACATTCCAGGGTCAAAAATAACAGCGTCTATATAAATTCAAATATCCTTTAAGGGGCTGACTCACCCTGCCCGTAATGCATATTGCTTTTTTTTTGACTACCGGTATTAATAAGTTTTTCTCGCGGTATGTGCTACACTGACAAAAATACAGCCTTCTTGTTGAGTCTTTGAATTCTGATGTCATTGAACATGGCAGTGAAGCAGTGTATTAGGGCCAGGGTGAGTTGGGAGAATGGATATTAAATGGATTAGTACCTAATGTATATCTTGCAAGTAAGGATGTAATAATAATAATAATAATATAATAATAATAGGTCTTTATTTCCATATGATAAAAATACATATCCTATGTATGATAAAAAGCGAGTTTACAAATGAAATATAAAAGATAAAATGGTAAAATGGTAAAATTCTAAAATCTATATAGCTAAGTTATATCTAAAAATTAATCTATTTACAAAAGTATTCATGTATCGTTCGGTATTTACCTTAGGCCTTAATGATGTTTTTTTCCTTAAATTATATTTCGTCTCCTTAGCTTTAGGTAGAAAGTTATGCATAGGATGGCCATCAAGGTTTCTAATTTTGTTACATACTTTTTTATCTTGTTTTTCTAAAATTTCATGAATACTAATTTGGCTAGAAATATAACGGCGCTTGGAACAACGGTCTAAAAAATTTTGCACTGCGGTAAGTTCAGCCTCCAAAGCGCCGTAAACAGCGAGCCCATAAGTTAAATTCGGTAACACTATACTCTTAAATAGGTGATCGATCTCTCTCTGGTTATACCCTTCTTTTCTTAAAGTTCTTAATACATGTAGGCATTTGTGGACACAGGCCAATAGCATGTCTTGTAACCCCAGTAAATGTAAAGAACTGACATTTTTTAAGAGGGGTTGCACAGACATTGTCATAGCACCTACCGCTGGCATCCCTCAGTGTAGAGAACTCCTACTTTTAGGGGTCACATTTCAATCTGATGCCAGATTTGATACGCTTATGTGACCAATAAAAGCATCAGCAACCACCTACAAATTTGCCAGCAGCCAACCAACTTGCTGTATTCTGATTTGATTTTGTGGCAGCTGAAAAAGATCATACAGCTTTTGAAGGCCCTACATTTTGAGTTTGTAGTAAATTACCCTGAAATTAGCAACATTTAGCAGGTTTAAAACACAAATATTGATCTTGGGTGCCCTGTGGGCTAAATTACATGTATTTGCTAGCCTTGCCATTCCTGAATTAATTGGTTTTATTTATCTCCTTAAACTTATTGTAGATTCAATAGATCGAACAGGTTGTTTGCAGGGTTATGGTTTGGACAAGGTAAAGTCAAATCATTGTTTTCATGCAATCTTGCTGTTTTTTTATTTGAATTTTGCTTATTGGATATTATTTCAAATTACAGGAAAACCACACATGCCTACTTTCATGAAGCCATTCTGCAAAAGTATACAATCTTTGTATAATGATGGTAAGCTTTTTAGCAATTAATGAACTCTACCGAGTATGCTATTAATTGAGTATCAATTAATTAATTAATTGGTTGATCAATTAATTAATTAAATGATTGATTTATTATATAGGTGATTTATTAATTGAGTATTCATTAATTGATTATTTATTCATTCAAGCCTCTTTTTCAAACTTTTGATTTGTTCTCACTCTAAATCTTTGAGAGAGCAGGCAGTTTGCTAGCCTGCCACTTGTTGTCAGGATTGTTCCCCTTTGGTACAGTGTAACTTTAAGCAATCCATTTAAAACTGATACAGTGCAGCACAAAACAATCATTTAAAATCAACATGCTGCGGTGATGTGCTGCAGGAATCCAAGTGGGTGACCAAACCATTAAAGGGATTATGTTGGCCACTACAATGGACTCCCCAGCACGTGCCTCTTGGCTTAACATGAAACAATACAATGGCTATTATGGTTGTACAAAATGCACTGAACCTGGAGAGCAGCTTGATCTGGGGCCTGGAAGAGGAAATGCTAGAAGAAGGTGCCACATATATCCTTTCAATGGAGATTATGCCACAACAACAGGCCATGCGCCTAGACGGAATCATGAAATTGTCAAGCAGCAGGCCTTAGTTGCCATGGACCAGATCGCACTAAAGGGCAAAGTTTCGGTAAAACATTATTGTATCTTCTTTTTTTGTGTGTGTTACCAACTGCAAAATGTGATTTATGACCCTTACCTCTGCCTTGTATTTAAGCCCAAATACTGGAATTTGAATCAAATTTAAAAGGGAAATTTTAAAAAATTAAAGGGAAGTAACCTAAATGTACATGTGTTTGATCTATTTTAGTCTCCCAAGGAAGGCGTGATGGGTCTTTCTTGGGCCTTTACATTGCCTTTGCATGATGTGGTATCTGGTACTGCTGTAGACTATATGCACTGTGTGTGCGAAGGAGTGGTGGAACAGCACTTGAAGGCCTGGTTTGAGGACAAGTCAAGCCCTGCTTATATTGGCAAAAAAGTCAAGGAGATGGATCACACCTTTCTTTCGATAAGGCCAACATCTGATGTGACCAGAAGGCCCCGTAGCCTTCTTGACTGGCATTCATGGAAAGGTAATACAGTAGATTAACGGTAAGGGAATTGGAGCATCAACTTTACTTACATGTGAATTTAATTACTTCACCAATCACCTACTGCACATGTGACATGTACAGGGAAAAATTCCAAAAAATCATAATGGTTTTTATGTACTTCCCATGAAAACCATTTATGGTTTTTCCATTTGTTGCATAAAAACCATTAATGGTTACTGTTTTCCCATAAATGGATTACCGCTTACAAAAAACATTCGATCCAAATATGGGTTTTGCGCAGACCCCTAAATGGTTACCGTTTTCCCATGAATATCGCTTACAAAAAACATTTTTGATCCAAATTTGGATTTTACGCAAAACCCATAAATGGTTAGACCAGTTTTCACATGAATGGATTTAATTGCTTATTAAAACATTTTCTATCCAAATTTGGATTTGTTTTTTGTTGTAAAACCCATGAATGGATTTGGTTCTCCAAACCCATTCATGGTTTTGAACGGTTTTTCCAACAAAAACCACTATAAAAACCATAATGGTTTTTAGAAAAATGTTTCCTGTGACAGCCAATGATAAAGATGGACCAATCTCAATAGCATTAGGGTACTATATCAATATACATGTACATTACAGTAGAAGCATGTGATTTACATAAATTTGAGTACAGCATGAAACATGCTGAGAAGTGGATTGAGCGAATAATTTATGTAACACCTAGAAATAAAAAGAAAGAAAATATCACGCTTATAATTTTCTTTGTTGAGGATTGATGAATAATTAATGAGTTTAAGAAATAATATTGACTTATTTTTGTTGATTTTCATTTTCTTTTTAGCTAATGAGAAGAGAGCATTCCTGTTGTACTATGCCATTCCTCTTCTGCAGAACAATGTTAATGACGAATATTTACTGCATTTTGCTTTCCTGGTGGGCTCAGTGCACCGTCTATTGAAGGACAGTATTTCCAAGGCTGAACTGAAGGAAGCAGAAACACTTCTAAAACTGTACTGTGCCCAAGCTCCAGATATTTATGGTATGTTTGCATACTTTAAGCAATTATTGGATGATCTTGAGCATGCCATCGTCTATTAGCAAATCCAGGGCCTGTTATCTGCCGAAGGCTGAGGCAGATAACACAGGCACTAGGTTTTGCTTACTCACAATGTCATGTGGTAACCAAATTCACTTTGTTTTATTATACATTTTAAAGAGGACAAATTGAAACGATGCCAAAAGACTTTATTCAATTTTAAAATTAAAACAGGGACAAGGGGCTTGACAAGGGAAATGACTGATTTTGAACTTGACGTGCTAAATGCAATATCTACTACAGATATTTCATTTACCATCTCAAGTTCATGCGGCATTGAGAGTTGTTTGCTCTCAACCAATCAGATTTGCAATTATGAGTTCAACAATAATGTAGGTTATATGTGTAGGGTTATCGTCACATTGATTATTTTCATGGTATACCATAATATACTCTTAAATTCAAATAAATCAAAATTGTAGATGTATAATGGAAATTGTAACATGCCAATATATTTGAAATTGCATGGGAGACAGACGCTAATGTATATGTAGTGCAGTATGCCCCTTACTCAATTAACTTAAGTAAGCACACCAGGGTACTTTCATTTGATAATCAATAATTAATCGATTTTTCTAATAGCAAGACCAATTGAGAGAAAATCATATTTTTCAAGTCGGATTAAAGGCTGGTTCTCATTGGAACACAAGCATGCATGCAAGCACAACCACAAGGATATAAAAATCATACATTTCCCTTTTGTGGCTCACACTAGAATGCAAGCGCAGACACGCAATAGAAAATTCAAAAACTTTGTTTTTCTTTAGGTAAGAGATTCCAGACCTTTAATGTACACCAACTGTTACATCTGAAGAACACAGTCCAAGAACTCGGTCCATTGTGGTACTTCTGTTGCTTCTTCTTTGAAGGATACAATGGGGATTTCAAAGGATACTACCATGGCAGCCAGAATGTACAGGGTCAGGTATGGAAAAATTATGTTTAAAGTTTCTTTACAGACTTCCACTCTAGATAAAGGTCAACTAACAGTATTAAATATTTTGTTGCTACCCAATTTGGATCGCCAGACGAATATTTGTTATTTTTGTGTAGTTGACAGGCTCGAATGATAACAAAAATTATACCATTTAAAGTGTACTTCATGCAATGAGATTATGGCTGTTTTGTTATGGTAATTTGCTACACGTTTGTGTTGGACACGTTTGTGTTGGCGTATACGCGTGGACGGGCAAATACGATTTAAATACGGTCTGTGTGGACATGGATTTTTTTCATAAAACTGAGAAAAAAATCTCCGTTTTCGGAATTATCCGGATAGATCTGGACGAACTTCTATCTAGATCTAATATAGCCATTGCAATTAAAAAAAAAATGAGTATTGTCAACTGACAGCTACAAGTGGAAAACCTTTCCAGGACTTACATCACTGTCTTTCAAGTTTTAACATAAAATTGCAATTTATCCAAAGATTATCAAGTCGGTTTGTGTGCACCAAAGCCTACCTCAACTGGCTCAGTCCCTAAAGGACGATTCCCCAGCAGAAAAACTCTACCAGCACCTCCTTTACAAATCACGCCAATGCAGGTAAGCTACAAATACTGGGATCCGTGGTCTCCTGTGGGAACTCGACGGTTTAATCATATTATATAGAGTAATAAACATTAGTATAATTACTAAGCAATTCGGTGCCGTGATTGGTCGAGACGTTCGGAATATTTTGAAAGAATTAGGGATCAGGCTCCGTAATATCGACGAATAGTCACCTCGACTTCGTCTCGGCGACTATTCGCCGATATTTATGTCGCCTTGGGCGACTAATTGTCAAATCATAATCATGACTTGGTCTATTATTTTCTTAAACCCTTAGTGTGAATTTCGGTTTTTATATTTAGGACTGTTGGAGAAGAGATCTCAAATGGCATCCATGTGGTCGGATCCTTAGATCGGGTCTGGGAAAACTCCTCTCTCATCACCGCAGAAGAACGAGAAGAAATAAAAGCAAGGAAATTGTGGGTGTTCAGAAGAGCTTTGGTTCGTGACATGGAACTGCAAAGCAAGTCATATGTGAAGTCAAGAGCCAGGAATAATTTCACTGTTCTTTATGAAAAAGGAGAGCAGTTCCGCTATGGCTCTTTGATAAAATACATTAAATACGAGGAGATGTGTAAGAAAGCCTCTTGTCTTGCTCTTCAAAAATGCGACTGCAATGTGGCGTTGAGGTATGTTGCTGTAATAAATAAGCTGAAGAAAGGAAGAGCCCCGTTACTGCAGTATCATGGAATAGATGTAGTTAGTCACATTCAGCCTTTCAAGGAAACGAATCGAACTGATTTCATTCCACTCTTTGCCATAAAAGAGAAGTGCCTAAGGGTTGACGTGGGCTCCCAGGTATTTATCTGCAAAGTTCCAAATGTGTATGAAAAGGACTGAGCACCATGTACTGCGGCAATCATGGAAAAAGTACTTTGTTGTACCCTAATCCATGTAATAGAAGTTCAATATTTCCTTGTGTAGACGCGCCTTGCCGCTGCTGCCGTTGTTGACGAATATGTAAAAAAATCCCAATTTGGCCGACGCCATCTTGGACCTTAAAGCAAAGAGCCAACGGCAAAACAAATTGCTTAAAAAGAAATATGAAATGATAGATGGCAACAATGAAAGATGTGTCAATTAAGTAACACATGGATAGTGGTTTGAATGTAATTATGAAAATAGAAACTAACAATAGCATCAAAGCAACAAACAAAAATGAAGTGTAAAAAGGCTGTGACTACTGCCAAAATAAAAGTTTTTGTGGGGGTTCAAAGAGTACATATTTAAACTCTATTTTGAATTTAAACTCTATCTTGAATTGTATGCTTTTAAAATAGATATTAAATAGCTCCGTTATAGGGTACGAAAATTTCAAAGCTTCCAGAACACCATGTTTTTTTTAAATAGAGATTAAATAAACTATCTAAGTTTCTTAGGAAAAACGAACGCACTATTTTAATTCTATTTTCAACATTTTATTGAACGGAAAACTGTCACCGTTCTATTTTAAACCTATTTTCTTCATTTTGGTGAATCACAAACTTAAAAAATAGAAAAAAATAATATTCTGAGAAATATTTTTTTTCTATTTTGAGTTTGCTTAATAGACTTTAAATAAGCCAAATAGAAATAAAATAATTAAAATATATTTTAAATAGGCGTAAGAAACGTTTTCTACTATTTTGAAATCTTACAAAATAGTTTTAAAATAGTACAAAATAGCTTTTAAATAGACATTGACTTTTTTAAATCGTAAAAAATAGTTTTAAAATAGTTTTAAAATAGGGTTGTTTTGGTACGGGCAAAATATAGCTAAAACCATTTTGGTTGATTTTGCAATCAATTTCGATTCAGTAAAGCAGCCGAATCCAGCATTTTGGTTTGATTTACGGCTAAAAATTGGCTAAAAATCGCCAATCACCTATTGCAACATTGAATTTTGCGGTCGTGTAGCAATGCATACAGTGGTAAGTGAATCTAATTATCCTAAACAGAATTATACATAAAACATTGTTGGTCCCATTTTTGCCCTCAGTCTTGTTGTGGCATAATTTTTCCTAATTTGCATAAAGAGAAAATAGTGAAATGTCTGTTATCAAAAGAGCTATGAATGCCAAATAAATGACATTCTTCCTTATTTTGAATTTTTAAATTTCAGCCTGGAGTTAGCACTTTAATTGCACTTGTTTCATGCAAATTTGACCAAAATGGAAGGGGTTTAAAATTTGTTTTACCGTAGTAGCACATTAAAGTGTTATAAAGGGGGAATACAAACTCTTCCCAGTAGAGCGTTACACTTTAAGCTTTTTCAGCCTGCTGGCAGCTGTCTTGACCGCGTGATCACCTTTTTTGTACCACGCGATGAGTTGCTTATGTACCACGTGATCAATGTTTGTGGGAGCAAACTTTGCAAGTTTTGTCTGCCAAATTGTTTTGCTGCTTTCCAACAAAGTCTACGCCCAAAGGGTTGATCACATGGTACATAAGCAACCCATCACATGGTACATAAAAGGGTGATAACGCGACCAATTTACGACAGCTGCTGGCGAGCTGAAAAATCGAGAGGTGTAATGTGTACTGAGAAGAGTAGCAGTAGTAATAATAATTTATTGTTATTATTACAATTGTGAGCACGTTCTGTTTGGCTGTTACAAGGTATCCAGAAATCCTGCAATGACCTATGGCAAAAACCCGGGGGAGGGGGTTTAGAGAACTAAAAATAATAATAAGTTATTTACCAGCTTTATAACACTTTAAAGTGCTACTACCCGAAAAAAATACCCAACTTTTTTGGCCTAAAAAGTCTATTTAATACCAGCATACACATGACGCCCATCCCATTATGTTTCCCCAGATAGCTTCAGCTTAAGGCAGATGATCAACTAGCCTGTTATTATCCAGAACAAATTGACCCCCCCCCTCAAAAAAAAAAAAATAATAATAATAATAATAAGTTATTTACCGGCTTTAGGTCAGCCAATAAGGGAAAAACTGTGACCTCTGCCTGGAAAATGTTGACCTTGGTTTCGGCCAACATTTTCCAGGTCTTGGTCACTGTTTTTCACTATACTGACTTCCCAGCTGATGAACAACATATTTCTTTTTCGTAGGAAGAAGTTCTCTAAGTGCTGTCACAAAGATATTGTTTGGCATCCCTTGACAACACCATGGCTCCATAGCACAATAAAATTTGGTCTTTATGGAAGATTTTAGAATTGTAGCTTACTTGCTGGACTTGGCTTAGTTGCAATCCCTCGGCCTTTATTCAACACCTTTTGAACTAAAATCTGTAGAATAAAAAATGAAAATACATTACCCACATTGACCCACACACTAAAAAGGGCAGCATCAAAGGAGTGTGCCTCTCTGGGTGTCAATAGAACTATAATAGGGGTAAAATGGTCCTGGGCCTCCCGTTTGGGGGTGGGGCAAATTTATCATTTTTGCCAGCAATGAATAGTGAGCAGCACAGGGGGATGGGGGCACTTGAAGTTGAAAAAGTAACATGCGAGAACTTCCCTAGGAAGTGACTAATATGACGGAAGTTCCTAAATACCCATTATGTTATTGAATGAGTGGCCTTACAATAGTTTTGGAGTCATATGATTAGCGCTGATCAGAGCACATTATTTTCAATAATAATGTAAGCCTTCAGTGAAAGGATGCAGACAAAAATATGAGCACAAGTGGGCAGAATCATAGAATTTTTTTTTATGCACAACATGGTTCGGTCAAATCTGTAGTGTACCGAAGGAAAAGGCACTCAGAATGAACAGCATATTAGACTAGGCACCAATGGACTTACATTATCTGCATCACTTTTTGAAGAGGAGGCTGCTTCCACCTTAACAGGACATTAAACAAGAACATGTTAGTTATACCATAGCTCTTAATTAGTTAGCTGATGCCCAGTGTTTTCAAAACATCAATGTGATTTTGGAAGACTGGCTGTTCTATGAATCAAACTGACCTTGCTATTAATAGAAATATCAATGACCAAACTGATCAAATAATGATTAACTAATTTTAATAAATGAATAAAACAGGAATGCTTGTGTTATTCACCATTGAATCATCATCAATGTTGATAACTCTTGCCGTGCTATGAACTACAGCAGTTGCCTGCTTGGTTCCAGCAGCTGAAAGAAAGAGTAAAAGTACAATTAAAAACGATGAATGGAACACTATTGCAAGCACACAACCATGGCCCAAGTGTCAAGTAATCAAGTGGCCCTAACCTGATTGAAATCTGAGCATTCTGCCTGGAATCCTTACCCTCTTTCTTTTTTCTTTGTCTTTGTCCTTTTTTGTAATCTTTGCCTTTGTGCTCTGAACAACTGTAACAGATGACATCATTTTTATGCCAGTTGTTGCCTAATTTAAAGCTAAGCAGACTTTATATAATATTTATATATATTATTATTCAGCATGGTTAATTTATGAGATGGTTATATTGTCATTCAGTTAGACTGGTTCCATGTGTTAGAAGAAGAATAAAAATAAACAAACAGACTGATATTAATTGGTTCTTTGTATTTCTGTTAAAAGAGCTTAGGCTTCATTGTGGGCTGTAAAAGCTTGTGTTTCCTTAGTCTTTCGGATGAGACAATAAACCGAGGTCCCGTCTCCCTCCGCTTCCATATCCAATTTGAGAGGGACGTAAAAGAACCCTGGGATGCTGATACAGGTCTTCAGGTCCAACTAAAAACACTTCACAGATGCACGGGACGAAGAGCCACCTCGTGGATGTGCCCAATGTGCGAAGCCGTTATTATTATTATTATTATTATAGATAGGCAAACAAAAATAAAGCCTGCACTGAAAAGTGAAGGACCAAAATCTTAATCAGACAATAGGCCACTTGCACTAACTGGGTCATGTGACCCGAATCCAATACAGTCTGAGTAAAATTCTTGAAAATTCAACTTGCTTCCATTTGCTACAGGTTAGAGGTTTTATACTTTTCTGACTGATATTAATTGGTTCTTTATATTTCGTGAATTGATTTTGACAACATATTTCGTCAATAGGTAGTTGGGATCACATGACTTGGTGTATGTAAGTGACCTATTAATATAGGTAATCACATGGGGCCGAGTAAAATTAGGGATTAATTTCACGAGTGTTTTCAATTTTTTTCCAAAATTGCCAGAGCCCTCTGCGGCAAGGGCAATTTGAAAAAATTTAAAACACAAGTGAATTATTCCCTAATTTTACAAGAAACCCATGTGATTACTTGTTTATGATATAAAAGGGCAAATTTCAGCGCACATGTTGACTGCTCGTATTCAGATGTGAGCAAAGTAATTTTGCTCTCAATAAAGAAAAAAATGCCCTCGCTCTTAGCCAATCAGCATCAAGTAATTTTGCCCTGTATATTATAAGGCCTGAAATCATGCCTCCTACACTGTATCTCAATCAGATTGCAGAATCTGTGCTTTAGGTCAAGATGGATAATAAACACCAAACATGATGGGGCTGAGTACTTTCTTAGCAGTAAATTGTTTACTCTAAAATGTAAATTGTTTCTTACCTTTCCCCCTTTGATCATTTTTGTCAGCTTTTGAAGATGGCTCACTTCTCTTCTGCTTTTTTGATGGTGAGGCATCTAGTAAACAAAGGTCACAAGTTTTGTTTACTAGCACGCATGACTGCTATATGCACAAAGACAAGTTTCCCAGTCGATAAAAATGGAAAATATAAATAAAAGGAAATATAATATAGAAAACTTACCAGTGTCCCTAACAACAGGCTTGGGGACACGTTTCTGTGGAAGCATGTTTTTTTTCCAGGGCTTCACAAACTCTTCCTCTTTAACAGTACTTAAGTAGTGCTTTGAATCTTTAAATCAGAGAAAAATAAAATAATGATAGGGATTGTTGATAATGGAGAGGTGGTGGGGGTGCCAGGGTTGTAGGGGACTGTTCGTTAATTACGTCGCAGGGGGGCTGGTGGTTTTTTCTGCTTGTAGGTTTTCTGAAAACTTACCCCAGTACAAAAAAAGTAGTTTCAATTTCTACCCCCTTCGAAAAACGGCTATTTGAAATTTTACCCCCCTCCCCCTGCACGCTAATCCAAAGCTAGCATCAGTCTCCTATTTTCCAAATGGCGCCTAAAGTAAGTACGATTGTTGACGAGGATGTACCGGTAGAACAAGCTCTAAAATGGCAAGAAAAGAGAAGAGAAGTTCAGCAGAAATCATCCGGATTCAATACAGTGTTCTGCGTTTCACGCAATCGCACTCAATCTCAATCCTAGCCTGTTGAAAATTTGCATGACACTGAAATGCACCCCCCAAAAGTTTCGCGTGTTCTAAAAATTTACCCCCCAATTTTTCGACGTTCTGCAAAATTTACCCCCCCTATAAAACCACCAGCCCCCCCTGCGACCTAATTAACGAACAGTCCCTAGGTAGACAGCACAAGTCCTGATCATGTTACTTCATACCGGTAGTTGATGAAATTTTAAAACCCCTAAAGTCCTAAACACTGTAAAGACACACTAGGCATTTTTTTCCAAATAGGCAAAGCTTGTCAAGTTACTTCAAGTCATGAATAGAACAAGCCATAATACAGGGAATTGTAAAGATATGCAAATTAATTAAAACTACCAGCCCAGAGGCAGAGAACTTCAAGTTAGCCCCAAGTTAGCCCCTTGAGTTAGCCCTAAAACTATTCACAATCACAGTTCCACCTATTCTAACAGAGTGTAGCGTGAGGTTAAGTTTTTAATTTGTTCATTATCGTTGCAACACTTTTTTTAAATTAAGCTCACTTACTGTGCACTTTGAGGGCTTTGACAACACTTGTCTTGCAATCCTCGTCATTCCAAGACCCTTCCATGATTGCATCGAAAATGCTCCCCTCTTTAATTGCCTTCCCTTTTGGTCGAGATCTTCCGTTCGGAGTATGCTCCAGCAATCCGGTTTATCGTCTCCAATCCACTCCACGAGGCAGTAAGATTGAGGCTCCATGATGGTTGTATGAAAAGAAAATCGACAATTTGCAAGTTAAACTTCTTACTAAGCTCAAGGAAGGCGTGTAGCCGTAAAAATATGGTATTGACTTTTATATCAAATCCTGTTGAAATCATTGCGAAACACTTATCGATAAAAATCTGCTCTTTTGGACCGATGAATCATCGTAAGGTTCAAGAAAATAAGGTAAGCCGCAAGAGCGGGAAAAGTATAGACAGTACAAGAGTAGCGCTTATAAGTTTCGAAGAAAACATGTCCATTTTTCCGACCCAAGTTTAATAGCAGAGTTAAGAAATACACTAGATAAAAAAATAAACCGATACGTGCCTGCAAGATGGTATGTTCTCTCTTGAAGCCAAGGTGATTAGCATCAGTTATGGTTGTGCAAGTGCAGTTGGACTTCGACCAGAGATCGACCTTCCATCGCAAGCAAATGTAGAAGCCAACTGCAGAATAAATCAATGTCAATTGAACTAAAGAAAATAACAATTACCTTACACATCTTTTTGTAGTTTCTTAGTATAAAGGATCGCCTTGAATAAGACAAAATACAGCACTGCAGCAGCAGCCGTCCACGTTAGTATTTCAACCGCTCGATTGCTAACGGTCTCGTGAGCCCGCGTAAATCGGTCAGCGTACTTGCCAGTTTATCACAAAATGGCGCCTATAATGGCATCGTCTCGCGTTTCTCCGTGCTTTATTGCAGTGCAAGGCCTACGAGAGGAATTATTTGGATTATCATGGACGTCCGTGAAAAAGTAAGTTGTAATCAAACATTTATACAAGGTTTGGGTTTAGATTCTAGGTATTTCCACTACAAACGTTTCGCAATTTTATATAGTGAACGTGATGAGCGCGCGATCCATACATCAGATAATAAAAGAACTCGTGGGCAAAAACTCACTTGCGAAATCGCAGAGCGATACGTTCATTCATCTCAGGAGATATTTTTAGAGGCCTGATCGAGGGTATCGGAATTTCTATGCACGTGCTTACCTCGCAATAATTTGATCGTCCTTCACTTCAGTTATTCCCGTATAAATGCTGCCGATTATGTAAACCTCTCAGAGTGGACCAAGGCATGTCGAAGTGTAGAGAATTAAGCCAATGGATACTGATACTTGTCTTGCCAAAGAATTTTTATATAAAATAGTCAGTGAGCAAAGAGAAAACGTCGCTTCTGGTCTTAAGAATTGCCACCAAAGGTACCAATGCATTTTGTGCTCAAGAACTTTGTCATCCAAGCAACGTATTCTTAGTCATCTTCACACTGTACACGACAGAAGTAAGTACCCTACAGTATAATACGTATTTGATAAATGTATAGTTTTATATTTTAGATTTATGAGATTATGCAGTAGTCATGCACCAGTCAAAGTAAACCCAGGGATATGTGGGGCTTTGGTGGGGATTTAGACACTTTTTAGTGGCTATCTTGTCCCGTGTAGGTGGGGCATTAGCTCATTTTGCTATCCCTCACCAAGGGATGTGGGGTTGTATCTAGACATGAGTACTTGTACTCTTCTTATCTTACCTGGCACTTTAAATCTTGATGGCCAAGGAACTTCTTGCAAGGAAGTACGCTAACTGAATGCTGTCCAGTACTAAGTTCTAATAGCCTGAATGGAGGGTTTGTTTCCCTTTTGAACTGAAATTATGCATCCTCTATTCCTTTGCTTAATTTCCAACTTTTCAGCTGAGATTTTCCTTTCCTGTTTTCTGACAGTATCATAGAATAGATGTACTTTCGCCTTACAGAATTTTAGTGAATAACTCCAATACGGCGTCGAGAAATAAGCGAATGCCGTTGGGCCTCAAACTTCATTCTGAACTAAACTGATCAAGGCAAAGCAAAAATGCATGGCTTCGACTCAACACAACATTGCGTACGGGCTTGAAATTTTGAAAATCCCCTGAGAGGAGTCACCTTGGTAGACGAGAAGCGTTATTCATTGTTAATGACCATAGTAGATCATGGAAAAGGAAACTAAAATTCTAAGGAAGCAAATTTTGGCAGAAGCGCCCAACGACATGGGTAACGCCTCTCGTCTCCCTCAAGGTGACTCCTCTCAGGGGAATTTCAAAAGTTCACGCTGGAACACAATGTTGCATTAAGTCAAAGCCATGCACTTTGGCTTTGGTTTGAGTTTAGTTCAGAATGAATTTTGAGGCCCAACGGCCTTTGCTTATTTCTTGACAGCATATTCGAGTTATTCACTAAAATTCTGTAAGGCGAAAGTACATCTATTCTATTATACTGTCAGAAAACAGGAAAGGAAAGTTTCAGCTGAAAAGTTGGAAATTAAGCAAAGGAATAGAGGATGCATAATTTCAGTTCAGAAGTGAAGCAAAACCCTCAATTCAGGCTGACAGAACTTTGTACTGGACAGCATTCAGTTAGTGTACTTCCTTGCAAGAACTTCCTTGGCCATCAAGCTTTCAAGTGCCAGGTAAGATAAGAAGAGTACAAGTACTCATGTTTAGACAGGGCCTGTGGTTTGATGCGCGGGTGCAGAAATGCATAATTCGGCTTTCTCCGCATAATGCGCATAATCCGCCAAATCCCACATAATCGCGCATAATTTCCAAAATTTTGTGGAAATCAGTAAAAAGGCATCATTACTTGGTAAATTTCAAACTTTCTTTCCAATTTTTTCCCACAAAAGTGATACATTTCTTCTAAAATCGTCTGTCCAATGTCAAAACAACTTGACAGAAATGAAAATAACAACAAGGCGTTCTATGCTAATACTGTTAAGCTGGGAACTGATGTTGACAAGAAATAAAACGTACCTAGTTAAAAATTGGCTAAATAACTAATATTTCCAGCTGAGCAATATATACTCAAACACATGTTTGCGCTTTGGATATTTAGCAAAGTAAAAACAAGCGGGAGAGGACGCTTAACGCGATAAACACAGTCGACTTTATGCAGTTCACATTGATCACATCACTTTACGCTTTTGCATGGATTTTTTACGACAGTAATGTGGAATGCGTTTCCCACGTTTCTGGTTTCATAAAAGCTCTTACACTACTTCCGACGATAGTGTAGATCGCTCTTGCAATCGGGATTAAATTTGAGAATTACGCGCAGAATGACGGCAAACAAGCACGACGATGTTTTTGTGATCACGAGAGATCGTAACGATACCTCGATAGTCTACATGTAACTCTCATGACCGTTCAGTTCATGGTTTAAAGGAGTGCATGCTACGATCATTGTGGTATAAAAAAGGTAACGCTTTTTTTGTAAGAATAAGCTTTATTACAGGTGAAACACACGTCTACCTGAAAGAAAACGTAGCGTGGCATTACGTTAGTAAAGCAAAGCTATTGGAACTCATCACAAAGCATTTTATAAACAAACAAGAGTTGTTAAAGTCAATTAGCAGCTATATCCATGCAACAAAACAGCTAAAAACAACAAAATATGTTACAGCACTAGGAAAAAATATTGCACAATCCCGCATAATTTCGTATTTTGAGCGCACAATTCTGTATTTTTAGCGCATAATTTCAGAAAAAAATCACGCATAATTTCAGAAAAAATCCTGTATCAAACACGGGCCCTGTCTAGATATAGCCCCAATATTGCTCCGTGTGTGTGTGTGTGTGTGTGTGGGGGGGGGGGGGGGGGGGGGGGGGGTCGGTCCCTGCTAGCAAATGTCACAACCTCCTCCAGGATTGTGGACATACTTGACTGGTTTGGCTGGTTTTACAACAATGGCGTCAGTGTTTTTGCTTCGAAAACATAGCGCGCTTTCAGGAGTGATTCTTGCTCAATGACCAACGCACAACATTTTGATCAAATTTCTGTAGAAAATAAAATGATCTCCAGCGAATTCTCAAAAACAAACTTTAGAATGAGTATGAGAGCAGCGTTTAAGAGGCCTTAAATTGAGTAAACGAGCCATTTAAAGTGGCTCCCGAGTATTTATTGCAGAAATACACCTCAACTTCTAGCGTATGTTTGACCCTGAAAAAATCTTCGATTTCCATAATTGTTCTCACAGAGCTTAAGCAACCTCTGCACTACCAAATGGTGTAGTTCATTTGATATGTTAAGCTCATCTGTTAAGGATATTTTAAATTTTCCAAAGGAGGTGTTTTTAGAATAATTGGTATAACTTGAAAATTCGACCGTGAATGATCTTATTACCAGCTAAAATCGCATCCATAGTAATAAGGGTTTACTCAGAGAAATGCCCAGGTCAGCTTTTCCCATGTGATTTAAGTTGTAAACGATGTAATAATTTTACCTCTAAAAATGTCTTATTCCGCTTCTGTTTAGTGTGCCGAGCGTGGATATCAGAAAAGTAGGGAAGCTCTTCAGTATTATATCGGCTAATGTTCACTCTTAATTATATAAAAGAGAAAATAGAATCGAGTATCTACAGAAAGCGATATTTAATAAACGAATGAGAGCAACGTCTTCTCCAGAATGTGATGTTGCTATAATATTCAATTCGAGCTCGAAATACCTAAATTGCTGGAATTGTTTCGCAAGTTTCTTTCGTGAGAGGTAGAGTACAACCAACTGAGAAGACTTACCAAGTTTGGGCTCGTCTTTCCAATACTATGTTGAGAAACATTATCCACAAGAAGTCAGTGGATAATGTTTCTCAACATAGTATTAGAAAGACGAGCCCAAACTTGGTAAGTCTTCTCAGTTAGTTGTACTCTACCTCTCACGAAAGAAACTTATGAAACAATTCCAGCAATTTAGTTATTTCGAGCTTGAATTGAATATTATAGCAACAGCACATTCTGGACAAGAAGCTGCTCTCATTCGTTTATTAAATACCGCTTTCTGTAGATACTCGATTCTATTTTCTCTTTATATAATTAAAGGTGAACATTAGCCGATATAATCCTGAAGAGCTCCCCTACTTTTCTGATATCCGCGCTCGGCACACTAAACAGAAGCGGAATAAGACATTTTTCGAGGTAAAGTTATTACATCGTTTACAACTTAAATCGCATGGGAAAAGCTGACCTGGGCATTTCTCTGAGTAAACCCTTATTACTATGGATGCGATTTTAGCTGGTAATAAGATCATTCACGGTCGAATTTTCAAGTTATACCAATTATTCTAAAAACACCTCCTTTGAAAATTTAAAATATCCCAAACAGACGAGCTTAATATATCAAATGAACTACACCATTTGGTAGTGCAGAGGTTGCTTAAGCTCTTTGAGAACAATTATGGAAATCGGAAGATTTTTTCAGGGTCAAACATACGCTAGAAGTTGAGGTCTATTTCTGCAATAAATACTCGGGAGCCACCTTAAAGGCAACAAAAAGTGATTTTTTTGTAAGTTGTAGAGCAGATAAATTGATGTTTTCTTGCTCACGCACAAACTTGATTGACCAGTTTCTCCAAGCTCATGCCATTTTCTCACTCATGCGCAATAGAGAAATTATATTTGTGTGCAGAGGCTACTTTTGCGTAGTTGAAAAACACAAGAAAACATTAAAAGTAAAATGCAGAGAGATAAATGTAGCCTCTGCTCGCAGGGAGGGGGGGGGGGATGAATGGATGTTTTCTGGAACACATTGCAGTTTTATTGCTAAAAGTGAGACTCTTACAGAAAGATGTTATCATTAGACCCAAATTAAACCCTTTAATTTTCCATACATAGGCCCAGTTAAAAGGATAAAAAAGCTGTATGTAGACGATGCATCCAAACCAATCCCTAAGCGTACAAGGTATCGTCATCAGAAGAAAGGGGTAAAAAATATTGCTTCACTGGTTGATGATGACAATAAATCAAGTACTGAAGAGGTTCTTTGTGAAGTGGTGGATGAAGTATCAGAAGAGCCAAGTCTGGATGATGATGGTGTTACAGACCTGAAAACTGATGATCAGTCACTTGTGCTGTCTGAAGAAGAGGAAGCATCTGCAGAATCCTCAGGGGATGGTTGCCATGGAAACAATGAATCTGGAGAAAGTGGTAATAACCCATTAAGTGCTGATACTGATACTGATACAAGACCTTTGACAGCCAACAAGAAAGTGACTCTTCTGATGAGACTTCCTCTTCAAGCTCCTCTTCTAGAAGTGAAAGTGAAAGTGAAAACGAACTTGACTCTTGTCCAGATGATCCAGCAGATGAAGATAGCATAGGAAGTTCTGAGCCAGAAGCTAATAATTATATGTGTGTTCTAGCATACCAATTACGCCACAAACTAACAGGCATTGCAGGTAACCATTTGTTTGAAATGTTGAAAGTCCTTTTCCCAGATAACAACCCTTTTAGTAACAAGCAATATGAAGAAATTGTTAAAGGCATTAATGATGTGCCATTTAAAGTTGTTCATTATTGCCAGTCATGCAGCACAGTTTTTCCAGATCATCCAGATGCATTTACATGCTCAAAGCCTAGTTGTAATGGCCTTAGGTACAAAGGGAATTTAATCAGCCAAACAAGGAGCAATCGACAACCAAAAGTTTTTTTATTATTGCCGATGTGAAATCCCAGCTGAAGTATATTTTTGAACAGGATGGTATGTTGTTGAAACTTAGAGAATCAAAGGAAATGGCGAAAAGAGCTGTAAGTGCACAGTCTTTGATGGATATAACTAGCGGGAAATATTATCAGAGCCTGCTTAGAGATGGGGCCTTTCTAGCTAATAGAAATAGTTTTAGTGGTATCTTCAATACAGATGGTATCCCATTATACAGTAGCACGCATGTCAAACTATGGCCCATTTTCATTGCTATAAACGAAATTCCATTATCACAGCGTTTTTCAAGAGATAACATGGTTTTAGGTGGAATTTGGCAAGGCAAGGGAAATCCCCCATTTAGACAGTATCTAGAATGCTTTGCTAAAGAAATGTGTAGTTTGTATTACGATGGTTTTGCCATTGGATCTATACAGGAGACTGTAAAATTAGGGCTCTTTGTGGTGTTGTAGATCTTCAGGCAAAGGCATACATTCTCAACATGACAATGCACAATGGTGAGTTTGGTTGTTGTACATGTGAAGAGCCGGGAATTGTGGTAAAACAGGGAAAGGGGCATGCAAGATGCTACCCACACCGAGCAGCTGATCAACGCGCCCCATTTAGAGATGCTGATGACATAAAACACAACATTGCCCCAACAGCCAGACATGAAAAGCGAGTAAAAGGCATAATTGGCTGTTCTGGTCTCCTGGAAATGCCATGGTTTGATATAGTTTTAGGAATTGTTCCTGACTACATGCATGGAGCTTTAATGGGTGTAACTAAAGATTTATTAAGTAAGTGGTTTTCACCCACTCAAAGCAAGATGCCTTTTTTTATTGGCAATCATTTAAAAAACATCTCTAAGCGGTTGACACACTTAAAGCCTCCCGATTATGTTGAAAGACTCCCACGTGACTTGGAGAAGCACTATGCTCATTCAAAGCTACAGAGCTCCAAGCATGGTTGTTATACTATGCTATTCCTTGTCTGACAGGCTATCTACCTGATGTTTACTTGCAGCATTTTGCTTGCCTTTCTGAAGCTATCTACTTACTTCTTGGAGACTGCATTCAGGAGGAAGATCTTGTTCGAGCAGAAAAATTGCTTGATCTCTTTACTGCAATTTTTGTGAACTCTATCCAAAGGGCAATTGCGGCCTTAATGTGCATAACTTGGGTGTCCACCTTGTGTTTTTTGTTAGAATGTGGGGTCCACTTTACTCATGGAGCTGCTTTGGATTTGAAGACTGGAATGCTGCCATATTACAGTCAGTGCATGGAACAGGTGATGTCACCAGGCAAATTTTGCGCAATATAAATGCAAGGCTGCATTTGAAGCATTATGTCACCCTAAGGATAAATTGCACTGCTAACAGTGAGTTAATATCCAAACTCATTAATCAAAACCGACAATGGAAAGTCGTAGCTATCTCAGGCAGTTGCACCTTGTCTGGGGCAATTGCAAAATTTAGAGATGTTGACCCAGACCTGAAAGAAATCATACTAGAAAAAACAGGAGAATCTAATCTGAGTTCTTTGCGCAAGGTTTTGAGGATTCAATGTGGCAAAGAGCGATTCTATTCTCAGGAGTACCCGCGGATGAAAAAAAGAGCTTGTCACGTTGTGTTGACAGAGGATGGCAGCATTTGTGCTGTTAAGTATTTTATCCTCCAGGAAAGTCAGAAAAGTGTTTATGCCCTTTGTCAAACACTTCATATTGAGAATGAGTGCTTCATTCTTAAGAATGTTGCACGTCATGTAATCCGTGTAAGGAAAGGAGACAGCATGGTAGTTATCCCCGTAGAGAGCATAAAGGAGAAGGTTTTTTTCCTTACAATTGAGAAACAAGACTATGTTATCCGCACTGCTAATGTGCATGGGCATGGCTTGCTTAAGTGAGGGGAACTCAAATTTTGTCAGTTAAGGTCATTCTTCTGAAATAAAACTTTTTTCTTATTTTGCCTATTTAGGGGTAGCAATGGTTGTATTCAAATTTCGAAAGTCTCGCTAAAATACTGTAAATTCTCAGAATCTCAGCGTGTTTTACCCGCACATCCTGGAGTCTCGTTTTTATTGGAATTTTGAAAGTCTCAGTGTCTCAGATAATTTTCTACAGTGGTCTCAGAGTCTCGGATTTTTATTGTTTTACTTGTAAGCGAAGCACGATACCATCGGATGATAGCTCTGGATCACATGATAACTATGCGTGAGGATAACCAGCGACTTTACATCTCGGACTCAGGATTTTTACTACCCCTCTATTTACTATTTAGTATATTCATAAGAAGTGAAAATATGAAATAAAGAGGGGGTGCCCTTGGGCTACTAAAATGGGGAAGCCCACTCAAATAGGGGTACTTGGCTTGCATGTACGCACTCAATAACATTATGTTGAATGAACAGCTTGCAGCAGAGTGCAGTGTGGCATGCAAAACAGAAGAATGACCTCTATTAATTATAGAGGATTGTTAAATATCAATTTAGAGACATGCATTTTTTTTACATTTTCTTACGTAATTTGAATGTCAGCTGGAATTGTTTTGCTTCTGTTAATAAATCATCCCAACATCAAGTTTGGCCAACAGTCTTGATAATGGCACTACAATGGCAAAGCATTAATGGCATTCACTGATCCACAATACTTTAAGCATTCAAGGTACCACCTATGCTATTTGAGTGCTACTGTCACTGATAGATCTCAAATGTTACAAACAGGCATTTAAACATATTCAAATCTAGAAGTTAAGTTAGAATGCATTTTTTAAATTTAAGAATACATTAATCATTGCATAATATAATTTATACAAGGGATGATTACCAGGCTCATGCAAGTGTGTTTCTTGTTAAGACAAATTATTTTAGAGATTCCAGCAATCCTTGGCAAAAACATATTATATTGTAACTAAAAAGTTACCTATTTCCTTTTCTTTTGGTTTGAGTTTGAAGGTTCCCATGAAAGAAATAAGCAGTGGTAGTCCTGCCAAAAAATTCTCATGGAGGCCTGAGAAACTGAATTTCAAAGTTTTCTAATACAATATATGTAATGGTATATAGGATTGCTGTTGAAAAATATTTTTCCTTCTAAATGCAACAATTCTGTGAACTTTCAATTGCATGTTATCAGTTTCGCATGAGGTTTGTTTGGCAGGACAATCATGGCTAAATTTAATACCTTTCAAAACACACAAAAACCAAATCAAGTGATTTCTTACTTTTGAGTAACAAGATTTTTGACCGCTTCTTGTTCAAATTGCTAGAAGTTATAAAGCAATATGTGTATAATCACTTAGCATTGTAAATATTTACTCTTGAAAAAAATACACTTTTGATGCCCAGAGTATGGTGCAATACAGTACCGGTATGTGTTGATTTGTCACTCTTTGTACTTCTAAATGTCAGCAATAAAAGCTGCTGCCCCCCCCCCCCCCCCCCCCCCCCCCGTTTTGGAGCACAGATGATGCCCCCATCCCCTCCAGTTTGGAGCACAGGTGATGAGAAAACTCAATCTTTCTGTATCGACCTGTATTCTGTATCAACCACGCACAGTGGAAAATTTTATATATAATAGGACTCCATGCTCTACAAATTAAGAAAAAATTGGATGACTCAGATGAACTCCAATCTACAAAATGTGTGTCATTGTTTGGTTACATGCATCAGGTTATATTGGACTTGGTGAGAGTCCAAATATGTCAAATACTTTTTTGCAAAAACGGATGACGAATGTGCATGCAACCTTTATTTCACAGATGACCATGGTGTACCATGGTCATTCATGGTCATTCAATCTTTCAACTCGATAATATCTTTATTGTAGACTAATGTTTGTTAAGTGTCTAGCCACAGTTCTAAGATGAGAGCAGTTACAGTATTGTTAAACTTTGCGTAATTTCATCTGAGGAGTAAAGCTGACCAGATCATGGTCTACCATGGTAGACCATAGCCATCTTTGCCTGACTTAAGATATCTGCGAAGTGATAAGAAATCGATGCAAAAAAGCTAAAAATGTGTTAAATCACAGTAAATACTTTCTTTACAAGATCTTTGAGCATTATCTTTTGAAAAAAAAAAATACATTTTGACCATGGTCAGCTTTGGACCATGGTCTAAGCAAAATTTTCACCATAGTCAGGCACCATGGATAACACACGGTCAACCATGGTTGACCATGGTTGACAGTGAAAGACCATGGTACCATGGTCAACCTGAGACTGGGGTCAGAAGCTCCTCACTGAAAAGTTTGATTTGCATCTACCGACTTCTAATGGTTGTATGATTATTCCCTTTAGAGCTATCATTCACAATTCTTCGGCGATAGAAATCACGAGGTATGTTGTGTATTTCTGTTGTTTCTCGTTTCAGACAAAGGACCCTAAGTACTTGTATGTTCCCATGGACTATCAACCGAAAAAAATATTCATTGCCACAGCCTTGCCAGAGGGAACAAAACGTTCCAGGAAAGCTAAGTTCTTCAGCTAAGTTCTGTTGAGTGTTAAAATGATGAAAACGATGTTTCTTTGTGGTTTGTCGTTTACAAAACTTGTTCATTATGCATGGGTAACTCATTTCTCTACATGTAGATGTAATTAATCTACAATTACCCAATACGAAATATCTAACTGTTATTTGTAATAACATAGTTGATTTGAAAATGATAGTCGCGAGACAGAAGCGAAATCAAGCTACATGTACCAGTGTTGTGCAGATGACCAGGTTTTGTAAATGACATTTATAGTGCAAATATTTCAATCATCAAACGAATCTGCCTATTAGCAAATTCAAATCAAAATTTAAAATACCCTTTAATATCATATATTTTACTATTTTTATATATATTATCAGTTATTGTTTTATCAAAATTTAAGGGTACATACTGTTAGCAGATATATTTTTAGGGGGCAGCAGCGAAAGAATTGATCTATTATAAAAAAATAATCACATTTATTTTTTAATTGTTAATATAGATATTGTTTATCAAAGATCAAATTCTTTCTATACATTTCGATATTTATAATTAATTGTTAATGACTATGAAATTCTCCATTTGTTAAGTACCAAAAGAATAATTCAAATTGTTAAAATAAGGATGTATTATTTTAGCAATTACTGAGAATAATGTGTAAATTGCGATTCAACCATTTTATAAAGAATTAATTCATTTACAAATGTTATTATTTTTCTGAATCATTAACAATAAATGCTTCAGAGATATATTCCATTTGCATTATCTTTGGAAACAACGATATCTTCCGTGCTGAAATAGTGGGATGCAATAGAAACAAATAGTAAGTAAACGGACATGAAACTTTTTATAGACACTAGTGGCTTTATGCCACCTTATTTACAGATTCGTCTTCCTTGTCGAGGTTCACAAATATATTGCTTTTCATATTTGGCTTGTAGCAAACTTCACTTCATGTAATACAAATTATGAGCTGCTTTTATAGCTCACAGCAACAAAAATTTAGCAAAAACATACTTTAATCGAAAACGATATCTTTCTTCTTAATCCTTCAGATCGAGAGTACTCTACCTTTTGAAATGCTGTAGATCACAAACGATGTTGTACGTTTATCCCTAATATCGTTGGTCATCTAGTTTAGAAATTGAGCGAATTTCCTGCAGACATGTTAACACAATTTAAATATCCCACCGCCTACCCTCCGAAAGAAGAGGCGTTCTGCTTCTTTGCGATTGAACGAAACCTGTTCTATCCTCCTCCAAGTTGACACCCTCTGAAAACTCCTAATGAGCTGTATATCCTCTTTTGCATCTCGTTTGATCAGGAGCCTGTTGAATAATGGCCTAGTGTTTTAAGCCACTCAAGGCACTTGCAGCATGTATTTTACCAGGTATAAAAATCCTGAAGGCGAAACACTGCTGCGTTGTGTACGTGTAGTAGTACATAAACTAAACGCAGATGTTTTAAACGCCTACAGGAGGCATTCTCGAAAGTGATCCCATTTTCTGTAAAGGTAAGCAACAATGGATTACATGGCACAATCAGTTAATTATATGTAACCCTGTTTCTCGTACCCAAATTGTGAATTTGTTGCATATATATTGAGCTCCGTTTTAACTTCTACATGAAAATGGCCAGTCATATGTAATATTCATATGTTTTTCATATGTTTTCTACAATATTGACTACCATGTGACACAATTTATGCTACCAAGTCATATGTTTATTACACTATAAACTCCGTGATCTTGTCCTGTAGTCATATGTTTGTGGCAATAGTGTCTTCAAGTTTGTCATATGTTTTATACTATATTCATGACTATTGTCATATGTTTGTCCCATCTCCCTTCCTTGGAGTCATATGTTGTTGATAAATGTGGTGTTCATATGTTTTTCATATGTTTTTGTTCGCATTTGCTTTGTAGTCATATGTTCAAACGTTATTTTTAGTTTTTCGTGTCTTTTTCAGCATATGAAAAACATATTAAAAGGACACGTTCATATGTTACCAAGGTGTATAATTTTTAATCTTTCTAAATTCATATGTTTGTCATATGTTTGTCACATGTTTTATCCGAACTGACATCCCTGTCATATGTTTCATATGTCATAACATTGTCATATGTATACAAGGAAGCGATTTCATATGTTTGTCATATGTCAAAAGCAGTGCTGCTTAAGTCATATGTTTTCCATATGTGCGATTTTGCCATATGTTTTTCATATTTTTTTCAGTTACATGGTGTCATATAATTCATATGTTTTTCATATGTTTTTCAGTTAATGGTGTCATATGATTCATATGTTTTTCAAAAGTTTTGCAGTTAAAGGAAATATATGAAAACGACACGTTCATATGTTTGTGGCTTTGTCAACTTCATATGACAAATATATGATAAACATATTAAAAACATATGATATATATATATGAATTGCATATGAAAAATCATATATTTTTCATATGTTTTTCATATGTTTCGCTCCCAGTAGTGAACTAGTGTGTGAAGAAATCAGGAGAGTGTCTACCTAGTCATCTAGAAGTCCGGGAGAAGTCCAAGATTTTTATAGCGCCGAGTAGAATTGGCAATTGGCTGTGCAGTTCTTTGCGAAGTCATTCTTCATTTCTTTCACTAACGCTTGGGCGTTTTAGTTAATAACTGGGCAGTAACTTGACTTTTTTGAAGAGCCAAAATTAACTTGGAGAAGCTCATTACACTATGGCAGAAGCGAGTGACGTGACGGTTTTATTTGGATGAATATTATTAGCACACGAGAAGTCGGGTCTAAAGACACAGATGGCGGCCAAGCAATTCGTGGTTCAAAATTCCTGGATAAAGGCTAGCAGTTTTTATAGGAAGATGGCAGGACATTCACAGTTCCGAACAGGATTACACTAAGGTTGTTTCTACATGGGGGGAAAATCTACTCCGAATGAAGGTAGGAACTAAAAGTTTGCTGTTAGTTTACATCAAGCATTAAATCCTTATAGAGCTAAAGCCGGCGTGACAGCGATACTCGAACTTGTTTTAGCATCGAAATACAATAAGCATTTAGTTAATATTAACTCCTTAAACTGTCTAATACCAAAGGCTAACTAATGAAACGTGCGTGTTGACAAAAACATTAGAAAACTATAGAAAACACTAGAAAAGATGTTCTCGAAAATGTTTTTTAGTGTTTCTTGTGCACAGCAGAATGTTTGAAATAGGCACATTAAACTTAAAATTTACTAGATTGAATACATAAAACCTTATGATATGCTAGTAAGCTTTAGTAAAAAGGTACCAGTAAGAACAACTGAAAAAAAAAACGAATACAATGTGTTTAGTCTCACACTTTTAATTGTGTGCTTCAATCTAAATTTCAAAATTCTAGTGTGTGATATGTAAGCTTATGTGCCCACTTATTGTTTTGTCTTGGTGATAAGCCATGTGTTTATGTTTGCATTTCCATACCTGCCAACCCTGAAAACTCCAAAACCAAAAGTTTGTCTCAAATACAACAACTGTATGAGAAATGAGCAAGAAATTTACCCAGGAGATATTCCAGTAACACAGGACGAAATAACAGATTTCTGTGGCTTGAAAGGTTACTAAAAGACAAAAGAATGACGTATTTTACATTTCTTTAAGGTGAACTTGAAATGTCTGAAAGTAGCATTTATTGACCTTTCAAGCCAGGTTTAAAACAAAGTAATGACGGATTTCGTAAATACATTTTAAAGTATACGAAAGTTAGTTTTCAATAACCTTTTAGTTATTGCAATAAAAGATAACAAAATGCTTCTTTTATTATGTTTTGGTTGGCTTGAAAGGTTTTGAAAGATACATTTAAGTGGCTTGAAAGGTAAAGAATGACTTAGAAATCTTATGCGACGTTTCTTTCCTTTTACGACTTTTCGACATCTTTCAAACCATTAAAAGATGTTTATTGCACAATATTGTGGGATTTATTTAGATAATCAGGAATGATTAGTTATCGCATTCTAGTAAATTTCATAAACACCAGCAGAGTATAATGCATTTATATTCCAAGGTTTATTGCCCATAATTATTCTTTCTCGAGTAGATTCGTCTATTTATAGAGACATTTTTATACAAAGCAGACAAATCGCATAAGCTCCATTTTAAATGACTGAATTGCCAAACAAGACAACTCAGCAATAGAAGTGAAAAACCAAAGACGCTTTACAGTCCCGTCGAACCGTGAATATCCAACAAAGTGTGTTTGACTTCCTAACTACAGACGATTTTTCCTTTTCTCTGCTTTTCCCCCGAAAAAAAAAACGTTGAGGAGAGAACATGAGTACAAGAAAAAACTTTACTCACAAGATAGGAGTAGAGTGCAAGGAGCCTGTCAGAAACTTGCAAGGAGCTTTGTTGGGAGTTCATGGTTTGACGTGCACAGGACTGGTAAAATCTTTCCGCCAGACTAAAAGTTAATCATTCTACTCTTACACTCTAATACAAATGCAACGAAATACTCTTCTAACTATATTATACATGTTTCTTTATATTTGAGAGTTTTTTATACATAGGTAACACTAGCTTGACTCGTACAATAGACAACAGATACGTATATTGTTCGTTGCACTGCGGTTTACAAATGTGAGATTCCAACAGCATTGCAGATAATGGCATCATATTTTAGTGATCATATAGCGACCGGTTAATAATGAGGCTTGTAGGTTTTGTGACTCCAGAAGACATTTCCAGTCATTCAAGAAAGGACGGGACATCTTCTTGGGTTGAATTACCACCTTATATCCAGTTATGTCCAGTTGTATGGCCTTCAACTGCTACAGTGAGAGGAGAGTGTACTGTGACGCTCTCCTTCAGGATAGATGCCCGAAAAAGGGTAAGGTGCCTAAGAATATATATTGAGCTGGCAAGCATGAGCAACGATGAATGCTAATATTACCCTGCTATCAGAGTTTTTTCTGTTTGTCTTTTATTAGATAGCACAGTTGTTCGCGTGTCTGTGGTATGTCGCGTGGTTGTTTCGAATCAAAACAACCACACGCGGCATGCCAGACACGCGAACAACTTTGCTAGCTAACAAAAGACGGACAGAAAAAACCTCTGCTAGCAGGGTATGCTACAATCAGGTGAGTCGTGCAGATAGATGGTGATCCAGTATAAAAAGCAAAAGCCTATTTTATTAAGGTAACTCACTCTAAAATTTCAAATAACTCTCTAAGGCCGCTCAAATTGCCGTGCGGTGAAGTAAGTAGCATACAGCAGGTTACAATCAATGGACCGATTCCCGCAATTTAGCAGTGATTTAGTTTTCTCGCTAATCTTCTATGCTCAAATTAAATAACCAAAATCTAAGAAATTATGAACATTTTGGAGCAATGCAATATAATTAGGAGCAAAAGTTATAGGCCGATAAGAGACGTTGAGACGTTGTATGAGGCTTGGACACAATCTGTCCACAATCCGTCGACCCTCCACACTTATAATAACATGCACCTTCAGCTGCCCATTTCTTCGCTCAAAATATTGCATTGCTTCTAGCTATAGCATAAGAAATTTGAAAAGAAAACCGAGGCGTTGGCTAAGAGCTAAAATGCGGGGATCAGTCAATTGATGCGTGCGTCAAACTCGAGTCTGCAAAGTGAGTCACCTATCTAACGCTGGTCTATTCATAGGGAATTTCTGCAGAAATCCAATCAATGGGAAAAGCTGAAGTTTCCACGGTAGAAGAATGGGAAGTGTTCGGATTTCCCATGGTTATCCATGTGAACTCCGAACACTTTCCATGGGTGTGCCTTGGGAATTTCAGCTTTTCCCGGCCATGGATAGCTTTCTGCAGAAATTCCCTGTGATTCACGAGCTGTTCCTAACACAAATACCCTTAGTTCAAACGCCGACTGATCATAAGCAGTTGCTAATGAAGAACCTTACACGATCTATTTCTTAACTATCAACAGAGTCGGCTCATTTACGTGAGCAATGACTAGGTATGATTAGAGACCGGCGTTGGCGTAAGAGGCTTATTTGTTATTAGAAAAGGCTATAGGGGCTAGGCCAAAATGATGCAGGCCGAGAAAAGCGGAAAGCACGCCACTATCTAGCAAAGCCCAAAGCTCTAAAGGTCGCGTTTTGCCCAGTCCGGGAGATCTTCTGGGCACGGTTTCCCTGAAGGTTGCTCCGCGTCTACTCGGGGCAAAATGCGATCTTTAGCCCTTTTGGTTTGAGACTTTCGGTACTCCTTGTCGAGCTTTGACTTATAGAGGCTAAACTTTTCACTTTCCCAAGCGTACTTTCGTTTTTATACCGGACCATTTTTGATCTCCCATTCTCATCCTCTTCATAGCAGCTTTCTTCGCTGCTCATGCAATCAAGCCTCAAAACTTCTGCCACCTTTCCCTTTTTACGGACAGACCAGTTAATTTTATCCAGGCCTAGCGTCCTTCGAGTTTGCTTCTGAAAAGAGAAAAGTAATACGATAAAATTGTGAATGCAATAACATAACGACACCAACACGAATAATACCGGTAAAGCCTGTGCAAAATGTGTTTCCGTCGCTTAGACTGTTTTCGTGTCATTTCAATTGTAAAATGTCAGCTTTTGAAATTTACCAAAGTCAATACAGTAAAAACCGCGTATAGAACTTATAAGGCTAAAAACATTAAGTTAAGTTCTTATTCAATTAAGATCATCATCTGATTAAATTTAAAAGTACTTTACACAACACTGTGTTGAATTATAATTGTGTTTGCCAAACAAATAATTCCTCAAATTTATTTATAATATATTTAAATGAAATTCATACGAAAATGTAAGAACCTATTTTAAGAACCTTGGAAGTCTAGATTTGCTTTACAGCCGATTGCGTTTGAGCGTTTTACCCTAACAGTTCGCACGTTACGTTTGAACGTTGCGTTGTGAGACAAAAAGTCGGACGTTTCCAAGGGCAACCGCCATGTGTATTTTTCACTGACCAATCAGACAGGACAGAACTCTTTGGTTCGCCATAGAAACGTCTCGTTTCATCCTAGAAACGCAACTTTCAAACGTTCAAACATAACGTGCGAACTGTTAGGGTAAAACGCTCAAACGCAATCGGCTGTAAGTACCATTTATATAAGAACCTGCTTGGGCTAAATTTTAAAATCCAGGTTCCTATACGCGGGTTTTTACTGCACTGGGAAACGAAATTTTCTTTTTCCGGTCTCAAGGAAACTAAAATCCCCGCCCGATACTCATGGCTAATTTACAACTCTACTAGTTGAAATGAGTCACAGCAGAAACTTTCTGGTCACAGGTAACCAGCTTGTATGGTCATTTTAACAGTTCCAATTTTAAGATGTTCCCTGTGCTTCTTGGCCTATTGTGGGGAGCTAATTTACCTCTCTTTTTCGGCCATTCTTGCGACTTCTGCGCTTGTGCTCTTCGTAATCTATTAGAGTCTCGCCTCTCTCCATTTTTGATTTCTCATAAAGAGAGAGATAATACCTTTGGAGGGCAGCTGAGAAAAGAAATAGAAAAAAACTGTTAAGTTATAGTAGCTATTCGCGACACAATTTACGCACGAAGCGTGATTACGTATCATTTTCAAGTTCAGAACATACACAACTTTAGGAACGGATTCTCTTTCAAAAAAATATATATATTTAAAATGTTGAGCACGTGGGGTAAAGGGATGAACTCAGTAAAAAGCTCCTGTCTCCTTTCACATTCTAACTTACACGTCCGCACTTCATTGAATATTAAACCGCAATTGTTTATGCGGTTGAGCATGACATCGCGAGTTTGCACTACCGAGGCCTTATCTGTCAAGTACCCGTTAAACATGAGCCCCTTTTCAATGTATTTCATCCGCTAACTTATTTAAGGACTTTTAGGTAACAGTAAAGTTCATCATGATGCTATACGCATGCAGTCAAAGTTGATCAAATGAAAGATTTATCGTCAAAAGGCGTGTCTGCGAATGAAAAAACAGTATATTTACAGTTTGATGCGTATTATAAAAGAACAAAATATAATCAAGCGACTAATGGCAATACATGAGTTATTTAGGGAGCCTATCTTCATGTATGTAAGAGTTATCGACCGAATACTTCCTCCAAAAATAAAATAAAGTGACCGGAGACCTCAGCTGATTATAATTTTCCTACTAAGTACTAAGCTCCACCCGTAAATACCATATGCAACTGTACCTTCAATCATGGCGATCGTCCACTGGCACTTCTCTGGCCCTCCTTGGGTATGGAGGACCTCTTGTAGTACCCTTTCGGTACAAGCGCGATTGGCAGGGGACTCGAACCTGTAACAAAAGTATATTCATTATTTCACGTGTTACAATCAGCCCCCGGGAAAGGATACTTGAAGGTTAAAATGGTAGGGATGACCGTCGGGAAGCCCAAATTTCACCCTAAAAAATACCTGTCAGAAAAATATTTCACCCTAAAAATACTCCTTGGTCCTTAAATGCCTTCTTTTAAGAACCCATACAAATACCGAATTTTCTTCGGCGTACAGTCTTCGTTCAAAGAACCCATAAAAAACACCGAATCGCCGATTTTAACCGCTAAAATTACGACGGTCATACCATCACGCACTTTTTTGTTGATGCATTCTAGTTACTAAATGTGAATGTCACGCGAATTTGGAGATGTGCATAATGTTACAATTTGGACATGTTTAGCGTGGATGATCTGTGTCGGTCTTTAGAAAGTGCACAACGCGTCTTTTCAATTCCGATGTATCGGGTAGAACTATTATCGAGATTGTAATCCAGGACAATGTTTTAAATAATTTAATATAGTGTCACGCGAAAAACCCCGCAAGGTCCGACACAGATGTCAATCAACAGAGGTCAAACGACACAGCACGTACGATAGCAGATTGAACGCTATATTTTCTTCGCAATTCTACAAATTGTACCTACAAATTATATACCTACAGCTCATTCGCGATATAGCCATTAAAGTCTTCCCTGCCCAATAGCGTCTTGTATATGGCTCTTGCAGATCTCTGTGTGGAATTAAACAACGAAAAGCACCAATTTTAATAGCAGTGCAGAACTGATCAATATTACCCATCCAAAGATGTATTAATTGGCGTCGAAGGATAATAGCTAAATGTAGACCCCATGTAGGTTAAGAATGAATAAATTGACTAAAAGATCACGCTTACTATACGTACGTGAAAAAAGTCTGAGAAGTTAGGTATAGTAAATCAGAGCTGACAGTCGACAAGAATTAAACGTCCCGATTCTAAGTTTGTCCTTTGTCCTATCCGAATGAAACACCAAATCATTCTGATACATTAGAGATCTAACTTTGCTAGCACTTACTCGGCAACGAGGGGGCACTACGATTCTCCTTGCCTCTCTCCCGTATCCCCTTGCTCCTGGTCTCCTCCTCAGTTGCTGTTGTTGCTCCTGGGCCTGCTGCACGGCTTCCATGCGAGTGTTTAAGGACCTTAAGAGTTCCTCTTGAGCACGACCACGTTCCTCAAGGGCAACTCTTAAGGCCCTATTTTCTTCATTTAGCACCTCGTTTGACCGCACAATTTTGTTCAAATCGCGGGTCAGGTTTGCCAGGTATTGATCGGTTCCTGCTGGTACTTCCTCGGCCATTTTAAATGCAAGATAATTGGATAAACCAAACGAGCGGTTGAAAGTAAGTGTAGCTTTTCAGCGAGCAATCGAAGAAAGCGCGCACAAAAATTGGCGCGCAAAAGTTAACCGACTAAACGTCAATCAGCGAGAGTAGTCTTTGGCCAATCATAGTGAATCATAGTGACATGGATGAAATGTAGCTGCATGATGAAAGAAAATGGCATAAATTAAGTGACGTAGATTTGCGTCATGCCTTTGTTACTGCGATATGTTTTCAGCGGTTTCTCTGCAAAGTTCACCAGATTCCCGCCATAAGTGTATGCTACTTGAAGAGAAACGTTTGTTGTGGCTTGTTTGGGTCTAAAATCCTCTAGAATTTAATCCAATCTGATCATCAAGGCTTAGTATTCGGCCATTTTATCAAGCTGATAAACTGCTACTGTGGTTTTCATCGGCACATTGTGCGAGTACTGCGATGGTAGAGCTTGCTGACAATGGGTTCAATGGAAGTTTACAAGCCGAATGTGGTCAAACAGGATTGAATCAAACTGCAAAACGACGACGGAGAAACGTAGAGACTCTGAGAAAAAAGAGGAAAAGAAGAAATCTGAGGAAGAAAGAAGCTCATCGACAATTAACGAAGAAGGAGCGCAAAGAACGACAATTAAAGAGGCTCGCCGCAAAGGATAATATAATGGCTTCGATGGAGATGAAACTGGAACAATGGCAAGCAAAATATGCCAAGGAACGACAGTTGTCCATGTACGCTTGGAGTAAATGGAAGAAAGAACATAAAAAGTCAAGAGCGACGATAAATGCAAATATTAGGTGAGGTAACGGTGTATGGAAGCAAGGGCAGTCGCAAAAAAAATCCGCACCCCCCCTGTTGAGGACCCGAGTCACACCTATCACCCTGGATTTTTTAAATTTAAAACCACCCACCCTGGAATTCCAGTGATTTTCTCATGACCACCCTGGAAATTGCGCTTACCCACCCTGGAATTTCGTATTTTAAGGGTGCCCACCCTGGAATTCCAAGCTCCATTTTGACCACCCACCCGGAAATCCAGAGGCCCTCAACAGGGGGGTGCGAATATTTTTTGCGACTGCCCAATGCTTCCTGCCTTGGTGGTGGTGGGGATTATCAATTTATGTCACGCAACTCTTCTTTAGGCAATAATTTCTTGCAATATTTGAGGTAATTTCCTGTTTGGAAATTCAAAATGAAAGTCCACATGCGTAATAGGTGAATATATTTTGCAAACAAATCAAATGTTGGGCAATATAATTTGCAAGGCAAGTTAATTTGGCCGCCTTGAGTGATTCATAAGAACTCTAACAATGGTGGTGCCATACATTTTACTGTGAACTGTTTGACCTTTCGTTTGCTTATATAATTTCAGTATTTTAGTTCAAAATAACTCACTAAAATTGAAATGTTTTAGGAGGTGAACACCATAAAAAACAATATTTTTTATGGGGAATATCCCTGGCATTTTTGGGAGAAAACAGTGGCTGTAAATTTAGCAAATGTTTCAGTCAAATATGAAATTATGGGTAGACTTTTTGCATTTGGGGGAGGGTTGATATTTCTGTGCAATGATTTTATAGTCTTGGATCATGTTGTGACATAATATTTTGTGAAAAACGTTTTAGTGAGTGTTTTTGTGTGCATAATTTTTTAAAAGTCACATGGCCAGCAGTTTATTATAATTTATAATAATAGCTACGAATATAACACATGCTCTGATTGGTCCAAATCTATGCTCTATTACACCGATAAAGTAATGATTCTCCCCCGCTATATCATAAAAGCATTAGAGCACAACTTTCTATGACTTTATCGGCAAATAGAGCACTTGTGATGTTGGGAGAGATACTCGAAATGCTTTAAAATCATGTGTCTCTCCCAACACCATGCGTGCTCTATTGTGCCAATAAAGTCATAGAAAGCTGTGCTCTAATGCTTAAAAAATGTATATGCAATTCATTTTTATTATTGGTTGTTATCATTGAATAGGCAAATCCAAAGGAGCAGCTTAAGCTTAACTGGAAGCGAGCAGGTCATTGGCCAAGGATGCTTTGGTGAGTGTATTAAAACAGAATACCGTGGCATATTGGTTGCCATAAAAAGATTTAAACCTCATGTGGAAAGGGATGACGTCCTTTGGGAGGCTTCTGTGCTCAGCAAACTGGATCATCCAGGTAACAAAATTCCAGTCTCTAGCTCATCACTAATATTTTGGTACTGTACATCCCACCCCTTCCTCTTGGCTATACCTAACATTTGGCCATGCCACACAAAAATGGCCTGGAAGAAGTTATTTTGTACTTTTTGCATTGATTGACTGAATTCCAATTGAGATACAATCATTCCAAGATGCCGGGGGATCCCGGGGAGAGGGACTCCCATATGTCATCGGGTGGGGGTGCTCCGTCTTATCACTTAGGGGTTAAAATTCGGGTTCCATTCTTTCGTATAAGACCAAAAAACACTAACTTTCTCAGAAAATGGTATCTTTTAGGGTGTTCGCAGCAAAAATATGAGACACTAGTGCTGGTAGCCTGTATTCCTAGCCGTTGCTTCTTGTGCGATCGTGGCTGGAATTCGGAGCCATGTTGAAAATGGTATCTTTTAGGGGTTAAAATTCTGGTTGACCACGCATAGATTGGTATCTTTTAGGGTTGAGATTTTATTTTCCCGATGAGCACCCCCACCCTACAACATATGGGAGTCCTCCCCCGTGCGGGGGATATCGTTTTTTACATGACAGTTAACATGGAATTCACTGTGTGATGAGTTTGTCTATAGAACCTTATCACTGTAAATTTTCAAATGATGATTCTAGTATTTCCCTCGAAATCTGACACCAAACCCTTAATGGCAGAATGTTACAGTTCCCTCTGTGGTAGGGCTATGTTTTTTTCCTCAGAACGTGTGTTAAAATATACCTCCCCCCCCTCCCCAGGGAAGTGCATTGGAAATTGGGGATCAATTTACCTGATCTTTTTCATACACATACTGTGTTTTTTTTCCTTGGAAATTCCGGAGGGGTGGAGGGTCATTCTGGAGGGGTGGGGGGTCATTTTCATTGCCAGTGATATCTCAAAAGGGAGATATTGTTCAGAATCTAAAATTGATATTCCTTGTTGGTCATGGACTCAGTTTGTAAACAAATGATCTTTTATATATACAAGCTTTATTCTCCACCCAACACCCCCAAAATGTTTTAATTACATTATTGACTTACACACAATATAGGTCTACCCTTACTCCTTGGAGTATCCACAATTGGTTCTCCTCGTCTGATGATAACACAGTTCCATGGAATTGAGGGAGAATGCGTAACCTTGAGAGATGCAATAAGGAGAAAAATCCTGTTCTTGCCAATAGATGTAGCCAGAAATTGCAAGGAAATTGCTGATGCTATTGAATACATTCACAATAATCATTTACTTCACAATGACATCAAAAGTGACAATGTCATAATCACTGATCATGGGAAGGATACGCTCCATGCAGTAGTAATAGATTTTGGCAAATGCAGACGAGTTGAGGATGCTAAATACTACAAACTCACTAAAGACCAACAACAAAAGTACAGAAAAAAATATTACCATATAGCACCAGAGTTAGTAAGGGGTACGCACTGCCAGTCATACAAAAGTGATGTGTACTCCTTTGGAGCAATGTTAGGAATTCTACCAAGCAAGCATAAATCATTACATGGTCTGGCAAAGGACTGTATGCATGATAATCCTGGAAGCAGGCCATCAATGCCTTTCATTCAGGCCAAATTAGAGCAAATTTCAAATAAACTTTAGCTTAAAAGATAAATACATTTCGTCTTAGAACCTGTCTAACCACATTAACTATTTTACAATAAACGTTATGTAAATTAGTAATAATTAGATGGTAATACAGTAAAATCCTGCGTATAAGAACCTAGAATTTCAGCCTAAAACAGGTTCTTGTTTGATTTAAAAATACAAGGAAACATGGGGTTCACATGGATAATTCTAGCCTAACAGGTTCTTAAAATCCAGGTTCTTATATGCGGGTTTTTACTGTATGTCAAATGAGATAAGATAGTGTGAAAATATAGGATTTTCTCTGTCGTTAAAAACATTGTTTTAATTCTGCTTGCTATAATGCGGTACTTTGTTTAAACTATAACTTTTCTTGGAATTGGGCATACTATTACTTTGCCATTCTTTGCTGTTTGTCCAAATCGGGAATGTATTCTTTGTATTGGTAGATATACTGCTGGCCCTGGTAGTTGGTGCTCTGCTTTCCACACCATCACAGGATGACCGATTTCGTTGCTGTTTTCGTATGGTTTGTACCAGCGTACACATGCAAATAGAAACTCATAGTAATGGTCAGTCAATTTCAAAGAATGCTTGAAGTAAAACTGCACAGAGCCAGGACTCAAGGAGAATGTATCGATGCAAATTTGGCCATTTCCATCGGGCCATGAAGCCATAATGCTGCTTGACCGTATACCCCGTGGTTGTAATTTTGAACCATAACAGACAGAGCCAATAGTCACTGAGCCATACTTGCTAGTAATTTGGCTCATATCTTCTATCTTCACATTATGGTTTGGAAACATCACATTATAAGTGTGCTGCAGTAACCGCATATCGTCTTCATCCAAAGTGCTTGCTCTGTAGACGGATGGCAATGAAACTGTTGATTTGTTTAGCCAGTTAGCATTGTTTAAGGAAGTCAGAGTCGCAGTAGACTGGAATTCAAGTTGTTCCTCTATTTCTATAGAAATTGGTGTGTTTTTTGAATTCTCTTTTTTGGATAGCTCCCTGAAATCATTCTGAAAATCGTCAGGAAGTTTGATCTCAGATAAGAATCTTGAGATTGTAAATTTTCTCATGAGCTGAAGCTCAACCGACCTCTTATTTGTTGTTGTGCTTCCTAATATTCCATTAAACCTTTCAAATGAAAAACACCAAAATCCCATGACAGGTCCGTGATCCATAATGATATCTTTAAGATGGCAATGTAAATGCATGTTCGGAGAAATAAACTCTTTCCCGTAAAGCGTCTCGACAGAAGTACAAAATTTGAGCAATCTACGATCGGCAAGCTCGAGCTGAACGGAGGAGACTTCTGGTTGCACTATATCCCTACACGCTAATACAAACGTTTGCCAACATTTAAAATGCTCATCAGGGAGGATCCCTTTAAGGCAGACGAGAGAATAAATAAGCGTCCAATTTTTCCACTGCTCCGCAGTGTACGACCCAGAGTTGCATGATATTCTCTTTGGTAGTCTTCCAATATCACTTGGAACTTCCACTGACTCTATCCTCTCCTCTATTTCCTGTAGCTGTTTTTTGACAGAATATTCTCCTCTGTCCAGATCTTAAACATCTTTTTGGCAGTTCCTAAGAAAAGGTTATGCATAGGATCCACTGTACAAAATCTTACTATATCGATATATTCTAGTTCTAGCAGAGCAGTAAAGTGACTAATACCAAACTTTTTTCCAATAGAGGCTCGTTTTGTTACTGTGGTCGTTCTTTTCATTTGATAAGAAACTCTCCTGTGCTCGTCGTTAGTGCGTTTTTTCCAAGATGCTCTGTTAAATCCAGAATAATCCTTTCTCTCGCCAAAGTCGCCAGGGAACTCTTTAAGGCAATGGGAGCATCCTTTTCTCCCTGCATGTCCCTTGAAACCGCATAATTTCCGGGCTGCCGGAACATCTGATGAAGTGCTTATCAGAGCTGCTCGAACCCTTAAAGGAAAAGGGCCAAGAGACGACTTCATTTGTACCCCTTTCCAAAGTGCATTAAGTTCATCTATGGCTGGTACTAAAAACTCATTCAAAGTTTTGGATTCTTTGTCCATAGAGGGAACAATGCCGATAACTATGATATTTTCCCATTTAAATCTTATTGACCGAGGGAGGTTTAGCAACGCAAGATAAAACACCCCAACAGAGTAGTCCTTTCGATGTTTTATAGGCTGGAAGTAATCAAAGTTCAGCATGAATCCATAAGTGAAAGGACACTTTAGGAAGTCTTTCCCATTGACGCGACTGAATTCTTTCCACAGTTTGCCGTCGTAAACATCGCACATTATGTTTTCCTTGATTGTGCGGGTTCTCCAGGACTCGCACAGATCAACAAAATTTCTCTCAAAAGAAGCTTTTCAAGTTGCTCTATTATACTTTTAGAGCAAAAATACTTGATCGGATAGAAACATTCATTTCCCCTTGAAAGGGCCACCTTTTTAACCAATGGAGAGTTGCACATGTGTTTCTTTCCTCGTCGGTAGCAGTAATTTGTGCATGTTCTCCCAACTTGTCTGTTGTTGACAATCTTTAAGCAAGAGTCGTATGGATACAGCTTTGTGCATTTGGGGCAAACGACAAACTTCTCAAAATCGTCTCTATCGACACCGAGTACCTGTCTTATCATATACATGGAGCCAGGTAATGCCATTACTAATTTTGTGAACGAATCGTTTGAAATTTCAATGCCAATTACTTTGAGCCACGTCACCAAAAAACGCAACATCCACGCCATGCCATTGTCGCTAATCTGACACGCCGTTTGCCAGACTAGGAGGAAGTATACCAACCAAAAAATCAAAGCATTTATCTTTTCATCATCAATCTTTCCGTTTGCCGAGAGGGCTGGGGCTCTGGTAAAGGCGTTATTGTTGAGGAGATGTCGCGCAACAGCGTTTCTTGCAACTCGCCATCCCACACCTCTCCCTCTGCGTTATCTTCGTCACTTGAGGGGGAGTCTGTAGCACTAGAACTTGATCTGTTGTACTCCTCTCTGGTCACCTCTTCTTCGGAACTCTCACTTTCTTTTTGTGGCCCAGTAGATTCCTACAAAAAACAACAACAAAGGAATTAAACAAATGTAAATCAATTACAACAGTTGAATATAAAATCACTACATTCTCTTGAACGCAAGAAGAAAATAACAATATTCAAGAATACAATATTCGATACAATAACATATTGAATATAACTAAAATACGCCGAATTTGAGGGCTGGTCGTTTTAGGAAGGTTTAAACATTTGATTTTAAACTGATAAATGTTGACATCTGGAAAAGCAAACGTTACTCTTGTCAGGGAGGTGGACTCTATTTCTACCCAATATTACTTTGTGCAATACGTTTATTAGTCCAAGCGCATTTTCTGTAAATAAAATTCGGTCATAACTTTTATAATATTCCTGTGACGAACATCAAACTTGGAGGACATAATACCCCAGCTACAGTGGACCCCTTGTTCCACTTTTAGATACCTCTGAAAAAATGTTTTGTTATTACTTTTGCACGAAATTTCAAAATTGGTGTTCAATTTAATTGCCCCATGTAATTAGAAAATCTTAGCCAGTTCGGCAAAACCAAAATTGAGATTTTATACGAGCGACAAATTCATGCATAACGTTAAGAGTCCTATACCATCACCAAAAAACACCGAAGCTTTCTGAAATTTTTCTTGTCATTGACAAGCAGTGAGTAAAAGTATAGAGATGTTGCATTATTGTGCCACTGTATGTGAATGTTGTATTAAAATGTAATATACCAGGTAGGCAGATGCCTACCACCGCGTTTTCTTTTATTGGCTGATTGCATTTTAAAATCGCACCGGGGGGTGGGGGTGGGGGGGCGTTGGGGTTCGGTTTGGAGGACCTACAGAACATTTTCCAAGGAGAGGGTGTACTGGACCCTGGAAATGGGAGAGGGATAGAAGACATGACTTTTCAGGGACATTTTTATCCCAAAATAGACTTTACAGGGGTATTTCGTTAGAAAAAATGGAAATTCCAGGGGAGGGGCTCACCTTTATAGGCTAAAAATTCCTGGCAGGGGGTCTAATTCACGAGTGGAAATTCTATGGGGGGGACGGGTCTTTTTAAGGGAGGTCTTGATCCCCCACCCCCCACCCGAAGCGGTTTAAAAAAAATGCAGTAACCCATTTTGTCAGTCAGACTGCGGATTAGACGCAAAACTCTCAATCAAAAAACACAACCGTATTAGTAAAACTGTAAAGTTTCAGAAGAACTACTTTAAAATTGGCTGAGATAAAAATTTCCAAAACATTGTATCTTGGCTTACTTTTTGCAATGCCCTCCCAGCCTCGACTTGACGTATCTGGCCACAAGCAATGTTAACCAAACTTTGCAATTTTACTAATACGGATGTGTAGAATCGAATACTGAGTGCCATTTGCTGATAACCAATATACATTATCAATCAATATTAACGTGATAAAGGCATATTTGATGTAGCATGAAAAATTATATAGAGGATATTACACGGTGGCGCGAATATATGAGTTTTATTTTTGAGTGGCAAGAACAATATTTTACGAATGAGCGCAGCGAATGAGTAAAATATTGTTTTTGACACGAGAAAATAAAACTCATATCTTCAAGCCATCGTGTAATTTTCTTTTTATTATATAGACAAACCAGAAAAAAATATTCCAAATTGATTTCCAAGAACTTTTGTTCTGACCGATATCCTCACTAGTGAGGATATGGAAAATATGTCACTGAGGACCCGGATGTAGCTTCGTATGAGATCTACGAGTGGTGTATTTCCCAGTAAAACACTCGTGTCTATATAATAAAAGACATTATGCTTTTTACCCTAAATGCCGCTAAATAGGTTTATTGTTACGTGCTTTGAATGGTGTCTTTCACTGGGATTAAAAATGGACAAACCAATCCCGATAGACCAATTTCGATATATTTGAAAAAAAAGAGTGTTCCTCTTTCACTTATGTCGTTGACTCACTGCACAGTCACAAATGTTCTATTTCAGATACATCGTTTCCCCCATATCAAGATAGTTCCCTCGAAAATGTGTTGACTTTCTTCAATTCCTTATAAGGAAATATCTCCATACCATATTTGGAATCCCAGTAAGTTTTTCACTATTTGTATTGACCCAGAAAACTTAAAACTCAGCCAGAACTCGAATACACTCTAGGAAAGATGCCATGTGCAATTTCCGCCGTTTTTATCACGGTGAAGAACCTGGGAACAAGGTAGACAAGACACCACAGGAAGCCCGTTCGATTGCTAGAAAGTCGACACTGTTATGTTGATATGTTAAATCACACTTTGCCACCTAATTAACCAATCAGAAGGTTCCATGTAACGTGCCCTTGCATGCCTTAGCCCATAGGAACACCCTTATCTAATTAAAATCCAGTTCGTTTGACTGAGGCTCAGCGAATAGAACAAAAGAAATGGGAGAATTCATTTCCTTTCTTTTATTCCCCTTAGCCTCGGATCCAAGCTAGATTTTGACCGTTTTGAATATATCGAAAGTCTATTATCTTTAAGGGGTCTAATTCTTTTTCGCACGAACAATTGCCCGCCTGGTCATTATGGGAGTACCCAACCGGCGCATTTTTGTCTGGTTGATTTACCTCCGCTTCCACGTATACTTCGGTATCGCTTGCATCTTCCGTGTTAATATCAACTTCTATGGCGTCCTCATTGGGTTTGTTACAATCTAACATCATAAAGAGGTGAGATTTAAGTTGTGCTGTTGTTAACTATAAATCGGAATGGAATAGATTTCTGCTAGTGCTTGCCCCATCTGTTTTCTATAGATGCCTTAACTCCATGATAAATAGGGAGTCGCCCTTACCTGTATCGCTTCCTGACGAGGAATCTTCCAGTGCAGTGGCTCTACGCCACTTCGCAATATTCTGTTTTGTGCCGCTTTTCCTTAAATGCCTCTCGTACGTGGAGCGAGAAACATCTTTTGCGCAATGATCGCACCATATGTATTCTTCCATTGTAAGAGTTTTAGACTCGAGGATGATGCAGAATGAACAGCGTCTGACGCATTGATTTGTCTCTACAATTTTTGCCCTATTTATCCTGTTTCTGGAACTAAACTTAGTTACAAACGTTAGGGCTATTTTCAGCAAATTACAACCAGTATTTCATAACAAAGTAGCGTAATAATTACGTCAATTGGGAGAGACCGGAAAAAGTGTGACATTTTGATCTGATAACTTTTAAAAACACATCGCATTGTGTAAGAAAATAGCAACAAATCTGCTACACTCGACATCCGCGATAGGGATTTTGTACGCCAAGTGATAGCAATGCAAGTGTATTAAAAGAAATAAACTATTTAGTTTGTCAAAAAGTACTTGTCCTTAAAGTGCAAATCGTTTTTGGAACGTCTCCTATAAAATAAGAATAACACGGCATATCGAATTCGCTTGATAACGCAACTGGCTTGAAAGGCCTTCAAAGACACGGAAACCGGATGTCGCTTACCTTAATCAGGCACCGTACGTTACGGTATTTTTACTAAACAAAACACCCCTAAAGTTTACAAAATGACTGACTAGCCTTTCAAGTCACTTTGAAAGTACATGAAATATGTAGTTTATCTTTCAAGCCACTTTGAAAGACCATGAAAGTTGTAGCTTATCTTTCAGGACATTTCCGTATCAGCAAAATGCCAATTTTGAACCTTTAATGATAATTTTAATGACCCGAAAGGTCTTCCATACCGAAAGGTTCACTAAAGGTAACTTAAAGCGAAACAAGCCTTTCAAGCCGGACTGAAAGTTCATTAAAGACATATAGTTAACTTTCAAGGCATTTCGTTGAAAAAGAAACCCCACAAAATCAGCTCTTTCGTCCTGTGTAAATATTTGGAAAGTTTTTTCAATATTTTCCCTGGAGACTGAGGGTGAAAACTGGGAGAGTTGGCAGGTAAGCATTTCGCTGTTCACAACATAGTTGTAATTGCAGTGTGTAATTACAACTGTTTGGTTTAGACTGTTTGGTTTTGAAACAGCTTTTCATGACTATTTATGCAAATTGGAAATGCTAAATGGTATAATGTTCATTGAGACGATGCAATACCAAATTATGTAGCTCCCTTACAAGAGCTATACGGGTATGTGCCGCCAAACGGGGTCCCGATTTCTTCCTCCAGCCGATAGAACGGGGTATCGTTTAGGAACCGTCCTCTAGAATGGGGTATGATAATGAAGACCACCCAGTAAAATCTTCAGGGAAGCGACCCGGCGGTCACGTATTGTTTTATTAAAGTAAAGAATTCAACAAGCTTTAACATTCTATTCCAGATAAAACCGTAACATGTAAACAACAACAATTTGATTTGCAGGTATCATTAATTTCTCTTTAGAACGGGGTCTTATTTTGGGTGCAAAAAAATTGAACGGGGTAGCTTTTCTCCCAAAAATCGTTTTAGAATGGGGTCCGCTTTTGTAATTCGCAGCGGCACATACCCGCCCTATATCAAGCCAAGTACCCCCCCCCCCCCCATCGGGTGATACCCATGGGAATTGTTTTTTTTTTCCTCAAGAAAAAACAGCAAAATTGGTTTATATTTGTAATTGACATAATATTGAATGCTTTGGGAATAGCAGGTTTAATTTGGTTTTAGATTTTGTGGTTCCAGAAATTAGCCATACCTCCCCTACAGAAGGGCATTGGAAATTCCAGAGGGGTGGGTGGTGGGGGGGGGGGGGGGGTCAATTTACCAGATCATTTCCATACAAATACTGTATTTTTCCTTTGAAATTCCAGAGGGGTGGGAGGTCACAGGATATTTTCTGGAACCACACATTGCTTAAGAAGTCACAGTATGTGGGAGATAGTGGTTTATAGATTGTGGTTGCTGCTATGGCTGGGACTGTAGGCAGGGTTTGGGCTGGGATTCGCCATGAAATGTCCTATTGATATTGTGGCACTTGGCTAAAGTAGCAGGAGTTTTTCTCTGCGAATGAAAACTTACAATACTAATACAGTGTATTATTATGCAAGGAAATTTGCGGCCCTGGGTCGGGAGAAAAAAGTACAGATTAGACACAGAAATGTGCCTCAAATTGCAAGGAATTAGCGGTGCACTAGCATTCTTGTATATCTAGTGCCCCGCTATTTCCCGTGTTGGGAAGTGCGGGGCTTCCCACTGAGTAGTGCGTAATGTTTACCTATTTCACATCACATGGCATTCATTTGAATAATGTTTTTTTTTTGGATTTCTTCCATATTCATATATCCTTTGATGCATAGCAGAAAAAAAAACAAAGAAAGGATACCTGGGGAATGCCACATGATCTAAAATGGGACAACATTATGCCCAAGTGAATGAGGTCTATCATAGAGAAATATATGGTCTACCTGTGTAGAGACTGGGACTAGCCCGGTCAAACCCCGTTTGTAGTTGTTGTGTAGCCGTTCATCATTCCATTTGTTATGCTCAAATAATTCGCCGTTTAACAAGGAAATGGATGAACTCTTATCTATATCACAAAATTCCTACATGGTTAGTCCTGGAAGGAAATACGCCAACTCGAATGGTGCAGGCACAGGCACAGGCATGGAAAGAAGGTTTTAATTTTGTATTTGATATAGTTTCACTGAAGTAGATATAATTTGTCTTGACATAGTTTCACTGGAAATCTTTATGGTGTGTACATTATTCTTCATAAAAATACTGTATTTTTCTTTTGAAATTCCAAGGATGGGGGGGGGGGGGGGCTACACCCTTCAGTGGGGGTATGGATATTTTCTGGAACCTACAATATTATAAATTTGTCAAATCACACTAGTGGTCTATTATCAATGCTGCATTCTGATTGGTTGAGCTACTAGTACGCTATCGAATAGTGTCGGATTTGAAAGCCAGAAAATAGCAAATGAACAGAACAAAAACATTTTTTTTAGCAATACAAATTGACCTACTAGTGTGATTTGACTAAACAATTATTCCTCTCGCCCTCATGGCCTCTGAGTCAATAGCCCATTTGGCCTTCGACCTCATAAATAGCTAGTAGTATGCACTCTAATTGATTGAAAACTGTGCATTCTCACATCATAATCACACAGCAAATGCAATGCTATTTTATAAATTAAGCAATAAAACTTGGATTCTTAGTTTAAAATAAACTAAGAAAACATTGAAACTTTTATTTTATTGAAAAATATAAAACATTTGGGGGGCTCATAAGAAACTATGTGTGATTATTAAATAAATACTTTTCAAGAATCAGTTTAATGCATTTACAGTGCTTATTTTTAAGGATGTAAATGCATCAAACAATTTTACCACAATCTAAACCAACTACAAAGGTATACAGTACTTGAATGGCAATTAATTATTTTGGGACTTTGAAAAGTGGCCTCTGAATAGAGGTACCACTGTAGTGAGGATGCCGTGGTACTAAGATGATTACATAGCAGTTAGCATAGGGTGTTCAGGACGACTGTCTTGTGTTTTGGAGAAAATAATTTATCCACTAGTTTTGGATAATCTGGTTGATGAATACTAAAACAATAGATTAATGGCTCGAGATTTCCATGAGCTGATCGAAGATTACTCATGCGAATCTCTAGCTTTGTAATCTTATTGTTATAGCGGAACTCTGGTGGAGCCCCATAGGCTAATGTGTGGTATTAAAACAAAATGAAATAAAATTAAACAAAAATGAAATAAAAGTAAGCCATCGAGCACATTTCGCGTGGTTATAATTTCCGATGGACAGCCGCTGGTCTAAGTATCGCGGACGTGGTCCGTCGTTTTTACGTACCCAAGCCAGGTTCCTCAGCCTGCCCCATTGCCAACACAGCTGAACACTGGTAGGAGTAATGTCGGAGCGAAAATTTTTCAAGTTCTCATGGCAAAATCAAATGTAAATCGACTTTTCAGCCAAAATAGCAATCGCTAGTATATATTTTACATGTCAGCGACGTTTTTGATCGTGATTGTTGGCAGAGTGGAATGAAATTGAAGTGTAGACTGTGAAGTAATCGATGAGAAAATCAACTTCACATGTTTTAAATCACGCTATGAACGGCTTTTGATTGCAAAGAGAAGAACAAGAATTGCACAGGATTGTTTCAACTAAAGCACTGAGGGGATTAATTGTCCAAAAAAAGGATTTAACTCAACAATCGACTCTTTAACTTCACGCTGGCTCGACGAGAAAAACATTTCACTCGATAAGAGGGAACTTTGTGCATGCTGATTCCCGGGATAAACATTAGATGGGAAAAGGCCATAGAACTTTATGGAACTTTATGCCACCCGTCGTTTGCAGCTTTTACGAACGAAAGAAACTGTTGTTTTTCTTCATAAGAAACGCCGAAGGCTTGCTTTGCCGTGGGCTGGGTATTCTGCAATCTATTTGAATCTTTTGCAACTCCCTCATAGTTTCTCCAAAATGACTAAACAACATTATGAAATATCGGCGAAGGAATCGAATCCGAAGTATTTTGACAATCATTAGAGAATTCTTTTGAGCAAATTTGGCGTGGTTCGCACCCACGAGTTTGTTTCAGTTTGACTCAGCAAAAATTTCGTCTGAATGAACTCGAGTGAGCCGATGCGGGCGCGTGTTTTGTGAGTTTTTTCGGCGGGAAAATGAAGGAGCGACTTCCGGTCCGTGTCCTCTGCCAAGCGCCAAGCACCTCAAAGCACCGCGGGGCTGTGCTGGAGGATAAAATGACGCGCGCGCTCAGTGATCCAAGACGGACTGTGATTGGCTGTGTACACGGGTCGCCACTAACGCAAGTGCGCATGCGTAAATAAGAGCCCGCGATGTTTTCGTAAGCCGCTGAACGTATCGTTTTGGCTTGGATGGGTTGCTTTCTCATGTGACGTTGAATGATACGTATGGGGCTCCACTCCGTGTCTTCGGCACGGGGAGTTCCGCTAAAAAGACTGGACGAACGTTTACCAAGGTTCAAGTTATTCTATAACAGGATAGTAGAAAATAAGAAAGACTTTTTATGCCTTTCTGTTCGAATGCAACATAAGATGAGTCCGCCGTACGCGGAAACTCATGGGAACCCTGTGGAATACTAAGAAAAATGTATTTCTCTTCAAGGGAACATGCTAAGGGACGGACCATTTGATATTTGATGGGGGGAGTGGCTAATGTCTTTTGGGCTCGTTATTTTTTTGGCGTCCAGTTTTGCTGCTCGAATTTTTTTCCCCTAAAAGGCGACCGTGCTCGATATTTTTTTCCTGATATTTGTTTTTTTGGGTTCGAGACATCACTTAAATTATTTCGTCCTCAAAACGACAATTGATCACTTCAATAAAGTTTGATTTCATGCTCTCATGTTATGTTAGCATTTCGCGAAATCGGTATGTTTAAGCAAATGGATCAGTTCGGGTTTACGAACGATGACTGACAACTGAGAAGTTTGCTTGTATGTTTCTCAATGCGCGAGAAGCGCGCCGCGATTTTGAAACGAGAATCACGATGAAGAAATGGAGCCACTGAATAAACACATCATAGAAATTTTCAAAAATTAATCATGCCTGGTACGATGTTATAGTTTGTAAATACTACACTACAGCATACGCTTTTTTATGAGCGCGACGCTGCTACGACATATCAGTTGAAAGTAAGTTAACCTTTACTTAAAGTTTTGTGCAATTATTTAAATTTTAAAACGAATATCTAAGCGTTTTAATTGTTGTAGATGGCGAGCGCGCAGCGCGAGCCGACCAAAAAATCAATCTATTATAAAGACATCAGGTTCTCTAAAAACGGTAAATCAGCAGAGATTTTTAAAGTGAGCTTGCTCGATTTTTTTTCGCCGCCAGCTTTGCTTGCGCGCTATTTTTGAAGCTATTTGTTTAACAAATATGCTTCCTTAGTCGGCGCTACTGTGAATGTGTTTCTATCTGCCTATCTGCGGTGTTTGTCATGGCGAACAATGGACTTTCTTTTTAGGCGGACGGTACTTCATATTACTCGATTTCGCAACCCATTTACAATGCAACTTGTATTGGGACCTCTCCATGTTGACTCTGCAGAAGCGGGGTCTTGTTCCTGCAACAGGGGGAGGGACGGGCAATTTTGTCCAACTCAGCTATGGTTTTGACGTATCCAGAGACGCCATCTTGAATTTACAAAATGTGAAGCAAAATAGCCTATATCTTAGCTTTAAACTCACTCTTCAAAGCAGGATTTCTGACAGATAGACGAAGTAGAGTTGTGTGAAGATTCTGAAATGGATATCTAAGTTCGTTCGTTCCGAGAAGCACGTAAAAATGGTGGGTTTTATGCTTAGCCTTTAGCTTACTCGATAAATAAACCGGCAGGTCCAAAATGCATACCAGAAAATGCATACCGGAAAATGCAGACCAGAAAAAGCAAATATAGTCACTGACCCGATAGATTTTTACATCCCCGATAGATTTTCATATCCCGATAATGTTTTGAAGTAGGCGGCTGCTCAAAAAGATTAGCAGGCTGCAAAGAAAAACTGATCAAGACCACGCTGGGGGCCAACTCGTGCCCTCTTTACATTGGTACATCGACTCAGTATTCAAGAGAACACTGAAGTGATAACAACTGTATGGTGCCACAACACGGAGTCCAAAATGAAAATCGCTAACAAATTTCCATAATACGTAATGTTACAAAAGAATAATTAAGAATTAACAATACAAAACACAAACTGATTTATTGCTGCTTAGTAACTGAATACCAAGTAGTTCACCAAATAACAGAATAGCTCTTACCCTTTATAGTAGGGTCTTTTAGCGATTTTATCGTGCACTTTTGGGGTTATGGTACTAAACTTGGCAAAATTGTTTATACCGAGTAGTTCACCAATAACAGAATCCTTTATAGTAGGGTCTGTTAGCTATTTTATTGTGCACTATTTGGGTATGGTACTAAACTTGGCCCAATTGTTAGTTTGGTTGTACAAAACAATTTCAGGGGGTGTACCAATGTGCACACACGATCAGGCCTTTTTTGTCCCTAACAAAACCCTATTAGACAAAGGGGCAACGGCCCAGGGGGGGTACTCGGATATAAAAATGACAGGGAGGTCCGACGTATTTTTTTGGGTATGAAATTTGTAGGAAAAGTATTTTTTGGGGTTTAACTTTCTACCAGGTATTTTTTTGCGGTTGAAAAATCCACGGGTATTTTTTGCGGTTGAAACTTCTGACAGGCTAGTAGTTGATCATCTAGATATTAGGCTATTTCCAGGTAACATAAGCAGCTCAGCATCATGTGTATGCTGGTATTAAATAGCCGTTTTAGGCCAATAAAAGTTGGGTATTTTTTTGGGTATAAAAGTTATGGCTCAGGTATTTTTGGGGTATGAAATTTGGAGCGCCGTCGGACCCCCCTGTCATTTTATATCCAAGTATCCCCCTGGGGGCAACGGTGATTCGTTAGGGAGGTTACAATTTTTTTTTTTTTGGGATGCATAACAATTGTAACTTGCCTAATGAATCATCAAATGATCCTGTTGCCATCTAATAATTATGCCCCATTTGGGATGTAAACACCGTTAGCTGATTTTCCCTCTATCTCTTCCATACAATTACTTTTTGGGGGGCTAAATAAAAACTAAATTTTATACTTGGAAGTTTATAGTTTGACTGAGAAATGGGACCAGCCCCCCCCCCCCCCCCCCTTTTTCTCATCTTTCTGGTATATTCTTTGTTTTAGCCACCCCCCTTGTTTTTAATTGTCTGGTACATTCTTTGTATTATCAACCCCCATTTTTCATTTCTTGATCCGCCACTGGTGGACTATTTGTTTCTGGGATTTGTTGTTGTCCGAGCTGGTCTCAGAGCTTGGTTTTCAATGTAGCCTTCATGAAACTCTTTCAAAATAAAACTCCAAAATAAAGACAATGACCTCAATTAGGCGCCATGTATCATGCTACCAAAACAGGAGAATACTTGTAACTCAACATAGTAACTTTATTTTTACTTACACCCATAAGATCACAATATGGTTTATTTGCCATCTAAGGGCCTTTACTAGGGAAGGGATATGCCTCATAGGGATCATAACAAAACAAAATAAGTTATCCCTCATAGGAGTGACATTGCTCCCCATGTAAGCTCCCCCTAATGAAACTGGATCTTGCCACCTTTGAGGCAGGGCTCGAAATTGTACCCAATATGAATGTAAATATGCTTAGATTTTTTTCGTTTTAGTCCTAACGCGCCTAAATTTGGGGGATACATTGTCTAAAATTGTCAAACTATGCATAAAATTAAATTTCGAGTCCTGCCATATTACAAACTCAACAGGGGGTGCATGGAAAATGAAGACCTGAAAAGAAAGACCCATTAGACCTGCTGGGAGCCAGGAAAAATGCAGAACCCCTGGAAAATAACAGATGGTTTGGCTCACAGGCACCAGGGGGTCTGCAGTTTTCCTGTGTCTCAGCCGGGTCTTAGTTTTTCCATGACCACTCAACGGGTATTTCTTCAACAGCATTTTGACCCTTGAAGACCATCAGAGCCCAAGCTAATAAATGTTAATTTGTAAGAAACAATATTGTTCAAGAAAATGTGAGCCACTGCTTTGAAACAGTACACCTATAGCTTGTAGTGTTTTAAAAGAATTACTAAAACTTGCAAAAATTGTGATTTCTGTAAAACATAACTGGCAAAAATGTACCCTAAGTTAACATAAGTCTCCTTTGCTCTGGTCCAAACGTATCCTCAACGAGAGCCAGATGTCATATAACACTTGTTTGACACTACCCAGATCTGGTAATGTATTTAACATTCCAGGTGTTATTGAACATTTTTCACATCCCAAAGACCAACCAGAATCACTAACCAGATCTGGTTAGTGTCATGCAACCTGTATGAGACTTATCTGGGGCTATGTTGCTCACACCTCTCTTTTACAGATGGAACTTTTCGACTGGACAGAAGGCGAGTCAGTTAACTCAGGCTAGCAGAAATAAAAATATTAGATAAAACATGACTTGATTCTCAAGTACAAAAAAATCCAGCAATTTTTCAATCACTTCAGCCACATAAACCATTAAAAAAATTTAAGATTTTATTCTTACAACTAAAAGAGCATATGACCAGTTATAATACCTAGCGAATAGCCCTTTCGAAATATACTGAATGCCATTTACAGCTCCTTGATATCTTTTTTTGGTTCCCAATATATTGAGGTGTTCCTGATTCTGAGTGATGGCATCATCATGTTGACTTAACTAGGGGCTGAAATACAAAATATTAGATATTAGGTATTTCATAACATGATGACATCATCATTCCGAATCAGGAAAACCTCATTATTATGTTCTTAATATTATTTGTATTTTCCCATGGGCTTTCTCAAGTATTAAAACTGGATTGGGGTCATATGCTCTTTAAAAGCTTGGGCTCCATATTTCTTGAGCATCAGCATGATAGTAATAAACATTTAGTTGTAATGTCAACAACAACAGCATGATGCAACATCGACAGCGAAACGTTTTCCCTGTGCTCTTTAAATTCGTGTCTCAGCCCTTCCGTACGTCCCATTTCTGCCAACGCCCATGCATCTGTACACCTTGGACGAGCAAGACCCTTGCAAATAGCTTCCCGTACGCATTGCGTACCTATGTGTTTTCTAGGTCAGAGGCTTGCTCGATTTTTTGGGGGAATCAGCCACCCCCCCATCAAGTATCAAATGGTCCGTCCCTAAGACAACCAATCTTGGGACATGTTCTCTGTTCTACCAGGGGTGCTGTAACATGATCACGTGACATGACATCATCGATGACGTCATCATAGGAGAAAAAGAAAAACTCGGGAAGATGAACCTCAGACAACCAAACTTGGGTGAAATTATCAAAGTGGCAATGTGGTGTGAGTGCTTAGTCACGTGGTATGACAGTGCAAGGCTATATATGTTCAATGGCAACATCTTTGTCTCGCTAAAACAGAAAAAATAGGTAGCTGGTAGCTCCGCTTTTAGCTAGTGGCTAAATCTAAATATCAGGATAATATGAAAGTGATACATCATGTGAGTGGTTTGAGGATGGTAACACACAAACTAAGAGCCGTATTTATTGATTCATTCAAAACACTGCGATGCAGTCAATTTACGTTCTGTAGTGTTCATGAATGTTGCACCCTTCATTCTTACCTGACATTAACATGGAGGCTAACTGGCGAGGTCTTCAGCTGCAAATACATTTTGGCGAATGGCATAAAAAGGAGTATTCTCCAATGTGCAGCAAAAGTACTACTGGTCAATGGGGGCCTTGAATCCATTAGCACCCTCTCTTGAAGTCTGGAATAGACCACGTGAAACTTCTAAGGGCATCTGATAGCGGAGCTCCAGCGCGGGCCGAAGGTCTTTGAAAGTTTGTCCAAGTTTGGCTTCTATAGAAGCTTCCCTTCGGGAGATATGATTTTTTCTTTATTTTTCTGGTATTAAACCTATAGCGTACGCCGTCCTGTGGTGTCCGTCCGTCCGTCCGTCCGTGTACACATGGGAACCCTGTGGTATGCAAAGAAAAAATCATATCTCTTCAAGGGAACATGCTAAGACAACCATACTTGGGATATTTTGTCTATGTCACAGGAGGAGGTCTGTAACACGGTCACGTGATGTGACGCCATCGATGACGTCATCAAGGATTGAAAAATTAATATATAGATTTAGCCACTGGCTAAAAGCGGAGCTCCTGGTTATAAAATTTTCTGTGTGAATGAAAGGGATTCCCATGTGTACATGGTTTACATGGTTACTTTAGAGTCTTCCCTTCACGAGATATTAATTTTTCAAGCATAAATGACATCATCGATGACGTCATATCACGTGACCACTTCATTTCGCTCATCTAATGACCTAGACTACACTACCAAAGTTTGGTTGTTTTAGAGTATTCCCTTCACGAGATATTAATTTTTCAAGCATAGATGACGTCATCGATGACGTCACATCACGTGACCACTTCATTTCGCTCATCTGGTGACCTGGATTACATTACCCAAGTTTGGTTGGTTTAGAGTCTTCCTTTCATGAGATATTAATTTTTCAAGCGTAGATGACGACATCGATGACGTCATATCACGTGACCACATCATTTCGCTCATATGGTGACCTGGATTACATTACCCAAGTTTGGTTCCTTTAGAGTCTTCCCTTCACGAGATATTGATTTTTCAAGCATAGATGACGTCATCGATGACGTCACATCGCGTGACCACTTCATTTCGCTCATCTGGTGAACTGGATTACATTACCCAAGTTTGGTTGCTTTAGAGTCTTCCTTTCACGAGATATTGATTTTTCAAGCATAGATGACGTCATCGATGACGTCATATCACGTGACCACTTTATTTCGCTCATCTGGTGACCTGGATTACATTACCCAAGTTTGGTTGCTTTAGAATCTTCCCTTCACGAGATATTGATTTTTCAAGCATAAATGACGTCATCGATGACGTCATATCACGTGACCACCTCATTTTGCTCATCTGGTGGCCTAGACTACACTAACCAAGTTTTGTTGTCTTAGAGTCTTCCCTTCACGAGATATTGATTTTTCAAACATACATGACGTCATCGATGACGTCACATCACGTGACCACTTCATTTCGCTCATCTGGTGACCTGGATTACATTATCCAAGTTTGGTTGCTTTAGAATCTTCCCTTCACGAGATATTGATTTTTCAAGCGTAGATGACGTCATCGATGACGTCATATCACGTGACCACTTCATTTCGCTCATCTGGTGACCTGGATTACATTATCCAAGTTTGGTTGCTTTAGAATCTTCCCTTCACGAGATATTGATTTTTCAAGCGTAGATGACGTCATCGATGACGTCATATCACGTGACCACTTCATTTCGCTCATCTGGTGACCTGGATTACATTACCGAAGTTTGGTTGCTTTAGAGTCTTCCCTTCACGAGATATTGATTTTTCAAGCATAGATGACGTCATCGATGACGTCACATCACGTGTCCGTGTTACAGCACCCCCCTTGTGGCATAGACAAAATATTCCAAGTATGGTTGTCTTAGCATGTTCCCTTGAGGAGATATAATTTTTTCTTTGCATACCACAGGGCTCCCATGTGTACACGGACGGACGGACGGACGACGGACGGACGGCGTACGCTATAGGTTTAATACCAGAAAAATAAAGAAAAAATCATATCTCCCGAAGGGAAGCTTCTATAGAAGCCAAACTTGGACAAAGTTTCAAAGACCATAAGAGGAACTCTACACCAAAGTCACGTGCCCTTACGTCATCAATGACGTCATCAAAATGATCCATAATACCCGTGACGTTCAAAAATCAACTCGATAGTATACTATACGTTTTTCCCTTAGGTATGGTGCTCCGCTTGCGCGGGCCTTCGGCCCGCGCAGGAGCTCCGCTAATATCTCGTGAAGGGAAGACTCTAGAAGAACCAAACTTGGGTAGTGTAGTCTAGGTCACCAGATGAGCGAAATGAAGTGGTCACGTGATGTGACGTCATCGATGACGTCATATATGCTTGAAAAATTAATATCTCGTGAAGGGAAGACTCTAAAACAACCAAACTTTGGTAGTGTAGTCTAGGTCATCAGATGAGCGAAATGAAGTGGTCACGTGATGTGACGTCATCGATGACGTCATCTATGCTTCAAAAATTAATATCTCGTGAAGGGAAGACTCTAAAACAACCAAATTTTGGTAGTGTAGTCTAGATCATCAGATGAGCGAAATGAAGTGACCACGTGATGTGACGTCATCGATGACGTCATCTATGCTTGAAAAATTAATATCTCGTGAATCTCGTGAAGAGAAGACTCTAAAACAACCAAACTTTGGTAGTGTAGTCTAGGTCATCAGATGAGCGAAATGAAGTGGTCACGTGATGTGACGTCATCGATGACGTCATCTATAATTCAAAAATTAATATCTCGTGTGAAGGGAAGGCTCTAAAACAACCAAATTGGTAGTGTAGTCTAGATCATCAGATGAGCGAAATAAAGTGATCACGTGATGTGACGCCATCGATGACGTCATCTATGCTTGAAAAATTTATATCTCGTGAAGAGAAGACTCTAAAACAACCAAACTTGGGTAGTGTAGTCTAGGTCACCAGATGGGCGAAATGAGTTCGTCACGTGATATGACATCAGCGATGACGTCATCTATGCCTGAAAAATTAATATCTCGTGAAGGAAAGACTCAAAAACGACCAAACTTGCGTAGTGTAGTCTAGGTCACCAGGTGAGCGAAATAAAGTGGTCACTTGATATGACGTCATCGATGACGTTATCTATGCTTGAAAAATGAATATCTCGTGAAGGGAAGACTCTAAAGCAACCAAACTTTGGTAGTGTTGTAAGGTCACCAGGTGAGCGAAATGAAGTGGTCAGGTGATATGACGCCATCTATGCTTGAAAAATTATTCTCTTTAATTCACTTTTGAATCATTCCGTTTGGGAGGGATTAATACCTTAATTTTTTCTGATGGAGGTTTTTATCTCACTTGACAGCATGCTTATTTTCGTCCCTGTATTTGTATTGTGTCAATGCAGCAACATACTGAAGAAAACACTGTTGTATACATGATACATTTTTTCTTAAAAAGCCTGTAGTATATAAACACAGAAAGTTTTATAACCAGGACCTCCGCTTTTAGCCAGTGGCTAAATCTATATATTACTTTATTGACAGCTGGATTGGCCTAAAATTCCAAAGGAAAGGTTAGTGATGCACAATGCAATGCCTGTACAATGTTTAGGAGTTCAGGAGTTTTATAAAAAATAACCAAAAAAAGAAAAATAAAGTCGGGATATTTTGTGAAGCAAAACATTAATTATCATTCACATGTGTGTGTAGAAAAAAGGTCATTCAGAAGTGAAATTTTAACATTGTTTTCTTGATTGTGGGAAAAATTTCCTAAAGATGCTGAAATTGATTATAATATTATTATTAATTAGATTCTGTCAGATATGGCTATATCATTGTATTCCCTCTCGTTTTCCTCGCATTTTCTCGAACAGGAATATTCGTTGTGTTCCGTCGTGTTTTCCCGGCGTGAACTTGGAAAGATTACGCTAATAGTCTAAACATGTTCCTGGTCAGAAAATGCAGGTAAAATTAACCCCGTATAACAACCCCCTTTGGTCGCGTTTTCCTCGCATTTGCTCGAACAGGAATATTCGTTGTGTTCCGTCGTGTTGTCCTGGCGTTTACTTGGAAGATTACGTGAGTAGTCTAAACATTTTCCTGGTCAGAAAACGCAGGGAAAATTAACCCCGTATAATAACCCCCTTTGGTCGCGTTTTCCTCGCATTTTCTTGAACAGGAATATTCGAAGTGTTCTGCTGAGTTTTCCTGGCGTTTACTTGAAAAGATTACTCGAGCAGACTAAACATTTTCCTGGTCAGAAAACGCAAGGAAAATTAACCCCGTATAATAACCCACTTTGTTCGCGTTTTCCTCGCATTTTCTCGAAAAGGAATATTCGAAGTGTTCCGTCGTGTTTTCCCGGCGTGAACTTGGAAAGATTACGCGAATAGTCTAAACATTTTCCTGGTCAGAAAATGCACGAAAAATTAACCCCGTATAGTAACCCCCTTTGGTCGCGTTTTCCTCGCATTTTCTTAAACAGGAATATTCGAAGTGTTCCTTGGAGTTTTCGTGGCGTTTACTTGGAAAGATTACGTGAGTAGTCTAAACATTTTCCTGGTCAGAAAACGCAGGGAAAATCGTATAATAACCCGTTTGGTCGCGTTTTCCTTGCATTTCCTTGAACAGGAATATTCGAAGTGTTCTGCTGACAGGAATGACGGACGTGATGTTAGTTGGTTCGCCGCTACTTCAAGGTCTCATGACCCCGGAAGTTGTTATTAGCGAATCACAGTTCATGTAAGAAAACATAACACTTGTACGTCCGAGTTTTGACCAATCACGAGCGGTGTTTCATCGAAACCTGCATTGATTTTCATTGGACCAAACAGTTTTGGCTCCCTTTTCAAATCGTGCTGCTTGCCATAATAATACACCGTTATAAGTAGTCTAAAAAATAACACATTTGCTATCTCCCTTCCGTCTAAGCTTTCAATATAATGGCGTACAACAACCCCGCTAATTTCGGGTTGACATTTACAAAGCTAAAGGAGATCAGAGACGCTGCAAAGATCTAATAGAAGTATCAGTCAAGGAGTCAAGTGACGGTGAGAAACAAAAGGTTCTTGCAGATAGCTAGAACCGAAGCGGTCGGACTGTCCACTGGGAATCATCAGACTAACGAGTTGCTCGTAGTCATAGCCATGGAAGTCAGGATGAAAGAGACTTTGAAGGCGACTTCGAAAGTTAACCGCCGAGTGAACTGCTCTTGGAAAGCATACAAGCTATCAAGCAATAACGAACTCACGCAAGGTTAGCGTCCTTCAAGCGCAAATCGATGGAAGGTCCGCAGATAATACCAGATTTATCGGTTAGTATGAACATCCTTAATATACTAAGATGTTTGTGCCAGTTTGATTTCATGAAAAAGCTATTAACTTTCTCATATTGATGGCCGTTCTATAAATCTTAAACACGCTGTGAATTTGCATATTGTAAGTGTATCGCATGACTTGTCTGCTCTGGAATGTCGAGAATGCCATAGCACCTTGTTGTGCAATTATTTTCCTGCAAAAAACGACTTTGTTCTGAAATCTCAAAAATGTTAGCACCAGCATCTGGTTTTCAACAACAAAATGTAATGCTGTGATCATACCTGAGTTGTTTACTGCAGTAGCTAGATTTAATGATTTATGGATTTTTGGGGGGATTATAAATGTTAATAAATGCCGTTCCACTAGCTTCTACTGGATTTCTGGACAGACAGAATATTTAAGAGATTCCAGCAATGGTTGGCCAAAAGTATTGTTAGTAAAAAGTTTGATCTTTTGAAGGTTCCCATGAAAGAAACCAAGTAGTGGTCGTCCCGCCAAACATATCTCACGGAGACCCGAGAAACTAAAATCAAGGCTTTCTAAAATAAATATATTTAAGCAACAAAAAGCGGATTTCCGTGGTTTATAATGTGAGAAACGCACGAGGGAAGCTGGAAAAACACGAGAAAAGTTTGAAACTCACGAGCCGTAGACGAATGAGTTTCAAACTTTTCAAGTGTTTTTCCAGCATTCCAAGTGCGTTTATCACTGTCTTAAATCACGGAAATCCGCTTTTTATTGCTTCTATATTAAAATAGCTTTGCATCTGCCGTGAGAATGCACAGTTCTCAACCAACCAGAGCGCGCGTAAATACCTTAGCTATTTTATAAATTTATATTAATATATAAGATTTGCAAAGATTTTTCCTGATAAGAATCGACATTTATGTGAACTTTGAATTTATTTTCTCAGGTTCCCATGACAATTGTTTGGCGGAGCGATCAGACATAGCTTAGCACTTATATTCATACCAAAACCAAATCAAAATATTTACTACATATTTCAGTAACAATATTTTTGACCGCTTCTTGTTTAAATTGCTCGAAGTTCTAAAACAATCTGTGTTAAATGCAGCCTGTTCGATCAGGGAGTCGATACTATGGTAAACAACTTTTTGCGATTTCCGTAATCAAGTTCTTGTTTTTGAATCAGAGTTATCTTATATGACGCGCGTCAGACGTTATCAGTTGGACGCAATTTTTTTAGATGCACTCCCTCAGTTTGACATACGAGTTTTTTTTTTTGCTTTGGGATAGAACACAATAGGAGGGAGCAGGAGATTTCTGTAGTGAAATACAAAGGACTCCCTGAAGAATTCAAAACACGTTATGACAACATCAACAAAACTGAAAGCAGCTTTTAATTTTTTAATTTGTTTTCGTTGTCCTTTGTTTCCAGACGAGACGAGACCCTTACCCATGAAGAAAAAGAGTCGACCAGCAAAGGAAAAAAGCCGTCCACAAATCTCTTGTGAGTTCGGACAAGACGGTAGTCATCCAGCATCAGAATCTAAACTGCCACTTTGATCTACTATACGGGCCTTCTACAATCAATTAGATGTTAAGTCACGAAGAGAAACACTAGCCTGAGCATCAGACCCTTCCTCTCTTCGGCGAAATGAAGCAGGGGCAGCCTTTCTTTGTTTTAATTCTCCCCAAGAAAGCCTGATGTTCAGGGTAGTACAAAACGGGATTGTTGGCTGTTATAACAGACTCTTGGGTGTGTCTGGGTGATTAGAAAAACTTAATTGTGAAAGTGGTGTATATGGTTTATTTCGTGATAATGAATGTTTACCACGGTATGCATTGCTACGCGGCCTCAAAATTCACTATTGCGATTGGCAATTTTACGCAAGACAATTGTAAAGAGATGATTTTCTTGAACCAGAAAGATCAACATTCAAGGCAAGGTATACAAGGGTAGCTTAAAACCATTTTGGTTGATATGGCAATCAATTTCGACCCACTGAAGTGGCCGAATCCAGCGTTTTGGTTTGATTGACGGCTAAAAATCGCCAATCGGCCATCGCAACATCTTTTTTTTCGCGTAGCAATGCATGTACAGTGGTAAACTATAGGACACTTTTTGAAAACTGTTAGACATTATTTATAACATTTATAACATATATTTATGCGTTAATGTTATGATTTTATCTACAATTTAGTAATGCCTATGTGAATGAGTTATGTGTATAAGAAAGTCTTGAATTTATTTTGAATAAAAATGTATTGAATGGTAATAATATCGTGTTGCGAGTTTAACTAATGCTGAGAGATCTTGACGCACGGGAAAGCCGAATTATCCGGCAAAAATCCTACAAGGAAAATGCAGTGAAAACGCGAATTATCCGGCAAAATCCTACAGGGATAATGCAGGGAAAACGCGAATTATCCGGCGAAAATTATGCACGGAAAACGCAGAGAAACGCGAATTATCCAGCGGAAATCCTACAGGGATAATGTAGGGAAAACGCGAATTATCCGAAGGAAATCATGTAAGGAAAATGCGGGAAAACGCGAATTATCCGGAAACATCCTACAGGGATAATGTAGGGAAAACGCGAATTATCCGGCTAAAATCCAACAAGGATAATTTAAGGAAAACGCAAATGATCTATTTGGGAAAACGTGAGAGGTGATAACTGGAAAACTCACATGTTCCAGGCGTTTTCCTCAAACAGAAAACGCCAGGAAAAGTCGCATAATGCTGAATTTTGCCAAGTAGTAAAACTTACAGGTAAACGGCACGTTTACCTGTCTCGGGAAAATTGACAGGAAAATGCATGGGAAAACGCGCGTTTTACAGATGAATAAATAGAGGAAAACGCCAAGATTATGTTACGTTTTCAGCGAATTTTCCTCGCATTATCCGAACGGAAAATGCGGACTTTTTTGCCGTGTAATTCAAATCGCAATCCAATTCCATCCTCTTGATAATAGATAAAAACATTTAACAAACCTGGACTGTTATTTTGGTTATTCCCGGTAATTTAAACGTATTTTTTGTGATTAGAATTCGACTTCTTTTTTGACAGGTTGTAAGCGTGCGAGGGCCCCTTAATATCTCCGCAACTAAGAATATATATCAAATTGGGGGAAATGCCATTTGTCTCCTTTCATCGACCTCATTATGACCAAAATTTCATTTCAGTAGCACTTAAAGTGGCTTATTTGATCGCCCATTCAAAATAAAGAAGAATATGCCCCAAACACAACAGAAAATTTATTCCATCACTTGACAGAAATTATGCTGAAATTGTAAATTACCTTATCAAATTCATCCCTTATTCATAGGAGCTTATCAATATCTGGATTCGTATCAGGTGGCACTACTTGTATCGCCCGATAAATGGCTAGTTGTCTATATGTACTCAATATAATACAGCCACTCATTTTATAAATAGTACTAGTAAAATGGTCCTGAAATGCTATATCAGTTATAATATGATATGTACCTTTTTTGCAATGGTTTCAGTCAGCAATGCAGCATGAGTTTCCATCATTTTGACATGCTGCATTGCATAGTGTTCCTGGTGATTCTTGAGGGCATCACGTGAGCCTCTAAAAAAGCACCCAGGGATGCTGCAGGTTGTTACTTTCAGGGTGCACTCCATTAAGTGTATGGTCATCACACCCCTATGATGGAATAATTAAAGTAACAGAAAAAATTAATTGTTAAATGATATCCACAATGTCAGATACTTGTCTGCTGTTTACCCTAAAACGTCTTCCAAATTAATTTGGGATTTTCCAAATTGCAATAATTTTGGGTGGACTGTACATATTAAACAGAGCTATTGCCCTTTCTGATAAAATCTTGAAAAGACAGCAGGACACTCGAAAGCCTCTGCGTATGAAGCCACAAACTTAACAGAGACGTTTTGCCCGTATTCGGTGATTCGAATTTATCCGCTATTTAAAACTAGCACGATCTGAATTTCAGACCCTTTCACCGTAATAAACTGATGTCTACATTTCAGACCCTTTCACCGTAATAAAATGATGTCTGAATTTCAGACCCTTTCACTGCAATAAAATGATGTCTGAATTTCAGACCCTCTAATCGTAATAAAATGAGGTACGGATTTCAGACCCTTTCACTGCAATAAAATGATGTCTAAATTTCAGACCCTTTCACTGCAATAAAATGATGTCTGAATTTCAGACCCTCTAATCGTAATAAAATGAGGTCCGGATTTCAGACCCTTTTAATGTAACAAAATGAGGTCTGGATTTCAGACTCTTCTACCATTATATAATGTCTGAATTTCAGACTCTCTAACCGTAATAAAATGAGGTCCGGATTTCAGACCCTTCTTATTAAATGTTGTCTGAATTTCAGACCATTTTACCGTAATAAAGTGTCTTGATTTCGGATTTTCGCTGTTACCGTAGTACGATGAGCTCTGAAATTCAGACCCCCTGACAGTAATAAAATGAGGTCTGAATTTTAGACCCTCTTTCCATAACAATTTCAGAGGGAGCCCCTTATATCTCTCTCACTTATTATAGTGCTCGGAGGCAAGCTATGTCAATCAAATGACCAAAACAGAACTTAAGTAAATACGAATAGCAACAACTTTATTTTAAAATATAGCTTTTCAAACTTGACACAAAAGGTAAGGAAATTGATTGCTCAGCACATGCACTCATCAATTTGTTTCTTTCTGTTCTTTTAACTTCTTTATCTATATATCGCTTCATGTTAACGTTGTAAAAAGTTATAATTAGGATTAAGGTGTCTCCGACAAAATTAAACACAATTTTTAGAATGCTTTTAACTTGCTAGCGTCGCGTCAAAAATGGTCTTTTTCGCGTCAAAAATGATATTTTAAGCTCTGGATGTTAGACCTCGGCCATTGGTGCTTTTTACAATTTGCTTGAATTTATGTTTAAGAGCCGTAATTGCTTATGTGAGTCGACATTCTAACAGTGGTATTTTAAATACATGCAAGTATTTCCTGTGCGAAAACATTTTCGCAATTTTTCTGAAATTTCTGATTTGGGGTCATTCAATTTCGAAAAAAAAAACGTACGAGCGAAAATTGCAGTACAAGATAGAGCCCAAGCTGACCATGAAAGTGGAACTATATCATTGTGCTCTTACAGCTACTTTAGTATTCTGCGTACTCTCGAGATCGATTTCCAACCGTCAAACCGCTTTCTGGCTTCCGTCAATCAAACCTTAAAACTATTTGGAATACTTAGAATTCAGTTATTCGCCATCCTAGTGAACTGCCCCAACACACAGCATCTCCTTTACTATCTTTTTCTAGACAAATGGCCTAACTTAGGATCGGCTAAGACTCAAATTAGACCCGAGAGTTTGATAGACGGAACCCAGAACGCCATTGGAAGTCGAACGCGAGAGTTCGCAGAATACTAACAACAGCTGTTAAGTACCTTTGAAGTTAATCCATATTGACGACTTAAGAACTCGGCCACAAATCAGAAGTTTCAGGAAAAAACTGCGCGAAGATTTTTCGCACAAGAGGGGCTCTTATGAAAATACCACTGTTAGAATATCGGCCCGCATAAGCAAATGCGGCTCTTAAAAATAAATTCGAACAAATAGTTAAAAGCACCCATATAGTCGAGGTTTAACATATCCAGAGCTAAAAAAAGCCAGTTAAAAAAATTTCTGAAAAACGCGTTTAATTTTGTTGGAGTCACTTTAAATAATGCGGTTTCGTAACTACCAATCACATTATACAAGCAATCTCATCCTTCTTAGCTTAGCAATCCTTGATCAGTAGATTTAGTTTTCTACTGCTTTTTGGATGTCCACCAAGACAGAATTATCTTCTAGACTTTCTTTAAGCCAGACTGCTCTCCTGCCAGCCTCCAATGCAACAACAAGACCATTGCCTACAAAATATTAAGTAAAATGAAAAATTAACATTAAACGCTGCTAGGCAATGCAACAACTAGCTACCCAACACAATGATAACGGGTTTTTGAACATGGGCGGAAGAACCTGAGGACATCTACCCAACACAATAAAGAACAGCAAACTGTTGCAATAATTCGTTTGGCTAACAACATAAACCCAGCAGTTTCTGTGAGTAAACATTTTCGATGAACCTACCTATTTTTGGGTCAGAGATTTCTAGTTGGTTCCAAATCAATGTTTAACTAATGTGACATAAAAGGTTGTTCAGAGTGGAATCAGAGGATGGGGGGGGGGGGGAGGGGCTGGAACTAGGAGCTAGTTATACACTAGCACGTAAAGGAATACACAAAACTAACGAGGAACAGAAATGGCCTTCTTATGTAAGTCAAGTGGAGGTGCTTTTGAGTTTAATGTTTTCTACTTTTACAGAGAAATTAATATGGACAAACTTAAACCTTCTATTTAGAAAAAAAGATAAATATAAATAAGCGAAAACTTACCTGTTTCGCTGTCAATGTCAAGGATGACATGGTGTACACTGGAGAATACCTCAACCAGCCATTTGTAGACCTCCTTCGGTGTAGATGATCCTCCAGGGACACTCAGGTAGTTTGCAGAGTTTGGTTGGACATGGGCTCCAAAGTCCTTGTTGATAGCCCAATGGCCCACCACAAAGCAGTCAACAGCATTGGTCAACTGAAAACCTGTAATCAAGCAAGAAGATGTGAATGGCCCACCACAAAGCAGTCAACAGCATTGGTCAACTGAAAACCTGTAATCAAGCAAGAAGATGTGACTTGCTGTATTCTTTTGTCTATTGTGTAGGGTTTAAATCCTTATGAAAAATATTTTATGCATCAAACAAGCATTTTGAGCAGTGAAATAATTTAATGTCTGTCTACGTCTCTTAATTTCCAATCTTTCGGCAACCTTGACCCTAGGGTCTCACAGTAACTTTTCAAGATATTCAAGATGGGTTATTAAAGATATTCAAGATGGCTTATCAGGGACAGCAAAACAGTTTTCAAAGTGGGGGAGCTCATTAGTATGGATGGCAAGGTGGGGACTCCAGCTCCGCCTTCCCTGCTTATTGGTAATTTTCAAGATTGTTTTCAAGGTAATTTTCAAGATGTTTTGGTGTGTATAATGACTGACTAAACAATGTTTTGGCCATGGCCAAAAAAATAATAATTTAGGAGGCCAAATCTTGTTGAAATTAAGAGTTCAAATTTTGTTGTTCAGAAACACAACATTCCTATAGAGCAATATACAGTACCGCCTTGGGAGAAAGACATTAACTCTCCTGGTTTGCCGGTAAGTCTCAAGGCTTTTCGCTCCATCTCATGTAGCCTGCATAGCAATTTCACAAATGGACACACAAAGAAAGGGGTCGATGGGGTGGTAAAAAAAGTGCCCCAGGGGAGATCGGAGTGTTTTTTGGACCCGTTCTTTGTGCATTCATTTATCGAACATCTCGTGCTGGGAGTGAAATCGTATTGGAAAACACACAAAACAGCCAGCCACACAGGCTACACCTCATGAGAAAATTCAAGTTTCAGAAAAAATCCCCAATTTCTCCAGATTTTTGAAGTCCTTGGGTTGAGGTCCCTGCATGTTTAACATGCAATAAGTTATTACCTTTGAAATGTTTTTCCCTCTGTTGCTCTTCATGGATGATGAAGCCATGCTGCACATGGCCTGCCCCTGAGTTCTCCATCACTGAACCAACAATGCCAATGTCTAGTGGTGTACAATTAATAATTGCAACATTGAACATTGTTTGAAACCGTGAGTAGTTTATTTTAACGGCCAGATCAACTACATCTTTTGCACTTGACTGGACATCCTGAAAAAACAAAATTGTTAATGTGTAACCCTAACAGCATATTATTTATGAGCGAGAAAATGCCTCTAAAAATAATAATAAGAAGAAACTGAGCTCCTTTTTCTAGGATGGTCAATTGTAGTTTAGTTAGATGGTAAAGGTTCTTGTATTGATTGAATTTTTGGCTAAAAAAATTTTGCTGGTCCGAGACAATCCAAGATAACAATACATTGTAAGCTGAGTACATGAAAATTCAAGAAAACCCATAAAATTACCCTGGCGTTACAAGGAGGCAACCGAGTTTGTATTTTACCAAAACTTTTTTCGTATGCTTTGTCAAATGGCATGCATGCAATACCAAAGTCAATTAATATATATAATTATTTCAGTCATAACACACCGTGATGGTTTCTGTGCTGAGACATGAAAGACAACTAAGTGATCTACATCTGTCTCAAGCATTTGAGACTTGAAATGGCTTTCTTGTTAGCATGATTATGCATGAAAGGGGTACTTACATGTCTCCATTTGGCATGGCCAATCGTTAGAAAGGCCCCAGATTTGAGGACATCCAATTCAATTGGATGGTCTTGTAAATCGGCTCTAATAAGGGCATACCCTGGTTGTTGCCAAAGGTTGTTATACCAGAGGCACTGGTCTCAGGCTGGAGAGCTGACTCGTGTGAGAGGAGCTGCCTCTTCAGAACACCAAGGAAATCTCTGAACAAGGAGGTCTTCTCGAAATTGCCCTGAAAAAATAACATAGCATATTATTAAGCATTTTAGGCCTATGTTTGCTTTTCGTGTAGTAGTTAGTTAGGACCAAAATATGAAAAAAAAATTGGCATTGTACCTTAAACTGAATAAGTTTATCAGAGGACACACCATCTCCAAGCTTATCTTCTGCTTCCTCCCAGTTTGACATTTGAAGGCACTTCATTATAGCATCTTGTACACTAGCAAGGGTCTTCAACTCATCAGCTTCTTTCTGTACTTCTTCCAGACTGATAGTCTTGTCTATCAACTAGAGAAAAACGTTTATTAGATCTTGGTCACACTGCCTATTTGGTCTTACCAGGGGAAATGATCTCACTTCGGAAAGGGGGTCACAACTGTACAAAATGTATGGTGTGCCAGCCATATGTTTAATTTATTTTATTCGTTACCCACAAAAGGGGACTGGATCACAATGACTGAAGCTACATCCCTGGAAAGATTCAACGTCACAGCTAAAGGGATATTAATTGTACATGTACACACCAGAGACCGTGAAAAGTGCAATTGACCCCAATAGAATGCAAAAAAAGCATTAGGCACCTTTGATTTATTTCCTCTTTTGAACACTGGCAGCCAAACAGCATTATGTATAGTGGAAAATAATTTTCAACATATTATTTTTAATAAAGAAAGACATAAAGTAGCATAGGCCTTTATCACACAATATTGATTAAAAAATATAATAGTTATCAGAAAATGGATCTCAGTTTTCAATTCTACAAATCCGTATTCGGTAGTAAAATTGCCAAGTTTGGTGATGATTGCTTGAATACTGGCTGAGATATGAATTTACAAAACTTCCTATTCTGGCCTATTTTTACAAAGAAATGTATGGGAAAATACAGTGAAACGAGGCTGGATGGGCATCGATGCCCATCCAGCCTCAACTTGATATATTTGCCCATACATTTCTTTGTTAAAAGTAAGCCAGAATACAAAGTTTTGAAAATTCATATCTCAGCCAGTTTTCAAGTAATTATTTTGAAACTTTGCAGTTTTACTAATATGGATGCGTAGAATTATTGGGTTTCATGTGAGGTCACATCCGCTTTTAGAGCCTCATTAAAAATTCAGCTGGAGGTCAAACGTCCGTGCCTGCAGTGCTTTTCGAGATGGAAAACTATAAAAATGTTATCTCCTCGCATTGTTTCTGATTCTACAAGTTGAGTAAACAGATGTCTTTAGATTGCCCAAAACAGACAGCAAGGAATACAAACTCTGAAAACAATCGAAATGATCAAAACGACTCCAGAAAAGCAGCTGAAAAGCGCCGTGGCCTCAAGAACTTGTTGTCGCCAAGTGAAAGTGATTCATGAAGATATGTATTTGAAATTAAGTTTAAATGAGTTTGGTAGCTGACTAAAATATCAGCCAGTCTGTAAAGTTTTACTCATTTATCACAGTCTGAACTGTCGAAAAAAGCAAACCCTGACTTTCAAATCACTACAAATTGTATTTACACTAGGATTTAGTTTAAATACGAATCAGGATCATTTATAGTTGTGATTTTCTAGATAATGTAGCTACTAAATTTGAAGTTTTGCTCGTGAACTTCAAAAAACTTCTTCATCTTGACCTCCAGCTGATTCAGACCGGAAGAAAAATTACGCGCAAAAGTCATGTGATTGAAACCCAAGAATTGCAAACATTTTCTGATGACACTTTATATATTTTTAATCAATATTGTGTGATAAAGGCCTATTGGCTCTCTTCGTTATTCTTTTGAGTCATTTTCTTGCAAACTGTGTTCATCACACAACCAGCTCCTCCTATACCGAGGGAAGTGAAAGGAAGGTTACCAAAACCCTGCCAAATACCACAAGTTTTTGAGTTGTTCTTCAAGCACATTACCTTTTGTTGGTCCAAGCTCATGTAAAAACAGCATTTTTCTTATCAAAAGAAGCTGAATTTCTGACCTCAATGCATTACTGGGATATCAGGACCCAAAAACAAAATTAAGGAAATTACCTTCTGTCCCATGTAAAAACATAGACGGGATCCCGCCTGGGATTGGGCGGGATCCCGCCTTTTCACCAGTCGGGATCCCATCTGGGAAAGACGGGATCCCACCTGGGATCCCGCCCGGGATTAGTGGACATCCCGCCTTAGCGGGATCCTGCCATCCCACCCGGGATCCCGCCATCCCACCCGGGATCCCGCCATCCCACCCGGGATCCCGCCATCCCACCCGGGATCCCCCCATCCCGCCCGGGATTAGTGGACATCCCGCCTTAGCGGGATCCCACCTGGGATCCCGCTATCCCACCTGGGATCCCGCTATCCCACCCGGGATCCCGCCATCCCACCCGGGATCCCGCCATTCCACCCGGGATCCCACAATTCTACCTGGGATCCCACCCGGGATCTTGCCATCCCACATGGGATGCTGTCACCTCACTTGGGATCCCATCATCCCACCCGGGATCCTGGGATCCCACCCGGGATCCTGGGATCCCGCCATCCCACCTTGGATCCTGCCATCCTCCCGGTATCCCACCCATGATCCCGCAATAACACCTGGGATCCTGCCATCCCACCTGGGATCTTGCCATCCCACCTGTGATCGTGTCACCCCATCTGGGATCCCAACTGGGATCCTGCCATCCCTCCCGGGATCTTGCATTATTCTGCCACCTTACCCGGGATCTTGCTATCCCACCCGGGATCTTCTCATCCCACTAAGGATCCCGCCATCCCACCCAGAATCCCAATCGAGATCCAGCCTACAGGAAAGGCCATCACAGCAGATGAATTGTCTTTTATATGGACTTTGAAAAAGAAAACTTGTCTCATAACACAGTTATTATTATCAGCAGGTTTAACCAGGGATGTGTCCCTGGTTTAACCTATGTGTCCCCTGATGTCATCACAAGAAAATGCATTTACAATTAATGAGACATCGATATATGTTTCAAGATTTCCTAATAATGTGTAACATGACTAATGCTTACAGAGGAACTTATATAACTTGTCTATATTGCATAGACCCTTGCCGAGACCCCCGTCTATGCAAAGCATGTGGCAAAGCAGTTTTATTGCTTAATGAAAATCTTGTGAAAAAGACCTGTGAAAAAAACTTGTGAAGCACCTGTGAAAAATGCTCATAAAAGAACCCCAAAATTTGGCCAACAAACCGGTGAAAAAGAAAGATTGTTTAAGAACTTCAAGCAATTTTTGCAAGAAGGTCAAAATGTTGTTACACTGAAAAAATAAAATTCACAATTCACAAAATGTTGCATTTAGCAGGAAAAACCTAATAATTCTAACACTCTAGCTGGTGCAAAATACTATACTTTTCAAGGATTGAAAGTTACGCCCCACCTTCCCCATGCCAACCCCCAGAGACAGCTCACCTCATGCGAACAGAATCCTACCACAGTGACTATGCTGTTACTTTAAAAGAGCAGATTTCAGATGATGCCAGAGCATGAAGAACAAACAAACATGCAGTCTCTTGTTTTCTGCAATTACTTTGTCTCCTTTTGCAGCTTGTGTTTTTACTCTCCCAACATCACAACATGCTCTATTGCACTCAATTTGTACTTCTCTTTTGTACTTATGCATTTAGATTTCAACACTCAATATCAAATCCACTCTAAGAACATAATGTGACACCAAAACTCTGTGCAGGTGATGAGTCTGTTTTATTCATTTTTAAGCAATGTATATTGAAAATGGTGAATAAAACCCCATGGTAAAACTATGAATATTTTTTTACTTGAATTCATGTGCTGCTTCTTAGCTCCTTCACTTGTTGCTGGCTAGATTATTTGATTGTTTCAGACTGAAGGCAGCGTGAAGTTCTGTTGATGGCAGTATGCATATGCATTCTGTTTTACCTGAAAAACGTGACAAGCAGGATACATTAGAACTTGCTTAAGCTTAAATGACTCATTAAACATAGTTTTACAGGCGTACAGGTCACTTACTTACTTGCTTACTGCGGCGGCCTCAGCCGAACCTCGCATCTCGAGCTCAAGTCGCTCCTGTTGAGCATACCTACAGGAGCCAAGCTCAGTGGTATTGGCCGCACCAGTATCGCTCCGTAGAGTGTCAACCATAGTTGTCGCTGGTTGGCCGGGGCGGCGGTTGCCGTGCGTTGGCTCCCACAAGACAAGATGATTTGCTGTGAGCTCTTTGTGGCGGTAACAATGACCGGCGAGGCCAAGTCTGCGGCAGGCCACCCTGTCAGATATTCTAGGCAGATCACCGTAGAGGACGTGGTTCGGGATGTGGTCACTCCAACAGGTCAAGCCTTGTCTAATTACCTGTATGTCATTACAACAGAATCAAATGCTCCATGATCTAGTGCCTGTCAACCTGCGAGTGAATAATTAAGACAGGTTGTTTTATAAGCGAGCAAGTTGAACACTAGTTGTCAAGATTATTGTTATGAAAATGTAAAAAATATTTTAACTTAGGTATTGGTTGTTTTTTGAATGGTATGAATATAAGTGATAAGTTGTTGTCCCTGCCAAAGTTCACAGAAATGTTGTTCATTACAGCCATTCTCAGTTACATGCTCTGTTACATGCAACATGAGGTTGCTTGGAAAAAAGCTTGCATGCGAAAACTTGTTTTTTTTGGTCAAAGTTTCCATGACAATGCACGTGCTTTCGCCGGCTTGTCGTGCTCAGACAAGACAGCAAAACAAGTTTTCGCTTGCAAGCTTTTTTCCAGGGGACCGCGTGTAACTGAGAATGGCTGTAAGCATGAAAAATATTTGCCAAGGCTATCCAAATTATACATTCCTGGCGCGGGTTGTTCAAAGGTGGATTAAATTTAAACCAGGTTTAGTTCTGAACAAAACCATCAAGTCACACATGGTAATTACTCCTGGATTAGTGCTAAACCACTTTCGAGCAACCGAACCCTGTATTATTTGTTAAACTTTAAAATTCAGTTTTTCTGATCTCCATGAGAGTTTTCATACATATAATCATGTGAACTCTGAAGCAATTACTAGTCAAACCATGGTTTAGCAGCTTATTCCTCTGTCTCAGAGATTTTGCAAATACTCCTAAAGCTACTATGTTTGATTACAGGATTATGAAACTATGAAAAACCACAGTAATTAATAAATGGCAACTTCATACAGATTAGAGTGGATTTCAGATAAACTGTTGTAAGTAGATCATACTTGTGTTTTCTTTTCGATTGCCAATTGAGGTCAAGAGGTCTTGAAATTTGTTTAGTCAAGAAAATTACGAGTTGTAAAAATGATCACTTTGGGACTTGTTTTCTTGGATAGGCGGATTTCAGATGATTATAACTTAACTTAAATTAGAAGCTGCGTGTAGGAGTCCCTTCAGAGACTACTAGTACTAGTTTCAACGTTATTAATCGCTGAACATGCATTGAACAATATTAACTGAGACAAATTAATGTTGAATCAAATGTTGAACTGTGGCCAAGTCTCTTGCTTGTCTTGTCACCTCTCCGGTTTTCCCTATGGCATTTTGTTTTCTAAGCTTTTTGAGCAGTAAAGAACGTTAGCGGCCAAATTATACAAGGAAAAGAAACATCACATAAGTATACATAATAACAAATACTTGCCTATGTTTGTAGCTTATAGTTTCTTTCAAATGTCGATACGATAGAGGCGAAGACTGAAGACATGTTTTCCTCGTTTTCGGTGGTGAAAAAAGACGACGCGTGTGCGTCGCGTTTCCCGCCTTTTTGGTGTCACGTGACCTTGCGCTAACGTATGTGTGGGCTGCCTGTGGTGTGGTTAATCAAACATGGCGCCTTCCTTCCTTTGCTTCTTGTTTCGCGGTCGTTCCTTGCCATGAAATGTGGAAAGATGGGTGCAAAACAGCTTATCCGAAAAGTGGGTTGAATTGCTAAACGATTTAATTATTAAAGATTTTTCTAAATGCATTCGGACTATTTTTTTCTGTAAGTTATGCCTTTTTCTTTGATGACAACTGAATTCTAAGAGTACATCAGATGGGCGAGTTCATAAGCACAAGACAAATGTTACATTTTTTCGCAATAACTAAATTTTAAATTACCTAGAAATAGTACAGAATAGTACATAATTCTTCAAATTTATTATCATGGATACACATGAAATTTGGCAGAATGATATAAAGTTTATGTTGACAAATCTTATCTACATGAGTGAACTTCCAGTAGTTATAGCTATGGAATAGGTAAAATCTCATTGTGGCTCAGGCCTAGTTTATATGTCACTTAATTTCGATAATTAAATTTGTCTCAATTAAATTTGTCCGAAATACGATGTATAAACTAGGCCTCAGTGTACTTTAGTCTATAAACATAGATGCACTATGTAGACTGTTGGGGCTTTCTCACATAATATTACTGAGGTAGGGGTGTACAATATGATGGGTAAGAAATCACAGTTTGTGGTATCTTTTAGGAGTTTTCCCCTTGAATTTTGCAGTAAATTAGAGTAAGTATTATTTGGGAAATATCAGGTTTAATGCTGTTGGCCACTGTCAATATTATTGGGGGCCTCCCCCTCTCCCCAATCATAATTACAGGGGGGACAAGAGTGCCCCTCATCCAACTGCTTCAATCACCCCTAGATACTGAAAGATGTGCCTGAGAAAATAACAAGTTATAATAATAATAAAAATCAAAGCTAGAGTTGGGAAATCATGGCTACGATCAAAATCAAATTTAATTAAACATCGAATCAAAACAAAGGTTGTTATTTTGATTTCAAAAGAAAACCAAAATTAACAGTTTCTTCACATCATATTTTCTCATACCATTTTGTTGATACTTAAGATATAGAATTCACAGCTTTTTTTCACGTTTTTCCTGATTCAAAATGTCACATTTTTCTCATGATTTTCACAGGTTTTTTTCACAGGTCAAAATAGTTCACAGGTTCATTCACAACATTTTCACAGGAAATTCACATGTTGCTCTCCAGTCTCACTCTCATCCCGCTATGGAGGTGTCCCATCATTGCAGGATCCCCGGATCCCAGCGCCTCCCACAAAAAATCCTGACAATTCCCAACACAGCTGATAAATTTCCCTGCACTCTTCTCTTCCCACCCAGGTTCTCCCCCTTATATCCCACTGTGGTGTCCCATCATTGCAGGATCCTGGCTTCCCACCTCAAAAAAAAACTCCCTCTGGGATTCTGCCATCCCATACGGGATCCCACCCATTAGGTACTCAAGATCTCACTGGGAATCCCACCTGGACCCTGAGAAATTTCATCCCAAGAAGGATCCTGCTATCCCATCCATTTGGGATCCTGCCCAGGAAGGCTGGATCCTGGGATCCCTGGGAAATGTTATCCCACCTGGGATAGGCGGCATCCCACCATCCCATCCTTGGATCCTGCCCGGGATGGCCATTATCTCACCTGGGATAGGCAGGATCCCACCATCCCACCTTAGATCCCGCCTGGGATGGCAGGGATCTCCGCAGGAAATGATATCCCATCTGGGATAGGCGGGATCCCGCCATCCCACCTTTGATCCCGCCCAGGATGGCAGGATCCCAGGCGGGATCCCACCTACCTGGGAAATGTTATCCCACCTGGGATAGGCGGGATCCCCCCTATCCCAACAAGGATCCTGCTATCCCATCCATTTGGGATCCTGCCCAGGAAGGCTGGATCCTGGGATACCTGGGAAATGCTATCCCACCTGGGATAAGTGGGATCCCACCATCTCACCCCACCTTGGATCCTGCCCGGGATGGCCATTATCTCACCTGGGATAGGCGGGATCCCACCATCCCGCCTTGGATCCCGCCCGAGATGGCAGGATCCCAGGCGGGATCCCACCTCCCCGGAAAATGTTATCCCACCTGGGATAGGCGGGATCCCGCCATCCCGCCTTGATCCCGCCCGGGATGGCAGGATCCCAGGCGGGATCCCACCTACCTGGGAAACGTTATCCCACCTGGGATAGGCGGGATCCCGCCATCCCACCTGGGATCCCGCCTATCCCGGCCGGGATCCCGCCTGTCCCGGCCGGGATCCCGCCTCTCATTTTTACATGGGGTAGGATGTAACCTCTCTGCAGATCATTTAGACTCCATAGAGGTCTGGTATGGTTCTGTCTCAGGTTGACAGAGCCTTTTGCAACTTCTGATGGTTTAGGGGACTGTGCCTTTAATTCCGCTTTCTCGCACATTTCATTAACTTCTGTGAATAGCCTCCAAGTGCCACTATTCATCTGTGCCAAGGAAAAGTGGCCAATCATCTTCTTCGTCTAAAGAAACAAAAACATTTACAAATTTGTAAATGGCTGTAGTAAGAAAAGTGAAGGCATGCTGTGTATAGGAGAATGGCAGGTCATAAGATTACAGCCAAAGACGCTCAAGCGTCCCCCCCTAGAGCGCAATAATGAGTTGATTCTTGGAATATTGGATCCATTATTCGATTCAATAATGCATTCGGCTTGGGAAAACGTCTTTCAATTTGAACTTGGTTTTCGGTTTTTGATTGGACGATAAACGACGGAGGCACTTCCATATATAGAAAAATCCACAGGGAGCTCATGCATCCAGCACACAAAACACATATTCAGAAGTGCTATGGCGTCGTCTCACACGAGTTCGAAGGTAAGAAGACATCAATTAGTGAATTTTGAATCATTTCCCCTCTTCTTTTTTGTCCTTTTTGAACATTTTTCAGTGATTTCTCCGATCTTGTTTGAAACCAGAACACTTACTGGGGAAGGCCAAGTCGGAAAAGTGCTTTTCTTCGACCCCGATCCGCACGATTCACTGCTGTCATAAACCCGCCATAAAATGCCACGTGCATTTCGGTCGTATTTTTAATCTCAACCAAATTGCAACAGGATTTCCTTTCTCAACCTTTAACAAATTGCAACAGGATTTTCTTTATAATATTGTTCTTAACACCCTTTAGTGTAACTGGGCAAAAGGGTATAAGACTTAATTTGAGCTTGGGAAAGTCAAAATTTTCATTTCTTTACCGCTTTTGGCGCGACGAAATTCGGGATCCAATGTAAGAATTCGCTTGACTATGCAGCAAAAACACTTCAACTCTGTTGGATTCAAAACCCATGTTTAGCATCATGCATTATATTTTTTCTTGGACATTCCAGAGGGGTGGTGGTCCCTTCCCAACACTTCCATCGGGGTTAATGGATATTTTCTGCAACCACACAATTAAAAAACAAGTATGCTTGCCTTTCGTAAGCTTATGTATTTTTATAAAAACATAACTTAAAATGTCTACAAAAGCAATTTTATTGCCAACATGATTTGAAATCCTTTGTTTTTATGCTTTTGCTTTTTTGGGTCTGACTGAGACTGAAAGGTGAACTGGAAAGGAAAGAAACAGAGTTTGTATTCAAAATACACATGGTTATCACACTTTGGGTTATCTTAGAGGTGACGTTAGAAACATTAGAAGTCAATGTTATTAAATTTTGAACCCAAGAAAATACAATACTGTACCTTTGTTTAGCCATAAAAAATACCCCCAAAAAGCCCTATGAAAACCAAACCTGAAAATTTCAGTCTCAATGAAATACACCAGACCTCCCTGTCACTCTCTTACCAGATTATAGGCTGCCACAATAGCTATCAAAATACATGCCATTTTGAGTTACCATGCTTAGATTCTTTGTTGATTTTGGATGTTACAGAGAATTACATTTATGCCAACCGACCGGATTTGTTGTTTTTCTTTGTAGAAATGCAGAACTGTACTTCTGGAGTTCAAGGGTGTTAGAAAAGCATGTCGTATTGAAGCTGAAGATGACAAAGTTTCACTTTTTCGTCGCACGTTCAATTCATCAAACCCTCCTAGCACACTGTCATTTCAGCGTTATGACAAAGACTGGGAAGAATTCATAGATGTTGAGATAGCAGACATAGAAGACCATGACAAAATACGGATTGAAGTGATTAAAAATACACCAACACGTACCAGAGACACACCTAGCAATTCTACTACTATTCATGATGAACATAAACTAGGTGTGAGCCAGCTCCTTGAGAACCTACAGAATGAAAGGAATAATATAGAATACAAGCTTAGGCTAGCAAAAGCAACACTTGAATCACTGAAAGAGAAACCTATGGCAAGGGCAGTTGCGGGAAGAAATCCGCATTTTACTTGTAGCAAGTGTCACTATAAAGGTCATCGGGTGACTACTTGCACCCAGCCACCTTGCAGAGGTTACTTTGAATGTGGTCTGCTAAATTCACATAAAGAACACAGAGATGACCTGAGACAAGTATGTGTTTGAGATTTATTTACAGAAAATCAGGCTCGGGTAGGGGAGTCTAAAGAATAGTACCCAAATATTATTTTTTCCTTGGGATACCAAATACCCAAAATTCAGGAGGCACTTAGTTAGCCTTTAAAATTTATCACAATACTGCCCTTCAAAAAAGATACCAAATACCATAATTCTGTCATTGAAGATCATGATACCCGAAACCTCAGGGGCAGGGCATTGAAAATATTGTGATGGGAAAGGTATCCCCCATAGTATTATAGCTGTTAATGGGGCATCTCACAAGCATTGGACTATTCCATTTTCCAGGACGCCCACACCCTACGGAAGGGCAATGAAAATTCAGGAGGGGTGGGGGTGTCAATTTACCTAATCATTTCCTTACAAATACTGTATTTTTCTTTGGAAATTCCAGAGGGGTGGGGGGCTTACTTTTCAACACCCTTCCGTGGAGGGGGTATGGATATTTTCTGGAACCACACATTCCTGAAAAAATATTGACCCCACCATGAAAGGTATACATGGAACTGGGTTGAGAAATGTGACATTCCCTAAACTTTTAAGAGAAGTTTATATTAAAAACCATACACCATTGACCCCCACTCCCTGAAATTGTCAGTACCTTCCATGAGGAGACATGGATATTTTCTGGTACCACACATACATGTAAAAGAGAGTGGGTGGGGATCATTATAATGCAAGATCTTCTTGTAACCACCATTTTCACAAAGTCTCATATAGGCCCCTTATATACAGCCCATTCTATATTTTATTTCCAAATTTGTTAGTCAGACTATATAAATTACAAGGATGCTAAAAATATATATTAAATAAAGTGGCTAGTTGGTAAATAATTTAATTTCTTTGCTATAGGCTGAAGCTGAAGTAAAGGAAATACAGAAGCAACTAAAAAGCAACTCAGATGAGATGGAAAATGTCAATTTGCTCAAGTATGTACATTTTCACTGGTAGATAACTTTATTTTGTTCTATAACTATGAAAGAACAAAAAACTGCTTTGATGTGACAGGTGTGGATCCAGAAAAAAATCTGACCTATTTATGGTCGGCTTTTTTGAGTTGAATTTCGCAAATACAAGAGTATTATTTTTTTTAAAGAAAAGATGAAAGTAATAAGAATGTAAAACATACCAAAAATTTGATCTGCTTCTGTAAACAGGTGTAAATAGGTCTGGATCCACGCCTGTGTAACAAACATCACCCCATAACATTGATTCAAGCTCAGCTGTAGCTAACAGATCGTTATGGGTCATAGCTTCTAAATGAGCCATGGAAATTATTATGTTTGACCGATCCTCATCCCCTGTTCCTCTTGGCACGTCATTGCTGCTGGGATAATTAAATCTACTGAAAAAGAAGCTTGAAGAAAATAGAAAGCTTCATAAATGCTCTTCAAATGTAATTATGTTTTGATTGATTTTTTTGTTAGAGAAAGATCAAGGACAAACTTTTTTGCTCAAACAAGGAAGAGGCTGCAAGATCTTAATCCCATAAAATATTCAAGTAAGCCACAGCTTGACAGGGATCTACGTGTGTTAGCAGCTGCATGTAATCATAAAGTTCCTTCAGATAATACAGATCTGGAAATGACCATTAGGAACTATCAAAACAAAGTATGTGTAAACAGCCCATTTCCACTCATGCATCAAGGAGTTTCTAGTACTTCAGGCCTTCCACACTACATGATGCACCCCTCAAGACCAAATCTTCCTCAATGCCAGCCATCCTTCATCAACAATAAAACCAATGGTCCTCAAAGCAGACCTTCTATTGGTAGTATGTACAATATGAGCCCTGGTAACCCACAGATCCAACCTTCTAACATTTTTAGTCTGAGCCCAAACCCACAAAGCCGACCTTATAACAGGCTAAATGCAAGCCCAAACCCACAGAACCACCCTTACAATAGCTTTAATGTCAGCCCTTACCCACAGAGGAGACCTTTCAACAGGCTTCATGTGAACCCTTGCCCACAGAACCAACCTTATAACATGTTGAATGTTAGCCCTAACTCACAGAGCCCACCTTATAACAGGATTGATGTGAGCCCCTACCCAAAGAGCCAGCCATTTAAAAGGTTTGATGTGAGCCCTGACCAACAGAACCAACCTCATAAAAGGTTTTACATGAGCCCTGACCCACAGAGCCGACCTTATAACAGGTTTGACATGAGCCCTGACCAACAGAGTCGACCCTATAGGAGGTTTGACACAAGCCCTGACCCACAGAGCCGATCCTATAACAGGTTTGGTATGAGCCCTGGCCCACAGAGCCGACCTTATAACAGGTTTGACATGAGCCCTGACCCACAGAGCCTACCTTATAAAAGGTTTGATGTGAGCCCGAACCCACAGACCCGACCTTATAACAGGATTAATGTGAGCTCTGACCCACGGTGCCAACCTCATAAAAGGTTTGATTTGATCCCTAATGCAGAGAGCCGACCCTACAACAGGTTTAAGAGAGGAACAAGGCATACTAATCAAGATCAGTCAAGAAAGAAACTTAGATATGACACCATAACATCCTCTAAGGAAGGTGGCAGAAAGTTCAGGCAGACACTACCTATTGAAAGTAAGAAGGATTTGTCAGATGATGAAACACAAGATTGTACAGCCTTTGAGAGCCCTGTCAAAACTAGTGATGTTAGTGACACAGATTCACCTAGTATTCTTGAAGGTGTCAACACAGCACAGGTTCCTGCTTCAAAGACATCAGATGATTTAAAGTCACTTGATGATGATTCCTTCAATTTTGAAGCTTGGGTAGGTGAGCAGAAAGCTAAATTAAAGGAGTTTTCCAAAAGTGAGAAGTCAGATTGAATGCAACATGCTATTTTCTTAACCATCTTCGTGCATAACAAGCTCATGCTGGTACTTGTCTTCCCATTATGTATACTTAGGGTGCCACAATAAGGCAGCCAGGCATTTTAACTTAATTTGCATTTCACATTTTGTTAGTTATGGAAGGACAACTGGACTGTGTGATCAAGAAATTACCATACCCCCAACACAGAAGGGTGTTGGGATTTGATCCCAACTCCACCCCTGTGGAATTTCTAAACTATTTAAGAAACATCCTGGCCACATTAACCCCCACCCCTTTGGAAACCCCCACACAATCCCTTCCATGAGGGGGTATGGATATTTTATGGAGTCTTGTCTAGCCAAAGACACTCAAGCATCTCCCCTGGAGTACAATGAGTTGATTCTTTGAATATTTTTTGTATCCATTAGGGTATTTGATAATGGCATCGGCTTCAGAAAAAATCTTTCAATTTGAACTGCGTTTTGGTTTTTGATTGGATAGATGACAGAGGCACTTCCATATGTAGAAAAATCCACATGGAGCCTATTTGCCTAGTTTGGTACCAATATGGTGACAAGAATACAAGAAACCAGCAGGGTAGACTTTACGAGCCTGGTAAACCTCTCCCCTATTCGTTTAGAGAAGAAATTGTGAAACAGTATTATGAGGGACATTCCAAAAAGCATATAGCCTGTGATTTAAGGGGGTTGGCGAGTGGTGTCAGGAAGACAATCATTAAAATCATTTTGAACCAAAAACACAGTTCAAATTGAAAGACGTTTCCCCAAACCGATTGCATTATTGAATTGCATAATAACTCCAATAATTATTTCAATAATAAATGAACTCATTAGGGGAGGTGCTTGAGCATCTTTGGCTTTAAATACTATTTATGTTGGTTATAAATGCCACATTATTGCTATGACCTTTGCATAGTTGCAGGGTATAGTGTTCAGTTGCTTAGAAAACAAGTCCTGCTTTGCAAAAAATCCAAAATAATATGAGGGTATATGGGCCTGGAATGGGAGAAGGGTGGTAGTGGAAGGGGCTTGTTAAAACAAAAGAAATTCCATTATATAATTAATTATAATGAACATTATATTGCTTACTTCCCTAAGCACACATTTATAATATTTTTATACTGAAAATGGTTTATACCAACAGTACTGTATGTTCTGCTGTGCTTGTGAAAGACCTATTCACCTTTGTTATGCAAATCCCCCGTTTCATATCAATGTTATTTTATCATTTGCTATGTCTTTATGAACACTTGAATTCATTTCTCATAGATAAGAAGAAAACATTTAGAAGAGGTAATCTTTTCAAAGGCATGATATTAGCATCACTGGGAAATTTGCAGACAATGGCGAGTAGGTTTATTGGCTGTCAAATCCCTTGCTTTTGCTAAGGGTGCTGTCATTAATATGGAAAGAGTTAAGTAATCCTGGAACTCGGCAAACACGACACTAGATTTAAAGTGCATGTTATTTAGCCCTATTTTTTCACACCTTATTTAGAAATTCCGATTTTTGTGTTTCAATGGAATTTTTTGATTAGCATGTGGTTAGGCAGCCAGCATATTAGTCACCAAAGCAGTGCATTCTTGAGTTGTGTTCTTGGTATTCTACATAGTACGCTTTAAGTGATTACTCACTTGGTTTGAATACACTAGTTTGAACATGTTTGACTGGTTGACTGCTGAGGCTTTTGTGTAGCAGTTGAGACACTTAAATCCAGCCTGTAACTGGTTTGCTTGTTTTGACTTTCTTGTACAAGCACACATAATTTATAGCTTATTTTTTGTTGAGATTATCTAGTAAGTTTCCAGGAGTCATCTGCCTAGAACAAAAGGCCATGTTTTCAGAATGTTATTTTGTATTTTCAGGACAGAGCAGTTGGCTGCAATCCAATTAATTGCAGAATAACCATGCAGCATGAAATCATGTTGTGTTGTGAAATAACTGACAAGTAAAAGAATCAGTTCAAAAGTGATGAAATGAATAAAAAATATTGTGGAGTTGAAATAAAGTGTTTTAATATCACTTTCACACTGACCATTGGATAATATATGCTTAGTGTCCCACTCTGAATGATGGGCAGTACCAGCTATAATGAATGTGCACACTGCATGTCGGTAGTTGTTACATTATATGGTAGATGTGTTACATCCCATAGGCATTTTTAAGAAAAAAGTGTGTGCATGTTTATAGCTGGAATCATCCATTTAAGCCGTTGGTTTCATTTTTCACCCCTCTTCCTTTTTTTATTTTATGAAAAGCAGGGACAATACATGATGAAATGTCTAGTAGTAACCATGCTCATCAGTAACAGAAATTACAAAAGAACAGCCTCATTCGACCATGGCCTCCTTTTGTTACTCGCTCCTTGTGGGGCTTAATTGGTCTTGAGGTATTTCACGTATTGGCAAAGCCACGTACAGTATTGTGTGGATTTCTTGTGCTGCTTGCATACAGTACAGGTATGCCACTAACAGTTCACTATAACTTCTTTTTTAGGCTGCTAGAACTAGTATTTGAACAAAAGAAAACAATAACAGCATACCATTGGTTATAAGCACACTGTATACTTTTATAGTTGTGTGTTAAAGCTACACAGTCTTGCAAAGCCCCAGGATGGATCCCATATTTTTTGTCAAGGATGATCATCCTTATCTTTTAGGAGTTAAAATCATGGGTTTTGGTCTCTTTTAGGGGTTATCTTGATCTGCATAAATTTAAGGGAGATTAGTATCTTTTAGGGCTCTAACATAGAGAGATAGTACTTGATGACAAGATGATCAAATTAGACAACATTAAATGCAGCATTTTATCCAAAGACAGACATTTTAGGATGGGTATCTTTTAGGGTACCGTAAATATAATATTATTATCTATGCCATGCCCTTTTTGGTACCTTTTAGGGGTGAAACTGAAAATTCTCGATGATCATCCCAAGCAAAAAGTATTGGAGTACCCCCCTTTCCCCAGGAGCAAAGCCTACTCTGATTGATTGAGGGCACATGAGAACAATTTAATATATTATAAGCTTCAAATACCTGAAAACCTACATACCGTAGGTTCTAATGCACAGTACAGGGGAGCTGCAGGGCCACATCTTCCTCTGTCAGCTTAATACTTTTTTATATCAGTTCTACATGTTTAAGTGCAGATGCAATACTATTCTCTCCTAAAAACTGCAAACAAATTATAGCCCTGAAACTATTTCAGGTAACTCACTTTGTACCCTCCTCACATTGGCAATAATACTGTCAAAGCTAAGCATAACTGAAGACAATATGAATGCAACAAAATCCAACATTACTTCCTGTAGAATGTTAGCTAATCATGTCTTGAGTGGATAATAACTGACAAGAGTTTTACAGTAACTATCATTGGACAATCACACAAATCCCCTGTTGAGGACCTGGAATTCCAGGTTGGTGGTCAAATTGGAGCTTGAGTTTCCAGGGTGGGTACCCTTAAAATACAAAATTACAGGTGGTTTAGCACAAATTTCGATGTGATGGTCCACAGGAATTCTAAGTTGATTGGTTCCAACGAAAAATTTCCAGAGTGGGAAGCTGCAGCTGGGGTCCTCAACAGGGCATTGCACATTTACGTGACTGCCTATTGACTTGCACTTGTGATCAAATGGGCCATGAGATTTATACAGTGTACAACTTTCATTGACTTGCATATTATACCTTACATCAAAGCTGGATGAAAGTTACAGCCAAAACCTTAATGAGCCTGGCAAACCTCTCCATCATTTAATTAGTGAAAAAATTGTTAGTCAGTATTATCAGGTATAATTCCAAGAAGCATATAGCTTGTCATTTAAGAGTGTTAGCATGTGGTGTCAGGAAGATAATCAAGAATCTGGAAATTCCAGAGGGGTGAGGGGATTCTTTTTAAATTCCCTCAGTGGTGGGCAGGTGTGGATCGAGACCTTACTTACACCTTTACAGAAACAGGTCAAATTTTTGGTTTGTTTTTGAAATTATTATTATTTTCTTTTTTACTTAAGAAAATGCTCTTGTATTTGCAAAATTTCACGCAAAAAAGCTGAACGTAAATACGTCAGATGTTTTCCTGGAATGACACATATTTGCCAAAGTGTGGAGAGACATTGGCTGATTGCATTTTTGCTGTAAACCATACAGGGGAGGTTGAGGAAAGTTTTCCAAGGTGGTTGTATTGGACTCTGGAAATTCCAAAGGATGGGGTGTGTCTGGAACCTGAAAATTTCAAGGGTGAGAGGTAAAAAAGGAGACTTTCAAGGGACATTTTAACCAAAAATAGATTTTCCAGGGGTATTTTGCCAGAAAAAATGGAAATTCCAAGGGAGGGGGTCCTTTATGAGGTTGGAAATTCCAAGGAAGGGGTCTTTTTAAGGGGGGTCCCCCCTGGTGCAGTTTAAAAATGCAATCAGCCATTTAGTGACTAATCTCCATAAATACTCACTCTACCATACAAGCTTGTGGGATGGCCACAGGTAATGTTTACAGAATATAACCACAATGCCTAAAATAGTTCACAGAATTAGTTGGTGTGATGTTGTCAAGAGCATCCATTATAGCCATTTCTGTGTATTCCTGTGAGTAGTTCTCATTGTGTCTAAGGCCCACTTTCATTTGGTGAAAACAGTATTCACAGGTGTTCAGATGTGGCGAATATGGTGGTTGAAACAGTAATTCGACTTCCCTGGTAGCAAGGATTTCTCTGACTGCTTGTTCAGTGATTCTCCCATGGTGAAAGCCACAGTTATCCATTATTACCGTATCCCCCTCAACAAAAACTGGGAGACCATTTTCCCTTTCACAATCAATGGCATATTCAAAAAATGACACAAGTTCCTCGCCATTGGAGGCACCAAGTATGATATTGTAGTAATCCACCCCAAAGACACTATGCAAAAGATTGACCGTGTATGTAGCATTAGACGCATATCTTTGTACCTCGATAGCTCTGGTTCCCTTGTAGCTACTTCCATACTGCCGATTCGAAGTTGTTTTTATGACAGAAGCTTCGTCGAAAAAATGAAGTGTTGATGGGTGCAGTCCTTGGATTCTTTCTAGGTACTCGTCCACTTTCCAAATGTTTTGTTCCTGTTCCAGTGGTATCTGAGAAATCTTTTTGTGTGTCATGCCTAACTTTCCGTGCAAGGCTCGATTTATTGACCTACAAGAAGGCAATACATCCCTATCGCAAATCCCTTGAAGAAGCAGCTTCTGTCGCAATTCACTAGCATAAATGGATGGCTTTTGGAGCTTCCATATTTCGATGCAATGTAAAATGTTATCCGTTATTTTGTTTGAATCACTCCCACCATTTGAAAAAGGTTCAACGGATCCATACTGTTCAAACTGATTGATTATCTTCCTCACACCACGCGCCGACACCTTTAAATCACGGGCTATATGCTTTTTGGAATGTCCCTCATAATACTGTTTAACAATGTCCTCTCTAAACGAACGAGGGAGAGGTTTACCAGGCTCGTAAAGTCTACCCTGCTGGTTTCTTGGCGCCATATTGGAAACGACTCGCAAAACCAATGGCTCCCTGTGGATTTTTCTATATATGGAAGTGCCTCCGTCGTTTATCGTCCAATCAAAAACCGAAAACCAAGTTCAAATTGAAAGACGTTTTCCCAAGCCGAATGCATTATTGAATCGAATAATGGATCCAATATTCCAAGAATCAACTCATTATTGCGCTCTAGGGGGGGGACGCTTGAGCGTCTTTGGCTGTAATGTGACATCCTCAATCCCCAAGGATGGAAATACTAATCTTTCTAAAAGATTATTATTAACCTACAAACACTTCATTGACTTATGAGGTCCCAAAGCAGTTACTGTATGTTTTCTACTGCAATTCCTACAACTGGTTTACTATATTATTAAGTAGCAGCAAAACAGACATGGCAGTTGAAAAGGAGCTGCCCCTAGTGGCATGGGAGTGCAGTATACTCAGCGCTCGATCTTAACTTTTTTGGCCACTAGTCCCAGGACAAGTAGCACAGAAAAGTGACTTGGCCTCCAGTTTCCTAGTTGTACAGTTATGGTATAAATAGTTGTTGTAAAATATAGATGAAGCCTATGTACGAACCATATACTAGATGTAGCTTGCTTACCAATGCCCATTCATTAGCCTTAACATTTTTTCCATGAAAAGACGATAGCTTTGAGAGTTTCACACAAACTGTTCAATTCCTGTCAATAGAAATAATAAATATAAATGTACAATAATTCTTACCTCTGTGCATAATATTTGGGCACATCTACCCTTCCACCCTGATGGAAGTGTTTGAGGTGGTTCTCCGCTGATGTCGCTGCTGTTCATCAGCTGCATGCGGCATAACTCTACCTGTTAAGTAAAAAAGTTTGAAAATTATGAATAATATACAATAAGATGTTTTTGATGGATATATACCAAGTCGCGAAGCTTTGTGGTATATACCCACCACTATAGGTACTGACCCTGAGGGGGATAGTTGTTTTATAGTATATACATGTACCAAATCAAGAATAAAATCCAGTTTTAAAATTTTCAAACTGCAGTCTTGCTCGTGAAATGAGACACCATTTTGCGAGTTTTCTGAAAACAGTAAATAGCAACAGCTAACAGTTAAGTGTTTTTAGTATACAGATGTATACCGTTTCCAGGAAACGTTGTCACCCAAAAAGCCTATAAGCTTGAAGCGGATAAAGATAATGGGGCCATCTTAGCTGCTACTGTTTGATCTGAATTCAGACAGTTATTGCAACCACAGGTAAAATCATTAAATTCCAGCATATTTCTAAGCCGTTTTTACTTCTAATAATATTTGACAGAAATTCAAATAAATCTTTACCCATACTCCCTAGCACACCAACTTTGTTGCTTTTTCCAGTGACAACATATCCCGGAAACAGTATACCAACAAGGCAACCTGACAAATTTTCAGCCAGGAAAACAATAAAAGTTCTGTTAAGCCTGGTGCACACTTGCGACATAACGACATAAGAAACATGTCACGCGAACAAAATTTAGTGGTTTCAAGAAGTTGAAGTCGTCAAAAAATAACATAAGATTGCTTTGGTGAAGTAATCTAATGAAGATCCATGGAAAATATTGATTGTTTCAATTATTTTCCCGTACTTTTTTCGTTGCAACATAACGTCCTTTTGTCGTTATGTCGCTAGTGTGCACCAGGCTTTAGCATTTTACACACATGTCAAACCTCACACAAACTTAGTTTTGTTTCTTTGATCTTAGGGAGATCACCGAGATAATTGTTTCTTTAAGTACCTGTTCCCTGTATGTCGTGAAGTGTTGACGCTGAGATGAGTCTTGGTGAATTGAAGCCAAATATACAGCTTGATCCGTACTCAGGCCAGCATAAATCCTGCACATTCTGCCAGAGAAATATTTGTTCTCTGGCTCTTCCTCATGTAGGGCTTGGGTGGCCAAAGTGAGGTGTGTTCCGCCTAAGACCTCATATTTATAATCTCCAACTTTTGCAATGTCGAAGTCTTCCTTTGCAACCTCTTTAACCGCAACAAACAGGTTACCGTATGTTCCCCACGGGTACTTTCTCATGCTTGCCTTCAGCTCTTCTAGAAATGTATCATTTACCCGCCGGAATGGTCTTAGTACGGATGGCAACTCGAGCTGCTCTATAGGTATAAAGTAAGAGCAAACTGAAAAGAAACAAAAAACGTCTGTTAAGCAGTAACAGGACAGGCGGGATGAGAGCAAATGTAAGCATGACATATATAGAATAGGCCGTAAAATGGAAACAGTCAGTTCTTGTCCAATGTCACCTTGCAATAAGATTTTAAAACCAATAGATAGACTGTGGTTGTTTGTCGGCGGCCACCATTTTCGGAAGTGGTGACTAGTCCCCCTCTGCCAAGAGCGCAAAGTTATCCTCTTCAATAAATTAGTGTTTCTTATGTATTTGTGCGAAAAAACCACCCTACCCTCTTCACGTTTAGAAACCCTTCTAAAAAAACAGATATATTTGTTGTTGAAAGTCAGACTGCTCATGGTGAAATGTCGTTTTTTTTTCTATGAATAAGTAGTCTGCTGCGGGGCCCCTGAAGAGTACTACTTACTGTCAACGAGACAGTTGTCAGCGCACAGTACGTTAATCTCGTCGGTGTCCAGCCGTGCCTTTTTAGCTGTTTTATTAGAAGCACTGGGAAGCCGCGACGGTCCGAAAAGTATTTTCTTTGGCCTGGGCGCACCATGGGCATCGGAATGACGGGGCGTTTCTTCTCTCTGATTGTCCGAGATCCCACCGACCGGAGTCGAGGCACTAGCAGCACCAACAGAAGGTCCTGCTGCCAGGTCACCCGTCTGGGGCGAATCCTGCTGGAGAACAACCTGTCGCAAACCAGTACAGATAGCCTCTGTCAAACACTTGACATCTTTGGATCGACAAGTGCTCTTGAAAGGCTCGTGAGAAGAAAATGGATTGAAGAACTTGGCGCGTATGTAGGCAAATCGAAGCTTGTCACGGGTCTTCTCGTCTGCCGTGTTACCATCTACTCGAAACTCCAACTGAAAAGACAATGAGTTCTAAGTTTGAAGAAGACTAATAAACTTTTAAGGCTGGGGTGCTGTACCTTTCTGTAGGGGTTGAAAGCTCAATAAGAATAAAGGATAACGGGTGTGCTTATACGAACAACTGAATAAAGAATTACTGCGCAGTGAATATTTATTAGCTTCCTACCACGATTTTCCGCGATTCGTGAAAAGGGCTGTGTCACGGTCGATTTAACATAAAATTTTATAAAACTGTGCCAGTGGTCTGCATAAAAAACTTTTCTTTTGAAGGTTTCAAACCTTTAACAGTTCAGCCAGGTCCCGATTTACAGGGCAATTCGCAATCCTTTCCACTCCAAATTACACCCCTCTGTAACTGATGGCCAAACCAAGCGGAGCGAAAATTTTGCCTCTCCCCAGTGACTTTAGTTTTAGCCAACCCAAGACCCAACGATTTTGTAAATTTGACCCGGGCAATTTTTTCCTAACCCAATGCGTCCATGCTTCCATTATATGAAAAAAAGTATATTTTAGAAATAGTTGGCAAGACTGGTAAAACACACGCGGGGACTGACCCCCAGCGAAAATGTGTCATGAATTCTCCTGAAAACCTAGTGGGAAGCTAGAGTTGGTCTGTCACAGAGGGGTGTGGAATTATGTCCAACAAACCCAGACAATAATTTGCTCGTTTCATGGGAATTGGACTGCGTTGCATTATATAGGCATTCTTACGTATGATTTTCCAGATTTTGCTGTCAAATTCTCAAGTTTGAAAACTGTTCAGCTTTAACAAAAATGCCATTTTGTAATCCAATTCCATCCGCTTGATAACACACGAAAATGCTCTAAATTTCTGCTTATGTAGCAGTTGGAAGGTTATTTAACAAACCTAGATTATCTTTTTGCTTATTTCTTTTGAATTCCACTGCATTTAGCCCTAAAATCGTGACACTGTCCCTTTTTAAAAGCATGTCTTATCCCGGCCGATGTCTTCATACCCTGCGCCCGTGATTCTCGATTTAACGGTTTTTAGTGCCGTGATTCGTGATCTAAAACGGCAAAATGCCATGAAGCCCAAATATCTAACTTGAAATACTGAAATGAATCACCATAAGGGTATGCTGCGTTGGATACGTTAACTGTTTCAGCTTTCGCGCCGATCAGCTCTCCGTATTCCTCGTTTAACTTGGAACAAACCAGCCTGTTTTTTGCTTTAAACACAGTCGGCTTGCCCTCCACAATTTGAATAGACCAAAGTTTGGTTCCTTCAGGTTTTCCCATCGCGCTTTTAGAACCGTAAGTCAACGTTACAGAAAAAATAGATGTTGTAAAAGCCTAACTGATCAGGAGGTGATTCTGTGACGGTTTTATAGTCATAGTTTGACGGTATCATCAAAGGACCAAGCGCGGCCTGGCAAGGGGGCGGTGTTTGTGGACTTCTGTCAAAGCAGAACTTCCGCTCAAGCAGAATTTCCGTCTCGAATAATAACCAACGGTGATCAAACAGACCCGATCAATCAATTCATCAAGTCCAGGCAAAGTAGGAAAGCTGTGAGCCGCTTTTTGATATAAAGCAAAAAATAGAAACTCATCCCGATTTAAGATTTCGCATGGGATATGTCAAGCTAGATAAGAAGACTTGAGACTTATGAAGTTTATCATTAAAGTTTATTCTCAAAGTTTATTATTATCATTATCGTCATTATCCGGCCGAAGGCAGGATATACAATTTCAGAGCGGCGCATCTCACTCGAGGTTGAGCATAACAAATGCGTTCAAATCAGGACCAACAGATTCGTCATTTGGCATTGCGACATAGGAAACTGTAGACATGGCTAACGGTTTAACTGCTACCGGCCCTCACATTCTTGGGCACAGCACGAGATGCAACTTAGCCTCAGCACAGGATTATGTCTGTGCTGTGTAAAACCATTATAGTTAGTACGGTAAAAGTGACATAAAAGTATTTTCCAGTGTTGAAATAAACGTCTATGTATGCATGTATAACCTTGTTTGATGAAACGTTTTACTTTTACTCTCCACACAAAAAGCTTGTTAGTGAGTGACATTTGCAATAGATCTATTTACAAGGACAATGGGGGGCGGAACTCCTGATAACTCCGCTAAAACCAGCAACTGTTTGGGCTTTGTGCACTGATCTCTCTGCGTGGGAACCGTGAGGCGCGCCGAGAAACCAGTTGCAGGCAAATCTTGAAAGTTTCACCTTATCACGGCATAAGAAAATGGAAGATTTCCAGGAGAATGAGGATAGTTTACAGGTATTGCAAAGTACACCAATCAAGGGAAAGCAGTTATTCAGGGACGTCAAATTCCCGAGCTTGGAAAGCTTTTTAAACAATTCCAACGGTACGTCAGCACTCTGGTTTGGTTTCTCGTTTAAACAACTATTTTGTTTAATACTTTCTTTCGATTTACCATTTTGTTTGCAGATAATAGTATTGAGATTATAGACGAGAGTTATTCCGGTAAGTTGCATCACAGCAAGGTTTTGTGCTCCTCCTCCTGTTCGTGGATTTCCATTTGCACTAAGCCTAAAAGCTGTTAAATATGTTACTGTAAAATTTAGCTTTATTTGCGGGTATGAATCTCAAAGAAGGATAAAATGAAGAAATTGTACTCGATTTGACTTCCATAGACAACATCCAAGACGATGCCCAGGAAACAAGTATTGAAATATTCGATGACGATGACCACGGTAGGTTTTGAACAAGGAGGCTTTAATTATTAATATATATAACCAAAGATTTAGAACACCCTTTTATGTTTCTGTCCTAAAGTTTAGAGAGTTTGTTGTGAAGCGGCAACAAGTACCATCTTATAGAGTACGCTCTTGAAGCGGTGTTTCAGTAAAGTTTCAGGTACGAGTCTTTGGAAGGAATACGCGCAAAATAAGATCTTCTCATGAAAGACAACGATTACACCCGACCCGAGACTATTTATAATTTGATTTATCGCGGCCGCGAATCGCTCGGCCCCTTATGATTTGCTTAAAACTCTTTTAAATACCTCATTGGTACGTATCCTGCTATGAGATCTATCCTATTTCAAGAACATATCCGTAAAAGAACATTACCAGCCTCAAACTGCCCCAAAAGGGATTTCTGCAATCCTTCCGGAGGTATCTAATGGTCTGTCCCTAAATTTTGTCACTTTTTGCTGCGCGTTTTATGTCGAGGCATTGTTTAGAGGTTTAAAAGAAAGAGAGAATTTATTTGCCGCGCTTTTTATAGAACGAGACAATTTGAAATAGCAGGCATGTTGACGCAAAGAAAAGCTTGAAGGCGGCTTTATAGAAAGAGGGGATTTGTTTGGCACTATTTGCCGCGCGTTTTATAAACAATATGCAATTTAAAAAGGCAACTTTGTTGATTAAGTGAAAACTTTGAAGGCCGCTTTGTAGAACGAAAAAATGTATTTGCAACGGGTTTTATAGAAATTGCATGCATGTTTGATAAAGGGAAAATTTTTAAGGCGGCTTTAAAGAACAAGATAATTTTATTTGCCACGTGTTTTATATATTGATTCAATGCAAAGTCTTAAGGCATAGTTAGTAACTAACTATGCTGATCCTATACAAATCTATCTGAAGAATCTGTTTTTCCTGATGGGATTCTAAGGGTTGGTTTAGTGCAGTTTTCACTTCAACATAAGCGTTAGCATAAGGATCAAAGGCTTCCGTTCTTCTTATGCTTATGCTTACATCGCTTATGTCGTAGTGAAAACCATAACCCTTAATTTCCGAATAACCACTTTCAACATCCCAAAAATCCCACAAAACCTAAAAATCTGTAGAACCAGCCGACGGGGTGCTTCAAGAGAGTTTACCTAAAACGGGGTGCTTGAGACTCCTCTGATCTTTTGTCGGATATGTAGCATTTTGTTACCGGAAGTTAGAAACTTTGTATTTTTGTCATTTTAAAAAATACTAAGTTTCCTAAGCGAACTGCTCTGTTGTTTTTCAGGATTTTTCGGATTACAAAATCCTATTGCTGGTTCATTTCTGGACATAAGTGACACTATTGGCAGAAAGTCTAGTCGACCATGAGGCGACTGACTGTATTAAAATAATGCCTGTGTATCTTTGTGCAGACTTTCCAGCAGGTGACCAGGATGAAACAAGCATTGAAATATTTGATGGTGGGTAATGAATAGCATAATTATATCATGCACATTCATTGTCCCTTTCCAATGGTGGTGCAGGACCATAAAAGGTTGGGGTGCTCATTAGTAAGGAAGTATGGGAAGAGTGAAAACACAAAATACAGTAAATGTATGAAAATTTGACGAAAAGTGGGGGTGCTCGAGCACCCCCTGCCAGCCCGGGTCTGCCACCTACTGTATGCTTTCGTCATACGAATACACTGAAATGTATCTGTTAAAATTATATGTGAAATGATTTTGCTAACGGTTTCTTGTACCATCGTTTTCCAGAAAGCTGTGACTCAACACGAACTGAAGATTTGGATGAAAGCAATGAATGTGGTAAGTCTCCTCTCCCATCAATTTAGTCCATCATTTGATAGTTAGACCCAGAACAAATTCATGCAAATGACGTTTCTGCCGTTCAAGTCCAATAAAATGGCTTATAGGCCTTTATCACGCAATATTGATTAATAATATATAATAGTTATCACAAAATGGAATCCAGTTTTCAATTTTACACATCCGTATTAGTAAAACTGCAAAGTTTGGTGAAGATTGGTTGAATACTGGCTGAGATATGGATATTCAAAACTTTGTATTCTCGACTGCTTATTTTTTACAAAGAAATGTATGGGAAAATACATTGTAACGAGGGTGGATGGGCATCATGCCCGTCCAGCCTCATGACTTGACATATTATTTGCCCATACATTTCTTTGTAAAAAGTAATCCAGAATACAAAGTCTTGAAAATTCATATCTCAGCCAGTTTCAAAGTAATTCTTTTGAAACTTTGCAGTTTTACTAAATATGGATGTGTAGCTGAATTGAAAACAATAAAATGAATTGAAAACTGGATTCTATGTTCTGATAACTATTATATATTATTAACCAATATTGCATGATAAAGGCCTATTTTGTGAGGTGTGCAGCACTTATTACTTTCGTTCACGATGTTCTTGTCTTCCAAAAATTATTATTTGACAATAAAATGTTTCATCTGTCTCTTTTAGCTGTACCTTCAGAACCAGAAAACACAAGTGGTGGTAGTCCAGCATGTCCAAGAACATCAACATCATTGCCTTCTGTATTATCACACTGTGAAGCTGAAGACCAGAATGTCTGCAGATCAGACCACTTAACTGATGAAACATCAGAGATTGCTGATACTCCTTGTGAAAGTAAAGGTAAAATATCATTTTAACTTGTCCAGGTGATTGTACAATGTACACCATTAACACCATCAACATCTTCTATTTTCCTGAAATTGAAAAACACTGTAGTTGCAGTAATGAATGCCTGCTGGCCAGCATTTTCTTCATGAAACATGGACCAGCATGCTCTGTGACTGATAAAATCATGATAAACAAAACCAGTCCTGAATATACTAATTTCCCCAAGGCTCAGGGAGAAAAAAAAAGAACTAATTAATTATTAATTTTTCGATGCAGATGCGGTTTCTTTTGTGTTACTCTCTGGATTACATATTATTTTCTGTAATTCCCCTTTATCCATCTGAACCCCCTCCATCTGCAATTTCCAGATTTAAATAAATTAAGGTTACCCTGTGAATGTAAGGCAAAATGCTGCTGTGGTGGGGCATGTACTTTTTCAGGAATTACACAAGTATAATAATCTAAATGATAGGACACCTGTTCATTATTCACAACATGCAGATACATGTACCTTGAGGAAGTTCAGGTAAACAGGAATGCTCCCGTAATAAGATTATGAAGGCCAAAAAAAGGGCTGATTTCACGAAAACTAGGTGGATCCCTTTTATACAAGCGAATGAGCTTTATACAACTTTGATTTTCAGATGATGCACTCTCGGACCCTTTATTCTGGAATGGCAAAAGAACATTTATCCATATCAACAATGCTGATGAAACCAGAAAGATTATTCATACATTACAGTTGCATGGTGCAATTATAGTAGATTTCTTGGATAAAAGAATTGATGTTATTGTTCTTGGGACAAAACCTTTAAGAAACCAAGTGAAATTTCCCAGAACACAGCCGGAGGTCCCTAGTATTACTACAAAACTCAAAGCCTGTGTGTGGATCATCATCAATTGAATCCTTTGCAACTAAATGGAAAATACCAATAGTTAATGCTTCAAATATTTCATGTACAAGAGTGTTTTCCAAGAAACAGTGTCCAAAAGCAAATAATCAAATGAAATTCTGCCAAAGACTACAAAAACCATACATAAAAGTAGAGGATCAGTCAAACTTACACAGACCCATTCACAAGGACTTTTCACGGTTTCCATACATGAACTTTATGTCCCCTATTCCAAGCAGTCCTTTTAATGAGTGGTATAAAAAGGAAATTAACTTTCAAAGAACAAGGAACCAAACCCAAGGATACAAAAAAAAAACAAGAAACTGCAAGACTTCATTGGTGTAGCTTGTGCAACATTAACTACAAAGAAGCACTTAATTCACATCTGAATTCATCCCTACACAGAAGCAATGCCAATGATAGTTCTAGATATGAAGTATTAGACAAGCTGATTAAGCAAGGAGGCAGTTTATCTGATTTTGTCCAACGAGTTAAAGATAGGCATAAGAACGTTTAGCCACACTGATATCGGCGTTTAGCCACTGATGTAGGCATGCATTAAAATACTTTCTATTGCAGTTACATAAACATTTAAAATCACATGACCAAAGCATAAAGATACACAGGATAACCATCAAATGCAGTGTGTTATAGAACTCAATGGTATGTGAATCGACCAAACTGTATCGCTTGGTATTTAATTCATTTTTTTTAAAATAATATTTAACAACCACCCTGACCAGAGTCTGTATGGGTTTTTCAGTTTTTTTGTTGAGTTATGTGGAATGCCTTTGGTTCAGGTGGTATTATGAAAGTGCATGCCTTTTGTCACTGAATCCAAGATGGCTGCCACAATCACTACGATAAAAACAGCATATGCCTGCAAGCATGGTACACTATATAGTGTTATATGCTGTCTAAATGACGGATGGGCAAAAGGACTACATCTGTTTGAGTACCCTGTGTATCTTTACAGCTCAGTTATTAGCAGTTTTAACTTCCAAGATGGTGTCTGATTTGAGGGAACCCGGGGTTGCTTTCCATTTACCAAACATTTTTGGTATGACATGTGAGAAATCAAATGGAAAGCTTGTCCAAGAAACCGGTAATTTCGATAATTTTTGGAAAACACTTTCCATTTGACATCTTCCCGGTTTTCCCCCGGAAACACGCTTTCCATTTGATATAAAAAATGTGTGATAAATGGAAAGCACTCCGTCCTGTCTCAATTCTCAGTTGAGACCCTCACATGACTTTTCGGTTTGAACCGTTCCATTTGAACACAGGAATTACTGGAAACACTAACCTAAATTTTTTGGTAAATGGAAAGCACCCCAAGGTGTAATAACGTTCAGTTCTGTTTTTAACATGTTTTGTTCTACCATCCAAACAAAAGAAGCTTGTGATCCATGGCATGTCTATTTTGCAGGTTGCAGGTAGCAGGTAGCAGTTTTTTTTTACAAAACCCAATAAAATTAAGCCATTAATTTTCAGAGATTCGAGTTGTTTACGCAGAAATCGATCCCAGAGCTGAGTTTTGAGACAAAATAAAAGTAGCCAATCACAAGCAAGCTTAACTTTCCCACAGTAATTCATATTCAAGCCTAAACATAGCATAATTGCTTGGACTTGTTTCGGCGGGGGGAAATAATGGGATTGTTTTTCCAGCCAAGAAGTCAACCTGTGTTTTGTCGGATTTTTTGCATTAAAACAATATCCGAATCTCTGAAAAGTTTTAGCTCATTGTTATTGGGTTTTGCTAGCTGCTACCTGCAAAATAGACACGCCCTGTGACGCACCTTGTGAATAATACACCGGTTCTTACAGTGCAGGAAGGCAATCTTCAAGGCCGGTACTTAGGGGTAGTACATTTGGCTTAGAGGGATTTTTAGCTCTATCAAAAACTTAAGCAAGGAGGGAGAGTACAAAAGATGGACACCTGGTCCATGGTCCACCCCTTAAAATTGCTAATAGGTAGCAAAAGAAAAGTAGTAAATTTGTTACTTAAGTTACTTACTTTAACTTAAGTAAGTTAACTTTACATGCAGTTTCACTTCGCCGCTCTTTCGACCGCCATCTTGGAATTATATCATCTGCTGACGAGACGAGGACCTCGCATGTGAGAAACATGGCGTTTCAGAGCGTAGCGGCTCAGATATTTATCGAACAAGAAATAAACACATCAATTCAAAATGTTAGTCTATAAGTTCGAGGTTTTTATGTCTATTTTTTCCCCCCTCGTGGGTTCATGGGTACCGGTATGAGCCTTCATTGGGAATGGTCAGCAGATTATTTAACTCCAAGATGGCGGTCGAAACCGCTGCAAGAAAGGTGAAACGTGCGAGATAAGTCGAGGTATGTCCGTCTATATACAGATTTACTTTTTTATTTGCTCTTAAACAGTTTCTAGAGGTGTACCCTGGTCCCAGGGTGAAGTTTCCGTGTTTCGAACCGAGTTTCGTCGTATTTGGGTTATTTCGATGGTAGCTCGTTTTGCCTCAGTGATTCTAGTCGGGAACACTCACTAGGATTCTCAGTTCTATCAATCAAAAACGTCAGTCCCAAAGGCGGAGCTTCGGACCTCTTATCATTGAATGATGAATAAGTGCCTTCATCGTATTATTATTCATTCATGCCATTATCTCGGTTGTGATTGGCTTAAGCCTGGTGCACACTAGCGACATAACGACATAACGACATAAGGACGTTATGTTGCAACGAAAAAAGCACGGGAAAAAATTGAAAAAATCTATATTTTCCATGGATCTTCATTAGATTACTTCAGCAAAGCAATCTTATGTTATTTTTTGTCGACTTCAACTTCTTGAAACCACTAAATTTTGTTTGCGTGACATTTTTCTTATGTTGTTATGTCGCAAGTGTGCACCAGGCTTAAGAGTATGCAGCAAAACCTTGTTGGCTAGGGTGAAGTTTCAGCAAGAAACAGACAAAGACTAGAATCACTGTCCTCAAAGGCAAATATGACTTCAAACTTGGTTCGAAAACACGGAAACTTCACCCTGGAACGCTGGTAGTAGGGGTGATCCAAGGGGCTCTCTCCACACAAAAAGGTGTGTTCAGGTTAAGCTAAATCCCAAAAAACATTTTTTGGAATTCTGAACACTTCGCATTCTGTGTCTTGGGGCTTCATCTTTTCACTTGAATGAGTTTCTGCAGAGGCGATGAAATTATGTTTACATAATCTCCTTATACATTATTAGTTTCTTCCATTTTACAGATAAAATCCCTTACAACACTTGTGGTATTGTGTTAAATAAATCACAGTCTGCACACAGGAATAGACATTTTATTTGACCGCATCAGTTAAGCTATAGACAATTATTATTTCAATAAGGATGGCATCAGTTTCAATTTCATTTTCATTATCTATGAAATTCCTGTTCAACAGGGTGCTCTGTTAAACAACCAAGAGATGATGGCACCATACTTTGGCTTTTGTCTGTGACATGCTGCCCTAAAAAGTGCTTGAGGAAGTTGTCAGTAGAAGATGTAGAGCACACAGAAATAGTCATCAAGCAGCTGTCTCAAACAGAAAAACGAAATTATCTCCTAGATTACATCTCAAAGCACTGTAATGACAGTGAAGGGCATCACTCAATTGAGTTTATCATCAAGGCAAGAAAGTTTGCAGAGAAGCTTGGTTACTTGCACATGACATAAAGAAGAAAACATTTAACCAACTATTAGATAAGTACAAAAATGGTACTTTTGTTGTTGAGCATGGAAACAAGGGCAAGTCCAAACTAAGAGAGAAAACAAAGGAGTGCATTGCTTGGCTACAGTTTTTCATAACATGTGTTGGTCAACATCAACCAGATAACAAGACAATCCACCTGCCCTCATGCTTCACCATTCTATCTATATACAAGCAAATGGTTGAGGAGAATGAAACATTCAAAACAACATCAGTGAGTCTCTCCAGCTTCTACAGCATATTTCATGAACACTTCCCCGATGTGAAGATTCCCAAGGTAAGAAATAATGTTATTAGTCTACAGTATGTTAAAATCATATCTCTTTGGTGTCATTTTTTGTATTGCACAAGTGAGTTTTAAGCAAAGAATCAAAGCTGCATTTAGAGCTTTAATTTGGAAAAACTCACAAGTGAAATTATTTCCAAATGTGATGAGAAGGTCATGGAATTCACAGAATGGTGGGACACCAAGCAAAATAAATTGTTGTCCCTATTCATCACAAGGACCTGGAAATATAGTTCTATAAAGCTTACATGCATATACGGGTAGCCCAACAGAATCAGTTGCATGCTTGACAAAGAGCACCACAAATTATTTGATATCTCAAAGTTTTGAAAATTGACTGTTGGTGCTAGAATATCACGTTAAGAAACAAAGTTTTAAGAACTTCCTCAAACTCGAGCTAACTTTAATGTTGTTTCCATCAAATATTTAATATTTTTGCAGTTTATCACTCACAGAACATCTCCAAAAGCCTGCTAAAACAAGTTTCATTCACATTTGGCCAAGTATTTCTTCCCTTCCCTTTGTTCATGATTGTGACTTAACATACAGCTGTATCACAGTCAATTTTCGAAATTATGTTTTGAAATCCCTTACAAAACAGAAATATATTTTGCATATATTCTTCATATATTCTGTTATATGTCACATATATGCTACATATATTTTGCTACTGACATATATTTCACATACATTGGGCCACATATATGAAGCATATATGCAAAAGGTAGGGCAAGATTTATAATGGGGTCATATATATGTCACTTATAGAAAACATATATGTCAGATGTAGGCAGATTTCTATAAGCATAAACAAGAGAAGTTTTAAAATTTCATATACGTGAACAGATGATGTGAAAATACTAATGCGTTTTTTTTTTCAAGCAAAAAGAAAAATTAACAAACTGCTTCTCAAATTATTTCTTGAAACTACTTCTATTTGATAAGGTAACAATTCATTCTGGCGTATTATCTGATATAATCGCACACATTTTGTCGATTTATTAAAAAAAAACACGAAATTGCAAAGCGCCGGTTTTAACCCCTAAGAAGTACGGCGGTCAATGGCACCAGTGTGGACAGATGATTATATTATGATGATTATTTCTCGAAACCATTTCTTTTTCATGCCGTTATTCAAAAATAATTTTCATTTTGATTTTTAAAAAACTAGAATCTGCTAGAATCCTGCGCCGCATTGCAATGAACTTAATAAAAGCTAAAGTAGATGATTAGAGTGATATGCTCGAGCGGAACCTGGGCCGACTCCATCTCGCATCTGATTGGCTCCATAAAAGGCGCATTCAATTAAATTCGTTAACGCTCGTGGCTCTTATTTCGTTTAAACGTTATACACGGAATCATGGTTGCTGGAGCTCTCTTGAATACGGCATTATTTCTTTCAAATGTGATGCCCTGAAAACACTCAGTTGATCATCGTCCTAGTACATAATTGTTTTCTGGCGTTTTCTTGAGGGTACTACCGATGAAAAGCATTAAGGTATTACTTCTTTGTTGAGGTGAGTAACAGCGCGGGGCTGTAACGTGTCTTGTTGTGCCGGGATAAACTACCACTAGAAGTTACACTATGGGCCGTAATATTGCAAGAAAAAAAACCATAATCTTTAAAATGCAGTTCGTTTACATGTAAGACTGTTTTATTCACCTCATTTCAAGCATTGTATATCCCTTCCTGCACGATCTGCGTATATTTACCGGCGGCTCTCTCGAACCGGCGGCTCTGTTACTAGTAGTCAATGAACTGAAGCAAACCATTGTACTACTTTATTAAACTGGCCTTTTGTCCAATTAAGTTTACTTCTAACATTCGTAACTAGAAGATTAGTTGCCTTTTGTCATGTTTATTGGGTATAAGAGTACACTATATTGTTGTCGATAAACTCGCTAGTGTCTAGTGTTATTTGAACTCGCGTTCCGCATGAGCTTATTACTTACGCTCGCAAATTCGATCATTTAAATGAACTTACTTTCTTACCTTTCAACTGTGTTGAATATTCCCCTCAAAAATGGATAGTAAGGGTTTGCCATATTCGATTGATAAAGGCTACATTTGTATGGTTTCTGCTACCGCGATTTCCGCGCATCAGTTTATAATTAAATGCGCGCTGTAGCTGATTTCGACACTTCACAGCTCCAAGGAAAGAAACTGCCATATCATGCGTTTCCGGTTTATAGAAAGTTTTAGCTGTAAACCTCTGAGAACTAATCATCAGCTCATGATACTCTATATGCCTAGAAACTAGTGTTTTCTTTTATTATGTTTTATAAAAGAACGTCCTTGGAATATCACGCAAACTACATGTCGCGGCTATGTTCTGGGTTTTAGTGGTGTGACAATAAACAATCGGGAACTAATTGGATTTTTTACATTACATTTTTACAAAGTAATTTTCGACAGGTTCACCTATTAAAAGAAAACTGAAATGGCTGCGTTGCTCGGATTATTACAAAACCGTACAAAAACATGGCAAATATCCATAGCTTTTTATTCGCTCGAAAGTTATATTTTCCAAGTCAAAAGTTGCCCAATCACTGGTTGTTGTGCAGGTTTTATAAATCTTTCTTACACAGACTGCGGTGTAGTTTGTTATTGGGGTTATTTCATGTTTGACTATTTTTTTTTTCTCAGCATAACTATATACTTTTAACAGCGTAGCGGGATTCAATGGCTTTATAAGGCTCAGGAGACGACGACCAGCAACTTTTTTAAGTGTCGCGTTAATTCAACATTTGGCTTTCAGCCTCGTAAAAACGTGTATAAAGGTATTTATTGTTTAATAATTTAATGATACAGATAAAAAGTAGTTAAATGGTATCGCCCTTGCTCTTCAATAATTTCCTTGGCTTCAGTGTAGTGTAATTTCTATTCTAAACATGTTAAAAGCTTTATTTTATATTTTCCTTGAATGAGGGGTTTAGAGTATAACTCTGATGCTCAATATATACGCAAATCACGTTGCTTAAAGGAAGAACATGCAGTTCCGATTGACCCTCGAAGCTTACCAAGAAGACACAGGGAATTGATTTGGTAGATATATATAAAACATGCTCCCTAAATAAGCGTAACGAACTCGTGTCAGCAGGTCGGAACCGGGAAAAGGCGCTACAGCGCAACGGCTAAACAAACAAAAGTGTTTAAATACTGCGATAGGATATGAATAAAACACTTCTGACGAGTGGGTTCCCAGAACCTTACGAAAAAGGCCTATCGAACCACCCAGCCTGTATGTTTTGATTTTCCCTAAAAGCTTGTACTAAAGCTCTGCCACCGGTATCGAGCACTTTGTTGGAAGTGACTGCGAAAAAACACACATATATATAAAACATATATTCCAAGTATATGTGCCACATACACAATATGTGAAATATATTTAACCTATGTGCCAAAATTGGGCCAAATTCCGATATGTGACATATCTTTTACATATATGCCACATATAAATTTCGCATATATTTGACATATATGCGGTCATATATGTGACATATCTTTTGAAATATATTTGACATATGTATGCAAAATATATTTCTGTTTTGTAAGGGATATCCCAAATCCTGTTTTGCTCAGCGTTTTGGTTTGATGTAATCCACCTACCACCTTCCTCTTGTTAATTTCTTAGCAATTTATGCAACTTCCTGTAATGATAATTGTAATGCCATGGAACATAAGCAGCTGCAAGTCATTAGTTCATTCCATAATGATTTTAATGTCATCTTCATTCTAGGAAAACCGCTTCACTAAGTGCACAACTTGCACGAAGCACAAAGAAGAAAAGGAAAAAACCTTTGACAAGAGGAAAAGACAGGAAATCGATAAGCTTCTGAAGAGTCACATGGAATTGGTGTGGTATGTACAGAATATTTGAAAACAACTTGAGCTTTGGGTGGAAAATATGTATGGTTCATAGTGTAGGGTATGTTCAATGTTCTAGGGTGTGTTCAAATGGGATAAGTGTGTCCCTGGGGATTAATGTAAGGAACAATAGGCTTAGCAATTGTCTACAGTATTAGCTTTCAGAAAAGTCAGGTTTTACAAGATCTAATGAAACCCACTACACAATCCCCTTCAAGCATGTGTGATTAATTTCATGAACAGGACCTCTACTAGAACAGGACCTCTAATAGAAGATATTATACACTTAATGACTGCTCCCGAGGGAAACATCAGTTTTGTTTCCCGAGAATCTCAATGTTTCCCGAGACGAAGTCGAGGGAAACATCGAGATTCGAGGGAAACAAAACTGGTGTTTCCCGAGGGTGCAGTCATTAAGTGTTTTGTTATATAGCAAAAAATAAACGTCAATTATTAAATCAAAACAATGTATTTCAAGAACGAAAGAGAAGTTGCAAAGTGTGTGCGCGACTGCATCATGTAAAATAAAAACACTCCTAAAATCTCACAGTTTTCTTGCATTAGCAAAAACTTATCAAAATTAGCAAAGGTTTTTAAAGAGACACGCGTGTTTACAATAAACTTCTATTTTTCCCACTCTCAAACGCGACGCACGAAAGCAATATTCCCCGACCGGTCAATAATTTTTAGAAATATTGACTGATCGGGGAATATTTGATTTGTTCTTCACCACGTGACCTTGATTTAGCCAATAAGAGCGCGTGCTCGGTTGGAGTGAGCACTCGCTATATAACAACTTCAATTATTTAAAACATTTCCTCTGTTGAAGGAGGGAAAGGCGTGTGTACTATCTGCACCGATACAAAGCAAGGCGATACCCCAACAAGTACCTAACAATCATTGATGATGGCATGGATAAGAAAAGCACATCAGTCCCAAGAGTGAGAATACAAACCAAGGCCAACTGTAATCTGGCTACCCTTGGCACTCATCTTGTTGGTGGCATCTTCCACAGTGGCCAGTCAGTTGCTGGGAAGGATGTGTTTGGCTCATTTGACTTATACCAGTGGAAGCATGACTCCATCTTACTGTCTCTGTGCTGCTTTCGATGATACTAAAATGGACTGAATTATACAAATTACCACCAGTGTTGTATCTACAACTTGACAACTGTGTTAAGGAGAATAAAAATCAATACCTGATGTGGACACTGGCTTTACTTATTGAGCTTGAAGTGTTTCAGAAGGTAATTTTTATATATTACTGTATTTAACATCTTGATAATGTTGTGGATAAGAAGTTCCTTTCAACCAACTATTGAATATTTGTTTCAGACTCTGCAGACTCTTCTTTTAGCTTACCTAACAAAAAGCTACATTGTACCGATACAGATGTAAGAAAGACATTACACACATCCCAGGAGAAAAACTCCCTGAGTGTTATCTTCCTGCATCTGGCTCTTAGTCCAGTAGGGCTTTCTAGAAATGCATGCCTCAGTTCATTTGGGCTATAGCATGTTATCCATGTCACAATATGAATTTCAGACCCATAAGAACTACATGTGCTTTTCATACTTACTGCTACTTATAATAAGTACTACTAATAATATCATACCTGCCAACTCTCACAGTTAACACTGGAGACTCCCGGTTTTACCCTCAGTCTCCATTGAAAAAATTGAAACTTTCCATGTAAATATATTTTATACGTATATTTCCTTGTGATTTTCTCATATAGTTGTTGTATTGAGAAAAAAATATCCTGGTTTGGGGGATTTCAGGGCTGGCAGGTATGTAATATTAATGTCTTAATGTTTTATTATAATTATAATTATAATTATACAAACAAAGAACTCCATCTGCGACTATTGCATATGAAAATAACAATTATTTCTGGACTTGTTTGCAAAGTACAAAGGCATTTTCATATTCTTTAGGTACGCATGAACTTTCTTCCTGTTGGCCATACCCATGAAGACATTGATGCTGTTTTTGGTGTATACTCCAAACATCTTCGTCAAAGTGACATCTACTCTCTTGAAGGTTAGATATACATAGAATAAAAAGTAGCTCCCTGAAAGAAAATTTAATTTTGTATATTTTTGAAAAATCTAAATAGCCAATTCCTTGATTCATTTTATAATGCTTGATGTGCGCACTGGGTGACCCAAGGGTGGTTCCATGGATCCTCCCTCACCAGGTACACGATTGGAATAGACAGGGCTACTTGTCTGCAAAATTGCAAAATCTTTACCCTTAGGGATAGCAAATTAGATGCATTGAACAGCAAATTTTACAGATAGCAAATAAAACAAAATTTCAGTTTTCCTGAATTTTATTTTGATGATTAATATGGATAATTAAGAAACAGCCATTGCGTGCATCTTGGTTCTAGTGACTTATGATGTGATGTGTCAGTATCAATATCTGGGCCACATGATTGGCACAAAACCCATCCCAAAACTGCATCCCCCCCCCCCCCCCCCTCCATGCGCATGCCCTTCCATATTTGTTTTTTAACAAGCTTGTTTACAGATTACAGAATGCATTCAGATGCTGCATGTCATCTGTTAAGGTGTATCCTTTCTTGCTGCAAGTGGTATACAATATCAAAGACTGGCTTGATCCCCATGGAGAACAGCTTCATCAGCACACATATCCAAAGTGCTTTAAGTTTGTGAGGAATGAGGATGGCAAGTGTGAAATGTTCTATAGGAACTATTCGCACATGAAATGGGAAGGACCTCAAATATTACTAAGGTATGCACTGTGCTAAAATGAGTTTGAATTCATATACAGTCGAAGCTCTCTGTGCGATCGCTCTTGTAAGCGACCAACACCTATTGTTCAAGTAGAAAGCCGCTTGGTGGTCGCTTATGAGAGCCGTTCTCGTAAGCAACCAGCTCCGTTAACGACCGAAATGTTCAGTTAACGAGGGGGTCGCTTACCAGAGCTTCGACTGTATAACATTAGATGGTTTTACAAAACAGTTAAGATGTATCTTCAACCTTCGATGGTAAACCATCAGTGTAGAAAAACTATTTCTCTATTTTTTAATGAGTTGTGTGAACAAAAGAAACCCTCTGGTGCCCACAGGTATACACTGGCATAGCAAGGTCCCAAAATTTTGTATAACACATATGAAACAAATGAGAAAAAAAACGCTAACCCTTCCTCTTCACATTGGGCACACTTTTGCTCAGTAGCTGCTATATCATTAATTAGAAAACTAAACCTGATACAACTTTGTTTCATAGTCAATCCCCGGGGGGGGTTCTCCCAAGTAAGAGTGATAGGGGTGCTCGTCGGGACATAGGAAAATATACCCTAAAAAATACCAGGACATAAAAAATCCACCCCCTAAAAAATACTTATAAAACAAAATGACCCCTAAAAAATACCAACAATAAACCTTTTTTGTGATTGTTCATTGTTTCTTATCTCAAAACAGGCCATTTTTTAGAGCTATAAATGAACAAAGAAACCCAGAAACGTTTTGCTTGGTTTGTGACCCTTTCATTCATTTGCGTACCCCTAAAAAATACCATGTATTAGTGAAAACCACAACGTTTCTCCGATACACCCTAAAAATACTGGAGAGTCGATTTTGACCCCTAAAAATACGACGAGCACCCCTATCAGGTCGACATGTGAAGAACCCCCCCCGGGAGTCAATCCCTACTAGAAAGCCTGAACTCCTCCGACCTACCCTTGAAAAAGTTGACCTGCCTCGTTTGGTTGCTGACGTTGAGAAATTCAAAGAGCATTACCCAGGAGGAGTCTATGAAGTATGGAAAAACTGGTTGGAGACCGCAGGCCAGCTTACCCATCTCCCAGAGTTGTACCAGTGCCCTATAGAAATGCTAAAGTCCTGTCAAAAAGTAAGACCTGCAGCAAGTGACATTGAAGTTCCTGACAACCTTGTAGCACTGCAGGAAAAAGAAACTCAGGAAACAAGACTGGTAAGTGGTGGACAAGACTCCAAGCCACACCTACAATTGAAATTGATATACACGTGCAATCATGCAGAGTAATAAGCACTCCATTTCATATTTAGTCACAAGTGCATGTAGTGTTAATAGTGCTTTGCCTGGTTGAATATCCTATTTCATGTAAATTTATACAGGAGCAAAAAATACTAGACCGATCCTTTTAGAATAGTAGACCTTATTATGTTTCTTCTTGTTCAGATATACACTGGGGCATACAGACGAGTTCAACAGAACCCTGTTCAATTTGTTGAGGATTACACAGGCTCAGCGATTGAGGTGGACAAATTTGCTGCTGTTTTGCTCAGTGATGCCAGATATGATCCTTGTATTGTTAAGGTATTAGGGTTAGAGGAAGACAAAGTTAGAATCCGATACTGGAAGGGAAGTACAAGGCAAGTTTAAGGCCTTGAATACTCGACGCAATAGGGAAGAAGTGGCCTGGACAGACCTTCTTCCAAAAACAAGCATAATATTGCATTCTTTTAATTTGACGAAAGCAATATGCTGTTTCCAAGTACAAGAAGTTATTTGAAAACTGAGTATACTAGACTAAGAGAAACAGAACATTTACAAGTGGAAATTGGACACTGAGCTCTGGACAGTAAAAACGTAAATAGAGGTTCTCATAAACCATTTTTAGCATTAAAACTTTTGTTTACTGAGTCTGAGGGAAGCAGTGTATTTTGAGGTCGGCAGAGCTGAGGAAACCCACCATATTCAATGTGTAGAAGTCGTGTGAGATTGCGGTACCCTAATCAGACACATTCATGATATCAAATTATTCCAGTGACTACTGAGGGAGAGTTGAGCCATCAGTGGTTTAGAAACAAAATATACTGATTTTGCAAGGTTCAACAATTAAACAATTGCTTTTATATTATCATGACAAGGTAGGGAAGGTTAATAAGAAGTCCCAGGCCCCCCTGTTTTTAACCACCCAAAATTTCAAAATGTATAGGAAAATTAGCAAATAGCCATTCCGGTTTTAATTTATACCCAGATTCTATATGAGAGGGGCACAGTGGCAAGCATCCATAATTATTAGTTTAAGTTATCAGCAATATAACCTTAAAATATAATGTCTTGCTTATAAAGTGTTTTATTAAAATGGACAGATGGGCATCCTTCTAGCCTGAAAAGGAAACATGTGTATTCTACTTTGCTTATCAAACAGCTGAGTCAAAATATTACTAAAATCCAAGTACTTATTATTACTAAAGCCTTATGAATTTCGTGGTCTCTCATTCTGGCCTCACACGTGTACAGTAGGAGGGTCTGAAATTCATACTTCACTTATTACGGTACTTAGAGGGTCTGAAATTCAGACATTGTGTTATTATGGTCAGAGGGTCTGAAATTCAGACAATGACAATGTGTTATTACGGTAAGACTGAAAGTCTGAAATTCAGACAATGTGTTATTACTGTAAGAAGGTCTGAAATTCAGACAATGTGTTATTACTGTAAGAAGGTCTGAATGCAGACATTGTGTTATTGCGGTAAAAGGGTCCGAATTCAGACATTGTGTTATTGCAGTAAGAGGGTCCGAAATTCAGACATTGTGTTATTGCGGTAAGAGGGTCCGAAATTCAGACATTGTGTTATTGCGGTAGGGTCCGAAATTCAGACATTGTGTTATTGCGGTAAGAGGGTCCGAAATTCAGACATTGTGTTATTGCGGCAAAGAGGGTCCGAACCTCAGACATTGTGTTATTGCGGTAAGAGGGTCCGAAATTCAGACATTGTGTTATGCGGTAAGAGGGTGGAAATTCAGACATTGTGTTATTGCGGAAAGAGGGTCGGAAATTCAGACCACATTGGATAAACAGTAAGGGGTCTAAATTCAGACCATGCTAAATTTTTATACAGTCATTGGGTCTGAAATTCAAACCTTATTTGATTACGGTAAGAGGTCTGAAATTCAGAGCTCGTAAGATTATGGTAAGAGGGTATGGCATTCAGACCTTGTATTACGGTAAGAGGGTCTGAAATTCGGACTCTATTAGATGCGGTAGAAGAAAACTACAAAATGAGGAGTTTCGTCATACAATTTTTCTGCCTTTGCAGAAATCAACTATCAGTGCAATGATTTTTTCTTCTAAAATCGAAGTATGTGCAAGTAACCATTTTCAATGTACGTAATTCTCATGAAAATGCACTTATTGCTAAAACGAGCTGTCTAACGCATACCGTTTTTAGCTCGATTTTGGGGCTGAAACGATACTCTGCTACATAATTTTTGTCATTCTGATGGAATGTTGCAAACAATCCAGACTTTTGCCAAATTCTGTGCAAGTCCAGCATTTTACAACATAATTTTCTAATTTGGAAATCCCAAATTAATTTGGAAGACGTTCTAATTAATGTTGTTTATTATTGCATTTTGAAATTATGGGTGCATTCTGTGATCAGATTGCCTGACAAGAGTGTCATTTTTTCCCTAAATTGCACCATGATAAACTATTCAGGCCTTCAAATGATCATTTCTCAAAAATTAGACAAAACGATAGGGCATCTAGAGAAAATATAGGACAAATATAGGGATGTAGGACATATTGGTAAAACTTTATATTCTCTACGCAACCTATGCACAATAAGACATTTTAATGCTTAAAAGCTCAATACTTTCAGCACATCAACATTTGAAGTGAAAATAACGATGCAGGGCCCAACATGAACTTTTTTCAAGGGGTGCGAATGGTGCTTAAATAAAAAAATTCTTTTAGAATCTGGTCGCCACCGTTTTCACTTTTGTTTGTTAAAAGAAAGAGGTTTTTCGTTAGCTCTAAAAGTCCTTGAGCTATTGTTGTAGCACTGTTTCAGGTTTATTCCTTTTAGGGCCTTTTCTTTGCTTCAGAATACAGTGATTTGGCAGCATGTAGCTCCTGGTCTTTTGTTTTTCACACTTTAGTACATACAGGCCATACCAAGCCTCAAAAAAATGGGGGGCATGACATATAAAAACACAAGGCAGTTTTTAGGGAAAATTTAGAGCCCAGCATGTGAAATTACAGGATATGCAGGGTGCAAATAATTGCCAAAGTTCCACTTTCAATCTTTTTCACGAAGGGTTCATGTTTTTTTTTTTTTTGCAAAATCCAAATAATAAGAAATATAGGGCATTTCAAGACAATATAGGGAAATATAGGAGAATCTAAAAAATATAGGAAATATAGGGCTGATTGACGACCCGAACTATTTTTTCACTTGCACAAGCAGATTCTAGTGGGTGTTCCACATTCAAAACATGACTGTTTCCTTTCAAAACAGAAAATTGACATTAAGTTTTTCGAACCTAGTGTTGTGCAAATGTGCATGCTCCGACAATCTAGTTCTAAGTAGCAATGGTTAGTACTCAAATTCTGCCATTTCAAAATGTTGTGTTATGATTGCAAAATGGATATAATAAAGTGGTAAATGAGCCTCAATTTTGGTCTGAATTCATACTTGTGATTTCAAATTGAATTCAGATGAATTGCTTTTGTGTATAAAGGGATGTCACCCCTTGGGGTGGTTTTCTCTATTTAGATGGTGGGTTGACCATCATATTCTTTTAGGGAAAAATTGGAAAATTGATGATCCTGTTTTAGAGGAAAACGATACTGTGAAGAAAATTCAGTATTTTTTTTAATTTATTTTGTAACTAGAATGGTACACTGAAGAAGGTATTTGTGACACCTGCCGGCAAATGATGCACACAACTAGAATTAAAAACAACTATATTGACAAGCAGTCTCATTGTTATTAGAGCGAATTTCATATAACTGTAGTGAACAACCTGCAATAGACCGATCCCTATTTTGACATAGCTCCGCCCACTCATAGCAAACAATAGGAACTTTTCCCTACGGAATTCAAAATGTCTGAGCAACAAACTTGAATATAGAAGATTTTTCAATAATTATTCAGCTTTTCAAGGTAAAAGTATAACATCCAAATTGCATGCAACAACTTCTAACACCTCCCTGCAATCAGTGTCTTTTCTGCGCTCTATGCCAAAGATAAAATTTGGCTTGTCCGACGTAGCAACAGTAACTAGGGGTATAACAACGAATGCGGGATCGGTGAATTGCGAAGGATTACACCAATCTGAATAAAACCTATACAGGAGTGATTACAAAGTAATTGCGAATTACTCATGACAGTCATCTGAAATCCACTCTAACATACAACACCAATAGCTTGGACCTATAAGTAATTTGAAGAGAATTTAGAATTGTCAGGCTAAATGGTATAGGGAAGTCATGTGTTTGCATGACTTTTTCATTTTTTGAGCAAATTCGGCTTTTTCCTACCTGTGGCTAAAGGGGTATTATAGTGTGACAGCGACCAAGTGCATAAGGTGTAAAAAATTAAGATATACCTTTTTAATAACCTCTTGCATCCCAGGGTACATGCTTCTTTCCTTTGTTTGCACGCAGCATGGTCATCTTCTTTCTCTCTCTGTATCTCCAGGTTGCAGTTATTGCAACTGATTTTGCTTTTCAGGCAACTTTCTTTGTGAGCCTGAAGCTCCCTTCCCTTTCATATTTTCTTCACATTCCTGATTAGGGCAAATTACAAGACCATCAGGGCACCAGTGGTCTTTGATCCCTTACCAAACGAACATATGTGTTGCATATAAGTAGCAATATATCTGCATATATGTCACATGCATATATGTGACTCGATTCCGAACTCGGGGACTCCGCTCGTTATTTTCACGCAATGTAGGGTTTGCAAAGACACATGGGCTAGGTTACATGCTTCAACTAAAGGAACCGCTGACCAAAGCGATTGAAGGCTTTGGAGCATATATATAGTTGTTGGGGTAGGGGGAGTATTGGTACCCCGGTATCAGATGTATGTAGAACAAAACCGCCTAAACGGGGAGAGTATTCGGACCGTAACATAAGGAGTGAGCTTGTGTATGTTATAAAGGACGAATGAGAAGTACACGGTAAGACTGAAAAAGAAACAGGAAAAAAGATGCACTAAACGAATGACGCGAAGTTGTGTGATACATTGTGTGACAACAACTGCTTTACAGGAACGGACTATTGTGATAACCCGGAAAAAAGGGAAAGGTGGCGTGATACCTTACGTGTTATACTTACGTGTTGCTGATGTATTCTGATAAAACAACTCAAACAGAGTTGCAATTCAGAGTGGGAAAAAAATACTTAGGTAGTGATATTGCCATGTACATGAATTGAATGCGAAACGTGCGTAAACTAGAACATAGAATGAATATAAAATATAACAATAAGTATATAAGCTACAGAGAAAGATAGACGAGAGACCTGAATGAGCTCACTAAGGTAATAAGGCCAACACTTTAAGCTAGGTGGATTTATATGTTGTCATCAGGAGGCGAGCATTACCACCTAGACCTATGGGGGAGAAAAGTAGCGAGGTGCCGGGGAAAACGACCTAACCTAAAGTAAATAAAAGGCAAAACAAACTGCGCTCTTTTAAACTGGCGCCTAAACTAGTGTGGTAGGGGTCGAGTGTTGTAAGGTCCGCTTGTGTTTCGAAATATAAGGGAGCACTCCACAAATATCTCGCCTCTACACAAGCGTCTATTACGTGTTGCCAAAGAATAGAGGATAATAAATGAAGCTGAAAGGAAAGGTAGAAGTTTACCTGGGTAACTTGAATATCCTTTATAGGAAAATGCATGGTGAGTAGAGTGTGCCATGATGTGAAGAAAGCCTAATTCTGGCGTGGGACGTGACTGGATATAGGATAGGATGGGGGGTACTGTAGTGCGCTACAGCGATAACAAGCAATGACTGAGATGTGATTGGAGGAGAGGGTCTTAGCTAACCAAATGTCAGATGTGTGGGAGATAATCGTGTGTTTGATAAGATGCAGGCATGTGCTACACGTAAAGGAATGTAAAAGGACAACAAAAATCGGAAGTGGCGTTTAGTTACAACCGCACCTCACCACGGTATGGAGGGGGGGGGGGGGGGACTGATGGGTGTCTGCTTAGTGTATGCGAGGCTACAATATAATCTATATTTTTGTGTGGCTGGAAAGGTCGATGGAATGTATGTCATGTAGGTGATTGCGTTATGTAAGTAAGTGAGTTTGCTGGGTAAAGAGTGACGTCGGCGCATAGTGATTTTATTATGTGAGTGTGTGTGTGTAGCTAGTTGGTAGAATTGTTGTATATTGGGGTGGGGTTTTGTTTTCATAGAGTTTGCGTTTTTAAGTTGTAAGTTGTGGAGGGGAGGGGGGGACAGGTGGAGTTGTTGGGGTAGGGGGGTGTATTGGTACCCCGGTATCAGATGTATGTAGCACAAAATTGTTTGAATGGGGGGGGGGGGGGGGGGAGTATTCGGAATGTATGTCCTGTAGGTGATTGCGTTATGTAAGTAAGTGAGTTTGCTAGGGTAGGTCTAAGAGTGACGTGTGCGCATAGTGATTTCATTATGTGAGTGTGTGTGTGCTAGTTGGTAGAATGGTTGTATATTGGGGTGGGGTTTTGTTTTCTTTGAGTTTGCGTTATGTAAGTTGTAAGTTGGGGAGTGGAGTGAGGGAGAGGTGGAGTTGTTGGGGTAGGGGGAGTATTAATACCTGATATCAGATGTATGTAACACAAAATTGTTTAAATGGGGAAAGTATGCGGAATGTATGTCCTGTAGGTGATTGCGTTATGTAAGTAAATGAGTTAGCTGGGTATGTCAAAGAGTGACGTGTGCGCATAGTGATTTCATTATGCGAGTGTGTGTGTAGCTATTTGGTAAAGTGGTTGCATATTGGAGTGGGATTTTGTTTTCTGTGAGTGTGCGTTATGTAAGTTTGGGAGGGGAGGGGGGAGGTGGAAGTCTGTGTGTATTGGATATAATGGTGATAGCGGTATGCTTATTTTTCTTGGTATTTGCGTCAAGTGGGTGGGAGTGGGAGTGGGATAGGGATGGGTGGAGTGCTGGTATGATTGGAATGTGGGAGTTGGGGCTGGTTCTATTGTCGTTGCGTTATGTAGCTGAGAGAGATGGTTGGGATTTTGGCTATTGTGATTGTGTGATGTGGTAGTAGGGTTCTCAGTTTGTGTTTGCATTGTGTAACTTGGAGAGGGGATGTTGTAAGTTGCGTGTGTGTATATATTTTTTGTTGGGGTAGGGGGAGTATTGTACCCCGGTATCAGATTAGTGAGATGTATGTAGAACAAAACCGCCTAAACGGGGGAGTATTCGGACCGTAACATAAGGAGTGAGCTTGTGTTTGTTATAAAGGACGAATGAGAAGTACACGGTAAGACGGAAAAAGAGACAGGTAAAAAGATGCACTAAACGAATGACGCGAAGTTGTGTGATACATTGTGTGACAACAATTGCTTGACAGGAACGGACTATTGTGATAACCCGGAAAAAAGGGAAAGGTGGCGTGATACCTTACGTTGTTATACTTACGTGTTGCTGATGTATTCTGATAAAATAACTTAAATAGAGTTAATGCAATTCAAAGTGGGGAAAAAATGCTTGGGTAGTGATATTGCCATGTACATGATTGAATTGGATGCGAAACGTGCGTAAACTAGAACATAGAATGAATATAAAATATAACAATAAGTATATAGGCTACAGAGAAAAGATAAACAAGAAACCTGAATGAGCTCACTAAGGTAATAAGGCCAACACGTTAAGCTAGGTGGTTTTATATGTTGCCATCAGGAGGCGAGCACTACCACCTAGACCTATGGGGGAGAAAAGTAGCGATGTGCCGGGGAAAAGGACTTAACCTGAAGTAAATAAAAGGCGAAACAAACTGCGCTCTTTTAAACTGGCACCTAAACTAGTGTGGTAGGGGTCGAGTGTTGTAAGGTCCACTTGTGTTTCGAAATATAAGGGAGTACTCCACAAATATCTCGCCTCTACACAAGCTGCTATGACGTGTTGCCAAAGAATAGAGGATAATAAACGAAGCTGAAAGGAAAGGTAGAATTTTACCTGGGTAACTTGAATATCCTTTATAGGAAAATGCATGGTGAGTAGAGTGTGCAAGATGTGAAGAAAGCCTAATGCTGGCGTGGGACGTGACTGGATATAAGATAGGACTGTAGTGCGCTACAGCGATAACAAGCAATGACTGAGATGTGATTGGAGGAGAGGGTCTTAGCTAACCAAATGTCAGATGTGTGGAGATAATCGTGTGTTTGATTAGATGCAGGCATGTACTACACGTAAAAGGAATGTAAAAGAACAACAAAAATAGGAAGTGGCGTTTAGTTCCATCCGCACCTCACCACGTTATGCTTAGTGTATGCGTTGCTACAATATAATCTATATTTGTGTGTGGCAGGAAAGGTCGATGGAATGTATGTCATGTAGGTGATTGCGTTATGTAAGTAAGTGAGTTTGCTGGGTATGTCAAAGAGTGACGTGTGCGCATAGTGATTCCATTATGTGAGTGTGTGTGTGTGTAGCTAGTTGGTAGAATTGTTGTATATTGGGGTGGGGTTTTGTTTTCATAGAGTTTGGCGTTATGTAAGTTGTAAGTTGTGGAGGGGAGGGGGGGGGGGGAGAGGTGAGAGTTGTTGGGGTGGGGGGGGAGTATTGGTACCCCGGTGTCAGATGCATGAAGCACAAAATTGTTTGAATGGGGGGAAGTTTTCGGAATGTATGTCCTGTAGGTGATTGCGTTATGTAAGTAAGTGAGTTTACCAGGGTAGGTCAAAGAGTGACGTGTGCGCATAGTGATTTCATTATGTGAGTGTGTGTGTGGCTAGTTGGTAGAATGGTTGTATATTGTGGTGGGGTTTTGTTTTCTTTGAGTTTGCGTTATGTAAGTTGTAAGTTGGGGAGTGGAGTGAGGGAGAGAGGGGAGTTGTTGGGGTAGGGGGAGTATTGGTACCCTGGTATCAGATGTATGTAACACAAAATTGTTTAAATGGGGGGAGTATTCGGAATGTATGTCCTGTAGGTGATTGCGTTATGTAAGTAAATGAGGTTGCTGGGTATGTCAAAGAGTGACGTGTGCGCATAGTGATTTCATTATGCGAGTGTGTGGGTGTAGCTATTTGGTAAAGTGGCTGTATATTGGGGTGGGGTTTTGTTTTCTTTGAGTGTGCGTTATGTAAGTTTGGGAGGGGAGGGGGGAGGTGGAAGTCTGTGTGTATTGGATATAATGGTGATAGCGGTATGCTTATTTTTCTTGGTATTTGCGTCATGTGGGCGGGAGTGGGATAGGGGATTGGGTGGAGTGCTGGTATGACTGGGATGTGGGAGTTGGAGCTGGTTCTATTGTCGTTGCGTTATGTAGCTGAGAGAGATGGTTGGGATTTTAGCCATTGTAATTGTGTGATGTGGGAGTAGGGTTCTCAGTTTGTGTTTGCATTGTGTAACTGGAGAGGGGATGTTGTAAGTTGCGTGTGTGTATTTATTTTTTGTCAGGGTCAGGGGGAGAGGGGGGAAGTAAGCGCGTATGTGGTGTATTGTAAGGGTCGGGGGGATGAGTTGTTTAAACTTGGGGCAGTATGCGGATCGTAACACCAAAAGTGAGCTTGTGTTTGTTATAAATGGTGAACGATTGTGTGTGCAAATGGGTGGTGAAAAATGATCCTGTTTGTGCATGGATAAGAACAAATAGAAATAAAGAAGAAATACAGAGATGATAAATATAGGAGTGACCAAAGCATATGAGGAATAAGTAGCAAATGATAGACAAATAATAAGGAAAACAAATTTTAGTATAAAAAGTGGCAAACCTGATATTAAGTGGGAAACCTAAACTGGATGAGGAAAAGAGGAAGAAAGGTGACAGAAAATCGAAATAAATGAAAACGGAAAAAGAAATTGACTAAACGAATGACGCGAAGTTGTGAGAAGGTAATGAGCAGGGGCTGATACCGAAGGATCCTTGTGATCGAGAACTTTCCTCCCAGGATGATCAAATTGTTGGGGTAGGGGGAGTATTGGTACCCGGTATCAGATTAGTGAGATGTATGTAGAACAAACCGCCTAAACGGGGGGAGTATTCGGACCGTAACATAAGGAGTGAGCTTGTGTTTGTTATAAAGCACGAATGAGAAGTACACGGTAAGACGGAAAAAGAGACAGGAAAACAGATGCACTAAACGAATGACGCGAAGTTGTGTGATACATTGTGTGACAACAACTGCTTGACAGGAACGGACTATTGTGATAACCGGAAAAAAAGGGAAAGGTGGCGTGATACCTTACGTTGTTATACTTACGTGTTGCTGATGTATTCTGATAAAATAACTCAAATAGAGTTAATGCAATTCAAAGTGGGGAAAAAATGCTTGGGTAGTGATATTGCCATGTACATGATTGCATTGAATGCGAAACGTGCGTAAACTAGAACATAGAATGAATATAAAATATAACAATAAGTATATAAGCTACAGAGAAAAGATAAACAAGAAACCTGAATGAGCTCACTAAGGTAATAAGGCCAACACTTTCCCGGTAGGCAATTTTTCCCTTTTTAAGCTAAATATGGTATAAACAGACATTTCGAAGTATCCAATTAAAGATAACTCCTGAGAAAAATAAAAATATTGACATTTTCAGGGGGTTCCGTGGGGTTCCGTGGGGTTCCGGTTCCGGTTCCGTGGTGTTCGTGGATTAGTAACACCCTCACCCTACCAATTAATTCGACATGTATTCATATATTCAACCTTGCATCTGTCGATATTTGTTTCAGGTTCTTTAAACAAATGTATACGCTGTTAAGGTCGCATACTATAATAACTTTCGATTTTGTATGGGCTTTTGAATACTTTTTTAGGCAATGCTGGCAAAGACGTGTTTTCTCCATAATTTATGGAGATTTTGAATCGCCGTGTCAAACAACATAGAATGATCGCATGCAGTTCTTGTTGATACAGTCTAGTTTAGCTAACAAAGCAATCTTGTGTCAAATGTAGCACTTTCTACAGACATACGCTGTTAATTTCGGTAAGCAATCTTGTGACAAATGTAGCGCTTCTACAGGCAGTTTCAGTTTGCCTCAACGGCTTTCTCCGTGGCTGCAATTTCTCTAAACGATTTATGAATTCTCGATTACAAATCTCAAAAATAAGAAATGAAGCGTCTACATGACTGGCAGAGAGAATTCTGTGTGTTTTTGTTTTGTACCGATCCTTGTAACACAGCAAGCATTTTTTGCAATTTATTTATTTCGGTAAGCAATCTTGTGTCAAATGTAGCGCTTTCTACAGGCATACGCTGTTTATTTTAGTAAGCAATCTTGTGTCAAATGTAGCGCTTTCTACAGACATACGCTGTTTATTTCGGTTAAAGCAATCTTGTGTTAAATTGTAGCGCTTTCTACAGGCATACGCTTTTTACTTCGGTAAGCAATCTTGTGTTAAATTGTAGCGCTTTCCACAGGCATACGCTGTTTATTTCGGTAAGCAATCTTGTGTTAAATGTAGCGTTTTCTACAGGCATACGAGTGTTTCTTTCGGTGTTTATAGTTGCAGTTTGCCTCAAAACCATCGGCTTTCTCCGTGGCTGCAATTTTTTTAAAGTGCTACTAATGCTTTTTGAGATACTTTTTGAGCAAAATCCTCTAATTAAGTAGTGAGCTTCTGTGAAAAAATTTTTCGATTCGGTTCAAATCCTGATTTTTACGGACCGATTTCATATTGGAAATTTCCCGCCATCTTTGAAACACTTAACTCCGCTGACTGCATTTGTTTGTTTTGAGATCGCAGGCTCATTACAAAGAAAGCCGGTGCGCGTGCCGTGCTACCTGTCAAAAAGCGCAGGGATTCGAAGGGATCTTTCATTCTTTTAGTTTTTAAAGCGAGAAAAGTTTATTATGAGTGCAACAGAGTACTCGAATTTGCACAAAAGTTATTCGCTGCAAAGCCAAAGCGATTGGCAAGATTTGAGTGATACAGAACACGAAAACCTCCATAGAACTCGAGAAGAAAGTTTCGGCTCGACTCAGACTGGAACATTTTAGAGCATGTACATGGATGAGCCGCTCGCAGACGAAGAATGGCTGGCCGATTAACAGAGCAAAGAAGAGGAAAAAGAAAACACTTGAGGAAGAGCTGAGACAAAGGTTCACGGGAGCGGTATGAGTTGGAAAATGGTAAGTAAACCCATAGTTACCTAAAATGCGGCACAGGCGTTCGACCGAAGTGTGAGATTTTATATTCGTTCTTCAATTCTCCTTGAGCTTCCTTGTATTAAGTTTAAGTTTTAATAGCAACACTGAGTCGTTCTCATATCTATATATCATCAGCAGGAGTCATAGGTGGGTATTAAATAATAAGATGGGTATAATCCACTGTTTGATTTCGCAATTTCATAGGTGCAAGGAATTCCGGTGCAAGTGTGGAAACTACCAAATCGGCATGCTGCAAAATATAAGCGAATGCTATTGCTGCATGGAACTAGAACAATCCTTCAATGCGTTGAAAAACGAGACAGTAATCGAGGATCTACCACCTGGGCAGGTTCTAAACTGCGTAACACAGCACTTCAATCAATTTTAAGCTTTTTCCAAGGAAAAAAATATATAAACGATCTAGCAATGCAAGAAATGCGATAATATCATTTCTGAAATTATACAAAGAGAAAGTGAATTCCTACAAATGTAAATTTCCTCATGAAGACATCACTGCAACATAAATCGCCACATTTATACTCTGAAATTGTTTCTTTCAGACCCTTTTATTGATATGAGAACCTCTTACCATAGGGCCTTTCACATGGTACTGCTACTCTGCAGTGTCTTACTTTGATTAAGCAAATATCTTCACCAATGTTAGTTTTGTTACTTTTTATTCCCACAAGATATCTACGTGATCTCCTATCGTGAATTGGTCAGGCTGGTGTATGGTTATCTGGGGAATAATAAGAGAGTTCCTCTCCTGGCTGTGCATATGCAGCAATACGCAAAGCCTTCCCTGTGCAGGCAGATGAGTTAGGTTTCACTGGCTTTGAAATGGAGTGACAAAATACATAGGCCTCAACATGGTTTATTGGCTATTTGAGCACAGAAACTCTGGTTAGAAAAGCAGATACAAGGGATAGTTATTATAAGGGGCTGTCCTGTTTTACTAGCAAAAAGGAATCCTACAGATTGGGAATAAATACTTCTTTTTAGGTTTCTATTATTATCACGAAAGCATGTAATTGTAATTGGGCAGGTTTCAATAAATCTGTGAATGAGTAATTGGCAGTTGCATCCCCTGTTGAGGACCCTTACAGCTAACCCCCTTGGATGTTTGAATTTGAACCACCCTGGATTTCCAGTGAAGTTTTTCTTGACCACCCTGCAATTTGTGCTTACCATTTTGTATTTCAGGGTGCCAACCCTGGAATTCCAAGCTTCATTTTGACAATCCACCCTGGAATTCCAGAGGTCCTCAACAGGGGGTGCAGATTTTAAATGTTACAACTGCCCAATAATCAAGCAACACAAAAGAACAATAGTATAAAGCAGACTTTAGACCTTATTTTGCTTAGCTGGCTTCATAGAGTATGTGTAGCACTTTTTCACTGTCAAAAGAGAACCACTTCACCACTTCATATTCGTATTCAAATGGCCAGACTGCAACAAACACTCAAGTGAGGCTCATGCGGGGCTGGAAATAGTGAAACAAAAGAATCACCTGCATTAGCCTCACTTGAGTGTTCTACAGAATTGGTACAAAAAATAAAAATATGTAGTTTGTTCACTTGTTATAATTTGTTTTTCTTTGTCAATAAAATAATTGTGTATCCATGTAGAAAAAATCCACACCTGTACATGTAAAACAGAGGTGAAGATCCATACCAACATCTTTGTTCAGTAGAACCTCTTACAATGCCTTGATTGCCTCTATAAACATCTCCTTCATTGGCTGATTGCATCTTTAAACCGCACCAGGGGGGTTGAGGACCTCCCTTAAAAAGACCCCCTCCTGGAATTTCCACTTGTGAATCAGACCCCCTACTCTGGAATTTCCAGCCTCATAAAAGACCCCCTCCCTGGAATTTCCTTTCTTTTTTTCTGGCAAAATACCCCTGTAAAATCTATTTTGGATAAAATGTCCCTGGAAAGTCACCTTTTTTTACGCCCCCCCTTGGTTAAAAAATGCAATCCGTCATTGCTACTGCCAGCACCCCTTCCAACACTGCTACCAGCACTTCTCACTATCCTCTGCCAGCAGTGACTATTTGTACATAGCTAATTACGAGGAGTCATTTCGCCCATGTTGACAATTAATGATATGTAAATACACTGAAACTATAGATTTTTAATAAACTAACATTATTGTATAATAATGTATTCAATAAATTCGCCCATTGATGACTGGATAACCACATTAATGTCACTTCTTTTTCCCATTACATGAAAATCAGTGAGTAAAACCAGGGAGTTGTGACTCCCTGGTAAAACTAAGAAGAATAAAAACGTTGAAATGTGGTTAAAAACTGTATTACATACTGGCAACTGAGTTGTGGGTCCCTCTTTGTGTTAGAGCAGATTTCAGATGACCATCGTGAAAGTAAACGCAATTGTGCAATCACTAGCCAATCAGAAACAAGAGTAATTACAACTTACTGCTGAATGGTTTCCTGCCCAGCCAATCAGGAGCCGAACCAATTGGCTAGTAATTCCTTGCTTGCAATTAGTTCGCAATTTGATTGGTTGATAGAAATAAGCAGCCAATGAGAAAGCAAACCAATTGCAAACACGACGGTCATCTGAAATCCGCTCTATGATGTAAGAGTCAGAATCAAGTAATATGGAAATCCATCATACAGTTAATAGAAACACAATATATGACTGTTAGACACAGTTAGGGATGTCATACAGCACATCTTTTAAAAGTCACAGTCTCTGGTGAACAATTTCGTTTTATGCTCCCATGGCAGCTGGTAGCCATGGCCACAGGCAAAACTTTTCCAAACCACAAACGGAAATAAGAATCTTGAACTTAGATGATGTGTACCTTAGTAGAAAGACATTTTTGACATAAACATCTAGTCCGCAGGTCCATAAATCTGTAAAGTTACTCTGATATTGTGTGGCAGTGTACATCCGGGCTGTAAATGTGAGATTCCAGAGCACACAGATATGCAGTCCTAACCCAGTTGATGCTGTTATGAACCATATAACGAAGTAATATTCCAGTAGGATAGGATTGTTTCTGTATACTCAGTTCCCAGAACATGATACAATAAAAGTCACTAGAAGATGTATGACCTAGAAGAATTCAAACATATAATAAGTGATACAATAAAAATAAGAAGATATTTTATGTACTAGAATAAGTACCCTACATATTTCCATCATTCCAGATATTTCAATAAGAATCCAGAACCCTATAAATTTGTAGTAAGCCTTCTAAAAATGTTCCAAAATGAGTACCCTTCATAATTCTCTAATTCCAGAGATTTCGGATCCAGAACCTTAAATTTTGTGGATAAGCCTTCTATAAATTTCCACAGAGATAAAAAGATCCAAATTTCATTAAGCTTATAATTCCAAAAAAAAAAAATATATATCAAATTTGTATATCAAATTTTGTTCAGGGAATAAAAAAGCGTGGAAAAGGCTTCTATTTGATTACAAAAAAAAAAAAATGCCAGCTTACGGTAACCGCAGATGTCGAGGCAAAGACTCCTTCGCGATCTCGATCTGCTACTGCCTCTCCGTCATCTTCGGCTTTGTGTTCTTTTTCCCCGGGCTTGTGAGGCGTGTGCCCGCTTCTTTGTGCTCCCGCTTGCCTTCTGATTATTCCATCATTAAACTGAGAAAACCAATAATTATAGGGATAAGCAGTAGTCGCTACAATACCGACATTTTCTGGGGTTCTTTCCGGTAGCGCCGTTCAAGAAGACCATTTTCAAAATGACTTTGCTATTCTAAACGTGGGTCCTTTACCACCCCACCATTATAAATAGTGTGGTGTGACATTGAAATTTAATATTAGTTATTCCACACCATAAAGGACCCTCAAAGAAGACAGATAGAGGCTATTTTATTCGACGGAAATAATGCGTGGCAAACGGTAATGGCGGCAACAGTGCGTCTTTGAAATCTGAAATCTCTACTCGCATTCAATTTCTGACGTTATAAACTTGTAAGATCAATAATATAAACAACAAGAAATACATATCAATAAATGGCCTACCTTCCACTAATACCAGCATCGCAAAAGAACGATAAAACTAGGGAATTCTTGCGAAGATTATGCTGTAAACTGAGAAGACGACTTGATCCTTGAACGTCCTTATTTGGGCATGACTTGGGTCTTGGCCGCGCGAAGGCGATCCGTGCGGGAGACTGGTAAGTGTTTCAAAGATGGCGGGAAATTTCCAATATGAAATCGTCCGTAAAAATCAGGATTTGAACCGAATCGAAAAATTTTTTCACAGAAGCTCACTACTTAATTAGAGGATTTTGCTCAAAAAGTATCTCAAAAAGCATTAGTAGCACTTTAAGCGATTTATGAAGTCTCCATTTCAAATCTCAAAAATAAGAAATGAAGCGTCTACATGACTAGCACAGAGAAGTCGGTGATGTGATTTCGTTTTGTACCGATCCTTGTAACACAGCAAGCATTTTTTTGTTGACACAATATAGATTCACGTGTATATCCGATATCCGACGCCGTATTCGTTCTCCAGTTTATTTGGAATTTTGATCACCTCCTTCAACCATCTTGATTTAAAAGCACTTCTCCATATTTTATGGAAATTCTGACATGTTGATATTCTGTTCTTCATTTTTTTTTGGAGAAATAACCTGGATCTCCAGCTAGCTGTAGATTTATCCTAAAAAAAACGTTTCGGTGTGGATATTTCGACAGTCCGGATTTAAACATTAGCTCCGGAATTAAATCAAGACGTGTTGTATGTGAATTATATGCATATTTCTACATATATTCTGCATATATACGTCAACTGTATGTAATATATATGCGGCATATATGTAATATCTACATATGTCTGACATAGTTGTAATATATGTCACATATGCAGGATCACATTAATGTAGAAAATGTTCATTTCCTGACCATCGCAATGCCAATCATCACGCAGAAGTTGCATTTTTTCCTAATGACAATGCAATGTCAGTAGGTCCATTGTAACCACATTATAATAAACAGCAATCCAGTAAAAGTAAAAATGATAATAATAAAAAAAAAAGGAAAGAAAAGTACAGAACCGAATCCATCCATTGCCTATGCTTACATGTGCGGGCAAAATGGTTCACAGCTGGCTGTTTGATTTTAGAATACGGTACAGTCGCATTTCGAAGTATTTGTCGCAACAAAAAAGTGAAGTGATGTTCACCCAGGTTGAAGGTCTTGCCAGGATCTTGTAAGATCCTCCAAGATCTTGAAATATTGATAACATTTTGATGAAAAAAACTATCAAAAGTTACAACAAAAAGTAAAAATAATAAACTTCCTTGACTCGTTTTTCCTTTTTTATTATTATTTTGTTAGACTTCTATTGAAAGTATAGATATCAAATAAAAGAAACTAGAAAGGACAGCAATACCTGTGGCGTGCCGATGTGCGGGGCTCCTGTTCGGAGTAAAGGTCTGATGGTCACGTGACCCGCATTTGAACTTCGAGCGGTCACTCGAGCAAGCAAGTCGTTATTTAACGTTAGGACGTGTGCCGTCTTTATGGAGAACTTTCGACTAAATTCAAGAGAATATAGATGCCATACAGTCGCGAAGGAATATGTAACAAACTTTAGCTGTTCAGGTGAGAATTTAAACCAAACGATCGCCCGCTTATTTAAGCGAAATATGTACGTTAAACTGAATTTCTACTACGAGAAGAATCGATTTATATTCAGGCAAGCAATTCAGCTATGCTTTCGGAACTTTGTAGATAACTAACTAGTTCTACATTTCTTCATATCACAATCTTATAAAGTGGTAAATTCCTAACATGATTACCTTAATGTGCAAGATTCTCGCCAAAACCTTGTCCGTGCAAACAACAACACTCGGCTTCCTACTCGTTTGCCTTTGTTTGGCTTCTCGTGTTCAGTGACTCTACCGGTAAAATACTTTACGGTCTGCTCAAGCTGATGTGTGTCTGTTTTGTTTGAAACTGAAATATGTTAAGAAGGCTAGGAACTGTGGATTGATAAATCAAAAATCCCGGAGTTTTGTAGTCGCGAGAGTCGCGAGCGCCATCTTGGATTTTTGGACGTGCGTCCTGGCCCGAGTGACAAAATCCAAAATGGCGCTCGCCAATACGAACTCCGAGCCGATATTTTTTGCAATAAAAACCGCATCCAACGCCGCAGGCTTCACAGATAACAATCCTAGCTTTTTTATTGGCAACATTGAATCAGCCAATTTGTAGAGGATCTTTTGTATTTGTTGTTGTACGGGAAATTTTCAGTCTGTGTTTTGAATATAGGTCTTAGCTTACAATCGTTTTTGGCCACCTTGATATAAGTTATACTTCATTGTTTAGTTGATAGAAGCTTTAATAGTGAATGAGTAATTCTTAATCAATGGGCTTTGACTTTCCTCTTTAGGGACTGTTCGTTAATTACGTCGCAGGGGTTGCTGGTGGTTTTTTCTGCTCATAGGTTTTGTGAAAACTTCCCCCCGTTCAAAAAAACGTAGTTTCAATTCTACCCCCTTCGAAAAACGGCTATTTGAAATTTTACCCCCCTCCCCCGCACGCTAATCGACTTTCCCCCTGCACGGTAATCGACTTAGCTAGTAGGCTAGTATCAAAATGGCGTATAACTACTAAGAAGGGATTGTTGAAGAGGATGTACGGGTATAGAACAAGCTCTAAACTGGCAACAAAAGAGAGGAGAAGTTCGACAGAAATCTTTAGTAGGAAATCTTTAGTTGGCCCAGGGCACTTCGTAGTGCACTGTGTTTCACGCAATTTGCACTCAATCTCTATCCTAGTCTGTTGAAAATCTGCATGACACTGAATGTACCCCCCAAAAGTTTCGCATGTTCTAAAAATTTACCCCAAAATTTTCAACGTTCTGCCAAATTTACCCCCCCCCCCCCCCCTATAAAACCACCAGTCCCCCCTGCGACGTAATTAACAAACAGTCCCTTACACTGGAAAAATCTACCCAACTACACAGTATGTAGTTTTCCTGTAAATCATGTTCTACATAGTTTTTACACACTGTGTATATTTTTTACATAGTTTGTATAATTCCTATAACATTTCACTTACACAGAATTTACACAAAGTTCGCTATTTACAAACTGTGTAAATTTTACACCATCTCTTTGAAGCTGACAGTGCTATGTAAAAACTGTGTAAATGATGTGCTCCCAATACTGTGTAAAGATTGTGTAAATGCGTGAATAGAAGACTTGCCGTTCTATGTAAAACGTATGTAAATGTGTCAATTGGGGGCTCGTCGTACTGTGTAAAAAATGTGTAAATGTGTCAATTTGGGGCTCGTTGTACTGTGTAAAAACTGTGTAAATGTGTCAAATGGAGGCTCGCCGTACTGTGTAAATGTGTCAAATGGAGGCTTGCCGTACTGTGTAAAAAATGTGTAAATGTGTCAAATGGAGGCTCGCCGCACTGTGTAAAAACTGTGTAAATGTGTCAAATGGAGGCTCGCCGTACTGTGTAAAAAACTGTGTAAATGTGTCAAATGGAGGCTCGCCGTAATGTGTAAAAAACTGTGTAAATGTGTCAAATGGAGGCTCGCCGTACTGTGTAAAAATGTGTAAATGTGTCAAATGGAGGCTCGCCGTACTGTGTAAAAACTGTGTAATGTGTCAAATGGAGGCTCGCCGTACTGTGTAAAAACTGTGTAAATGTGTCAAATGGAGGCTCGCGCCGTACTGTGTAGAAACTGTGTAAATGTGTCAATGGAGGTTTGCCGTACTGTGTAGAAACTGTGTAAATGTGTCTAATTGGGGCTCGCCGCCGTACTGTGTAGAAACTGTGTAAATGTGTCAAATGGGGGCTCGCCGTACTGTGTAAAATCTGTGTAAAGTCGCCGCTACTATGTAAACCTGTGTATATGTAAACTGTCTACCTGTGGCGAAAACGTCACTTGATAGACCGAGAGGCCCTGGAAATGAAATTGGTGGTCGAACGTTAGAATGAAGTGAAGGCGACGAAGTGGAGTTACTGCTTGGTTTTCAACTGTTTACACGGAAAAAATCACACCCAGAAGCAGAATTATGCAACTGTTATCATTCCTAAGGATTGGCCGTACATATCTGGTGAGTAGTTTGGACAAAGCACTGTTTATTATGTTATTTTTGCCTCTCGAAAGTCACACTAGTGTTGCTGCATAAGTGACTCTTCGCTCGTGTCCATATAAACAAAATACAATTATGTTCATTCAAATAACCTTTCTCCTAATTCAGCACGTATTATCAAGAGGTTAGACTCCAAAAGTTCTGTTCTATTGTTGAGTAAGGTAGAGTGCGAACAATCGCTCGCAAATTAAGCCGCTTGTTATATTTTGGCGCCATTTTGCTACATTGCTTAACGGACTTTTTTGGAGCTGAACTGCAAAATACACATTTTCTTTCTAGTAGAGGCTGATTTTAGAGGCTACTTCTGTCTGTTGTTTGTTTTGAAATGTGCGAAGGCTACAGTTGCAACGCTGAAAATAAAATAAAAAACACTAATTGCAGGAGATAAGAAGATATCATATTAGGTTTTATTCATAAGCAATAGAGCACAACTTTCTATGACTGTATCATTGGGAGAGACCCAATAATATGTTTTGCCGATAAAGTCATAGAAAGTTGTGCTCTAATGCGTTTATGATATAGCAGGAGAGAACCACTGCCTTATTGGTGAAAAAGAGCATAATTCACCAATGAGTGAGCGCAATATCATAGCTATATTATAAAAGCAGTTATTCCCATTATTTATATATTTCAGAAAAATCATCTTCAATTATCTCCAGGTTATACCAATTTGTTAGGGATGATGGTGCACTTCTGCCTTCAGAGCTAGGTGAAGCAGGCCTTCAATTTCAGTATCAAACACAGTAAAGAGGTGAGTACACAGGCTTCTAGATCCTATATAGAGGATATTAGATTGCCACCTGGTGTTGAAAATTTATCTCACGAGTGGGTGCAGCAAACAAGTGACATAATTTTAACACGAAGATTAAATGTGTATCTCCAAACGGCCATGTAATGTTCTGTTTATTATATAAACATCAGTGAAAACCAAATCAACTTATTTTAGGAAAATCTGAAAAACTAGAAAGCTGCGTGTTATCTTCACTGTGAAGAGTGAAGATAAAAAAATATAATACATTCACCTTAACATATCATTTTTTCACACAAGAGATACTTTGGTATTTCACTGATGTTTATGTAATAAAAAAGATTAATTTACCAGTCAGAACCAAATTCACTCCTGAAATCTGTCTGCACAAAGACTTGAGAAAAGCCCCAAATAGGAACAAAAATCAATACATCCCCAACCACTCATCCAACTTGCATTGTTCAAATGTGTGTGTTTCTGGACCATACAGAAATCGAACATGTTAGGTATCTATAAAACAAGTCTGAAAAAATGCCAATCAAAAAACTCAAAATCAATATTGTTGGATTGATTCACAATTGGTCTGGCAATATAAACCTAATTGCAAAGAGCAATGCCAATAGGAGGAATATGCATGTATTACCAGTGATGTGAATGTTTCTTATACTCCAGATACCGGTACATAGACATTGATAAAACGCCATGTACCAAGATACAGAGCAATTCCTTACCAAACGAACATATATGTTGCATACATATGCAACCTATATGTACGTCCTATATGTAGAATATATGTGACATATATGCAACGTGCATGTACATATATGCAACATATTGTCACATATATGTCACGTATTAGAATTTGGCAGTGTTTACATATAGTTTGCATATATGCAGTAACATATATGTGACATATAAATTCAAATCATATAGGTGAAGTATATGCACAGCATATATGTGCATATATGAAAACTGCTATTTTTATTGCTGTGAGAGAAAGCACATATGTTTGCATATATGCAGAGGCGGTCGGAAGATCTAATGAATGAAATCATAATTGCAATATAAGCTCTACAAATTAACATTGCGAAGGCACTGCGGACACGATGCACAAAGGTAAGAATGACAAACAATAATTTTAATCACACTTTTAATACAATTATGTAAAAAAATATAACAGCAAAGTAATGTGTATATGATGCAGGCAGCATCTGATTTTAATTGGAGAGAAATGACATCAATTTAGATAGTTTACAGCTGTTTTGGATATTCTGCGAACTCTCGAGATCGATTTCCAACCGTCAAACCCGCTCCGCTTCTCGCTTCCGTCAATCAAACTTTGAAACTCATTGGAATACATAGAATTCACACAGCATCTTTTACTATCTTTTTCTAGACAAGTGGCCTAATTACGGTCGCCTAAGACTCAAGTTAGACCCGAGAGTTTGATTGACGGAAGCCAAAAACATGGGAAGTCGAACGCGAGAGTTTCGCAGAGTACTCAAAACAGCTGTAGATGTCCGCATTATCCTAGGCTTTCTTGGTGACAACGTTTCCCGAAAACGGTATGGCTAATCATTAAAGAACCACGAGGACCGTCGGAAGTTGCCCAACCTCAGTGTCGCAGAACTCACAATGCTAACACACACTCATGTTTATAAAGCTGGTTCTATAGGAGAGTATCCGTTAATGTAAAGCGCTTGAGCTGGAAGGATAAGCGCTATATAAGCACGGTTACTTTAAATCTACATTTTTTCCTGTAATTTGATAATTGTATCTTGTACAGTACCTTTTATGCAAAAAAAACTTTATTGTTATTATTAATAATATTATTATATTGTAAATGTGGGTCAGAAATAATGGGTTTATAAAATTATACATAGCTTCACACTATGATGTCTCTATATTTTTGCAGGGTTGCGTGTCCTCATCGTAATTGTTGAGGTTATACTAAATACGGATACTCCAACTTCGTTAAAAGCAAATTTCTGCCCTCTAATCAACTTGCTTGCTTGGCGTCAAACACTTCAGTACCTCAAACCTTTGAATATGAAACTTTATCCAATTGAACTTTTCGTGATTGCCATTTTTTTTCGCGTTTGCCATTTTTCATTGAGCAATTCCACACAGACATTTTTCGTTAATCTTGGAGAGTGCAGGACGACAATGTCATCAGCCAGAATATAAGGTCATAGTTAGTAACGGGAGGGCATTGTTTGGAAGCGAGCGAGCGAGTCGAACAAGTGCAGGAATCCGCTTTTATTTAAGTTGGGAAAACCTAAAAGAGTGCCCGGTCGAAGGGCACTACGGCTACGTGTCACGGTTGTTTCAGCAAAATTCTATAAAAAGTAGGGCAGTGGAAACCAGTTCAGCCTGGTAGGCTGGCTTATATTTGATCTTGTCCGCCTTTTTCCTTGAAATCCCTCTGCGGGCACTGCAGCATTTCAGTCGTACTGCTAGGTTATGGCGGAGGTTGCAGCTCAATTGTCTTGCGTCTTTTGAACGTTGTCAGCACATGCGCTTTAAATGCAAAAAGGGATAGAAGAATTATGCACCACTGAACAATTGAACATGCGATGTCACTTGCTATCTGGATCAGGATGTAATTTGTCCACATGCAGATCAGGATGTAATTTGAACAGAAATTCAATTACCTGTGATGGCTTCCACAGTCCTCTTGTCAAGGGCTTTGTACCCAAACTCCCTCCACCATCCTTATTTGAAACCTTAAGTGTTTCCTTGTCGAAAAACACTCCTAGTAAATGGCTAGTATAGGCTCCAATCCCTGTTGCATGCTTTATGGCGTACACCGCTGGCTTGGGTGCCAGTATACCCCTGCTCCGTGCGTTATCTCTTCCATCTATTAAAAACAAACAAATGCAATACATATAAACTCACCTGAAATTTGAATAGGACACATGCACTAACTGGACCATGTGACCTATATCCAATATATTCTCAGTAAGATCTTGAAAATTCAACTCGCCGTCATTTGCTCCAGGTTAAAGGTTTTATGATGAAACTTCAGTTTCTGACTAATGTTAAAATTGCTTCTTTGTATTATTATCTGGAATTGGTTTTGATAAACATCTTATTAAGTAGTTTGGGTCACGTGACCCATTTAATACAAGTGGCCTATTGTTGCGCTATTTAAAATGGTCTGTACAAAACCAGCTTGTATATTACGCATGAGGAGGTTGATTTGCTTGAAGAAAAAAATGTTTATGAAACAGGTAGAACAGGGCGAAACCAAATTGTCCTACTTTTCAACAGCTTAACAACCAGTTGATGATTTTAAATGATCAAAGACAGAATTTTGGCAGACCTTGTATTTTTTGGCAATGCCTGGCGCTAGTATGCCAGGCAATGGAGCTTCCCCTGCTCCACCCATTGGAACAGCCTCTGAAAAGTGCAGAGAATAAAAAAAAATGTTGTTCGTGATGACTGCTCATACAAGATGGTTATTGTCACACGCCAACCTTGTCCTAGGGTCTTCTGGGTAGTTTTCAAGATGGGGGGAGCAGGTGGGAAATTTGTTGACGCTGACAAATGAATGTGGGCGCAGCCACGAGGGCAGGCTTGCAAGTTTGCGTCACATTCCTGGCAAATGTTCATGCTCCAGGCAAACTACTTCTTTGTTTATTACACTGGCACATATTGTTGTGGTCAAGATAGAACATCAGCGAGATTTCATGTCGAGTGAAGGTACATATAAACGGCCTCAAAATATACCAATATGATTTTTCCAGCCGATGAAACTTCAAAAATAGGTCGGTTTAAATGCACGAATGAACCAGAGAATGTTTGGTTCTGGTGCATAAGCTTTCTCTTATATGTTCATTTTTATACGCAACATCTGCCGGGAACTACATGTAGGAAGAATACAGTTAAAGATCTAAGTATCAAACTTAAGAACCACGATCGCCCTGGATATTTGTACATGTTAAAGGTATCTGTTTCTATGTGTTCGAGCCCTCAGGGTGATCAGGCGTATGGATGATTTTGATTTTGTTGTTACTTTGTTTAGATAGAGGCAGCGTGTAAAAATACAAACTCTAGCTTTTGCAGCAGAACCAAATTTTTCTCAGTTTCATTCTCGCATTTAAACTGACCTATTTTTACAAGTTTCATCGGCTGAAAAAAATCATCTTGGTATATTTTGAGGGCCATCTATTCGTTCACTCAACATGAAATTGTTACTTCTGGATGTTCAATCATACAAAACTTCTTTTGTTATTGACCGCAACAATCCATGCGGATGCAATAACACAAATAACTAATTAACCTGCCTGTACGAAACTTTGTAAGGAATGTGAAGTTTTCGACGCTAGCACTAGCTCACAACCCTGGCCTCACTTTGACGAGCGCATACTCTTTACAAATTTCCCACCTGCTGATGGTGGGTCACTTGGAAGAAGACCCCCTGGCTTTGCCTTTCCACAGGGAGACCAACTAATTAAGAAAAACAGTCAAAATCCGATATGGCAGACAGACAGCTGGGAAGAAAGGGCAGAAATCGGAGCTAGAATTTATATTAATGACTTGACTTTCATCATCTTTATGGTGTCCGCCAGACATCGGCTTATAACTGTTTCTCTTAGGGGACTCCCTGTGTAAATGCCCAAGCCTTCGTGTTGCTGAATGACCTGCCATCTTGAAAATAACACAAAAGACCCTGGGAACAATGTTGTTGCCACGTTTGTTTGTATGTAATTGTAGCAAGTGTGTACCTCTCAGCTGACTTTCCAGCTCGGCCACTCGCCTATGGAGGGCGATAACATCATCCCGACGTCTCCGACTTCTTGCACAGTCACATGTCAGATCTGAATAAAATGTCAAAACAAAGTGTAATGAATAAAGGTATTCTAATCATGAAGGTTTCATCACCTTTGATAATAGGCCGTTATCACGCAAAATTGATTAATAATATTTAATAGTTATCAGAAAATGAATTCCAGTTTCCGATTCTACACATCCGTATTAGTAAAACTGCAAAGTTTCAAAAGAATTACTTGAAAACTGCCTGAGATATGAATTTTCAAAACTTCGTATTCTTACAAAGAAATGTATGGGCAAAAACGTCAAGGCTGGACGGGCATCGATGTATTTTCCCATACATTTCTTTGTAAAGAAATGTCTTTGTAATTCATATCTCAGCCAGTTTTCAAGTACTATTCACCAAACTTTGCAGTTTTACTAATATGGATGTGTAGAATTGAATAATGGATTTCATTTTCTGATATCTATTAAATATTATTAATCAATATTGCATGATAACGGCCTATACCCAGGGGAACTTTCAATTCATGAGCATTTTGCAAACAATGGGTCATAGCTGCTAGCCCTGAACATCCATCACACAATATTAAGACAAGTTATTTTAAACCTTCTAGCAATGAGCAGTCAAAAATCAGACTAGATTCATTGACTCCATTGACTAGATTTTAGTTTCTTTTGAAAGGTTTCCATGTATGTAAGTCACTTGTGTTTTGGCCGCAAAGAAATGTTGATGGAAAACCTGAAAAAAAAATCCAACGACTGTTCAGAGCCTATAGGGAATCAAGTGGTATCAATGTTGGAGCCGAATTTTTCAACCATTTTTCCTCAGCAAATTTCAAAATAATTTTTTAGGGTAAATATAAAATGTTACATGTTTTCTTTGTGTCCTAATGGCGAGTATTTCCTATATTATTCTCCCCTTCCAAAAGACTAAAATCTCTTCAATAGATCTTATACATTTCTGTAACTTTATTTTTTGACTGCTTGTTTACAAAATTGCTCGAACTTCTATTAGTTACCTAAATCCTCTTCACTGTCCCTTTCAATAAGAGCAGCATCTGAAAAAAACAGTATGTAATACAGAGAGCCCTTTTGTTCTGTTGAGAACACACAGCAACAAGAACGGCAATGGAAAATAACATACACTTAAATACATAGTATTATGCTCACACACGTGCAAATCCATAAAGTCAAACACATTTCAACTGTTTTTCTCCTAAACTGGAAAGTGAAACTGCCTTGTTTTACGCTCTGGTGAGAACGGGAACATTGTTGGTGATTTTGTTGTGTTTTCGTTTGATACTGTATGTTTGAGAATGGATGCGATTTTGCTGTTATCAAGGTTAGAATGAAAAGGAAAATTCCAAACTATTGATGAATATTGAGATACAGCATTTGAACAAACGAGTAGACAAAGTTTAGCGAGACGTTCCTGTTGCCGTCATCGCAGCTTAAAGCCCCTAATAGGTAACATGTTTACTATTTAGTAAAATGATATTTTGCAGGCAAGAATCATGTTACTAAATTATTAGAAGATGCAGTACTGTACCTCTTGGTAGGGGCATCTCTTCAGCCATAGGCAATCTACTTGAGGCAGTACTGCTTTGAGGACCTGGTAAAACACAACAGTATTTGGTCGTCTCAGTAACTGGAAACTGCAATTGCAGTGAGACAATAACTCATATCCCACCCCCTCCAAGGAATCAAGCTTTAGCAGGCGTGAAGAAGATGAAGTACCTCTTGGAAGGGGCATATTATTATCATCCACCAAGAATGAATGACTTGAGGGAGTACTTGTTTGGGCCCTGCAAAAACAACAATATTTTTAATGAAAACTGCAACAGCAGGGAAAAAATAACTCCTCTCTAAGAGACCTACTCTAGCGAGAGAGGAACCTACTCTAGCTTGCTCGCCGTCGTGCAGGGAAGTCTGCTTGTGAGCTATAGGCCCAATTTCTATCATCTTTATCTCACCCCATGAAATTTGACTTGGAGAACTTATTTACATGTATTGCTACAGAGATAATTTGGGATCCTAAGAAATTCATCCAAGTTTATTATAGGTCTTGCACATCTTACAAATAACTGGGCTTGAATTGTTTTATTAAATGCTATTTTCCAAAGGCTGTATCAAGAATCATGTGAAGATGATGCAGTACCTCTTGGTAGGGGCATTGCCTGAGCCATAGTCAATCTGCTAGAGGGAGTACTTCTTTGAGACCCTGCTAAAACACAACATGATTGTCTCAGCAACTAAAACTGCAATTGCAGGGAAAAAATAACTCCTGTCCCCCCCCCCCCCCCCCCTCCAACACGAAAAAAACACATCAGTATTGAATGTCTCAGTTACTGGAAACTGCAACTGCAGGGAAAAAATAACTCCTATTCCACTACCACCCCACCACCCAAACTCCCGACCCCAAAAGGAAATGAGAAATTCTAGAGGAGTCGAACATTAGCAGGCTTGATTTTTCCTGGTGTAAAATGCTATTTTCCAAAGGCTATGTCAAGAATCATGAAACTAAATTACTTCTAGAAAATGTAAAACCTGTGAAGAAGATAAAGTACCTCTTGGTAGGGGCATATTATCATCCACCAAGAACGAACGACTTGAGGGAGTACTTGTTTGGGGACCTGTAAAAACACAACAATATTATGAACGTCTCAGTTACTGGAAACTGCAACTGCCGGGAAAAAAAACTCCTATTTCACTCCCACCCCACCACCCAAACCCCCCACCCAAAAGGAAATCAGAAATTCTGGAGGAGTCGAACATTAGCAGGCTTGATTTTTCCTGGTGTAAAATGCTTTTTTCCAAGGGCTATGTCAAGAATCATGAAACTAAATTACTTCTAGAAAATGTAAAACTGTGAAGAAGATAAAGTACCTCTTGGTAGGGGCATATTATCATCCACCAAGAACGAACGACTTGAGGGATTACTTGCTTGGGGCCCTGCAAAAACACAACAGTATTTGAACGTCTCAGTTACTGGAAACTGCAACTGCAGGGAAAAAAAAACTCCTATTCCACTCCCACCCCACCACCCAACCCCCCATCCAAAATGAAATCAGAAATTCTGGAGGAGTTGAACATTAGCAAGCTTGATTTTTCCTGGTGTAAAATGCTTTTTTCCAAGGGCTATGTCAAGAATCATGAAACTAAATTACATCTAGAAAATGTAAACCCTGTGAAGAAGATGAAGTACCTCTTGGAAGGGGCATATTATTATCATCCACCAAGATGAATGACTTGAGGGAGTACTTGTTTGGGGCCCTGCAAAAACAACAGTATTTTTAATGAAAACCGCAACAGCTGGGAAAAATAACTCCTCTCTAAAAGACCTACTCTAGCGAGAGGGAACCTACTCTAGCTTGGTCGCCGTCGTGCAGGGAAGTCTGCTTGTGAGCTATAGGCCCAATTTCTATCATCTTATCTCACCCCATGAAATTTGACTTGGAGAACTTATTTACATGTATTGCTACAGAGATAATTTGGGATCCTAAGAAATTCATCCAAGTTTATCTATAGGTCTTGCACATCTTACAAATAACTGGGCTTGAATTTTTTTCATTAAATGCTATTTTCCAAAGGTTGTATCAAGAATCATGTGAAGATGATGCAGTACCTCTTGGTAGGGGCATTGCCTGAGCCATAGTCAATCTGCTAGAGGGAGTACTTCTTTGAGACCCTGCTAAAACACAACAGTGATTGTCTCAGCAACTAAAAACTGCAATTGCAGGGAAAAAATAACTCCTGCCCCCCCCCCCCCCCCCCCCCACCTCCAACACGAAAAAGAAAAAAGAAATTGGAAATTCTGGAGGAGCATTAGCAGACTTGATTGTTCCTTGTGTAAAATGCTATTTTCCAAGGCTGTGTTTTAAGAATCGTGTTACTAAACTTTTAGACAATGCAAACCTTTGAAGAAGATGTAGTACCTCTTGGTATTGGCATGTCGACCACAGGTGATCCACTAGATGGAGTACCTCTTTGGGACCCTGGTGGAACACAACAGCGTTTGTTTGCTTCAGTAACTGGAAACTGCAATTGCAGGGAAAACATAACTTCTATCCCCCCCCCCAACTCTGAAAAAAAAAAGAAATCAGAAATTCTGGAGGAACTGAACTGAACTTCTAGAAAATGCAAAACCTTTGAAGATGCAGTACCTCTTGGTATTGGCATTTCCTCAGCCACAGGCAATACACTTGATGGAGTACTTCTTTGTGACACTGGTAAAACACAACAGTATTTGATCACTTCAGTAACTGGAAACTGCCATTGCAGGAAAAAATAACTCATGCCACCCCTCCCTCAACAAAAAAAGGGAAATTGAAATTTTGGTGTATTATGAAATAATACATGTATGATGCATGACTCCTTTTGCAAATTTCTTCGGGTACAGTAGTCGCACAAGGCACATTTGCACAAACATTAAAAAAAAAACGAAAAATAATGCTTTCCCATTATGAAGAATTGAAAGTTGTCATTTTGCCCATTCTTATGTCGTTGGAAATCATGCTTTCCACTTCAATGGATTTTATTTTTTACCTGCAGCAAATTTATTTCTGCGTCCACTGTTTTGACTAAACAGCCCTCTCTTTGCAGCCTTAGTTGGGTCTGTAAAATAATATAAATTTTCCTACACATTCAGGATCGATCTTAACTTTAGTTAAGATCATCGAAACTAATAGTACAGTAGTCAAGTAGCGAGTAAGTAAATGACCAAGATTCACATAGCCATAATATATTTTCTACTATAGTTTCTAATTTTTACTTCCTTGACAAAAATGCAGTAGCCAAAATACTAAAGAGCCAAAATCAATGGATAATGAAGAGCCAAAATCAACTAGCCAAATGAAATTCTACTAGTATTTGGCTAGTTGACCACCATTAAGATTTAGCCCTGACATTGGCTTCTATGAAGACACTAGCTACAATACATGGAACAAAAAACATGTTTTAAGACATACCATCTATCCTGTAAAGCTCCTTGACAGGAGACTCATAATCAATGTCATCATTGGCTGGTAATATTCATCAGAATCCACAGCTTCATCGGATGACACGCTAGTACCTTGCTCACCAGCAAAGTCTGTTATTATGTGTTCAGCCTGCTGTCTCCTCTGTACCAATACAGCCTCTTGTGCTGCTTTTTTTCCGCTAATTTCTCTTTCTTGGTATTTTTTAAAAGCTCTTTGCGATTGTCCGCAATGGCTTTAGGTTGTCCTTCATTCTGTTTTTCCATTGTCTTTCTGTTTTTTTTGGGCCCCGTTGGCTTCTTTCTCTAGGCCAGCCTTCTTTTTTTCAAGAAATCTGGTTCTGTTAAATCGTAACAAAATTTGAAAAAAGAGGATTTGAAATGGTGACATGGCAATACCAAGTTTTTAGAATTATATCACATGGGAATACATGTAAGATAACTTTTTATTATCTAGAAACAGCAATGAAATACCAATTCGTGTGAATTGACATCTTCACATGTGAGACCTAGTCTTTGCTCACTCAGTTTTTAAGCTTAACTCAAATAAAATACACATTTGGTATTTCATTGATGTTTTAATAAACAACATTACATGAAGATAAAATTTGTATCTCTAGCTGCATTGTAATAACCTCTATGTATCACAAAGTTTCTTTCTTACTTTAAAGACATGTGCAATAATATAAGGGCAATACACAAGAGAAACATTTCTTTGCAATTTTTCTTAGAGGCAGGAAAACAGCAATACTTGTGAGAACTATAAGACTTGCAAAATGCTGTGCATTCCCGAAACGCTAAAAATTAGGATTCCTCTGCACTCAAAGGGGCTTGTTCCTGAAGAGAACCCCTTTTTTTTCACAGTTATATGTAGGAAGAAGACACATCACCTACCTCCAACTTCTATAATGGTGGCACGGTACCATTTTCCATCACCTTGCCACAGTGCACACACTTGACAGCCAACAAGTGGCGGTTGTTCTAAGTCCATTTTCATTTCATCTCGTTTCACGATGGCTTAAATGTTGTCTTCCGTAAAAGCCACTAAATATTGATATGTTAAAACAATGTTAAACAATTTAATTTTAAACCATTACCAAGTGTAACTTTCTGCGGTAGCATGCACTTATCTGTAGACATGTTATTAACATTGTTATCTATATAATATAGCTATAATATCATGCAAGCTCTGATTGGCCCAAATTTATGCTCTATTATTACAACATTGGTGAGCATTGTGGCATATATCCGGGCTCTAATGGACATTATATAATAATAATAATAATAATACTTTATTTATACACGATAATTAGCATCTAGAAATACTGGTTTACAAGTAAGCTGTGGTGTCATTAACCTATACATTTACAAAATAAAAATACTCAGAAGAAGAAAAGACCCGAAACCCAAACCATATATATACATCCCACCCCATGTAACAAATGTATAAGACATTTTGGCACGAGTCAATCGGCGTTATGATGGTCGCCATCAATTCTCATTTTTGTACTGAATGCTTGGGCCCTTCTCAGTGCTCATTTTATCCCTCGCTGCGCTCGGGCTAAAATGAGCCTGAGTCGGGCCCAAAACATATTTACCCCGCGAACATCAACTATATTGTTTTAGTATAAAGCAACTAATGGTCTATTACAAATCCTGCATTCTGATTGGCTGAGCTGCTAAAACAACATTATCTGGCACAGATAATGACATTTATCTCAGCACGTATCTTTTCATACTGTCAGTTGGTAGACAAGCTGGCGCGCGGTTGTCAGTGGGAAAATACCAAGCAATTGTTTTAGCCAATCAAGGCAGAGCACTCACGTGGTTCCATTCCTGTATGTATCGGCTGACTAGCATTTCAGTTAAGCTTATTCTTTGAAGAACCAACGACAGCCTTCAACCAAAACTTCTTCAGTTAAGGTTTTTTCAGGCGAGTATAGTCTCTCTTATTTGAGATGCTGTTTATCATGACATTCTGGTTGCATGCTATTCACATGAACTTGTTGCTGTTTCGTCGTTCATGTTTCGTAGTTCCTTTACGTTTCGTTATTGGGAATCAGAAATCCCCTACTCTCAGGAATTGCATTCTGCACGTTTAATTCATCTATTGTGGGTTTGTGTCCCCTTCAAGTCCCGACGATTTCAGGAAGCGTGCAGTCTTAGCGAGACAGCCACTTGATTCGAGCAATCGCTCTGCACTATGAGTTCACGGGGCGGCTGTTTGTGCCGCCAGTTTCGGGTACTTTCTCCCCTGTGTTTTTCGCCGCTTCATTTGTCTCGTTTGGTGCTTTGTGAGAGATTTGTTTTTCATTTCGTTCTCAATAAATATTAGTTTCATCAGATTTGCTTAGCAAATACAAGAAATGTGCTGGAAGGCCATCAAGCGCATTTGAGCTTAAATTCTGTTGTATCAGGGACTGGGTAATCAGTAGACGATTGCATCAATTGATCTTTCTATAATTTCTTTGAATATAAGATTTCATCTGTTTCTATAATCCTCATTCAATTTCATTTGAATTGTAAATTCCGTGTCCTTGGTTTTTAGCCACGTGTAGATACGAGAAAATTTGATCTCGAAGGTTAAATGCGAGCGATCCGTTCTCTCGTTTGGTATTGAATTCCAAAAAACAAACAAGAAGCTTTTTTCCTTTAAACACCTTCTGAAGGCACGGTAGGATATACGAGATACATAAACAGATCATTTTGAAACCTACAAAAAGTGTCTATGTATTTGGAGTTTGTGCAGTGCTAACGTAGCATGCGAGGGGCGGTGATTATGTGCACTCGTTCCGTGGACGCGATTTTGCCGGTTCCCCACTCCTGATTGTGTAATTGCCCGCCGTTTTAGTGCACTGTACTTTACGGTTTATGCCGTATCCTTGCGGGCCTGGGAGTTTTATTGCAGCCAGAACCCGTGTTGAGCGTGCAACCCGTCCACCGGCCTCCTTGAGTGGCCAACTGCGCTGGGTCTGGTGTTTTGCTTTTTGGAACACGCTTGTGTACACTTTATTCATTTATTGCACGCGTCTTCTGGTTAACACCGCCCTTGGCCTCTGCTCGACTCTGCTCGACTCTGCTCGACTCTGCTCGACTCTGCTCGACTCTGCTCGACTCTGCTCGACTCTGCTCGACTCTGCTCGACTCTGCTCGACTCTGCTCGATATTGGCAGTGCGACTTGCCTATTCTAATCGTTAGCAAAACTCGGGCTCAAGCGAATACAAAATCGTCTTACTTCACTACTGATACAGCGTACTGAATTTTACATGCAGGGCTGCATCTAATTTGGGATTGCGGTTTAATAGTCTGTATCATGAATGGGGCGCACGGATGCAGATCGCTGCAATGATATAAATTTGATATTCACGAAGCAATCTGTTGTAATCTCTGACGTGCACAGTTTGGTGACATTTTGACGTGATAATGCTTTGCTTATTTGTGTTTACAAATTCGACCGATTTCGTTTGACCCAATTTAGGCCCTGTTCGACCTATTATCGAGGAATTTCACGTCTATGCCTTCCATCGCCAGAATATGCTTAATCTCTTCAAACTCACAGCGGTCAGACACATTGGCTAGATCGATTTCCTAAGTAGGAAGCTATTCGACATTACGTGATTCCCCGGTAAACGATCAGGTTTAATTTCAACAGCTTTTCGAAACTCATTCAGTAATAAATTGTATGTCGCCTACGGGAATTTTACATGTTAATTTCAACAGTTTTTCGAAACTCATTCAGTAATCAAATTGTATGTCGCCTACGGGAATTTTACATGACCTCTGCTCTATGTAAATTTTGGTGCTCGTAAATGGCATTTTTCATTATTTTGTTTGGTCTCGCGGGTTTTTTGAGCACTAGAGTGAACTTCCTAGACCATCGAGCCGGATTTCATTTACATGCGGTTGGTATACACAAACGTTATCGCAGTCTGCGAGGGGCGGTACTTGCGTTTGGCGCTCTAGACACCATTATTAGTCCGCGCTCCTTAATGAACCATTTGCCTAGAGCTGGGTGCCAGCTCAATATTTATATGCAGGCCTGCAGTACTGGGTGCCAGTACATTACTGGAGCTGGGTGCCAGCTCGATATTTTATATGCAGGCCTGCAGTACTGGGTGCCAGTACATTACGGGAGCTGGGTGCCAGCTCGATATTTCTATTTGCCAACAGAACCCGTATAGCGTGCAACCCGACAACCGGCTTCCTTGCGTAGCCAACTGCGCTGGGTTTTTTGTTGCGCCTTTATATCTAGAGCGCGGGCCTGTCTGTCAATTTTGTGTGTGTGTGTGTGTCTATGCGCGGGCATTTGTCGCCCCTTGCCCCCTGCAATGTGTTTCCATCAGATATGTTTTTAAATTTTTATTTATTTAATTTTGTGTTGTTGTTGTTTGCTTATTAATAACACATTGGTTCTGGATCTTAGACTGTTTTGAACGCATCACTGGAAATAAATTTATTTGGCTCCTATCTGAGCATCAGGCATTCTCTTGGCATGTTCTCCAAATTTGGGTGAATTTCAGGCTCAACGTCCTTATAAAAAAGGTTCTTCATAAAAAAAAAAAGTGTACGTTTTTCGAGTATTTTCCCGCCCAGGAACGGATGTCAGTGCCATTAACAGAAATACAATCATAACAATCATACATAGATAAAACCTGGAAGTTGTTAGGAAAAATTCATTAGGAGTTGAAGAATGCATTTTATTAGAAGACTTAGCACGGCACTGTCACTTCTAGAACACCTAAAGGTTGCCAGCGAGTCGTTGATTCTTCTGCTTCATGGGCAACTCTATTATACTGTTATAAAGTATTGGGGCATTATATAGTATGTCGCATTTATTACTCATAATTTTCCTGTCATTATTTTGTTCAAGTTACATCGTAAACTCCAACAGGCCAGTAGATGGCCCCACCACACCTCCTGCGATTTACAGTACACAACCCGCTGGCTAGTGCTCGGGAGGATCCGAACCGACAACATGCAGAACAGAGTGTACCCAGTACGGGCAATCACCTCCACTGTGAGAGATCAAGTCTGCGGTCGTTTCCCCGGTCCAAATGGCTGCTGAGACAGGCTCTTTATTCAGTTTGTATACAGTGCTGCTGGCTCTGACCCGGCTCTGACCTATCTTATGACGACCTATCTACTAATCAAGTCCAGACGGGCGCCTCTTCGGTTATCGCCACGAACGCAACTGTGAACATTTCGAGGGCGGGTTAGGCTACGAACAACAGATAGCCCTTGTAAGGGCAGGACATTCTATTTCTATTTCAACTTGGTTGTGTCGACACCCTACCGCATTATGCAAAGGAAGCTCAATGTTTTCCAGCGATACTGGAGATTTCAATCTCAATTATCTTACCTGGTGAAAGCCGCGAAGATCACTTGACATAACATTAAATGCTGACCTCCCGCGGGTCGTTTCCCGCGCACCGGAAGTGCGCCTCAAGCTTCATTTGTCTTCACGGGTAGCATCAAAGTCACAGTCTTTAATTTACATTTAAAGACAAACACTGATCTGCATTTCCTTTCCGCATTTAATCACCATATCGTCGTAGCTACAAACGAATTTCCCAATACCGTTTATCCTGTCGGGGGATCTGGTGTGCCTTGGTCCCGACCCAGGTTTCCTATGACTGATTTTCCCAAAGGGTTTTTTCTACTATAGGTTTTTCCTGGCCTCCCTGGCACTCCAGTAATAGTATCGGTGTCTTTAATGTTTTCAAGTCAGACTTGCTAAAGCGGATCCTCTCGTCTAGGCAAGGCAGCTCTCAACTTTTTCACAATTCTTGGACTGTGACACTTCATTGCTGGCAATGTTTTCAAATCGCTTTTCCAGGCCTGTCATCACAAAGGGCAGTCATGGGCTGCTTTGCTGACGTCAGTCCTTAATCACTAACACCTAGTGCGTTCGAGTTATCAGCTATATTTTGACGACAACATATAATGAAGAAAGCAACTGAAGGGTGGGCAGTCATGGGCTGTACTCGGAGGTTGCGTGTCTCGGTCGAGCTCTCTCTCTGCGCCTGGGTGGGGTGGCCACAGATCTGTGGCTTGTGGCGGTTTTTCTTCCCCACCTTTTGCTGAGTGATTCAGTTAGTACTGTAATCCAATTTACTAATTTACGAGTTGAAAAATAAACGTCACATCTAGTGGCCGAAAAATCCCAACCGTGCGAGTACGTGTTTTGGTCTTCCTCCCTCCAGCAAAACGTAGCACGGCGCATAGCAGAGCTCGCACCTTCCGCTTTTCCATATATCTCGCTGAGAGAAGTGCTGAGATAAAACAAACATTATCTGGCACAGATAATGACATTTATCTCAGCACGTATCTTTTCATACTCAGTTGGTAGACAAGCTGGCGCGCGGGTTGTCAGTGGGAAAATACCAAGCAATTGTTTTAGCCAATCAAGCAGAGCACTCACGTGGTTCCATTCCTGTATGTATCGGCTGACTAGCATTTCAGTTAAGCTTATTCTTTGGAAGAACCAACGACAGCCTTCACCAAAACTTCTTCAGTTAAGGTTTTTTCCCACCGCCTCCCCAACTCCAGCCCACTTGCATTGATTGCATTGACCTTATCTTGTCAACATTGTTTCGAAGCGAGTCCGCGAGGTTGAGTATAGTATATATTTGTATAGTCTAGATAATGTGGTTGCGGTTTTTTCTTCCCCACCTTTTGCTGAAGTGATTCAGTTAGTACTGTAATCCAATTTATATAATTTACGAGTTGAAAATAAACGTCACATCTAGTGGCCGAAAAATCCCAACCGTGCGAGTACGTGTTTTGGTCTTCCTCCCTCCAGCAAAACGTAGCACGGCGCATAGCAGAGCTCGCACCTTCCGCTTTTCCATATATCTCGCTGAGAGAAGTGCTGAGATAAAGGTCTATTAGTGATAGACCGTGCCTGGCAAAACCACCACCTTTCTTTGCAAGAAAACTTGATTTTTTCAACATAAAATAATGGAATTCATTGCCAAAACCGACCAACTAGTTGGTTTATACTAAAACAATTTAGAGCTCTCGTCCTCATGTGCTATGATATCAATAGACCATTCGGCTTCGGCCTCATGGTCTCATGGTCATCATAGCACATTCGGCCTTGAGGTCTAATTGTTAAATGTTACACCAATAAAGTAATGGTTTGCCCCTGCTATAACAAATGCATTAGAGCAGAAAATAAATTATTTGCCTCAAAACTTTTTTTTCAAAATCATGAGCCAACATTCTTGTGTACCTCACCAACAACTAATTAAGTAAGTACCATGAGAGCATCTACTTTCTGAGTTTTTTTTCTGCACAACAGAGACACAATCACAACTGCAGGTGAGTGTGTCGAGTGTCCCTCTAACATCACAAGTGCTCTATTTGCAGATAAAGTCAACCATATTGTGCTCTGATTCTTTAATGATATAGCGGGGGAGAACCCTTACTTTAACATATTTGTTTGAATAAGCGCCGCCCTAAAAAAAGCGCCTTTTCCAGCAATAAGTTAATAAGCGCCGCCCTCGATAAGCGCTGCAGGTTTGCAGTGGCCCGTTTGGTGTAAACCATGAAAATCAAAGAAACGTTGTGCTGAAACTCTAACAACAGCATACAATGTTGCATTCTCGCTGCATTAAAAAACGCATGAATTAATCTTCGATGAGAAGTGCGTAGCTTCGAACGATTAACAGTATTACATGGCAAAACTTAAATTGATTCTCTACCGTATATCGAAAGCTGGGAGCTGAGAGCAGTTTGTGTCGGAAAACGCGCAATCGTCCGCCAACGTGCGTTGTTCAGTATCTGACAGTAATCTTAATTTTATAGCCTTACTTACCGTCTTCATCGGTGTATCGAGGAGGCGCCTTGTTTTTCGACCCATATTTAGTATTATTTCGGATAAAGTGGGTATCAAAAGTGGCAAACAACGAGTTTAAAACGGGTGATCGTTTGAACGAGGTCACGAGTGGTCGAGAGAGGTCGAGAGAGGAACTCCGAGAGGTCCTTTCGGCGATGTCGCGGAGCTGAGAACGAGCGGGACTGGTCGAGTTCCTATAAAACAATCAACCTTTGTTGTTTTTTCCCGCCATACATCATGACAGCCAATCAGGTATTAGGAACGTTTCACTCTAGTATCAGGTATCATCAGCTATTTATAAAACGACTCTCGAACTATGCACAAATAATACACTGGGTAAAGGACAAAAATGGCAGATTCTAGTGATTTAACACCGTTACGAAAAAAAACAAGGGGGTCGTATGGTAGATACCTCAGAGATCCGTCGGTCCAGAAGCCCAAGAGATGGAATATTTGCACAGCGAATGTGATTTTTATATTTTCACTTCCGCCTGTCACGATCTATTAGTTGTTAATACGTAGCCATTATACTCAAGAGATTGATTATGTAACAATTACGGTCACGTGGCGGCCCGCCGGATCTCGAGGAGAGGATTTCCATTAACCCCCCTCTAGGGGCGAATTATGCAATCAACCATTCGTCGAGACCTTGAAGCGAACACGCTGTTTTTTCCTTCGAAGAGGTAAGAATCCTAGTTTAAACCTATTTTGGGGTCTTTACGAGCCCTGTTTTTCTGCCCCAGAGTTTCTGGCGTTACAACTGTTGTCCCTCATAGTGGTTTTCCAGTTCTTCTTGTCTTATCTCACGATTCACGGCTCGATTCGCTTAGTATTGTTAGCGGTTGTCTTAATTGTTATCTGCTCGCTTCATTTGGTCTCCTTTGCCCATCTTTGTGCTTTCTATTCTTTTGTAATGGCCTCAACAACTCCCAAAGTCTTGATCTTAGGCCATTCGTTTGTTAAACGTCTCAAACGGGACCTTCAGAGGGGTTTCGATTCGCGCACTTCGCCCGATTTTAATTTGAAGGGCACTGCTTGTATCACGCTTTCGGGCGTCGGGGACGAACCGTGGCATCTTTACGTGCTAATGATCTCCACATTGTTCGCGACCTGTCCCCCGATGTGCTTATCATAGAAATCGGCACCAATGATCTCGCCCATCGGCGCCCGAGGTTGTTGGATCTGCGGTTGATGATTTAGTAACCCTTCTGTTGGAACGATTCCCAGTGCAGCTCATTGTAGTTTGCCATGTTATCCCGAGGGGATTGGCTTACCGTGGCGCTGTAAACTTCGCTGCCCGCGCGGCCGTCCTTCGGCAATACCTTGAGGCTGTACTGGGACAATATCCTCGAGTGATCTGTTGGGCCCATCGTCATTTTAACCACCCGGCTAAAGCCTTATACACTTGGGATGGGGTTCACTTGAACAGCTTAGGGCAGTATTTCTTGTTTCGAAGCTACCGGGGAGCCATCTTACGGGCCACCCACATGCTCTGAATTTTTGTCACTACATCATTATGTGCTGCGAGGCATTTTTATTAAACCATGTTGAACATTTATGCAAATTTTTGTTAATCAATGATGTGCATTTAAGTGTATTTTGTTAAACCATGATGTGCAATTCTGTCAATTTTAGTTAATCTCGTATGATGTGCATTTATGTGTAATTTGTTAACCTATGACCTACATTTAGTTTAGAGTAATATTCCAATACAACACATTAAACGAAAATGATAAACATTGATAACCAATGAATCCCTTGAATGAAATAAATCGATACAACAAAATCATAAAGAAATAAAGAAATAGATAAACATAAGAAACACCACTCAAATGAAATTACAATCTCTACATTCCCTATTAGTCTGCTATTTTCAAATCATATAATAACTAAGGGGTGTGATTCATTTCAGGGGTGCCTTATTAATCCACTTATAGTGTGCTACTTACTGTCTCTGCCTATTTAGATAACTTTCACTTTCAAACAATTTTCTGTCGATCCTTTTCGGGCAGGCCCGGGCAGTGCCTAGGCAGTCCACCGTAAACAAACCCTGAGGTTACCTGATTTTTCTGTGTTGTAGCTGTTCACAACTACGGGGATGGCATTGTTTATTTCTCCTCATCGTGTGCACTGCCATAACTGAGGGTTTTTGTTGCCGTTTTTTGTTGCTGGACCCTAAGTTTTTCTGCCCGCTGATAGCGATTGTGTCATCAGGGTATGGCAGTTAATATCCAGCATAGTCCATCAGGCGCTTTCTAGCCTGCTCTATAGTCCTTCAGGCGGTTTCTAGCCCGCTCTTTCGAACCTGAAAGTTCACCAGCCAATACAGTGTTTCTTCTGGTTTTAGTATGCCCAGGCGGTCAAGGGCCTGTGCGGTCTCCCACCTTACTGGTACCGCAAGGCGGTCAAGGGCCTTGGCGGTTTTCAATGTCACCTTTACAGCCAGGCGGTTAAGGGCATTGGCGGTTTTTCAGTGTCACTTTTACAGCCAGGCGGTCAAGGGCCTTGGCGGTTTTTAATGTCACCTTTACAGCCAGGCGGTCAAGGGCCTGGGTGGCTTTCAATGTGACCTGTACAGACAGGCGGTCAAAGGCCTGTGAGGTATCCAATCTAACATATAAAGCCAGGCGGTCAAGGGCCTGTGCGGTATCCATGTGCATTCACAGTGTCTATTGGCTGAATCATGTTTGTGCATGCAATACTGTTGGTATTCGCTAATCGTTGATATTCGAGTACCTGAGCTCATTCTGGCTGCACACTTCTCAAGCGGAGTGTTTTTCTTGGGCTCTGCCGGTTCCTTTGTTTATTTACAGTTCCTTACTGCACCATGCCACCGAAGCGCTCTGCACGGATTGCTCACAAACAGAGGGCGGCGCCTCCCTCCGCCCCTGCACCTAAGCGCATGCGTCGCCAACCTGCCAGCGCCTTGGCACCCACTCCAGTCACAGCACCCACTGCGCAGCCAGCAGACCTTCCAGGGATGTCCACCGAGTTATTTGATCAGCTGGTCAACCGAGTGGTGGATGCGGTTTCGTCCCGTTTGGCTTCAACACAGCCCACAATGACACAATCACCTGCCACACCAGCACCACTGGGCGACGTAATGGAGGTACCGGTAACTAACCAAATAGTTCAGGCAGCAGTGTCAAATGTACAGGAGGTTATGTTAGGTGAGACAATACCCACTGTTGTCAATACTGCCACTCCCGCTATCCCAGAGGATATTTTTGTCTCCCCGGCTATGCCCCTGGACATGGCAGTATCTGACAAAATGAAAGCAAAAATCTGGGGCAATGAGTTTGTTGACTTCGGGTCACTATTGGCACCTCCCATACACACTGATCCCTACCAAGTTACCTTCAGTGGTGCTGACGGTGTACCCGATCCAGCATTACTCATTGAACCGGTCCGTAAGACCAGGAAAGTAAATAATATAGAGCAATGGTCCCGATGTTTCCGCATTTTTGCGGGTATCTACACCACAAAAACCCCATTAGAGGCTCCTGCCCTGATGAAGTATAGTGAGATCATACACGAGCTGGCAAGCAGAGGCCATAATTGGATCTTTTACGATGAAAATTTCCGCTTTATGCGTCAGAAACAGGCCTCTGCTTCACCATGGCATAGAATTAATGGGGAACTTTGGCTTCGTGCACAGAATTCGACTGTGCGTAAAGCCCCAGCTGGGCCCTCCCGTCCCCGCTCCAACATGAACGTCCCAGGGGGGTTTGTTTTAAATTTCATAAGGGGCAAGAATGCTCTGGGTGCAATTACAAACACTCCTGTTTCCGGTGCTCTGGAGCCCATCGGGCTCTGCACTGTAATTTTCGTGGCCAACGGAAACAAGGTGACCAATCCCAGCCAGCATCCAGACAACGATTTGCCAAGTCCCCAGCTGCCCACCCCACTAAGAGTTGAAAGATTAGCATATTTTCTATCCGGCTACCATCCGGAAACCAAACAGCAGCTTATTGAAGGTTTTTCACATGGATTCCCCACCCATTTTGACGGTCGATGCCCTTCTGGGGAGCCGTCTAATCTCCTTTCTGCACTGGAGAATCCTGAAATTGTTGATGCAAAAATTTGTAAGGAGCTGGCCGCCCATAGGCTCGCCGGTCCATATGCGTCCCCTCCTTTGGTACCCTTTCATGTTTCACCCTTGGGTGTGGTCCCCAAAAAGACTCCTGGGGAATTCCGTATGATACATCATTTGTCTTACCCTAAGGGGCATTCTGTCAACGATGGTATCCCCACGGAGTATACCAGTGTCTCATACGCTTCCATCGATAAGGCCATACAGTGTATCAAAATAGCAGGACACGGTTCCTTTATGGCAAAAACGGATGTCAAAAATGCATTTAGGATTATTCCTATTAGCCCTGATGACTATGGGTTATTAGGCATCAAATGGAGGGATAGCTATTTTTACGACCGATGTTTACCCATGGGACTAGCCAGCTCCTGTCGTACTTTCGAAACTTTCAGCACAGCTGTGGAGTGGGTAGCTAAAACAAAGCTAGGCATCAGTCAGATGATACATCTGCTCGATGATTTCCTAATCATTGCGCCAAATAAGTCACTTTGTAACAGCTCCTTGGAGCTATTCCTACGCCTTTGCCACTATCTGGGCATCCCCATGGCACCAGAAAAGACATGCGGACCGTCAACCACTCTGTGTTTCGCAGGCATTGAACTCGATTCAATCTTGAGTGAAGCTCGCCTTCCCTCGATAAGATCTGCAAATGCGTGTCCGATATCACACTTTTCTTGAAACGCAAAAAGGTGACTTTGCACCAGTTGCAGTCTCTCGTCGGCCTTTTAAATTTTGCATGCTCAGTTGTGCGTCCAGGACGGGCCTTTCTGAGAAGGCTCATTGACCTCACCATCGGCGTTAGGAAACCGTCCTACAAAATTCGCCTCACGGTGGACACTAAGGCCGACCTTAGACTGTGGCTTTCTTTCTTGTCTGACTTCAATGGGCGTGCTTTTTTCATAGACGACACGTGGCACAGCTCAACAAAGCTACATCTGTACACAGATGCCTCTGGCGCCCTCGGTTTTGGTGCCGTTTTTGGGAACCACTTGTGCAATGGCCGATGGCCAGATAGTTGGCGCTACCGCAATATTGCGATTCTCGAGTTTTTCCCAATTGTCTTGAGTTTGCACCTGTGGGGTCACAAAATGAGCAATCGCTGCATCCTCTTCTATACCGACAATGAAGCATTGGTGCATGTTATCAACAAACAGTCGTGTAAAGACAGGACCCTGATGCATTTTGTACGTAAATTAGTGCTGATTTGCTTGCGGCGAAATATCGTTTTCAAAGCTAAACACATACCAGGAATCCAGAACGAACTCGCCGATGCTTTATCTCGCTTACAGGTGCAAGTTTTCAGGCAGTTGGCCCCTTCTCAAATGGATCAGCATCCTACAGACATCCCCCTTTCTCTGCGGCCGGAGAATTGGCACCTACCGTAACGCACCTCCTGCGTTCCAGTCTCCAGCGTTCGTCTGTTCCGACGTATCAGAGAGCATGGCGGCTTTTTTCCGAATTTGTACTGTCAATTTTCCACACTTCGGAGGTAGCTATGCCTATTTCCCCGCCTACGTTGGCTCTTTTCATTGCGTATCTATTTGACAAGTCGTACGCAGCTTCTACAGTTAACACCTACGTTTCGGCCTTAGGCTATATTCACCGACTCTCGGGTTGGCCGGACCCTACTAAAGTTTTTGTCATTTTGCAAATGCTAAAGGGTTACGGGAAGCTGGGGTCAAGACTAGACGATCGCCTTCCGATAACGCTTCCCATCTTACACAGGATCTTGGCGGCCTCGAGTCGTCTCTCCGCCTGTGGTTACCGTGAAGTGCGCTTCAAGGCTATGTGCTCCTTAGCTTTCCACGCTTTCTTGAGAGTTGGCGAGATGACCGTAGGGACCTCTCGGGATGCCTGCCCTCCTTTGCAGTTACACCAACTCACAAAATTAGTGGATGGCCTGGGAAACGTTGTGTCCCTTAAAGTCACGTTTTTGGATTACAAACACAATTACGGGAAACGTCCTTTTTCAGTTTTGATCAGCCGCTATGATACTTTCTGCCCTATCGAAATTGTATTGGCATACCTGGCCCTGCGAGGCGATAAAGGGGGCCCCCTTTTTGTAAACTTGGACTGGTCTCCCGTTTCACGGTCCGACTTTGCTGATCAGTTGAACCTAGCGATACGTTTTTGTGGACTTAACCCGAATCGTTATAAAGGCCACAGTTTCAGAATCGGTGCAGCCTCCCATGCAGCAGAAAGGGGAATGTCCGATGCTCAGATAAGAGCACTCGGCAGATGGCGTTCTAATGCTTTCCATAAATACATTCGAATAGCTTCTATGGCAAGTTAGCCTTGATGAGCTGAATAGCAAGATGCAGCAGCTCTTCAAGGCCGTCTTGAGTATACGAGCTGAATAGCAAGATGCAGCAGCTCTTCAGGTCCGTAATTAGTTGTATATGAGCTGATTCGCAAGATGCAGCAGCTCTTCAAGGTCGTAATTAGTACATGAGCTGATTAGCACGATGCAGCAGCTCTTTTTAGGATCATCGTTAGCAACCGCGCTGCGTGGCCAGATGTAGCAGCTCTTTAGAAACACTTCACCATATTACCCACCTAGCCGATTAGCAAGAGGCAGCGGCCAGGAGTAATCAAACACGTTTCGTCCTTAAGCTTGGTGAGGGGTCTGAACAGCACAGGCAGCAGCACCCCAGAGCAGGCTAGCCAGGTTACACGTTATACTCTGGCTCATGTTTTAGTAAAAGATAATAAACGATTCCTGAGTCATTTCGGCTCATCGATCAATGTTTTCTTGCGGCTGTCGTGCTTCTTGGGTGGGGCTGCATCATACTTGCCCTATGATGCATTTGGCGTTTTGATTGCCCTCACCTTTACTGGGCACTGTAAAAACGACATGTTCCTTTTTCGATTTGGTTAAAAGGATTTCGATTAAAGCGGCTTTGGGCTATCGCCCTCAGCCATTTTAACTCCAACAATCGTCTTGTCTTAATCCTGGCCAGTAAACGAGCAAGAAGCGCGACAGCCCCCGTTTGTCTATCTCTTTAGTTAGAGGAAGACGAAAATATAAATGGAATATTTGCACAGCGAATGTGATTTTTATATTTTCAATTCCGCCTGTCACGATCTATTAGTTGTTAATACGTAGCCATTATACTCAAGAGATTGATTATGTAACAATTACGGTCACGTGGCGGCCGCCGGATCTCGAGGAGAGGATTTCCATTAACCCCCTCTAGGGGGCGAATTATGCAATCAACCATTCGTCGAGACCTTGAAGCGAACACGCTGTTTTTTCCTTCGACCCTCCTCCTCCCCTAGCCTTCCACATGATTGTGATTGCGTTTTGATTGCCCTCACCTTTACTGGGCACTGTAAAAACGACATGTTCCTTTTTCGATTTGGTTAAAAGGATTTCGATTAAAGCGGCTTTGGGCTATCGCCCTCAGCCATTTTAACTCCAACAATCGTCTTGTCTTAATCCTGGCCAGTAAACGAGCAAGAAGCGCGACAGCCCCCGTTTGTCTATCTCTTTAGTTAGAGGAAGACGAAAATATAAAACGTTTTATCGAGAGAAGAGCACTCGAATTGCCGCTGAAAGGGAGGCCACGCGAAGAAGGACGATCGGAGAGCTTGACCCCAAAATGCCATTGCCATCAACATCATTTCAAGAAGGTACAAATCAAAGCATTTTGAACGCTTTCCTGGGTTACTAGCCCATGTTCATGATTTTAAATTTTCATATACTTAAAACTAAAAGACTCGATCGCGATCGCACTCACAAGTTTAAAACGTGGGCAGCACAAGCAATTTATAATTTGCTCATCTTCTATTACTATTTATTACTATTTTGACATACTGTATGCAGTAAAATCCATGCCACAGTCGGTTTGAATGGAGGGATATGTAGGTAAATGATTGCCTAAAATTTATCTAACGCCGTTAGTAACGGGGGACGGGACGGGGGTTGACGGTCCCGCGGTTGTGCCGGTTTGCGATTTTGAAAGCTATAAGCTTAACTTTTTCTAGTGTGATTCAACTAGAAACAATAATTCCTCTCACCCTCATGACCTTCATTCCGTCAACCCCAATCAGGCTTCGGAATATAATTGTTATGCATAGTTACATATAGGGCTGCAAATTGTGCCCGTGGGGTCGCTTTTGTGACTAAGTTTTTCTCTTTTGCGACTAAACTTTGTCAGTCAGTCGCAGTTTTTCGACTCACTTCTTGTCTAGTAAAGGCCATGTTACACGAGTCAATTTTTCTTGCAACTCGCAACGCAACAGTGACGAATTAAAAATCATCGCTGTTGCTAAATTACCGGCAGTTTTCTATTGTTTTCCATTGACTATTTGGCCGGCAGACGAAATAAATTTAGTATTTTGAGCACTAACCTAACCAAATCCTAACCCTAAGCCTAACCTAACCTAACCAAGAATAAATACTGATTATTTATTTTTTTCATCTTGAAAATGATGATTTTGTGTGCTGTTATTTGACCGTCAGTCGGCCATATAGACACTTTGAAAAATCATCGGTAGTTGCCACGGGATGTTACATGCTCACAATATTTTTTGCAACCTATGCAATACACCAGCATGGAAAATTATAAATTACAGCAGCATTATCAAAACAAGCGTGTGGATTGGCACATTCAGGGAACCATTGTGTGATAAATTGCCAAGACATGTTACCTGTAGCAACTTGTCTCGCAACGTTGCGAAAAGCAGAGCTTGGTTCTACATTTTCTGCAACTCATAAAATACAAAAATAAATATCCTGCAGGTGGTTTTTGGCAGCAAAAAATATCCTGCAACTGAGTATGGCACAGAACATTGTGCTTTAAAAAATCCTGCTAAACTTGGACTCCGAAAAAAAAAGCCCTGTATTCAGTTATCTCTGAAAAAAATAGTCTTGCATATTTTTTTCTGCCCCCCCCCCCCCCTACGGGTTTTTCATCCATAATAAACATTACATCACATGGCTGCCTGTAGATACAAATTTTATATTCTTGTGTTAAAAGTTTTCAACACTCAAAGATAAAATTTTTATCTCGGCGCGGCCTTCTAATATCCTTTTTATGTCTTTGCTACAGAGTCAAGGTGGTATAATGAAAGTTGGAGTGAAAGTTGCAACAGAGGGACACTTGTAACTGCCAGTCTATCAGGAGAAGAGCTTGTGCAGGAAAATCCTGATAATTCAGCTAACATCAGTTATGCATATGCATTGGATGAATCAGATGACATTCAAACTACGGCTGGTTTATATGAATGTGGTCACAGCCCAAACCCAATAGTTGCTGAACATGAAATTGACGATATACAGGTTATGGATGCTTTTGATTATGACTCAAGCTCACAAGGTGATGAACATGAGTCAGGTCATTATGACCTAGATTGTGATCTTGATGATGACGAACAGAACATTGACCATGGAATCACAGATGACCATGGGACCACAGATGAAATTGCTTCAGGGAGTTTTGGATTTGACCTGTGCAATGACCCCCCTCTTTATGATGGTGCAAGTATCAAATTGTCAGAAAGCATCCTATTAATACTGACACTTGCTTTAAAACACAAACTGACTGGAGTGTGTTTGGAAGAAATGATTGAGGTTATCAATCTACACTGCATCCAAGGACCAGCCAATAAATGTGTTCGTTCTTTGGCTGGCCTAAAAAAGGTTTTTCAATATCAGCATGTTTCTGCGGAGCGTCATTACAGCTGTTTATACTGTTCTGAGTATGTTGGAATGAATGTGCCAGACAACTGTCCCACCTGCCAGAAGGCACTAAATGGAAAGCAAGCAACAACAAGCTTTGTCGTTCTCCCTATAGATGAACAACTGAAAGAACTGTTCAAGCGTAAGTTGATTTCCCATTTTATTATATTGTGAATAAGGTCCTTGAAGTCAAAACGTTTTTAAAACAATGGCAATGACTTCTCTTTAAGGAGAAGAATTCAAAGTGGCACTTTCATACAAAAATACCCGAAAGAAACAGCATCCAAGCAACATAGAAGATGTCTTGGATGGCCGTCTCTACAGGAACCTTTCTAAACCTGGCAGGGCTCTTGCTACGGCAAACTCCATTTCTTTGAAGTTTAACACTGATGGTGTAGCCATCTTCAAGTCTTCAAACTCCAGCATATGGCCATTATTCTTCCAAGTGAATGAGCTGGAACCAATGAAAAGGTATCATACTTTTCATATATTTTTGTCAATTGATTTCATGATTCATGAAGCTCCGAAGGCCAATAGTGCCACATATAAATGTAGCCTGCTAGCAGGCGTTGGAGGCTGTTTTTATCGGCGAAACCCCGGAGTTCGTAGTCGCGAGCGCCATCTTGGATTTTTTGGCCGAGTGACAATGGGGCGAGTGACAAAACGAGGGGGGGGGGGGGGGGGGGGGGGGGGTGGGAGAGAGGCGGAAAGAACGCCTGCAAGGAAACTATGCATTTTTGAGTCGCTAATTAAATTCCCGTCCACCAGCAGACGGGAATTATGATTGGCTAATCGGTCAATATGTCAATCATCTCCGAGCGTGTTGGGGTCACACATTCTCAAACGGAAACTCAACAAATAAATATAGAGGTCGATTCGGCAGAAGCAAGTAATTTCGCGTGCGCTTTCTTACTTCGGTTCTATTAAGTCAAAAGAAATCGCTCGAGCTAGGAGCTGGCGATCAACTTACATATCACACTTCTCTAATCTACCAAAGAACGACAAAAGATAGGTTGCTCGAAACAACGATGCGTGCAGTTTTAGGTGCGAAGTTGTGCGCAAATAATGCACATTTTACAGCGAGTTTGCGGTTAATTTACTTCGAAATAAATTCTTCTGTATAAAGAGACTTTCTTCAACAGTATTATTTTACCGTTTAAGTTTATGGCATTCTTTTTATTTATATAAATAGAAGCGATTTATTAGAAACTTCGCAAATATCCAGGGACCGGTATAAAGTTGGAAAGAATGATTCGCATACGCTCGCTGAGTTGTGCAAGAACGCTAGCCTTTGAACTCGAAAACACTGTGAATATTTCGTCTCGTATTTAGTAAAACCTGCAGAAGGAAACTAAGCCACACTCGCAGATATTTTAAGTAATCGAGATCGCTGTGTGAGAGGAGAAGAAGGACGCTGTGGCGAAGAAAAGCCGGTGATCGAGAATCAAGCGGCATGTTTCAACAACTATCACGTCGGATAGAACCAGGCTGAGGAGGGTTTCTTCAAACATTTCCGCAGTTAAATCCCTCATTGTACATTCGATAGATTCGATCTCATCCGTTTGGTCAGCAGTTAGGCTTTTGAGTAGAGATATATTACTATATAAACCGAAGCGGGGACGCTTTCCATCACTAGATCCTCTCTTCGCGATACAAAACACAGTGAAAATCATAGCTTTGCCGAAGCCAGTCGGAAAAACTGCCATCTCAAAAAACTGCCATCTCGCCCTTCAAGCAGGCCTTTGATCGCCAGCTCCTAGCTCGAGCAATTTATTTTGACTTGGAACCGAAGTAAGAAGGCACACGCGAAATTACTTGCTTCTGCCGAATCGACTGCTTGTTTGAGAATGTTTGAGAATGTGTGACCCCAACACGCTCGGAGATGATTGACATATTGACCGATTAGCCAATCATAATTCCCGTCAGCTGGTGGACGGGAATTTAATTAGCGGCTCAAAAATGCATAGTTTCCTTGCAGGCGTTCCCTCCGCCTCTCTCCCCCCCCCCCCCCCCCCCCCTCGTTTTGTCACTCGCCCCATTGTCACTCGGCCAAAAAAATCCAAGATGGCGCTCGCGACTACGAACTCCGGGGTTTCGCCGATAAAAACAGCCTCCAACGCCTGCTAGCAGGCTACATATAAATGATGATGATAGAGTACTCAAGTGTGACGTCATACATTTGAGAAATCTTGAATTTCTGATTTTAGTCCAGGAATAACGAAAGACAAAGTGGAAAGAGATGATGCAAAGATGGAAAAATGATGCAAATCGGTTGAAACGCGACCAAGATATGGCCACCTGAATACATTATTTTCTTTAACAAATCACTGTATTTTAGACTGCATTCAAAACTTTATGAACGCAACCAAAAAATACAGTGATTTCTTAAAGAAAATGATGTATTCAGGGGTTATTATCTTGGTCGCGTTTCATCCGATTTGCCTCAATTTTGGTTTGTAGCATTCATGTATTATGCCCTTTCCAAATGCAAGGAGAAATATTGCTAAATCGAAAATTTGTTTTTTTGTGACGTCATCACTTGACTACTCTATTATGATGGGGCTGAAGAAATATACATTGTGACCCAAGTTCTTATCCCGTCCAATAATCCAGGCTGGGATCTCATGTGGGATGAGGTGGGATCTCAACTTCATGAAACCTGGGATCGTAATGTAGCTGGGATAAGGGGGGATCCCATCTCTGATTTTTACTTAGGTCCCTCTCAGAAATCATGTGGACAGTCAAGGCAACAACATTTTAATGCTTTCTGGTACTGCCTTTACTTTTGACAGTAAAACAAATGTAATTTTCACAATGATTTAAATGATGGACCCTTGGTGATTACCTATTTTCATAGGAAAAAAGTTGAGAATATGGTTTTGGGAGGCCTATGGTTTGGCGACAAGAAACCAGTCCTGTCTACCTTCCTGAAGCCATTTGCACATTCCCTTCATAACCTTGAAAGAGAAGGCAAGTATGTCAGTCATAATGTACATGCTTGCTACAGTAGTTATGCAATTCTTTTTTGGCATAATTTGGAATGTTCAATTTCACTTGTAGTGTTTTGAGCTAGAGCACATTTCATATGACTGTAAAAAGTACTGTGACATGGCGCGGTACGTTCGCGGTGGCAGTATGGAACCTGGCCTGCTGTAGATACCGAACAAAACTGCGTAGTCTCAGTATGGTCAGGGTCGCGGCATGGTACAACTCTTTCATGGCATACGAAATCTGCTCTATTCAGGGATACTATAAAAATACTGTAAATCCGTAACAACAACAAAAAAAAAACTCATCAAACAAAGTAAATTATTCAAAATGGCTAGGATACAAACAGTTGGCTGTTTTACAAAGAATCTGGGAGTGAGACAAGTGGGAGACTTCAGACGGCTGACACATGGTCCACCAGATACTTTTCTGTCTTTGTCCTAATTCTTCGCCAGTGTTTGTATTCATATTATACAGAATAATATGGTAGGAAATTTGTTCCTCTTAGGAAGGTTCAAACATCCTCCCCAAGGCCGCAACATAGCAAGGTAGTTCTCTTTCCAAGAAAATATCTCTCTTGCCTCTGGGAAGCGATAGAAAGAACAATATGCCACACTCAGGCACCAGAACCCAGGGACATTTTGTGCTTCCCCTGGAAAATTCACCGCCACTCGGGGTATTGAATTGAAACAAATATTCCTTGCTGGTAGGTATGTACCTCACTGGTTGTGGCTTGGGAGGAAGGGTTGGTTATATTTTGTCTTTTGTCTCAATCCATGAACTATAGTATGGCCATTGCTGCAATGTTTCTTTTTTATTAGAGGATTTTATTAGCAGCATAATATTCTTTTTCTTATTTCTTCCAATTCTTTTAATTTTATAGGGTGTTGTTTTTAGTAATATAATTGAAAAGCAGATTAAGTTACAAAGGTACTACATTTTAGAGTGTTTTTAACAAGACATCTACACATACTCTACAGGTCTTGAGGTCCCAGCCCATGTTTCCCTACAACCCATCAAAGTGCTCCTTCTGTGCTATGCTAGACCTCCCTGCAAGGGCATCATTTTTAGAGATGAAGCAATACAATGGCTTCAATAGTTGCTGCTACTGCACTATAGAAGGGAAGTCTTGTCGCACAGGGGATGATGGTGAAGGCAAGGGAAGAGTTACAGTCTTCCCATACGACTTTAAACACTTGGCAGGATTCCCAAAGAAAGGTCCAAAGAGTCCCTGGTAGCAGATGGAATGCAGGCACTCCGAGATAAATCAGGCAAACCTGTAAGTAATAAACTTTTTCATCATTGATACATATATAATTTAAAGAAAATTAACCCGTACTCACACAACCAGAGGGTTTGCTTTGAGATCAATAATGAAATGATGTTTGAGAGGGTTGCATATACAATGACAATATAGTTTTCTACACATACACATATGTTCCCTCTGAGGCCTGGAATCAAATTAATGTGATAATTGGCAACAGTCAGTTACCCCCTCCCCCTCCCCCTCCCCAAACAAGGTGATACTAATGCTGTTCTATGTATGCATAATAAACATGTTATCAAGCATGCAATTTTTCTGCCTTGAATTGTTTTGTAGGTTAATGGAGTGAAAGGTGTCTGCCCATATGTTATACTAAAACATTTCAATATTGTACGTGGCTGTTGCCTGTTGCCTTGACTACATGCATGGTGCCTTGCTTGGTGCTACCGAAAGCAACTCATGACTCTGTGGTTTGACACCAAATACAAGAACGAAGCATGGTACTGTGGTGACTTGCTCAGTATTGTTGATGAGCGACTATGCAGCCTAAAACCACCTCTGGAAATCACCAGGACTCCAAGATCGATTGCAGCCCACCTCAAATACTTCAAGGGTATGTAGATGTATCGAAAGACAGTATGATCTTCTGGCTGTCTCTATAACCAAGTACTTGTCTAACAATCTCTGTTTTGGTCTTTCATCTATCTTCAGAATCAAAGTACATATATATCTTTTTTTCAATTTTAGCATCTGAGTTTCGGAACTGGCTGTTCTACTACGGCATTCCGTGTCTCGTGGATGTCCTGCCCGATGAGTACTTCCACCATTTTATGTTACTTTCTAGCTCTGTGTGGTTGTTAACTCAACAATCAATAACACAAGAGGAGATCCACCAAAGCAATCTACATCTGAAAAAGTTTGTGGTGCTGTTTGATGGTCTATATGGTGAGTATCCAACCCCCCACACACACACTGCAAGGAGCATGATGGTGCAAAGCTGGAGTAATAAATTCTTTTTAGATGGAAATTGCTACAGAGATCACTGCATGTTGGACTGTGAAATGTTCCAATTATCAGTTAGTAAATAATTGGTTATTTGTGTAAATCCATGCTCCCTTGCAGTTTGGGTGCATGGTTTAGTTACACAACCTTTATGCCCTAGCCAAACAGTATTTTAAATGTATTTTGTTTAGTGTGAAGGATCAACCATTTTATTTGGATCACCCCTTTCAATATAATGAACAGTGATCGTGTAGAATCCTGTTTGATTGTACTGCTCAAACATTTGGTCAACATCTGCAGCCAGCATTTTGTTTTGTTCTTGTGGAAAGAAATAAGTCAACTTTATTTACTAATAATTCGACTGTTGTGCTTGTGCCCTGAGCAAAGCCCTTGCTGTTTGCGATACCAGACCTCTGACTGCTGGAAAAAAAGCACATAGTGGATGTAATCTGTTTATTATAGCTGCAGATGTTGGTCAGCATTCTGTTGGTCAGCGGTAGAAAACATGGCTTGTAGCATTCAGGCCGCCATGTTGGATTGAGCAATAAAGAGTCTCTGTTGTCTTACTCACTAGTCCTGTCCACTAGACTCAGAGAAGTTGCCAGAGTGTAATAAGTTGAGAAACCAATTCATGATTTTTACTCAAAATAAGTAAATATCATTCATTATAAATAACTAAGATAGTACGCGCGCTCTCATTGGTCGACAGGTGTGTTTAGATGAGAGTATATAAACACGGTTGTGACGTCACGCCCGGGACGATGTTTGCGCTGCTTTCTTTTTTCATTCTTTATACTTACATTTTGACAAAAATTTATCCAAACACTTGAAACAATGAACTTGTGAAAGCAGTGCTGTTTTCTTTTTAGCTATCATTTGTCGTCCCATCCTTCAACCACAAGTTCAAAGAATTGGCTTCTCTTCGACTTTTTTAGTCAAACGCGTGTAAATTTTCAGGATTGTGAACATTTTCGCACGAATCGGCTAGCCAAAATGAAAACGAACAACGACGACCAAATTATTGAATAAATCACAATTTATTTCATTACTTTCCTATTCAATTTTTCAAAGTGATGATCTTTCACAAGCCGAGTAGGTAAAAAATCGTTTAATGCTTGCAAGTTAACAAGACTTGAAGCATTAACAAAACATGAAATTCTTACCGGCGATCGGCGAACACCGACGGCACTTGACTTGAGTTGCTTCAAGAATTCAAAACGATCGAGTGACAGTTCATGGACATACGTTCATGCCATCAGCAACAATTGAAGCCTCCGTAGTATCATTCCAGTCTGGTATTTAACATTTTGCTTGATTTGAAGATCGAAACAAGACACACGCTATTTTTGGTTTTTCGATGCCGAATTCGCCTTTCCAAACCTCGGCAAAGTCAACACGAAGGCCGTTCTTGTATGGACAATTCCTTCGGCTTTGCAATTCTTAACCCGTACATCCCTTCATTGACATTCGCTTATGCTTCAATTACCATAAACACCATAGAAGAGGTCAATCAAGTCGTGAAATGTTTCTTAGAAAGCAGTTTTCTCTCGCCTCCCCTTCGCAAAACTTGCAGCCAACTGAGTGAAAAACTTGAACACACATGCGATATAACACGCCCTCTGATTGGCCCGTTCAGACCGTCGCGCGGTAAGGAGAATTTATATATTCACACAAAATGTTGAAATAAATTAATTTTAAATCTTTCTCTTCAAAAAGTGAAAGATATTTTATAAAAGCAATAGAGAACTTTTTCCCAGTGTCTACATACTCTGATGCAAACACTCGGGTAGGTTGGGAGAATTCTCGATTGGTTTTGCAGCCACTCGACCTTCGGTCTCGTGGCTGCATAACTGTCTCGAATTCTCCCAACCTCCCCTCGTGTTTGCATCAGAGTATGTAGACACGGAAAAGTTCTCTATTGCTTAAATGGCATTTTTATATGATTAAGTTTTATTTTGCAACCCTAGTACAGCCTTGAAAAAAAATGATAAAAATCACGCTTAGAACTAGACTCAAACCACAATTGTTGCCACGCCGGTGCAATGCTCTACCACCTGAGCTATCCAAGCCACACAGGGAGAGATTGTATACGGGTTAGCCCTTTAGCACTTGCAAAATAAAACGTTAATATATAGATTTAGGCACTGCCTAAAAGCGGAGCTCCCAATCACCAATCCCACTGATATTAATAATGGGTATTTCCAGAAATATATGTGCCCTGGGGATGGGCAACACTAGTTGTTGACCCCCGTGCATCCAGTATTTCCAAAATGTGTTACCCCCATGCATACAGAATGTGTTACCCCCATGCATATAGAATGCATAGAATGCCTGAGAGGGTAAACTAGCTTACAGCTTTGAACCCCCCCCCCCCCTGGAAATGTAACAGAACTTAGAACAAGTTAGTTGCATCCTCCTCATTCGTCGGAAAGATGTGTGTATCCCCTAAGAATTTCACCTGCACACCCCCCCCCCTCCCCCCACCCAATATAAATGGAATGTAGCCTTAGATGCTAGTTTGTACTACAGATACAAGTCAAGCAATAGTGAAGACGGTAAAATTGTTATCTAAAGCATTGAAAATTATGTCAAACACAAATGGAAACCAATGTACCACTGACAATGAAAAGAAACATTTTTCAATCCCCATGGGTTATGCCTAGACTTCCTCAAAGTCCTTCAAATTTTTGCTTGCTTGTATCCTATGAGAGGTTGACTTGAGCAAGTCTAGGGCAAGTCTAGGGTTTGCCTGATAAACACATAGGGGTAAATTTTAGACTGAAGTATACCATTTGGCAAAGCATGGAATATGTAAGATTTTACTACTTGAGTAACTTTGTAATTCTCAATGTGTGTTCTTAAGTTAAAAATTATCAAAGAGAAATGGAAACCTTTCCAACATTCTCTAACGTACTTCTTTCTGTGCCCATCGCTCTGAGTCCCCTCCATGGGTAGTCACTGCACTATGGGCTGGCTACACCATATTGAGTCAGCGGATTTCCATCAAGGGGCTCTATACTGTGTTATTTAGATGCTAGTTTGAACAATAGATCCAAGCCAAGCAATAGTGAAGTTGGATAATTCTTTATCAAAAGCACAATGGAAACCATTATACGACCAAGAGGGAAAAATACAAAATTTACAATCCCCATGGATTATATACTGCCTGATAACCCATCATGGGCAATTCCAGAAAATATATGTACCCCACCACGGGCGGCACTAGGTTTTGACCATCCCCCCCCCCCCCCCCCCTCCCCATGCATCCAGAATTTCCAAAATGGCTTACTCCCACCCCCCATGCATATAGAATTCCTGAGAGGTTAACCTACAATAGCTTCCAGCTTCAGAAAACCCCCATGCAGGCAGAATTCCGAGCTTGAAAACCCCCCTCCCATTCAGAATTTCCAAATGCTGGCCATCCCCGGGGTACATTTATTTTCTGGAATTGTCCAAAGGCACAAAAATTTTTAGACACAAAGTATGCCATATGGACCAAGAGGGAAAAATACAAAATTTTCAATCCCCATGGATACACTGCCTGATAACCCATCATGGGCAATTCCAGAAAATATATGTACCCCCACCACAGGCGGCACTAGGTTTTGACCATCCCCCCCCCCCCCCCCCCCCCCCTTCCCCCCATGCATCCAGAATTTCCAAATGGCTTACCCCCACCCCCATGCATATATAATTCCTGAGAGGTTAACCTACAATAGCTTCCAGCTTAAGAAAAAAAAAACATGCAGGCAGAATTCCGAGCTTGAAAACCCCCCTCTCATTCAGAATTTCCAAATGCTGGCCATCCCCGGGTACATATATTTTCTGGAATTGTCCAAAGGCACAAAAAATTTTAGACACAAAGTATGCCATATGGACCAAGAGGGAAAAATACAAAATTTTCAATCCCCATGGATACACTGCCTGATAACCCATCATGGGCAATTCCAGAAAATATATGTACCCCCACCACAGGCGGCACTAGGTTTTGACCATCCCCGCCCTCCCTCCCCATGCATCCAGAATTTCTGAGCTTGAAAACCCCCCTCCCATTCAGAATTTCCAAATGCTGGCCATCCCCGGGGTACATATATTTTCTGGAATTGTCCAAAGGTACAAAAAATTTTAGACACAAAGTATGTCATATGGAAAATTCGGTGTTAAATTTTACTGTCTCAATGACCAATGGTATTTTTAATCTAAATAAAACCCTGTTTGTACAGTGTATAACATAATTTTGTTTTCCACAGGGAATGGGCATACTTCTACTAATCACAATGACTTTGTAAATAGTGAATGAAATTCTAGCAAACAACATGTACTATACTAAATACATTAATTCATTTGTTTTCCTATTGTTACTACTGGCACTGCCATTTGGTAGTAAATTACACAGTCCATGAATGTTGAAAGTCAAGTGTTTAGAGCCAATTCAACAGAATTAAATTTACTGTTGTAATACCATATGTTTTTGCTAGAAAATAATTTTTCAGTACCATAAGTCAATATCTTGCCGCTTGGAAGTCCAAGGTACTAAGGTGATCACCAAGACTCCAATACCATTAACCAGTTTCCGGTTGCAGCACTTTTGCCTTAGATTTTCCTTGTGTCGATTTTGGGAGTGTTTTTATATCTCGTTTGCAAAAAGCTGAGAAGGCTTAATTAGCCTTCGTTGTTAGAAAACACGACTAAGTCGTTCTTAAAGGACTAATAATAGAATTCTAGAGATCTTTAGTTAGGGTCGCATATAAGCTAAACACGTTGAGTTGTTACTAGGCTCGCGACCTATCACTCAGATTCAAGAAAAGTCGACATGCTCGAAAAAAGAAACAGCGAATTTTAGGAATTTTACCTTCATCCTGAGTAGCTTTTGCCCCCGTGTAGGAATAACCTGAATGTAAATCTGTTCGGAACTTGTGAATGTCCTGCCATCTCCCTATAAACAGTGCTCTTATCCAGCAGTGACTTTGATCCACGAATCGAATTGTTTTAACGACTTGCCGCCATTGACTCTCCAAACAAATTAATTCTCAAAGTATGACCTTCTTGACTCACGCTACTGCCGTAATGTACAAATGTAGCGTCTACTCGCAGTTACTTTTACCTTTCGACAAAATTCTGTACCATTATACATTCCACTGTTTTGTGAAAGAAAGGGCGAATAAACAATCTCTGCCGCAATAGCAGGATTTGCGCTAAAAAGTTTAAGCCTTCTTGTCAGAACAGGAAATTTCTTCAGACACTCGTAGTCCCTGGCCCATGCCCATAGCAGGATTTGCGCTGAAAAGTTTAAGCCTTCTTGTCAGATAACAGGAAATTCCTTCAGACACTCGTAGTCCCTGGCTTTTTGTAAACATACTTTTCAGTAGAACAGTTCTGCAGTCGCTTGGAAGAATGGTTTCGATCAAAAGACTCTTGATATATTTTCAAGCAGATTGCTCGAGAATAATTCACCAATATTGAGCAACCTCCTATCCCCCCCGGCCACGACAACTCACCCCTCCCTCCCCCGTCACTCGACCGGCGGCGCCACCCCGACAAATCACCCCTCCCCCCGTCTAAAAAAAAAACGTCACTCGACCGGCGGCGCATGTTGTGACGTCACGCCTGTGACGTCAGGCTTCAGGAAGCACACACGCTCGCTCGACGTTCAAAATTCAGTCGTATCCCTTTGCGCCCGTTCCCGCCTTTGATACTTTGGGTACCCTGTGGATATCAGGCCTGTGACGTCAGGCTTCAGGAAGCACACACGCGCGCTCGACGTTCAAAATTCAGTCGTATCCCTTGCGCCCGTTCCCGCCTGTGATACTTTGGGTACCCTGTGGATATCAGGCCTGTGACGTCAGGCTTCAGGAAGCACACACGCGCGCTCGACGTTCAAAATTCAGTCGTATCCCTTTGCGCCCGTTCCCGCCTGTGATACTTTGGGTACCCTGTGGATATCAGGCCTGTGACGTCAGGCTTCAGGAAGCACACACGCGCGCTCGACACGTTCAAAATGCAGTCGTATCCCTTTGCGCACATTCCCGCCTGATATCATTTGCCATCGTTGGGACGCTCTTTTCTTAGGTATGGTGCTCCGCTCTGCGGCCTTCGGCCGCTAAGAAGCTCCGCTATCATGCCCTAGTTTAATATGATCAACTTAATGACTCATACATGAAAGTTTTTTGGTCATGAAACTTCATTCACAATCTCTGTTTTATTCATCTTACAAGGTGAGAGACATCTGCTCATTTATATACACAACCTCCTACACCTGGCTGAGTCAGTGGCAAATAATGGACCTCTGTGGGCTACTTCTGCATTCGAGTTTGAAGGAGCCAATGGGGAGCTGACTTCTCTTTTTCATGGTACCCAAAGTATCGACATGCAGGTGATTATAATATGTAACTTTTATTGCAAAGTTGCTACTCATTCTTGTGTCACTTTCGTTTCATTTTCTAGATAGCAAGTGCTATCTCTGATATAAAGTATGTACCAGAATGTGCGAGAGGCCTTACACCAGGCTCCCCTGCTGAATTGCTTTACAAGAAGATAAGATACGGAAGGACTAAGAGGTTAGTACTGTGATTAGCATACTACAAAACAGCCGATATGGGTGATCATGGGATATAATTTGCACTCTCTCACAAATGAAAGGCAACATAACACCAAATGTATCTTTTAAATTATAGAAAGCTTAACTACTGGTATGTACTTCATTATAAATATTTTGCACAAAATGTGGCCCTTGATAAAATATTAAATCCATTATTAAATGAAGAGCCTTCCTTATTATCTAGACATGGGACATAGTCATTGGCGGATTACTTTTTTTTTACAAACCCAGTGATCACGGACCGTACCATATGAAGACCCCCTCCCCTGAAATTTCCATAGATCATCAACACCCCATCCGCTGGAATTTCCAGGAGTCCTGAAGATCCCCATCCCCTGTAATTGAACACCCTTGGAATTTCCAGGTTTCCTAGGCACCTAGGCACCCCCTTTCCACAGCTTAGACAGACCCCTCCCCCTGGAATTTCCACGAAATCCAGGGGACCTTGACCCCTCCCACTAGTAATTTCCAGGGTTCAGCTAGACCCCTCCCCTCGAAATTTCCAGGGCTTAGATAGACCCCTCCACCCTGGAATTTTCCAGAGTCCTCGACCCCCCTGTTGTGGAAAGAAATTTCAAGAGAGCATTCCATTAATTCCATAAATAAATAAATAAACATTGATTGATTTGGGTATATGGTAATTGATTATTGTAAACTCTATATCCTTTAGGGCTGAGGCTGCTGGGACTGTGGGCATACTCGGGGCATTAGTTGAGAGTAAGCTTTGCCAGATGTCCGGGCTTCCTGGCAACTGTTTCTCATGCATCCATCGGAAAAGTCTTTTCCTTTAAGAGAGTTCTTCTGAATGGTGAGGTAATTCACAGTATGGACTACTCACGTGTATATCGAAGGAACAGTTACACTGTGAAGTATTTCACCACATCCCGCCCTCAAGATGGACATTCGTATGGCTGCATTAAACACTTCTTAAAGCATGTTCCTGCCTGCGAGGGAAACTGCACAAGCATTTGTCGATGTGCCACCCCTGAGTTTTTTGCTGTGATGATCCCGCTCAAGACAGTCCACTGTCATATATTGGAATCAGATGAGATTGTTGCCATGGGGAAGCAGTTGACAAGTGTAAATTATCCTGTGTAAGTACATTCTATCTCAATAAAGCTTTTATGCCACCCAAGAAAATTATGAAAAGCTAATGCAATCATGTTTATTAGCCATGTCAAAAATCAAAAATGTTCATAAAAACTTCAATCGAATCTCTAGAATGGTAGTGTTAGTGTTCTCATGTATTGATTGAAAAATTTTTGTTTTACAGAGACAAAGACAGAATATGTCTTGTTCCGCTAAACAGAATCACCCATAAAAGCATGTTTCTAGAGATCAAGAACTCAAGGATTGCATATGTGGCGAACTTCCAAACTTCATTGAAACCGATTAAGGTAGATCCATAATTGTTTACCTTTACAGGCAAGTGATTTGAAGACACTTCACTTCTTTGTCACAACAAATACTACTACTACTACTACTACTAATACTACTACTACTAATAATAATAATAACGGTTTCGCACATCCATGAGATGGGTCTTCGTCCCGTGCGTCTGTAAAGTATTTTAGTTAGACCTGAAGACCTGTATCAGCATCCCAGGGTTCTTTTACGTCCTCCTTGAATTGGATATGGAAGTGGAGGGAGATGGGACGCCGGTTTATTGTCTCATCCGAAAGACTAAGGAAACACAAGCTATATATAGCCCACAATGAAGCCTAAGCTCTTTTCATGGCAGGAAAGAAGAGAAAGAATTTCCACGTTGGATTACTGTTAGTGTAATGTATTTACAATAGACCGGGAATCGATCCCAGGCTACAGCGGTGAGAGGCGAGCGCCGAACGCTGTGCCACCTGTGCTTCCTACGAAGACGATCATATAATGTATTCTTAAATCATACAGTCATGATGGGCAATTCATAGTTCCGATGAAAACAATGCAGCCATTTCACGCTATCTGGAGATACCAATCAGAGCTGGAAAGATTCTCCCTCGGGAACTGATCTTGTCCCACAAACAGTATTTCAGGACTTACGAAATCAGTTAGATGTGCAGCACTTTTTTGCCTTTTATGACAGTATAAACTGAGATCATCTGAAGATAAGGATATGTGGTAATCCTAAGCGGGATCGGAATATTTTTGGACTGTTTTTAAGGCAAAAACCTGGTTTGTTTGTGGGACATAACAACAGTAACTATGGCTTTGAATGACAGGTCGGAACTATGAATAATGGATAGATTCTGTTCTGCGCCTGTTTTTCTTTATTTAAATTATTACTATTGTTATTGATTTTACTGTTAGGTAATGTATTTACAATGGACCTACTGACATTGCATTGTCCATTAGGAAATGCAACTTCAGCATGATGATTGTCATTTCAATGGTTAAAAAAAGAACATGTTCTACATTAATGTGATCCTGCATATGTGTGACATATATTACATCTATGTCAGACATATGCAGATGTTTGTATATGCTGCATATATGTTACATACAATTGACATATATATGCAGAATATATGTAGAAAGATGCATATAATTCACATACATGTACATATATGTGACATATATGCAGATATATGCTACTTACATGCGACATATATGTTCGTTTGGTAAGGGTTAATACAGAAATAAACATAGGAACATAATTTTCTTTAGACAAATTGTCCTAAAGATTCTGACTCAAAGGGAAGTTGCAAAAATCTGTGCCCCCATGTAGTTCTCATTTTGAAATTTCCCACTGCCCATTGTGAGAGGAGTTGACATTTCTGTGTAAATTATGACCTATTTGCCTGGTAAAATTCAAGAATAATCACTGCTAGGAAATTCCCGAGCACAGAAGATACTTTTGTCCAACTTTTATTTTGCTTCTTCTTATTTCATTCTTTTTAAGTAACTATTTTCTGATGCCTAAAAGAAAGCTCATTCAGTGAATTTAGAAAGTCTGGTCATCCAATAAGATGCTTCTTTAAGAATTTGCTAGTAGCCCAGGGTTTTCAATAAGTTTTGAAGTAGCAGCTAGGCTAAGTTTTGGAAATAGGCGGCTTGGTTCGGGTGTGCCAGGGCAAGAACAAAACTGCTTCTCTTACTAGGATTTCTATGATTGGGTGGCAAGGCTTGCAATCCAGTCATATAAACCCTATTAAAAAGGCAAGTTTTATTTTTGATCTCATTATTTGAGCTGCATTGTACATTGTAGCTTGCCTAAGGCTCGAGCCTTATGGCTTTCATATGGCCTCTTTTCATGTATGCATCGTAGAGAGCTAAACACTAGCTTTTACTAAACTCACCAAGGTTTTTTCATTTCTGGGCATTATTTGGGTGAAGCTGCTCATTTAAAGGTGACCCGGTCACATGACCTCTGAGAGCAAAAGGCATATGACATGGCAGCAGTGGACTAATCAGGCTCCTTAACATGAATTCAACTATTTTTATTTTCAGAACATCAGATTGCCAGCCTTGCACTTGCAAAAGGAAAAAATGAAAGCCATGAAGTTGGACATTTATTCATCAGAGTAGCTTTGGTGAGTTTCTTGAAGGTGGCTTGTAGCTAACTTACAGCTGTAGTTTACATTTATTTTGGTAAGATATGCTTAATTTTTGTCTGATAAAGTGGCTTATTAGTTTCATTTTTACATGTTGCTCTCATGAAATTTGATTCTAAAGAATTGTCCATAAGTTAACCCAAAATAATCAAGGGATGCCCTAGGGTGACCTGCTCCTAACTAACCCAGCATTTTGGCAAAAGTCAATACAAAAAAAATAAAATATGGCTGCTTAAGGTGGTCCGCGCCTGGTTCACAGGAAAAATATAGTAACATTTAATCACCAGCTTTTTCCAGAAAATGCGCTCCGATTGCTAATATTTTTGGCTGCTAGAATAGTGGATTACTAGAGATTATCTGCGGGGAAATTATAATAGAAAAGTTACTGTACATTGATTACACAAAATAATCAATTTCTTCAAGGTAGAAATATACCTAGCAACAAAAGTTTTCCTTAACAGAAAGATGAGACAAATTTTCTTTTTGGTAGGCCCAATAAATTACTTACATGTAAGTATTATAGTTTGTATATGTAGTTGTATATTATAATTGTTTGATTAGTGTCGACCAAAATTGTGTACAGTAGCTTATATGCCTCAAGATATTTAAGACTCGAGTAACAGAATGACTCAACTGAATTGCGAGCGTAATCTTACCTGTAACGACAAACATTTGTATCCAAGGAAACTTCAGAGCAAGAACCAAGAAGATAAGAGGGAAGCTCTCAGAGCTGACTCTAGTATAATTTTGAGATTTATCATGTGCGTAAAGTTCATAAACAAAGAATTTAACAAATTGGTCATAGGTACATCAAACTTCTAACCAATATTTTGCCGTCTTTTTCAAATAATGAAGAAGAACAATAATGTTAAAGTGACTTACCATGTAGCAGCAAACGAAAAGCAATCGGTTCGGAGAAACTAGGAAGCAAATATCGCTGAAGCAGACTCAATGCAAATTGGTCTCATTGCAAACCCACAATACCTCTATATGTCTACCTTGAGGAAATTGATTATTTTGTGTAATCGGTGTAACATTTCTATTATTATTTCCCTGTAGTATAATCTGTAGTTATCCACTATTCTAGCAGCCAAAAATATTAGCAATTGGTGATTGAATGTTAGTATATTTTTCCTGTGAAACAGGCACGGGCCACCTTAATACATTTGGTAGAAGGCAATACATAGAGGATATTACACAGAAGCGCGAAGATATGAGTTTTATTTTCGAGTGGCAAGATAGTGCTCATTCGTAAAATATTGTTTTTGACACGAGAAAATAAAACTCATATCTTCAAGCCAGCCTTTTTCTTTTTATTATATAGACAAACCAGAAAAAATTATTCCAAATTGATTTCCAATCACTTTTGTTTTGACCGATATCCTCACTAGTGACCTCCTATTGACCTCCTCCACTAGTGACCTCCTCACTATTTTCCATATCCTCACTAGTGAAGATATGGAAAATATGTCACTCAGGTCCCGGATGTAGCTTTGTATGAGATCTACGAGTGGCATATTTCCCAGTAAAACACTCGTGTCTATATAATAAAAGTGGCTACTGGTAAGAAAAAATATGGCTACTGGTGAGAAAACGTTTTGTTTTTCTCCTTGCTAAACCTCAACTTCTTACAGCTGATTGCATTTGACCGTTTTACCCTAACAGTTTGTGCGTTATGTTTGAAAGTTGCATTTCTAGGATGAAACGAGACGTTTGTATAGCGAACCAAAGAGTTCTGTCATCTCTCATTGGTCAGTGAAAAATGTACATATGGCGCTTGCCCTTGGAAACGTCCGACTTTTGTCTCACGATGCAACTTTCAAACGTAACGTTCAAACTGTTAGGGTTAAAACAGTCAAACGCAATCTGCTGTATAAAAAAATACTTTGATCTTGTGAATTTGAGGCCTGTCAATCAAGAACAATGAATTTTCTTACTGGAAGCCATATTGATTTGAATTCTGTTGATGGCTAAAAACTGCCCCTATGGAGAAGCTCTGGAATTTCAGGCTGGTTTCCCAGCAACAATGCAAAATTCCAGGTCAGGAAAAAGTTATTTTGATTTCCAGGGTAGTAGAATTCAAGTTCCTCGGTTTGCTGTTTTTTTTTCTCTATTGGTTCATTCATCCATGTGTGTTTGTTATTTCATTTGTGTAATGAATTTCTTCATTTCTGTTATAGGGGAGGAAAAGGATGAGAGCTCTAGAAAGGACCGTACACATCATAATAGTATCATCACTGTTAAGGGCTGAAATGTGTTGTACTCTTGGATCTGGCATATTGTAGGGTGCTGTTTTACATTTTGTTACTTCGACTTTATATTTTGCTGCAAAGAGCTATTTGATATTTATTGATAAAATTCAAGGAAATTATGAGTGAAAGTATATAAATTAAAGGGATATAAATTTAAAGCCATGACATGAGTAGAAACTATATGCTATTATTTAGTCTATTTGTCAGAGAAATGTACATAATCCGAATCATATTGTGAAGCTGCTGACAGATAAGTGCAAACATTTATCTGTTTTTAAATTATCATGTTTAATAATTATCGGCGATGACTATACTGAGTGTTTTGACATTTTAAAAAGTTTACAGGAGCGGTTGGGGCAGAGCAATTTTTCCAGAGCCTATTCACACAGTTTTTTAGGACAGATTTACACATAATTTACACGATTATTTAAAGGATTTACACAGAATTTACACATTGCCAAGACAGCATTTACACAGAATTTACACAATACCCAAGAACAACTTACACAGAATTTACACAGTTTCCTATGCCTATTAACAAGGATTTACACATAATTTACACGATTATTTAAAGGATTCACGCAGAATTTACACGATTATTTAAAGGATTTACACAGAATTTACACATTGCCAAGAAAGCATTTACACAGAATTTACACAATACCCAATATCAACCTACACAGAATTTACACAGTTTCCTGGGCCTATTACACTGTATGCATTGCTACGCGACCTCAAAATTCAATGTTGCGATGGGCGATTGGCGATTTTTAGCCGTTAATCAATTCCAAAACGTTGGATTCGGCTACTTCATTGATTGCAAAATGAACAAAAATGGTTTTAGCTACCCATTGGTTTCCTTGACTCGAAGGTTTAACTTTCTGGTTCAAGAAAATTGACATTACAATTTTCTTGCGTAAAATCGCCAATCGCCCGACATTGAATTTCGAGGTCGCGTAGCAATGCATACAGTGGTAACAAAGATTAACACAGATAATGAAAGGATTTACACAGAATTTACACAATGCCCAAGACCAACTTACACAAAATTTACACAATTCCAAGAGCCAACGAAGGAAGGATTTACATAGTATTTACACAGTCAAGTGAACATTTTTCATAGATTTTACACAATGTAGAGCAGGACTGTCAGAAATTTACAGAATCTTTACACAGAATTTACACAATCTTGTAAACTTTCTACACTGTGTAAAAGTACATTGATTGTGTAAATCCAAATTTACAGAGTCTTTACACAGTTTTTACACAATTTTTACATACTGTGTAGTTGGGTAGATTTTTCCAGTGTTATTGTAGCTCTTAATGACTGAAAAAAAATATTTTTATTTTTATTTTACGTCTCAGTAGTTCCTTTGCTGTGTAATTGACTGCCCATGAACTAGCAATAGACCTCTAATAATGTCCCATTTTAGATCACGTGACATTCATTTGATTAGAGGGCAGAAATCTGCTTTTAATGAAGTTGGAGTATCGGTATTTAGTATAACCTCAACAATTACGATGAGGACACGCAAACCCTGCAAAAAAATAAAGAGATCATAGTATGAAGCTATGCATAATTTTATAAATACCATATTTGCCTGACCCACATTTACGCTGCATAGAAAATGTGGTATTCACCCAATTCTCTTTAATTTTTACAATATAATAATAATAATAATAATAATAACAATAATGAACGGAATAGAAGCCCAGACTTGTCAACCAACAATGTTATCAGTTCAAATGTGACCAGTGTGATGCTGGTTATGTTGGTTACACGCGTGGGCATCTGTTTGTACGTGTGTCAGGTCATAATATCAAGACCTCGTCAATCCGTAAGCATTACGTTGGCGAACATTCAGGCGCTGTTCCACAAGACCTACAAAATTGTTTTCGCGTGCTTAAAAAATGCGCTAATAAGTTTGATTGTCTTGTTAACGCAATGTTGTTCTTCAAGCAGCTTAGACCGCGTCTGAACGTGCAGTCAGATTTTCCATACACGCCAAAGTCTTTGTCTGATTTATGTAAATATAGTGACTCTGAACTCTAAGTACTCTGAACACTCGCATAATTTACTACCCTTGATAATGGCGCCATGATGACGCCGAAACGTCGGACATTTTCGCTTTATGTTTTTGCTTGTTTATGTATTTCAAAATCTCTCTTATTAGAATAACAATAATGATTTTTTTTACAATAAAAAGGTACTGTATAATATACGATTATCTCAGCTCCTGTAAGGCATGGCTCTCAGGCCAAAAATGACAAAAAAATAGAAAAAAAATTATTCTGCCATATAAATTAATCCAATGAAATTGAAATTGGCACAAATATTAAGCATGAGAATTGCTTTTCAAAAATGCCTTTTGTTTCCATGACAACTATCACGTGACTTGTCAGGGGCTTGAAACTCCTAAGAAATAAGGGTAAGGTTTCGAGTGCCTTGAAAACGTACCTAATAAAGTTGTATACGCTGCAAATTGGCGCAAACGGATAGACAACAGTCAGAAATAAACAAATCCAACTGAAAAACATGGCTTTTTAAGAGCGTATGTCACAGAAAATCGAGCAAATTCGAAAATCCGCGGACACAACTCAAAACAAAACCTTCCTTCCTATTTGGTTATTTGTTAGGCAAATATGTGTTTATAAACGCTTCGGTGTTAAAATTGTGAAATTCGACCGACTTTTGAATTATTCGAGAAAATCGATCGCGCGGTCGAAATAGCTCAAAATCGCCGCTTTACAAGCACGATTGCGGTGACTTTAGAAAATCGTCTCGCGCTCAAAACAAACGAGTCGCACAACTAAAATAACACCACAGGTAGCAAGGCGAAGGGATCATCTATTAACTAGTGTCAAATTTCCGGCTTAAAATCAATGTTATCATAGTTTCCTAACTGCTTGAAAAGCAAGACGTGCCGAACTGTGTTTCAAAAGCGGCAACGACAGTGATTTTTTGAATGTGAAATTCTCCTAAAGGCATCACATATTTTCATCAAAACTGCAATATTCCTGGAGTTTATGAGTTTATCTTCGATAATATCTAAAAATTAGCGTGGGGACTGCACTCAATCGGTTTTGACAATCATTCGAATTTCAAGTGATAACATCTCATTAGCGAATTGTTTACTCATGGTCGGAGTGCGACTTCGCGCCAAGAAATTCACTTCTACTCTTCTATTTTGTTCTTTGACTATTATTAAAGCCCAAGAAAGGTAATCTTACCTTCAGAAATATAATTTAGGTCATTTCAGCTGAGGATGGGTTGAAATGGAGTACATTTGGCTTTTCTACAATACCACCGCGTTGGCGAACAGAGGTCAAGTAGCTTCAAGCTTGTACTGAAACCAACCGAATAATACATCGCCGTTTTCTTTCCTGTCCCTGGCCTGCATCTTCTGGGCAAGAAGAACTGTTTGTGGCAGTACTGGCTTCGCTTCAAGGAAGAACTTCAACGACTTTGAAGCAGTATCCGCGGGCAGCGTGCAAAACCGGATGTGAGCTGCGTATTGTGTGAAAAATAAATAGACTGCGTGACGTAGCTGTCGCGCTGAACCCAAAGTAAAACGCCCCCTTTCTCGTGGCTGAGAGAAAGACTGACAGACATATGATCAATATTTTGTTATATTTTGATAAATTTCCTTACTAGACTGCCTTTGAATTAATGGCAAATCTCATGCAGCGCATTTTTCACCATCACATGCATAACCTCTACCACATGAAGTATGTTTTGATCTTCGCTCACACTAATCACAAACTAATAATGGTATATGAGAGCTAAATACTCGAGGATCGAGGGTATTGCGCGCGAGGGGGTCCAGTGTCTTTTCCCCGAGAATTTGCTTTTGGGGCGCGCGGGGTTACTGTGGCATTTTCGTCGCCACAGGATCGAGCCCCGCGCCCGCCCCACCATCCCCCTTCTCCAAACAAATAACTTTTGGGTAGACCAGCTACCTCCTATAAAACAATAAATAAGAATTGAAGCAAATTTACCACAGAGAGAAAGACAAGCGACACCAGAATATGCTGTTCAACACACCGGCTTCATACAAAATCGGGATCATCTCATGGTAGCGCGTTACCGACAGATTTCGTATATATTTGTTCGATGTGGCTAAATTTATTTTATTTGCTTGATGTGGCTAGGCAAGGGGTCAAGACACTACTGGCGTCATATTCTCGTGCCCAGAGGCCAGAGCTACCCAGCTCGTCTGCTCGCAGGGGATGTTCTGGGGGCCTTCACTGATTGGCTAATTTTGAGCGTTGGAGCATGCGCTGAAAGGTCTTTCTCTCAGCGGCTCATTCTCGTACCCAGAGCTCCCCAGCTCGTCTTCTCGCAGGGGAGGCTCTGGGGACATCCATTTGAGGGCCGTCGCTGATTGGCTGATTTTGAGCGTTGGAGTATGCGCTAAAAGTATTTCTCTCAGTGGCTCTGTATTAAATTTCGCGCATGCGTCAGTGACTGTCACCAGAGCCTCCCCCGCGAGATTACAAGTCGGGGAGCTCTGGGTTCGAGATTGCACGTCATCAACCCCTCCACACCTAGCTCAGAGCTTGCACTTCTTATCTTGGTCAGATATCTGCGTTGTCTCCAACCAAAAATCATTTACTTTATAAGGAAGTGAGAGCAGATCCGATCTCCTCTCACTTCCTTATAAAGTAAATGATTTTTGGTTGGAGACAACGCAGATCTGACCAAGATAAGACTTTCGGAAAATATAGCAAGAAAACTGTAAAATTTTGAATGAAAACTTGCAGGAATCACAGAGACTCGAGTGCTCGATCTGTCCACCATTGACGTTGGGTTGGTAACCACGCTAAAATACCCACACTAACCCGCGCGCGACTCGTGCGCCCTCGCCGTAGTTCTGCGCCCCATCGCGCGCACGATACTTTGTACTTGCAGCTCGAGCAGTTCATGGTAAGTATCTTCCACTATCAATTGGTGTGTGGGGTGTGACTTGGCTGCCATGTTTACTGCGCACTTGGTGTTGACGAGCTTCATTGTCTGAATCACTAACTTCGATGACGTGATTTACATTTGACTGAAGAAACTGGCTTGCGTTCACTTTGGGTCGCGGTTTGTTTTACTACCGTCATGTGATGCAGAAATCACTCTATTAATCCTTTACTAGTGATAACTCAAGAAAGCGTTCAGGCCCTGGAGGGGGAGGGGGGTCTTTGTAAAAAGGGAAACGGTTTTGTTCCCGCTTTCGGTTGAAAAACCGGTGAAATACAGACCCTTATACCAAATTGCAGTTTTCCCTACTCTTTATACCCATTGCAGCCTGAAAACCCTACCCCTTTCGGGCCGAGCATCCCCCCGTATAGCCCCCCCCCCCCCCCTCCCGAAAGCTCTTCGACTTGCAGTCTTCTTTTTTTAGCTGTCCTATAAGTGTTCTGCAATCGCGAAATACACATAAAGAAGAGTGCAAAGATAGCACCAAGATCTAATATCACATAGTGTTTTGTTGTGTTTGCCTGCGGAGCGGCGTGAATAACCACCAGCGCGTTAGTCCAGTTTTTAAACTCTCCTTCGCGGCTCGGGTAGCCTGTGGCCTGGCCAAAAGGAGACGCAAGCCGCAAAAAGGAGTTTTTCGACTGAGAAAAAAAATTGGAAAAATACTACAGGAGAGCGGCTCGCATATACAGGCACGGAGAGAATTCGCAATTTTGAGTTGCAATTCATATACTACAGTAAATGCTCCCCATCGTATACATAGTCAAGCTACGAAGTTGAAGTTGAGGCAAGAAATGCAGCCGTCTCTTCTTTCGCGAGAGTCAGTAATTTACTAAAATTCGACTTTACTCGCACCTATTTTCCAGCGCACTCAAAAAGGTCACGGACTTAGCGGTGTCGAATGTCACATCGCCCCCGGTTTTGGTTCTGAAACTGCGGGCGGGCTTAAAGAATAGAAGCAGAAGAAAGATTTATACCACCAGAACAACTTAAGAAAATTTTAATTTTTTCCGGTTTATAGATTTTTCTTCTTTTTGATTTACGCCAGTTCGGCGACAAGCTTGTAGGTCACGCAGTGCTTTTTTACTTGTCACACACTTACGCAGCTCACAACGTGTTTGCACGCTGCCCGCGGATACTGCTTCAAAGTCGTTGAAGTTCTTCCTTGAAGCGAAGCCAGTACTGCCACAAACAGTTCTTCTTGCCCAGAAGATGCAGGCCAGGGACATGAAAGAAAACGGCGATGTATTGTTCGGTTGGTTTCAGTACAAGATCGATGCTTGAAGCTACTTGACCTCTGTTCGCCAAAGCGGTGGTATTGTAGAAAACCCAAATGTACTCCATTTCAACCCATCCTCAGCTGAAATGACCTAAATTATATTTCTGAAGGTAAGATTACCTTTCTTGGGCTTTAATAATAGTCAAAAGAACAAAATAGAAGAGTAGAAGTGAATTTCTTGGCGCGAAGTCGCACTCCGACCATGAGTAAACAATTCGCTAATGAGATGTTATCACTTGAAATTCGAATGATTGTCAAAACCGATTGAGTGCAGTCCCCACGCTAATTTTTAGATATTATCGAAGATAAACTCATAAACTCCAGGAATATTGCAGTTTTGATGAAAATATGTGATGCCTTTAGGAGAATTTCACATTCAAAAAATCACTGTCGTTGCCGCTTTTGAAACACAGTTCGGCACGTCTTGCTTTTCAAGCAGTTAGGAAACTATGATAACATTAAATTTTAAGCCGGAAATTTGACACTAGTTAATAGATGATCCCTTCGCCTTGCTACCTGTGGTGTTAGTTTAGTTGTGCGACTCGTTTGTTTTGAGCGCGAGACGATTTTCTAAAGTCACCGCAATCGTGCTTGTAAAGCGGCGATTTTGAGCTATTTCGACCCGCGCGATCGATTTTCTCGAATAATTAAAAAAGTCGGTCGAATTTCACAATTTTAACACCGAAGCGTTCATAAACACATATTTGCCTAACAAATAACCAAATAGGAAGGTAGGTTAGAATTTGAGTTGTGTCCGCCCCATGTTCGATGGTCTCTGACATTCGCTCTTAATTATATTTTGAAGCAATAATTTAGAACAACTGGCTTTGTTCATCTAAGGGGCTACATTCACTTATTGAGCTACAATTATTATCTTATTCTTCAATATGTCCTCGCTTTCCAGTTAGAAGCTAAATCTTTAGTTATATGAGGTTCTAAAAATGTGTAAATGTTAGCACTACTAAGTAATTTGCCACGTTTTCAAAGGCTTTGTTTGTCTTCTTTACTTACGATTTGATTCCATCAAAATGATGGCGCGCAGGCTCATATCCCTACTGGCCAGCTGACAACTTGTCACTTATCTCCGTGGCTACCATCGTTTTGTAGAGAAACCACAGGGGACCCAAACTTTAAAAGTGTTCGAAAACAAGCAAGATGGCGGAGCAAGAAGGCGACATTTATCTCCTTCGAGCTAGTTATGAGGGCAGAAATATATTTTATCGCGTTTTCGGAATGTACACTTGTGATGTGTCCCTAGGGATGTTAGTTCAGTATTTAAAGGAGCTTAATGTATGCTAAGTCATTCGAAGCGTCTTTTTTCTTTTAATGAGCTTTTCCGTTAATTTTTTGTGGCATGTCGGAAACCGAGATTCTTACTAGTGAACCTGAAAATCAACCTTTTTCTGATCCCACAAGACAATCTTCTACAGTTCATCAATCAGCACAGCCGAGTTTAGCGTCTACGTCACAACTTTCCTCGACGCAAATTCTGGATTTGTTTTCAAGAACTATAGATGCCAAATTTAACGAGAAATTTGATGAGTTCAAACGTGGTTTAGACGAAAGAGAGAAAGCTCAGGATACCAAGATCAAAAAACTAAAAACCAAATCTTCTTTCAAGTTTAAAGGAAATGAGATTCAGTTTGAGTTTAATAACTCTATTTTAGAAGGCCTTGAGAAAATTTCCAACAACTTTTCTGGCGGTAGTTTGGCCTTGGCGGCTACTGAAACTGATAATTTGAAAACACTGTTGAATAAGAGGAATAAGTTAATCCGTTTTGCAGATAAAAGTCCAGGTGGCTGGGCTGCGGCTGAAGAATATGAATCTGACGAGCTTGCCGAAAATTCCGAAGACGAGAAGAAACTCAGAGCCGCTGAACGACGCGCCATGGCCAGAATACGAGTTTCCAAGGCAAACAAGAAGCCACGTTTTCATGAGTCACAGTTCCAGTCACAGCCTCAGTCACAATCCCAGTTGCAGTCTCAATCGCAGCAATATGGATTTTCACGAAAAAGTTTTTTCGGGCGTACCAGACGACAGCCGCAACCAAGCGATAAGTGTTTTAGCTGCGGTGGCTTTGGGCACTGGTCCATCAATCCAATCTGCCCAAACTACAGTAAACCAGCCGGCGGACGTACACGTAATATCACCTCTAATGTCGCGACCAGCACTTACTAAAGAGCCTAAGTACACAGCAGCACTGTCGAGGCTTGGTCAAGATAAGTATGTTATTGATCATGTTGAAAGTTTTGAAGTTTTGTCAGAATGTTTGGGTAATTCTGATTTTGTAGAGAGCAATGAGCAAATAACTAGAGTGAAAGGCCGACTGCGGTCGAATATTGATTTTTGGAAATCTATCGATACTCCGTTATTTATTCTGGATACTATTTCACGAGGTTACAGTATTCCCTTTATATCTACGCCGCCTCCTGCTTTTTTACGGAATAATAAGTCTGCTTTCTTACATAATGATTTTGTTACGAATGCCATTCAGAGTTGCTTGAAGTTGGATCTGCTATTGAATGTACTTCACCACCAAAAGTTGTCAATCCTCTGTCGGTTTCGATTCAGCCTAATGGTAAAAAAAATCTAATTTTGGATCTCACTTACGTTAATCCGTTTGTCCGTAAGTGCAAAGTTCAATTTGAGGATGCCAAATCCATGTTTCACTGTTTAATGGATTGCCCTGCAAGTTGGCTCTATTCATTTGACATCAAATCTGGCTACCATCATGTTGAGATTTTCCCTCCTGACCAAGAGTTTTGGGGTTTTCTTGGGTTCGTGTGGTGTAACTAAATACTTTAAGTTTTGTGTTTTGCCATTTGGTTTGTCGACTGGGCCCTATATATTACTAAATTAATGAGACCATTGGTTAAGCATGGCGCAGTAAAGCATTCAAAATTGTCGTTTATTTGGACGATGGTTTGGGCGTGTGTTCCTCTTTTGATTCTTGTGTCACTCAAGCCTTGTCTGTCAAGCAAGATCTGTTAAACAGTGGTTTTGTGGCAAATATTCTAAAGAGCAACTGGTCTCCTTCTCAGTTTACTAAGTGGCTTGGTTTACATTGGAATCTTGAAAAGAAATTGCTCACTGTTCCGGAGGAGAAAATTGAAAGACTTCTTTCAGTAATTGAAGAGGCACTGGCCTCTGCAAGGGTGTCAGCCAGAGAGCTTGCTCGTATCACTGGACTAATTATTTCCAACATGCTTGTGTTTGGCAACATTTGTAAATTAATGACAGAATCACTGCATCGTAAAATTGAGACTAGAAGTAATTGGGCGTCAATTCTTGTTTTGGATCAGCAATGTATAAATGAGTTGAGATTCTGGCGTGATAATGCCTCTAGACTAAATTCTAAATCATTATCGCTTGAAGTAAAGATTCCTAATAGAGTTGTGTATTCTGATGCCAGCAACACTGGTTGCGCTGCCTATATCACAATGAATGACACACCTGTGTCTTACAAAAATTGGAATGAAGTTGAAATGGTTCAAAGCTCCACTTGGAGGGAATTGACATGTGTCCTGTATGCGCTTCACAGTTTTAAACACTTGTTTATCAGAAATGACGTGGTTAAATGGTTTACTGATAATAAAGCAGTTGAAACTATTGTTCAGTCAGGAAGTACAAAGGTTCATTTGCATAAGTTGGCCCTAGGAATTTTCAATTTTGCACGTGAAAACGAAATTGATATTTCTGTTCAATGGATACCACGAGAATTGAATGAAAGAGCTGATTATCTGAGTAAGATGATAGATTATGAAGACTGGAGAGTCACAGATTCGTATTTTAATGCTGTCATTTCCCGCTGGGGTCAATGCACTATTGATTGTTTTGCGAATTCGGAGAACAACAAGGTTTCTAGATATTTTTCGAAATTTTACAACCTGGTTGTCTTGCAGTAGATTCATTGGCTTTTAGTTGGGTGGGAGAGACCTGCTGGTAGCTCCACCCATCTGCCTTGTTCCTAGAGTTATCAAGCATTTCTGTGCGAGCCGATGCAAGGCTTTCCTGGTTCCTGTATGGCGTTCAGCTGTTTTTTGGCCATTTCTGATTAATGATGATGGATCGTATAGATCATTTATCATTGATTTTCTCTATGTTGAAAATGGTAGAGATGTTTTTGAGCACGGTGCAAATAAGCAGAGTCTATTTGAAGTCTATTCGAAGGTGAGCTATCAATAAAGAGACGCTCACTCCTAATTGGTATTGTGTAATTAATGTAGATTAGAGATAAAATATTTTATACTCGTTCAGAAAGTAAGAGTATAAATCATATTTGCAAAGAGGTTTCAATGAAAATGGCAGAAGAAACAAAACTGAATACTTTATATTTGCCAAATAACAAAAGTTGTGAGTATTTACCGGTATTGAACTGAAGTTTTCTCTTTCTTTATCCAAGAAGTTTTAACTAATTTTACAACCTCTTCGTTATGCATTCTATAGCGGTATTTTGCCGGCCTGTACCTTCTTCTGTATCATGTGATTACTCAATAAAGCAATCTGATACTCTCAATTGCGCATGACTATTGTACTTAATTTGAGCGGGAGTTTCAAGATACTCTAGTACTGGAATTAACGAGCTAACTTTCTTTCGATGTTTATACGTTTGTCGTCTCTCTGTGGACAAGATATTTGAATTTATAGTTGTACGAGGCCGTCACTGAGTCTGGCTGAAAATGTCTGGCACATTTTGTGTGCCTAATTCATGTGGATTTCTCAAGACTGCTGCTGTGAAAATTCTTAGGACCACCAGCTTGACAAAAGAGGCAGGAGAAAGCAACACAAAATTTCGAGCAAAATTGAAATTGGAACAGTACAACAGATTTAAGAGACACTTTCAGTTGATAATGACAATAGATTCTCAGTAGAATACCTCACATTTCATAAGAAGCTGCCATCTCTGAGAGAAAGATAAACAAATGGAATGTAAGGAAGCAAGAGGAAAAAGCCAAGTTCCTAGAAACATTTTCCTTGAAGAATTGGGAAAAGCTGCCAGAACCTCGAAACAAGGAACACAGCCTTGCAAACGGCAAAGGATGTGCCATCAAATATAGCCAAATTATTGCTTTTTTCCTGTAAAGTCACCTTTGCTGAAGGCAAGGGCACAATCTAACCCTGTGTTTGAAGCAGCCACTGAGGCTCATAACATCGACAATTATAGGACCCCCAGCCTAAACCTTTACAGAAAGACATAAAAACTGCTGCTAAGCTGACTATGACAAAATAGATGCTGTGTTTGAAAAAACATTTAAAACTAGTTTTGCAGAAGGGCTTTCTAAAGTAACCGAGCTTGATATTCAGCATGAGACAAAGAATGACCGTCGCCAAAAGAGAAGAAACTACTATCGGCAAAGCAAGACAAACATATAAAATCAAATGGAGGAGACTGCATTCCTAAGGTAAGAGGACCCGTAGTTAAAACTTAAATTTGCATAATAGTACAGAGGCACTTTGAAGTGACTAGACAAATCACATCAAACCAGTAAGGGTACTCAGTATTGTCAGTGTGGTTCCAGAAATTATCCATTCCCACCCCCAACCCCCTTACAGAAGGGATTGGAACTGGAGGCGTGGAGGAGCCAATTTACCTGATCTTTTCCATACAAATACTGTATTTTTATTTGGAAATTCCAGAGGGGTAGGGGTTGTTATGGATATTTTCTGGTATTATTAATATATATTTATTCAATTATATTTTATCAAGACAGACATTTTTATTTGGCATGGTATATATATATACATATCAACGGGCAAAAAAAACAGCGCCATGCTCCCCCTCACCCCGCCATAACCCCCCCCTGTACTTTGAAAATTATGTTCTGCCATCCCTTTGATTTAATTTGCCATCTTGCTAAGAATAGAAAGTGCCCTTATTAGAGACTTTTCAATTGCATTAAAACCTCAAATAAAAATTTCAAGTTTTACTATAATCTCATTTAAAGTTGTGATTTATATAATATTCTTATGCATTTCTTCTACAATCATTTTGAGATGCCACTAAGTAAATAGCTAGTCATAAAAGCTATTGTCACATAGTAGAAAATATTTTTATTGGTAACTCAATTGGATTCTTCATAATTGTAGATGATATGGTGGTGGACAGTCACTGAGCAGCTGGGAACGTGGGCGAAGGGCGCTGTGTTTTGAGACAAAATCTGCTGCAAAAGAGAGAACAGACAAGATAAGTGAAGAGCCACCAGCCAAAAAACGAAAGAAGGATCACACTGGAGACATCAATTCAATGAACTGGAATAAGGAAGCCCTTAAAGCAGAAATCCTGAGTTATCCTGATTGTCAAATGTCAGCTGGAAAGACCTAGCTACACAGTTCGATGTTAAAAACAAAGCTGGACAGCTAGCAAAAAATGGTGGTCAGATAGTGAAGGAATGGTTAGCTTCTCAAAATGTAGATGTCAACAGGTTAACCACTAGAAAAAGGAAAAATGATGACAGCCCTGTAGTTAGACGCAAAAAGAGAAAAGGACAAGGGGGTGAGATCTCCATTCCTTCAGAAGTGAATGAGAAACAGCTACGACAAAAATTGACAGAGAAACTAGAAACCAAAGAGTATACAATTGGAGAAATGCTTGTTCCCCGCAAGGTAAGCATGAGAGAATGGCTTGATAAAACAAAAATCAAATTATTCAATAAAATAAATAATATTACCAGTATACCCCTACAGCTTAGGAACTACATTGTATAAGCCTGCCATATATTGTACAGGGGCTGTCTCTTATAACAACAACAATAATAATAATAATATTCATAATAATAATTACAATGGTTCATTGAGTCAGCTGAGTTGTAGCAGGTAAGGCATCTGTACAATATAGAGTAGGCTTATATCTACAACATCATACCTAAACAATGCCTTGGCATACTAGGTTTTTTTTTTACAAAAAAAATAAATTGCAAATATCTAAATTGAAATTAAGGTCATGAGACTAATCAAAGCATTATTTTTTTTCAGTATGAAAAACTAGTACTTACCAAGGATCTAATGATCAAAAGGTTGAGTTCTGCGCTCAAGGAAGAAAAATACCCCTGAAAGAAATCAGAGATAACATGTTAAAGAAACACAGTATCTACCTGAGAGTCCTTAATGATGAACAAATCAGTCAAATGACACAAGAGCAGTTGATCAGTGAGTTGAAAAGAGTTGATGAACTAGGCGACGATGATTCTGAAGGAAAAGAGTTGATGAACTAGGCGACAATGATTCTGAAGACATTGATGGCATGCGTGCAAAAGTGAAGGTGTTACAGAGAACAAGGCACCTGATGGTCTGGTTGGATAATTCAACAGTAGCAAACTCAGGCTACCTGGCCTGCCTAATAAAATGTGTTTATGATCCTGCATTATTCTACACTGATGAAGAATATAAATTAACACACGGGAAGATAGTAAACATACAGCAAATTGTGGAGGAGCCTGAGTTACATTTTATAGCTAAATGTGGAAGCTCAGACAAAGAACAGCTAGTGCAACCAGATTGAAGTGCATTCTTGAGCTGTCTCACAACTGCACAGAGCTCACAAGTCAGATTGAATTCTGTGATAAGCTTAGGTTCTGCCACGGTGATTCCCCATTAAGATATTTTGAGGCAGGGCAACAGAAAGGTGGTCACTATTTCTGTGGTAGTTGTGGCATACATTGCGACATGACTTTCTATCAAGATCATGCCCTGACTGCCCTGTTATAACTCTAAATACTATTCAAGCTTCAGTCCTGCAAGGCCTGCTGCTAGACGAAAGGCAATGTTAGAGGACAGCAAACCATTTGAGGGTCCTACTATTGAAGAACTAGAGCAGGAGTTATGTTCTCGTAAAATCTGGGAGGGACGAACAAAGGGTGATCTTCAAGCACTTTTGAAAGAGGAGCTCAAGGGTAAGCAGAGAGTGCCAGCACTTTTGTACCACAGCCCAGAAGCATCCTTACCAGAAATCAACCTGGGAGATTATGAAATACTTCCACGTGAGCCACTTCATGACTTGGGACATCACATTGAAAATTTCTTCGAAGAGTTCCCAGTCATCTACCAGCTGAAGAGGCCAAGCTGCTGAAAGAGGCCATTTCCCTTAGTCTTTCTGGAAAGAAAGTAAGACATGTGTTGACTATCGAATGGCATTGATAAAAACAAATGGACTTGCCCATCAGTCTGGTAAAGTGTCAAAGACAACTCTTTCTACCCTGGACACTCTTGTTGAAATGCAGCGCATCATCTATTCTGATGACAATAGCATATCTCCTATGCAGATCTTACGTTTCTATAACCAGGCATGGCTCCATTCTATCCTTCTTAATGAGCAAATTGCAAGCAACCCCAAGAAGCTGACCCTCAGAAGAATGTTTGGTGTCTATTATCACAACCTCACTGCACATGCCGGACATATGATACGACTCAGTATTCGACTTACACTACTGGAACAGAAACATATGACAAACCTATGGACAAACATGTGAAAAATATATTAAAAACATATGACATATGAGAAAAACATATGACAGGCGTACGTTTTCAAAATCGGGAGTTCGGAAGGATTTTCGAGGAACAGGCTTCTAGACTTCGGGAATATATGACAATCCAAGAGAACATATGACATGTATATGACAACAAGCCTTTTATATGACAGAAAAAGCGCTAGCCTGTGGCAACATATGACAGGAATTGAATCATATGACAAAGATGCAATTCATATGTTTCACTTTTGGGGTGTCATATGTATCTCTTTATGACAGAACTCGAGAACTCGTTACCACGGCCGAACATATGACAAAAACTGGTCTAGGGTATGTCATATATCAACCTCAACATATGACTCAGTCAGACACATATGACAAAAAGTAAAAAAAAAAGTGCAAACATATGACAGAGGTCTGAAATAGTAGAATATTTGACTCCACCAAGGCACATAAGACACAATAGCCATTCAACTACTTGCAATTTAAAATATGACACGCTGGTACATTATAACCAAAGGCAAATGCACATAACCAAGTATAACACAGAAGATCACTGTTGTCACATTTTGAAGAGAACGTATGACTAATTTCAAACGAATTCCTTTAGTTCGAGAGTTCGAATTGGAGATAACTCAAATATAGAAAAGTGCTAAGTCGATAATTTCAATTGCAAATATAAGTAAAAAGGATTCACAGCGTAGCATGCAAATATCAATGCATAAACTGCTGCTTACAGGCGTCACTTGCACTTTGACCGAGCGAAACATGGTTCGAGCTGAGGTCACATATGATTGGCCAATTCGCAATTTTCGTACTGAACCCGCTAAAATAAAGCAACGGTATAGTGCTACAACATGGCTTGGAGTGTGTCTCCGATCTTGCTCAATTCTGGATGGCAAATGTCCTGTCGCTTTTACGCTATGCTGATCATCGCTTTGTTCGAGCGTTACTTGTATTCTCAAAAGTACTACAGGGAAAAGGCCTAACTTCAATCAAGCGGTGAGTTGAAATTGATTGCAACATTACTGTGTGATTGGTTTCATGAATTGGCTGATTTTAAGCTAGAGCCCTATTATCTTTTGAGAAAAGAAGCATGATGTTGAAGCATTAGGTAAAACTTTGGCATTTCGAAGGCGAAGTGAATAGTGGCGAATATTCCCCAAGACCGGAGGTCGAGGGGACTATTCGCCATTATTCACTGAGCCTGAGGAGAATAATTGTTTTAGTATATACTACACGGGAACACTCCAAAAATATCCGAACGACACTTATATGTGGCATTTGCCGACATTTTGTAGCCTCTTTCTGTATGCGTGACGTCTGTCACGCACGTGACATTACGTCAGACTTCACTACAAGCATTCGGCTACTGAACACATGGTGGAAACTTGCTGCTGTTTTAGAGAAGCAAAAACGCTAGAAAACACTTGTTTTAAAACCTTAATATCGACTACGATAAACGATTTAAGTTTTAGAAGGTTGCAAGGATGGATTCAAGGGATAAATTCGCATTTTGTGCCTTGGATTATGGATTGTGAAACTGCAGAGTTGCTTCGCTGAAAACACTTTGCCTTTGGTCGCCATTTCACCACCGATGGATGACTATATTTTTCAACCTGCTGGCAGATAAATTCAAGATTCGTTTTGAATATTCAAACAGAAATTGGGAAATTAACATCTTCAAACTCTGGGACAACGAGGAAGACCTTGTTCATAAAACTAAGACAGACCACTTTAAATACGTTTGATGTCGGATGGCTCGCGATCAAGCGAATCAAAAGTCGACGGTAAGCTTAACTGAAATTCTCTCTTAAACTGCACTCAATGACTGGCTTCTACGATTTACTGTCCCTTCCAACCTACAGGTACATGTAAATGTTCGGCAAAGTAGATATGTTTTCGACAAAATTGCCTTAATTAATATGTTGTTGTGAATGTAATTCGTCGCAAAAGTGCCGTGAACGAATCATCGATCTCTGTGATTCTGAAGAACTGAAAAACAAGAACAGCACATTTTCGAAGTTCAAGAAATACATTCTCTCTCTGATTCACCTTGAAAAACTAAGAGACAACATAAGTTAATTGAGAATGATTTTTCCGTTGCATTTCGAATCAAATAGTTCCTTTAGAAAGTAAAAATATCCGAACCACTTGCACTCGGGCTTCTCAATCTCGGAATAATGCTTTCGATCTCGGAATATTGTGGCATTATCCCGAGATAGCGAACCAATCAAAACGCGCGATCTATGGAGGTTCCCGTGTAGTATATACTAATGAGCCATATACTTACCTATGAATCCATAATGAGCAATATATTTACCTAGAAATTCAATTCAATTCTATTGATCAACCCCAACCTTTCCCTGGAGAATTCAAATCCCTCCCCGACTTTTAGTTTGTTGAGAGCCATTATCCGAGTTAATTCCCTACGAATAACATTGGAAACCGCGTCAACTGTAAACTAAACTCGAATTATAGTTTTGAGTAAGCTTGACTTTTTGGCCCTGATTTGCCTTATGTAAACAGGCCATTTCTGATATTCTAGCCTTAATTTCCTTGTCACATGTTAGATTTAGCTAGTACAATGAGACAAATACTATGTCAAGTATTCTTTGTTGTGGATTTCGCTGAAAATCTTATTTTCATTTTTATTTCAAGGAGATTATCTTTTGTCGCTCGTAAACCGCGACTTGTTAGCTAATCTGAACGCGCTAATACTATCATCGCATATAATGGTAACATGAATTTTCTTAATTTAAACTGTAAAGGTGAGCTCCCTATGAGTAAGACGTGAGGTGTGTATGATTGGAGTTCCGCTTTTAGGCATTGCTTAAATCTATATATTTAGTCCAGTAATATTGCATTTTGACCCGGAACAAATTGCAACAGTAGCTTTCTCTTCAAAACCCTTTTAGATTTGATGTGCTAATGAACGTACTTACCCCAGTCTCACAACCACGGTTGAACCATGGTCGACCATGATTTGACCATGGTTTTCCATGGTTTTGGACCATGGTCAACCATGTTTTGGCAATGAAAATACCATGGTTGACCATGGTCGACCATGTGCGTTAAATTGCACCAGATTTAACCATGGTCAACCATGGTTTGAATACTGCGACATATAGACAATGGCAGACCATGGTTGACCACGGTCGACCATGGTCCAGTTACCATGGGGGAACATGGTTGACCATGGTTGCTTCACAAATCTCCTGCAGCTATTCATGTTGATTTGAAACATGGTCAACCATGGCGAAACATGGTAAGTCATGTTTGACCATGGTCCAGCTACCATGGTCAAACATGGTGGACCATGGTTGCAAGAAACGTAGCCAATCATGGAAAACCATGGTCAAACACGATACTCCATGGTTAAGCATAAAAGCGGAGCTCCTGGTTATAAAACTTTCTGTGTTTATATACTATAGGCTTTTTAAGAAAAAATGTCTCTTGACATGTATACAACAGTGTTTTCTTCGGTATGTTGCTGCATTGACACAATACAAATACAGGGACGAAAATAAGCATCCTGTCAAGTGAGATAAAAACCTCCATCAGAAAAATTAAGGTATTAATCCCTCCAAATGGAATGATTCAAAAGTGAAATAAAGAGAATAATTTTTCAAGCATAGATGGCGTCATATCACCTGACCACTTCATTTCGCTCACCTGGTGACCTTACAAACTACCAAAGTTTGGTTGCTTTAGAGTCTTCCCTTCACGAGATATTCATTTTTCAAGCATAGATAACGTCACCGATGACGTCACATCACGTGATCACTTTATTTCGCTCAGCTGATGATCTAGACTACACTACCAAAATCTGGTTGTTTTAGAGTCTTCCCTTCACGAGATATTAATTTTTGAAGCATAGATGGCGTCATCGATGACGTCACATCACGTGACCACTTCATTTCGCTCATCTGATGACCTAGACTACACTACCAAAGTTTGGTTGTTTTAGAGTCTTCCCTTCACGAGATATTAATTTTTCAAGCATAGATGACGTCATCGATGACGTCACATCACGTGACCGTGTTACAGACCTCCTCTTGTGACATAGACAAAATATCCCAGTATGGTTGTCTTAGCATGTTCCCTTGAAGAGATATGATTTTTTCTTTGCATACCACAGGGTTCCCATGTGTACACGGACGGACGGACGGACGGACGGACACCACCGGACGGCGTACGCTATAGGTTTAATACCAGAAAAATAAAGAAAAAATCATATCTCTCGAAGGGAAGCTTCTATAGAAGCCAAACTTGGACAAACTTTCAAAGACCATCAGAGGAACTCTACACCAAAGTCACGTTCCCTCACGCCATCAATGACGTCATCAAAATGAACCATAATGCCCGTGACGTTCAAAAATCAACTCGATAGTATACGTTTTTTCCTTAGGTATGGTGCTCCGCTTGCGCGGGCCTTCGGCCCGCGCTGGAGCTCCGCTATTATCCTGCCATGGTCAAGTAAGAGTTAATTACCGAGATTCGAGGCAATAACCCAAATACATCCCAAGGGCCGTTGGCCCGCGGGATGTATTTGGGTTATTGCCGAGAATCGAGGTAATTAACTGGCTTATTACATGATTGACACGGTTTCCATTGTGTTTTTGAGGTCTCCAACTAACGTACATACCTCGCAAGTAACTTAAAGCCGGGAAGGGATTTGAAATTCTCTAGGGAAGAGAGGGGCTGATGAAAAGAATTGAATAGCTGTAAGTGGAACATCCCGGTATATACAGAGTTAAGAGCGGCTCCGTGTTAATATCGAGTATCGTCGTGCAGGATAAAAAAATCGAAAATTCCCTAATTATGCCAGAAGAATACCTATGAGGTAGTATTTATGGGAACGTATTTTTTTCTTCGATTAAATAAATATTTTTCCCTATCCCGACGGATTCGGTTTTTCGCGGCCGCAGAGTAGCAAATTGCCTCGAGTGAAAGCCTCTTTTTAGACGCTCGTTACGAGAAAACGAGATGGAGAATACTAAAATCACAAATGCCAAATAAAAACGCAGTGTTTCCTCTGTCTCTTGCCCTGATCTGAATACAATCGGATTAAATACTATATTTGACACCTGAATGAAAGTAGAGCTCTCCACTCGACATTTCGTGTTCTGAAATTTAGGCCATTTTCAGGCACAAAAATTCGACATTGCTACATGGATTTGGCTCGAATGACCATATTCACCGGAAAGAACAACATTTAAGCTTCAAAATAAGCAAATAAATTTTTTGGAAGCTTGTAATCCGCGCCGCTGGGAGCGAGCAATAAACACATCACTTGACTGAAATGTTGACCTTTTGTCCTATCACGCAAACATACGCGATCATAAAACGTGACAACCAAACTAAAGTTTTCTTTCAAAATTTCAGTCGAAAGCGAGTTCTACAACTCAACTTCATTTGTAGGCACATTATGGGAACCCAAAATATAAAATCCAGGCTTTGTTATGTCGATATAGGGGTATTATCAACACTAATTCAAATTCTATGCGATCGCTAAAAATAGCAAACACACGATGAGTTATGTTATTCAGCGCCGCGGGGTAACTTACATAGAAATATAACAGTTTACCCTATAAATAAGCTTAATAATGATATTAATTACCTTAAAATGAAGTGTTGATGCATAGAACGTACAGCAAACCATGTCAACTTGGAAGAGTTTGCATGAGTCATGGTGTATGTTGCCGAACAGAGTGAAACAAACAATCTGACATGTAACTGACAGCCGACCACAGGAATCCCACAATGGATGGAACCGGTTTATTGTAAAATGTATTATCCCAGTACTGGAACTAACCATAACTATAACTACTTTTGAACTTAGTAATCATTTTAATTTTCTTTAATGAAAACTAACACTTTTGTTCATTATTTCGGCGGGCGCGTTCAAATAGTACATACGACGACCGGTTAGGTTTAGCGCAGTAGGAGTTCAAACTCTAGCCGGACCAACACTCAGCAGGGTCTTTTTTAAATAATTGAGGAGAAGGTGCTGCTTGCTCTAATATCTACAAATGGTTAGACCTTCACGTCTTCTCGGATAAGGACGTTAAACCGTAGGTCCCGCAACGAAAGAAGAGCCACCTCGTGGAATCCGATTTGCGTAACCCATTATTATTATTATTATAATTTAATTATGAGTACGCATTCTAAGGGACGTATCTAGTCTATATTATGACTGCTCCCGAAGGAAACCAGCGAGTTTTGTTTTCCCGAGAATTTCGAGGGGCTACATTATACACTTATGACTGCTTCCCTGGGAAACAGCGAGTTTTGTTTTCCCGATAATAAACGCGAGCTAGATAATAATGAAAATTGTTGCCCGCTGGCTTTACCACGTGACCATGATAGAGCCAATCAGAGCGTGAGCTTTGATCGAATAAATACGAGCTATATAAGGACAGTTATGGACTGGATGAGTGTCTGCCGTGCGCCATGATGCTGACAAATTTCGCGAAGCACGTTCACGCTGAGCCCTTCGAGTTGTAGCAACGCAAAAGTTCACACAGAGGCTTTGCTGGTTGTGAAATATAGCACATAGTAATAATTACACCTCCTCCTTTTAAATAAGTTTTATTTGGAGCTACCCATCCATGTACTTTATGTATACGAGGTCAAATAAAAATATCTGGCTGGCTGCCTGTCTGTCCTTGCCTGCTACTACTTATTATTACCCCCTCCCTCCCCCCCCCCCACCCCGCTCCCCCGCCAACTCTGTTGAGTCCGAAAGTCGTCTGACTTAGTACGACTTAGAAGATGCATTTTTCTCCCTCCATTTCTTCTCAGAAAAAATAAAATTCCGCCTGATAATCAACACTGTGTAGGGCCCATTCTCGAACCCAGAGCTCCCCGCCCCAGCTCGTCTGCTCGCGGGGAGGCTCTGGGGACATCCAATTGAGGGCCGTCGCTGATTGGCTGATTTTTAGCGTTGGAGCGTGCATGGATGTCTTTCTCTTAACGGCTCTGTATGTAATAACCCGCGCATGTGTCAATGGCTGCCACCAGAGCCTCCCCCGCGAGGTTAGGAGCCGGGGAGCTCTGGGTTCGAGAATCTGTAGGGCCATTCTCATTCCTCGACTGATCTGCTCGCAGGGGAGGCACGGAGGCACACATGTGACTAGACAGTGATTATATAACTGGACCACCACGCCACTACCCTGCTACTTAGCCGGCGTAGCAAGCGCCTCGGCCGTGTGCGCCGGGGGGACTCCCTATATTCGGATGCTAGGGTTGAAATCTGCGATCTGGTATTTTTTAGGGGTTCGAAAATGAAAAAACGGCGTGGTAAGAAAATATAGTTATTTTTTAGGGGTTCTCATGCAAATAAGGTACATTCCAAAATTGAAAGAATGATAGTGCATTTGAAGCTCGGATTGAGTCAATCATATATCATCATAGAACCCGCGCCAAAAAATTCGCTTCACACATACAGAATTAAAACTCTTTCCGAGAAAGAGAGGAAATCTTCCCAAACGAATGAGATACGATTTGTATGGATTCTTAGTAGAATTTCACTCAAAAAGAGAAACCGGTTCCATCCTGGGTGGGATTCCTGTGGTCGGCTGTCAGTTACATGTCAGATTGTTTGTTTCACTCTGTTCGGCAACATACACCATGACTCGTGCAAACTCTTCCAAGTTGACGTGGTTTTCTGTACGTTCTGTGCATCAACACTTCATTTTAAGGTAATTAATATCATTATTGAGCTTATTTATACTGTTATATTTCTATGTAAGTTACCCCGAGGCGCTGAATAAGATAACACATCGTGTGTTGCTATTTTTAGTGATCGCATCGAATTTGAATTAGTGTTGATAATACCTCTATATCGACATAACAAAGCCTGGATTTCTTATTTTGGGTTCCCATAATGTGCCTACAAATGAAGTTGAGTTGTAGAACTCGCTTTCGACTGAAATTTTGAAAGAAAACTTTAGTTTGGTTGTCACGTTTTATGATCGCGTATGTTTGCGTGATAGAACAAAAGGTCAACATTTCAGTCAAGTGATGTGTTTATTGCTCGCTCCCAGCGGCGCGGATTACAAGCTTCCAAAATTTTATTTGCTTATTTTGAAGCTTAAATGTTGCTCTTTCCGGTGAATGTGGTCATTAGAGCCAAATCCATGTAGCAATGTCGAATTTTTGTGCCTGAAAATGGCCTAAATTTGAGAACACGAAATGTCGAGTGAAGAGCTCTACTTTCATCCAGATGTCAAAATATAGTAATTTAATCTGATTGTATTCAGATCAGGGCAAGAGACAGAGGAAACACTGCGTTTTTATTTGGCATTTGTGATTTTAGTATTCTCCATCTCGTTTTCTCGTAACGAGCGTCTAAAAAGAGGCTTTCACTCGAGGCAATTTGCTACTCGGCGGCCGCGAAAAACCGAATCCGTCAGGATAGGGAAAAATATTTATTTAATCGAAGAAAAAGATACGTTCCCATAAATAGTACCTCATAGGTATTCTTCTGGAATAATTAGGGAATTTTCGATTTTTTTATCCTGCACGACGATACTCGATATTAACACGGAGCCGCTCTTAAATACCTCATAAAATAAACATTAGGTATTTAACTCAGTTAAATACATGGACATTCTACTTACCGCTACCCAATCTAGTCACCCCCAAACTCTTTCCTAGTGAATTCAAATCCATACACTTATCCCGAGAAAAAAAAAAACACCAATAATCTCAGTTTATGCATCTATATGACTATCTGTCTAATTGTTAAATAGAGCGAATTTCATATGACTGTAGTGAGACCAATCGCAACGTGATTACAGCAATTCTGAATAAAACCTATAGGTGTAATTACAAAGTAATTGCGAATAACTCACGACAGTCTTCTGAAATCCGCTCTATTTGCTCCTGCATGATTATCCTTTATGCGCGAATCCCGTTGAACGCCACAAAACACCATATCCGAGAAACGCCTTCACTTGAACCGACTTGAACCATAAAGCGTTTGTCCAGCCTACTTGCTTGGTTTCCTGGCCCATAGAGTGTGTTCAAGCAGGTAAACCTGAAAATACAGATGAAATCGTTTACATATCTTATCTTAGAGAACAACCAACGAGCGCAAAATACCTGAAACTTGCCTTCAGTTACTCCAGCTTGAAGCAGTTCCGATCCATGTTGTTACTCGGCGTTATGCAAATTGACTAGTAGCAGTCAGTGCGTGGTACAAACGAAAATACCGTTTGAATGAGTCGCGCTTTTAAAAAAAGCCACTCGATTGACTGGCCTGGCTGTTTTGTACGAAAACAAAAGACATACTTCGTGTTCTGCTAACAAATGAATGCACTCAAGCTGTATATTTTTTGTTTGGACCTTTGTAAATCATGGTTGAATAAAACCTGTCATTCATTTTCTCTGGGGAACGTACGTCTATGAAAACAGCTAAATAACTAACAATAGTTCCTATCGGAATGCGCTACCCTTTTCAATTACAAACTATACTCCTTGTCAAAACTTTGAAATTCAACGAGAAGAATGCAATTCATTTGTTCCTGTTTTCTGAAAACCTTGCCAATCCTGTAATAACACTTGTTAAAACCACATTTCCTACATGTGTAGCAGTCAGCAATATGTAAAACAAGCTTAATCTTTTTCTGAACTTCTGTTTCCAGAAATACTACTTAGAATCCCATGCTATGACTCTATCTCGCGCGCTGATTGGCTGAAATCGAGGGAGATTTTTTGTGGAATTACATGGCTGCAAAAGTAGAATCTAATGAAAACACAGGACGCCCACGAAATTAAATTTCTACGAAATTAAATTTCGTCGCGGCGATATCGATTTTTCGCGTGAGATTTAGTGTGGACTTCCCTCGTCGGGTAATGGATTTACCTATAGAAGTTAGCTACGATAAAAGCAGGGGAAATGTATTTATCTCCATTTTCGTATCACAGTTTTTCGCGCGCTTTGTGAAACGTGGGCACACACGCGCCTCCACAAGACACAAAACTCTCGTCTGGTCAACACAACAAGTTTTGGAAACAAAATCTCTCTGGTTCCTCCAACGTTTCGGGTATTTCTACCCTGGGTATGCAAGGCAATGTCCAGATATTTACTTTACAAGATAATTTCAACGAGAAGCTGTTGGCTAGTTCGACTTAAAAGTTCTGTCATCGATTATAAAGTTCTGTCAAATGTTAGAGGTGGAAAGCACATGCAAAACGAAAAACACTACAGGAGCTGCACTTTTTACCATGAATAAAGGAGACAGAAAGCCGTAAGGGAACAAGAAATCAAACAAGTAAGCTTTAAAAGTTAAAACATTTCCGATCAGTAAGATAATTCTACTAATTCAAATCATTTGAAACTCTTTGTAGACTCGATCGCTTTCATAGTCAAATTGGCTTCAGTCCACTTTCAGTGTGTCGACACTGAACTGAATCAGAACACTGAACACTGAACTGAATGAATTCTCTCATCTAAACATTTATATATTGTAATTTCATGTTTTAAAGATTCGCTATTGCAGCAAAGCCTAATTTCAAGGGACTTTCGTTTTGAGATTCAGAAAATTCTATCGCTTTCGCACTAGCGCGGCTTTCAAGCACTCGAAATCCACTGTCAAATTCCCTTAAATTTAGACTTATTCTCTAAAAATGTCCGGCATGGGATTCAAAGAAAATCCATTACCTGACTCGGGAATTCCACGCTAAATTTCACTTGAAAAACCGATATCGCTCTCGTCGCTGCGCGACTCGAGCGATATCGGTTTTTCGCGTGAAATTTAGCGTGGAATTCCCTCGTCAGGCAATGAATTTACCTATAGAATAGTAACTGAATGTGAATCTATGTATTTATTTAAACTTTCCGTACATCTAGAACTTTATTGTTAAGTGAATTACCTGCATCGGTTACCTGCAGTTTTGCAGCTTGATCATAAGCAGATAGGTTGACAATGATGAATAACCGAAGCCAAACTTCTTGATTTGCTTTTGGTCATAAAATTCTAAATTAAATGAGGTCACGTAGTCATAGAAAACTACAAAACGCTAAACACTATGTAAGGGTTAGAGAATGGCGAGAGTGTTCTATGGGATATAGACCACTAATGAACAAAAATCTGCGAGCGCGTTAGCGCGAGCAGATTTTTGTTCATTAGTGGTCTATTTCCCATAGGACACGAGCGTCCATTCTCTAACTTTTTTAGAACATGATCAATGCCACGAAGAAAGTCTTTTGAAAGTTTTTGTGCTAGCTTGTCATTGACATATCAACATCATTACAGAGCATTGTTCAGAGCCATACTTCATCCAAGGCTTTTACAATAGTAGTGTCAATCAAAGCCTTGTGAATGAAAAGATCTACCGACAAAGCGGTTTGTTTTGAGTGCATGCATTGTTTTAATTAATTTCCAAGTGTATGTTTTGAGACGATAGCAGTTGAAACTGGCCATACTGGAGTTGCTGACAGGTTTCGTTCCCGAAGTCAGGTAAGAAATGAAAATATTCTATCGCAAGCTTTTGTAATGGATTCCTCGACTCCTATGGCCCAAGGAAAAAGTAGAAACAGGAAAGCGTACATAAAATCTCGGTCTCGTTATCAGAATTCGTAAATCCGTAAAGTTTGGATCGAACACCGGAAATTGAACTCAGAAGTCGCATTACAGCGGAGCATTTGGTAAAACATTTTGAATTGACAATCTGTTTATTCCCGGGGCTTTCTTATGAGAATTGCAAGAGCGCTGATGTTCGAGGCTGGCAAAATTCGAAGTTTGTTTTAGCAATTTGAGACTCAAATGTTCTTCAAATGCCTCGAGACAGCCAAGAGTTGAGTGAATCAGACAATAAACTGATGCGAAAGGTGGAAGTTTTTCCCTTAAAAATACACGTTATACATCAAAAGGGAACATCAAAATGCAATATATTCGTGGAGAAACTTTTAGGTATTTGCTATGCTGAACTACAGAACAAAAAGCTATGTTCTGAGGGGTTCTCGCACGCTTGCTGGCCACTTCTCTGACAAGAAAATAGCTCAAATCGCAACCCAATTCCATCGTCTTGATAACAGGTCAAAACAACCTAGAATTGCATTTGTCCAACATTTGAAAGGTTTTTCTATAAATCTGGAGGACTTCGGGAATATATGACAATCCAAGAGAACATATGACATGTATATGACAACAAGCCTTTTATATATGACAGAAAAAGCGCTAGCCTGTGGCAACATATGACAGGAATTGAATCATATGACAAAGATGCAATTCATATGTTTCACTTTTGGGGTGTCATATGTATCTCTTTATGACAGAACTCGAGAACTCGTTACCACGGCCGAACATATGACAAAAACTGGTCTAGGGTATGTCATATATCAACCTCAACATATGACTCAGTCAGACACATATGACAAAAAGTAAAAAAAAAAGTGCAAACATATGACAGAGGTCTGAAATAGTAGAATATTTGACTCCACCAAGGCACATAAGACACAATAGCCATTCAACTACTTGCAATTTAAAATATGACACGCTGGTACATTATAACCAAAGGCAAATGCACATAACCAAGTATAACACAGAAGATCACTGTTGTCACATTTTGAAGAGAACGTATGACTAATTTCAAACGAATTCCTTTAGTTCGAGAGTTCGAATTGGAGATAACTCAAATATAGAAAAGTGCTAAGTCGATAATTTCAATTGCAAATATAAGTAAAAAGGATTCACAGCGTAGCATGCAAATATCAATGCATAAACTGCTGCTTACAGGCGTCACTTGCACTTTGACCGAGCGAAACATGGTTCGAGCTGAGGTCACATATGATTGGCCAATTCGCAATTTTCGTACTGAACCCGCTAAAATAAAGCAACGGTATAGTGCTACAACATGGCTTGGAGTGTGTCTCCGATCTTGCTCAATTCTGGATGGCAAATGTCCTGTCGCTTTTACGCTATGCTGATCATCGCTTTGTTCGAGCGTTACTTGTATTCTCAAAGTACTACAGGGAAAAGGCCTAACTTCAATCAAGCGGTGAGTTGAAATTGATTGCAACATTTACTGTGTGATTGGTTTCATGAATTGGCTGATTTTAAGCTAGAGCCCTATTATCTTTTGAGAAAAGAAGCATGATGTTGAAGCATTAGGTAAAACTTTGGCATTTCGAAGGCGAAGTGAATAGTGGCGAATATTCCCAAGACCGGAGGTCGAGGGGACTATTCGCCATTATTCACTGAGCCTGAGGAGAATAATTGTTTTAGTATATACTACACGGGAACACTCCAAAAATATCCGAACGACACTTATAAATGTGGCATTTGCCGACATTTTGTAGCCTCTTTCTGTATGCGTGACGTCTGTCACGCACGTGACATTACGTCAGACTTCACTACAAGCATTCGGCTACTGAACACATGGTGGAAACTTGCTGCTGTTTTAGAGAAGCAAAAACGCTAGAAAACACTTGTTTTAAAACCTTAATATCGACTACGATAAACGATTTAAGTTTTAGAAGGTTGCAAGGATGGATTCAAGGGATAAATTCGCATTTTGTGCCTTGGATTATGGATTGTGAAACTGCAGAGTTGCTTCGCTGAAAACACTTTGCCTTTGGTCGCCATTTCACCACCGATGGATGACTATATTTTTCAACCTGCTGGCAGATAAATTCAAGATTCGTTTTGAATATTCAAACAGAAATTGGGAAATTAACATCTTCAAACTCTGGGACAACGAGGAAGACCTTGTTCATAAAACTAAGACAGACCACTTTAAATACGTTTGATGTCGGATGGCTCGCGATCAAGCGAATCAAAAAGTCGACGGTAAGCTTAACTGAAATTCTCTCTTAAACTGCACTCAATGACTGGCTTCTACGATTTACTGTCCCTTCCAACCTACAGGTACATGTAAATGTTCGGCAAAGTAGATATGTTTTCGACAAAATTGCCTTAATTAATATGTTGTTGTGAATGTAATTCGTCGCAAAAGTGCCGTGAACGAATCATCGATCTCTGTGATTCTGAAGAACTGAAAAACAAGAACAGCACATTTTCGAAGTTCAAGAAATACATTCTCTCTCTGATTCACCTTGAAAAACTAAAGAGACAACATAAGTTAATTGAGAATGATTTTTCCGTTGCATTTCGAATCAAATAGTTCCTTTAGAAAGTAAAAATATCCGAACCACTTGCACTCGGGCTTCTCAATCTCGGAATAATGCTTTCGATCTCGGAATATTGTGGCATTATCCCGAGATAGCGAACCAATCAAAACGCGCGATCTATGGAGGTTCCCGTGTAGTATATACTAATGAGCCATATACTTACCTATGAATCCATAATGAGCAATATATTTACCTAGAAATTCAATTCAATTCTATTGATCAACCCCAACCTTTCCCTGGAGAATTCAAATCCCTCCCCGACTTTAGTTTGTTGAGAGCCATTATCCGAGTTAATTCCCTACGAATAACATTGGAAACCGCGTCAACTGTAAACTAAACTCGAATTATAGTTTTGAGTAAGCTTGACTTTTTGGCCCTGATTTGCCTTATGTAAGCAGGCCATTTCTGATATTCTAGCCTTAATTTTCCTTTGTCACATGTTAGATTTAGCTAGTACAATGAGACAAATACTATGTCAAGTATTCTTTGTTGTGGATTTCGCTGAAAATCTTATTTTTCATTTTTATTTCAAGGAGATTATCTTTTGTCGCTCGTAAACCGCGACTTGTTAGCTAATCTGAACGCGCTAATACTATCATCGCCATATAATGGTAACATGAATTTTCTTAATTTAAACTGTAAAGGTGAGCTCCCTATGAGTAAGACGTGAGGTGTGTATGATTGGAGTTCCGCTTTTAGGCATTGCTTAAATCTATATATTTAGTCCAGTAATATTGCATTTTGACCCGGAACAAATTGCAACAGTAGCTTTCTCTTCAAAACCCTTTTAGATTTGATGTGCTAATGAACGTACTTACCCCAGTCTCACAACCACGGTTGAACCATGGTCGACCATGATTTGACCATGGTTTTCCATGGTTTTGGACCATGGTCAACCATGTTTTGGCAATGAAAATACCATGGTTGACCATGGTCGACCATGTGCGTTAAATTGCACCAGATTTAACCATGGTCAACCATGGTTTGAATACTGCGACATATAGACAATGGCAGACCATGGTTGACCACGGTCGACCATGGTCCAGTTACCATGGGGGAACATGGTTGACCATGGTTGCTTCACAAATCTCCTGCAGCTATTCATGTTGATTTGAAACATGGTCAACCATGGCGAAACATGGTAAGTCATGTTTGACCATGGTCCAGCTACCATGGTCAAACATGGTGGACCATGGTTGCAAGAAACGTAGCCAATCATGGAAAACCATGGTCAAACACGATACTCCATGGTTAAGCATAATATATAGATTTAGCCACTGGCTAAAAGCGGAGCTCCTGGTTATAAAACTTTCTGTGTTTATATACTATAGGCTTTTTAAGAAAAAATGTCTCTTGACATGTATACAACAGTGTTTTCTTCGGTATGTTGCTGCATTGACACAATACAAATACAGGGACGAAAATAAACATCCTGTCAAGTGAGATAAAAACCTCCATCAGAAAAATTAAGGTATTAATCCCTCCAAATGGAATGATTCAAAAGTGAAATAAAGAGAATAATTTTTCAAGCATAGATGGCGTCATATCACCTGACCACTTCATTTCGCTCACCTGGTGACCTTACAAACTACCAAAGTTTGGTTGCTTTAGAGTCTTCCCTTCACGAGATATTCATTTTTCAAGCATAGATAACGTCACCGATGACGTCACATCACGTGATCACTTTATTTCGCTCAGCTGATGATCTAGACTACACTACCAAAATCTGGTTGTTTTAGAGTCTTCCCTTCACGAGATATTAATTTTTGAAGCATAGATGGCGTCATCGATGACGTCACATCACGTGACCACTTCATTTCGCTCATCTGATGACCTAGACTACACTACCAAAGTTTGGTTGTTTTAGAGTCTTCCCTTCACGAGATATTAATTTTTCAAGCATAGATGACGTCATCGATGACGTCACATCACGTGACCGTGTTACAGACCTCCTCTTGTGACATAGACAAATATCCCAAGTATGGTTGTCTTAGCATGTTCCCTTGAAGAGATATGATTTTTCTTTGCATACCACAGGGTTCCCATGTGTACACGGACGGACGGACGGACGGACGGACACCACCGGACGGCGTACGCTATAGGTTTAATACCAGAAAAATAAAGAAAAAATCATATCTCTCGAAGGGAAGCTTCTATAGAAGCCAAACTTGGACAAACTTTCAAAGACCATCAGAGGAACTCTACACCAAAGTCACGTTCCCTCACGCCATCAATGACGTCATCAAAATGAACCATAATGCCCGTGACGTTCAAAAATCAACTCGATAGTATACGTTTTTTCCTTAGGTATGGTGCTCCGCTTGCGCGGGCCTTCGGCCCGCGCTGGAGCTCCGCTATTATCCTGCCATGGTCAAGTAAGAGTTAATTACCGAGATTCGAGGCAATAACCCAAATACATCCAAGGGCCGTAGGCCCGCGGGATGTATTTGGGTTATTGCCGAGAATCGAGGTAATTAACTGCTTATTACATGATTGACACGGTTTCCATTGTGTTTTTGAGGTCTCCAACTAACGTACATACCTCGCAAGTAACTTAAAGCCGGGAAGGGATTTGAAATTCTCTAGGGAAGAGAGGGGCTGATGAAAAGAATTGAATAGCTGTAAGTGGAACATCCCGGGTATATACAGAGTTAAATACCTCATAAAATAAACATTAGGTATTTAACTCAGTTAAATACATGGACATTCTACTTACCGCTACCCAATCTAGTCACCCCCAAACTCTTTTCCTAGTGAATTCAAATCCATACACTTATCCCGAGAAAAAAAAAAACACCAATAATCTCAGTTTATGCATCTATATGACTATCTGTCTAATTGTTAAATAGAGCGAATTTCATATGACTGTAGTGAGACCAATCGCAACGTGATTACAGCAATTCTGAATAAAACCTATAGGTGTAATTACAAAGTAATTGCGAATAACTCACGACAGTCATCTGAAATCCGCTCTATTTGCTCCTGTATGATTATCCTTTATGCGCGAATCCCGTTGAACGCCACAAAACACCATATCCGAGAAACGCCTTCACTTGAACCGACTTGAACCATAAAGCGTTTGTCCAGCCTACTTGCTTGGTTCCTGGCCCATAGAGTGTGTTCAAGCAGGTAAACCTGAAAATACAGATGAAATCGTTTACATATCTTATCTTAGAGAACAACCAACGAGCGCAAAATACCTGAAACTTGCCTTCAGTTACTCCAGCTTGAAGCAGTTCCGATCCATGTTGTTACTCGGCGTTATGCAAATTGACTAGTAGCAGTCAGTGCGTGGTACAAACGAAAATACCGTTTGAATGAGTCGCGCTTTTAAAAAAAGCCACTCGATTGACTGGCCTGGCTGTTTTGTACGAAAACAAAAGACATACTTCGTGTTCTGCTAACAAATGAATGCACTCAAGCTGTATATTTTTTGTTTGGACCTTTGTAAATCATGGTTGAATAAAACCTGTCATTCATTTTCTCTGGGGAACGTACGTCTATGAAAACAGCTAAATAACTAACAATAGTTCCTATCGGAATGCGCTACCCTTTTCAATTACAAACTAAACTCCTTGTCAAAACTTTGAAATTCAACGAGAAGAATGCAATTCATTTGTTCCTGTTTTCTGAAAACCTTGCCAATCCTGTAATAACACTTGTTAAAACCACATTTCCTACATGTGTAGCAGTCAGCAATATGTAAAACCAAGCTTAATCTTTTTCTGAACTTCTGTTTCCAGAAATACTACTTAGAATCCCATGCTATGACTCTATCTCGCGCGCTGATTGGCTGAAATCGAGGGAGATTTTTTGTGGAATTACATGGCTGCAAAAGTAGAATCTAATGAAAACACAGGACGCCCACGAAATTAAATTTCTACGAAATTAAATTTCGTCGCGGCGATATCGATTTTCGCGTGAGATTTAGTGTGGACTTCCCTCGTCGGGTAATGGATTTACCTATAGAAGTTAGCTACGATAAAAGCAGGGGAAATGTATTTATCTCCATTTTTCGTATCACAGTTTTTCGCGCGCTTTGTGAAACGTGGGCACACACGCGCCTCCACAAGACACAAAACTCTCGTCTGGTCAACACAACAAGTTTTGGAAACAAAATCTCTCTGGTTCCTCCAACGTTTCGGGTATTTCTACCCTGGGTATGCAAGGCAATGTCCAGATATTTACTTTACAAGATAATTTCAACGAGAAGCTGTTGGCTAGTTCGACTTAAAAGTTCTGTCATCGATTATAAAGTTCTGTCAAATGTTAGAGGTGGAAAGCACATGCAAAACGAAAAACACTACAGGAGCTGCACTTTTTACCATGAATAAAGGAGACAGAAAGCCGTAAGGGAACAAGAAATCAAACAAGTAAGCTTTAAAAGTTAAAACATTTCCGATCAGTAAGATAATTCTACTAATTCAAATCATTTGAAACTCTTTGTAGACTCGATCGCTTTCATAGTCAAATTGGCTTCAGTCCACTTTCAGTGTGTTGACACTGAACTGAATCAGAACACTGAACACTGAACTGAATGAATTCTCTCATCTAAACATTTATATATTGTAATTTCATGTTTTAAAGATTCGCTATTGCAGCAAAGCCTAATTTCAAGGGACTTTCGTTTTGAGATTCAGAAAATTCTATCGCTTTCGCACTAGCGCGGCTTTCAAGCACTCGAAATCCACTGTCAAATTCCCTTAAATTTAGACTTATTCTCTAAAAATGTCCGGCATGGGATTCAAAGAAAATCCATTACCTGACTCGGGAATTCCACGCTAAATTTCACTTGAAAAACCGATATCGCTCTCGTCGCTGCGCGACTCGAGCGATATCGGTTTTTCGCGTGAAATTTAGCGTGGAATTCCCTCGTCAGGCAATGAATTTACCTATAGAATAGTAACTGAATGTGAATCTATGTATTTATTTAAACTTTCCGTACATCTAGAACTTTATTGTTAAGTGAATTACCTGCATCGGTTACCTGCAGTTTTGCAGCTTGATCATAAGCAGATAGGTTGACAATGATGAATAACCGAAGCCAAACTTCTTGATTTGCTTTTGGTCATAAAATTCTAAATTAAATGAGGTCACGTAGTCATAGAAAACTACAAAACGCTAAACACTATGTAAGGGTTAGAGAATGGCGAGAGTGTTCTATGGGATATAGACCACTAATGAACAAAAATCTGCGAGCGCGTTAGCGCGAGCAGATTTTTGTTCATTAGTGGTCTATTTCCCATAGGACACGAGCGTCCATTCTCTAACTTTTTTAGAACATGATCAATGCCACGAAGAAAGTCTTTTGAAAGTTTTTGTGCTAGCTTGTCATTGACATATCAACATCATTACAGAGCATTGTTCAGAGCCATACTTCATCCAAGGCTTTTTACAATAGTAGTGTCAATCAAAGCCTTGTGAATGAAAAGATCTACCGACAAAGCGGTTTGTTTTGAGTGCATGCATTGTTCTAATTAATTTCCAAGTGTATGTTTTGAGACGATAGCAGTTGAAACTGGCCATACTGGAGTTGCTGACAGGTTTCGTTCCCGAAGTCAGGTAAGAAATGAAAATATTCTATCGCAAGCTTTTGTAATGGATTCCTCGACTCCTATGGCCCAAGGAAAAAGTAGAAACAGGAAAGCGTACATAAAATCTCGGTCTCGTTATCAGAATTCGTAAATCCGTAAAGTTTGGATCGAACACCGGAAATTGAACTCAGAAGTCGCATTACAGCGGAGCATTTGGTAAAACATTTTGAATTGACAATCTGTTTATTCCCGGGCTTTCTTATGAGAATTGCAAGAGCGCTGATGTTCGAGGCTGGCAAAATTCGAAGTTTGTTTTAGCAATTTGAGACTCAAATGTTCTTCAAATGCCTCGAGACAGCCAAGAGTTGAGTGAATCAGACAATAAACTGATGCGAAAGGTGGAAGTTTTTCCCTTAAAAATACACGTTATACATCAAAAGGGAACATCAAAATGCAATATATTCGTGGAGAAACTTTTAGGTATTTGCTATGCTGAACTACAGAACAAAAAGCTATGTTCTGAGGGGTTCTCGCACGCTTGCTGGCCACTTCTCTGACAAGAAAATAGCTCAAATCGCAACCCAATTCCATCGTCTTGATAACAGGTCAAAACAACCTAGAATTGCATTTGTCCAACATTTGAAAGGTTTTTCTATAAATCTGGAGGATTATTTGATTACTACGGGAAAATGTGCATGTGTTTTTGCGGTTACTATTTTACTTAACTTAAGGTTTTTAATTTTTTGCCTAATAAAACTTCGAAGTCTTATAAACGTGTTTATTATAAACAAATTGCAATGTTGATAATGTACTAATTTTGATTTTTTTTGTTTTGTTATAGAAAGATGTTGGAGACTTGTAATAAAGGGCTATTTTGCAAAAGATGACAATGAAGTCAATGTTTTCCTTTATTTTGTAGAGTTGGTTGTGTCAAGCGGCGAGGGAAGAACAGGGTGTGGTTTGTACATAGTCATTAGTATTCATGCCCATAGTCATTAGTATTCTCTATGTTGCACCTTGGTTTTCTTTGTTCTTCTTCAGGAGAACAATGAAAATGCAAGGTGCAACCAGAGAATATTAATGACTATGAGCATGAATACTAAAGACTATGTACAAACCCCTAATTTTCCCTATTGTTCAATGCCCTCGCCGCTTGACGCTTTAGTTTCTATGGGATATAGGGGACGCAAATGCCGGTTGCTGATTGGCTGAGTGGCATTGGTCATGTTCTAAATATATATATATCTTTTATTACATTTATCGGCACAACCCTACCTTTATATCTTACATTAATAGCATTAAATTTTAGTACCATTTTCATAAAATATCATAAATTACATTCACACATACAAACATCATACATACATTAAATTCAATGTCCTTTCGTAAAGAAGCGTTCATGCCAGACACACAGAAGAATGAGATTTCACTCAAGGGTGAGTTTACTAACCTGACGGCGCAGGGAGAAATCAACTTCCATATGTACAAAATATGGATTCCATTATTTCTGCACAACTGTAAATTTTCAAACTTTGCTGAATACACAAGTCCATATTATAGGAAGGCTTGAGTCTTTCCTTTCATTGTTTTTGGCTGGAGAAGCATCTATAAAAAAGAACAATAAGAGTTGTTTTTTTCTTTTAACAATATATTTTAATTGATAGTGTTATTAAATAAACAAAAACTGAAAGATCATTCCTCAACATTTGCATGTGCTGAACATCCTGTTAGGAGGTTGTAAACACACTTTTCAACACACTTCCATGGGGGGTATGGATATTTTTGGAACCACACATTTTTCCATAAGTCAGACAAATGTGTAAAAATTGTAGAACTTTTCCTCCCCCCTAAAAATATTTATGATACTTTTCTGCCTCTGTCAACTCAATATAGCACAATGTTTCCACTGTTTGGGGCAAAATGATGACAAAAGAACATTTTTTCTGATGTTATTTCACATGCGAAGCACACTTCTCACACTTTGTTCTAAACAAAATTATAACAAAATAGAAACCAAAATGAGTAAACACAAATGAAATACCGGGTGCTCCCCCGCACGAGCACTTGATATCTTCACATGTGAAAAAAACTTGTTATTTCACATGTGAAAATCACACACTTGCCTAATGCTCGATGCTTGATTTTCAAGCGAATTTGGTATTTCATTGATGTCTAATAATAAACAGAACATATGACTTGACCACTTGGAGTTACAACTTTTATCTTCTTGTGTTAAAAATGTATCTCATGTTCCGGGGGCTCAAATAATAAATTTTGAACACTCGAAGATAAAATTGGTATCCCTGTGCAGTCATTCATATAGCAAACATGTAAAATTTATCAAAATGGATTGCTTCCCGTACGAAAGTTTTGACCCTGACAGAGCCAGAATCCCGCCTGTCTCCGGCCGAAATCTTGCTATAAGGACCTGACTTCGAAAGGACACGAGCCTGACATAAAATTTGTCCTGCTCGTGAGTGCTTAGCAAGACAGTGTCAGGCTCATGCCCTAGTACTGTCCTGCCTGACAAGAGCGTGACACGAGCATCGCAAGAGCCTGATTTCCGTGGTCATTGCACATCGTTATCGATAAGCCTGACACGAACAGGAACCGAGCACGACACCACACTGACAATACGTTTGCAGTGTGTTGCGTGTGCATATTTGACATTCTGAGATAACCGTTTGTTTCTTTATTAAACATAACATAGCATGCTATTTAATTACAGTGCCACTTTGGCGGACATATAAACGATTTTCAGTTATTTCGTGAAAAACGAAGCGCGATGCAATGGGAGAGTCACGCTTCTGGTTTTACTGAAAGGTCTTGCTGTAGCTAGATGGCATAAAAGTTCAGCTTAACAAATAATAACCAAACACATTTCGCTTGTGTGTACTTCGAGTTCGACAAAATGGTTAGAGTCCTTGTGAAAAGTTTAAGTTTCGAGGCCCAAAGCAGTTGAGTCGGATTGGAAAGCATGCTTGAAGCAGACGCTCATAGGAACTATTTTGAAGGTCGAGAAAAAGGTAAGAGCGTACTTTGCCTTGTACCTAACAATCTAAGGCCTTGTACATACGCCGCTTATCATGAGCCGTACCAAACTGTTACCATGAAATACTCGAAACTCGCGGCGTTGAAATTGATTCTACATTCCCTGTTTGATTTAGAATAGTTGCTACCACAAGCAGACGACAGATGGACAAAAAACATTGTTTAAGAGCGGCGTATGTACTTAGGGCTTACATTTGTATCATAAATAAAAGTGGATATGGCAGGCAAACACTGAAGATATTGTGATTGCCTAGCGTTTATAATTGACAGTTTGAAAAATTGCAAATTCGAATCTGGCAACTGTAAATTTAAAAAATAGTTGTGTACGGCCCTTACATTTTTCGGATAGATAAGAAGAAACTTGTCACTAATTCATAAGGAAATGACACTGTAATGTGTAAAGAAAAACACACGAGATGCATGCATTCATGGCTTAGTTATTTTTCTCGTCTTTCGAATGTGAAGTATAGTTAATAGCATACACGTAATGTATGATACCATCAGCTTGTTCTGACGACTCACGCGAACAACACTCGCTCCCGCGGCTCCGCTGTGTAAATCGCTTTAGTAAAGAAACAATCACATTAGATACCCGCATTTTTGGGGTAGTTATTTTTCTTGAATCATGAATGTGAAGTAAATAGCACACACGCATCAGCGTGTTTGACGACTCACGCAAACAACACTCAGGGTTCCGCTGATAAACGTTCGTAGGCAAATATAATGACATGCGCGCGAAAAATGTGAAACGGGAAAAGGGGATCCGCTACGTTAAATAGGACTAATTTAATTTCTCGGTGATTCAATCTACTCTCGCGCAATACCAAGTTCGTGTAAAATAAACTCTATGTGTTGCGTTCTTTTATTAACAGGAGAAAACCTAACTTCATTATCTAAGGCGCAAAGAGCTGTTCACGGTTTCCGTGATTTTCGGGCAATATTATTTCACGAATATTAAACTAGGATACTTGAGACTGAGGATACGTGAGACTGAGGAAGGACAATATTAATGCGAAACACACATTTTCTTTGCATGCACCCAGTTTCAACAGTAAAATATTTCCTGATTAATTTATGGAATTCAATAAAATCAAGTCAATCAAATTAAGAAATATGCGAGTCGGTCAAAAGTAGTAGTTTTCCGGTCGGATTCCGGCAGTATTCAGGCCGGACTGCGCCAATGTGATGATGGATTTGCACCAATAATATCGTGCTTTTTTCTGAGGCGATGATGGATCCGTACCGCTATGTCAGGCGCTATTCACGCTCTTGTCACGGTCGTGGACCGCATTCGATGGGAAAATGTTGTCAGGCTCTTGCAACGCTAGTTCACGCTCTTTTTCCTGCTCTGTGTCATGCTCGTGTCATTCTAGTTCCCGCTAGTGTCCGTCAGGCTCATGTCATGCTTCTGTTCGGCTAATGTCCTGCTTATTTGTCAGGCCGAATTCAGGCTCATGTCAGCCCAGACATTTTCGTGCGGGTTACTGTGTAGCATACAGTTAAGGAGCTTCAGACTCCAATCCAGACCAATCCTTCGCTGAGCCTTCTATTCTATAACATATCAGCACATCTCTGATGGTACATGTATTAACTCAGGCATTTCCCAATCTATCAGCATCAGGTCCTTTCTCAGTGCACTCTGTCAATAAAACAAAGTCTGAATTAAGTTCAGTAGTAACATAAACATTGTGCACAGAAACATTGTGTTACATGCTTTCTCTGACAAACTGCCGTGGGTTCAAACACAGCCCTTAATCTCTTATTCAATTTGAGATCTAACCATATCTAAGGAAACTTGGAAAGTACACACACATAATCAATGACAGAACTTCTTGTTTAAGTTGTTCCGTGCGATCTCTTCTTGTTTATCAGATCGTGTGAAGGGCTCACATTTCGCATTCACATTCCACACGAGCTGGACAAAATCGAAGGGAATAATTAACGGCATATTGCTCAATACGTTAAAGAAAGCCAGGGAAATGAAAAGAAAAATCAGAGAGAATTCCCATTTCTCTAACAATTCCCTGGGTAAACTAAGAAACTCGCAATATGACATGTTCAGTGGTCGTACGTACCCGTGCGTGTAGTGATCGAACGATGAACCTTCCTTGGCCATTGTGCAATTACATTGGACTTCGATCGCGCCAAAAACTTATACTACTGTGAACTGTTACTATGAATGGCTGTTTGAATTGAGCTTAAATAAAACCATAGTGAAGATTAAATAAAAGAGAACAGTTCAGCTCGATCTGCCACCCAGTTCTTCAGCTTATTCAAATCGATGTAAACGGTCGCATGAGCCTGCGGTATTGGGGTCAGCCAGTCAGGTCAGAGGCTTGGCTGCATAGCTAACAAAATGTCCGGAGTAGTGGAAAGACGTGTCGAATTTCCATCCGTTATAGTTCCTGTACCTATTAAGCCCATGGGGACTTTTGGATTTTTGATATTCAATGGAAACCCGAAAAGTAAGTACACACACACACCTATAATTAATGGCAGATCTTATTGTTTAAGGCTGTTCCGTGCGATCTCTTCTTGTATGAGATGGTCAGACGGGCTCACATTTCGCATTCACATTCCACACGAGCTGATGTGACAAAATCGAAGGGAACATTTTATAGTCCGGGGCTCATATCATTCTGTATCTTGCATATTTTAAAATGAGTCTGCTGTCCAGTTGTCTTAATTAGCCGTAGAAATCTGCATTGGATCATTCAGATTTCGTTTTTTGCTTGTTTATTTGTGGTATGTACTAAAATTTCGATAAAACTCACGTCATGTCGATAGTCTTATCAACCTCCCATCTCAGGGACTATTCGCCGCTAATCATTTCACCTATTGGTTTCACTATAACAGTCATACAGACTCTACATTTACTCTGCTGGTTGCATTGTAAATTATTCCTGTAGGTTTTATTCAGAATTGGTGAATCACTTTGCGATTTGTTTCACTAAAGTCATATGAAATTCGCTATAATAAGCTTAAATACAAAATAAATACAAAGTATAGTCGAAAACAATTAAAATTAAAATACCTATCAGTGAGCGCCCTTAACCGTTGTCTACTAAATTGTAGGCACTGACTTTTCAAACCGTTTAAAAGTTAATTCTGTTTTTGTAAATATGACAGGGGGAGTGTTCACCATGGTCTATCATGGTAGACCATGTTCTCTGCAGAGTCAACACTCAGGGAATCTTAAAAAAATTATCAGTGTCCATTTAAAAAGTCGCTTGCTATTGTAGGCAGTACAAATAAATGCTATAAACATTTGAAGTATCACTTTCTTGTAAATATGACTTGTTGATTGTTAACCATGGTCTACCACGGTGGACCATGATCTCTGAAGTCATAAATTTAAACACTCAAAAACAGAAACAAATGCTAAACAAAGTTTTAAAATGTGTATACTAAATTGATAGAGATGTTTTCATGCCAATAAAACATAAATTTCTTAAAATCAAGGAATTCATAATTTTGACCATGGTCAACTGTGGACCATGGTCTATACAAAAAGTTCACCACAGTCAGTCACCATGGTTCAAGCACGGTCGACCATGGTAAACCATGGTTGACAGTGAAAAACCATGGTACCATGGTCAACGTGAGACTGGGGTAAAAGTCGTCCAAAATCCGATCACGGCAACATCCTGAAAATTAGGAAAACTTTATGGGATAATTTTCTTTTGTTCGCGGCCATCTTGCCCTTTGTTATTAATGAGTCTTGCCGCACTTAGTTTTGCGAAGCTTTTGATATTCGCTATACTGTACAGTATTCCAGCTAAGTGTTTAAATTTTTAGTGGTTTAAAATGGACTCATTCTTGTTATATATACTTTGTTAGGTATGTTATTTTTGCAAACTATGCTTTGACTAAGATAAATTTCCAATGTCATAAGTCCAATACAGTGCCTGACTGTAGGAATCTTGAAACACGTTTCCATAAACAACTCAATAATTCTTAATAATGGATTCGGTTGGCAAACATCAATAGACTCTAAATAAGGGGTCATTCTATGTAAAGGAAAGCGTTAGAATATTTACCTGTAACGCGTTACAGTCTAGAACTAGTTTTATCAGCGCAGAGCTCTAAGTGCCGTTAACCTCATTAATAACAAAAGCCAATATGGCGAAGAAAGCTGTTTCCAATTGCTTTGAATAAATCCCTTTTTGGAGATGTTGCCATATCGGGATTTTGGACGACTTTTGATATGTTATCAAGTGAGTATAATAGAGTCTAAATCCGTTGAGATTTGCACTGTTGCAATTTGTTCTGGGTTAGCTTTATTATTCACGTAAAATGACTGGACTAATTAGACTCACGAGAAACCTTTCAGTCACGAGTTATATTAGAGTTACGAGTAACCTCAGAGTCACGAGTTATATTAGAGTTACGTTTTACCTTTAGAGTCACGACGTATATTAGAGTCACGATAACCTTAGAGTCACGAGTTACATTAGACTCACGAGTATTTTAGATAGCTTTATTAAAATTTCCTTGGCAGCCAGAAAGCTGAATACCGGAAAATTTACATAAAATATACAAATAAATAAAATACTATATACAAGAATGATAATAAAAGGTTTAAAAACTAGTTAATTACAATAAAAATTCGAAATATTTACATCTTAGCCGCGTTGTGGATAATAAAACTTGTTCGAAACCGTGCCGTTTTGCACAGAGGCAAATTAAAAGTGCGGTTACGCCTCAAACGGTTGCAATTATTACGAGTCGGTAAAAGGTTATGCAACTTATGGTTACTATCTTGGTGTATTTCATTAAAGAGTCGCTCACTTAGTAGTTGCCTTCTATCATTGAGAGACACTAGACCAGTCGCCCCTAGAGTAACCATAGAGTTAGGTGTTACCTTTAGAGTCAAGACATATTGGAGTTACGAGTTACCTTAGAATGGTCTATTGATATCATAGCACATGAGGACGAGAGGTCTAATTGTTTTAGTATAAACCAACTAGTATATAGTTATATTTGAGTTACGAGTTACCTTTAGAGTAACTACTTATATTAGAGTTACGAGTAACCTTAGAGTCACGAGTTACCTTTAGAGTCACGACGTATATTAGAGTTACGAGTTACCTTAGAGTCGCGAGTTACCTTTAGAGTCACGACGTATGTTAGAGTTACGAGTTACCTTAGAGAGTTACGGAGGAACCTTAGAGTCACGATCATTAGAGTCACGATAACGTTAAAGTCATGAGTTAGGTTAGAGTCACGAGTAACCTTAGAGTCACGAGATATATTAGAGTCACGAGTTACCTTAGAGTCACTAGTTATTAGAGTTACGAGTCTCGTCGTTTATCGCAGTTAACTTTATACTCTAGATTTGTAGAAGCACCGGCATATCATAACAATCGTGGAGAATAGCATAGAGTAAAGTCTAGTGCGTGTTATGGGGAACATAGAGAGAAAACACAATGCTACGATTTATGAACATCCAGTGGTGTACTAGGGCACACGCTGCACGATTATGTGTGGTGAGGACTGGGTGCGACTCCCAGCTGGGTTATAAATTGTGGCTGTGAAGGATATCTGCTGGCGAGCTGCTATAAAACATTTATCGGGTATATATATATGTCATGTATAAATCGTGGCTGAAAATGAAAAGCCTGGCTTGTTACATGTAACAATCCCGGCTTTTTACATAAAAAGCCTGGCTTTTTACAAAATATATATTTGTAACAATCCCGGCTTTTACATGTAACAAGCCTGGCTTTTTACAAAACAATCCAGTCATATTATATATCTTGTAAAGATCCCGGCTTTTTACGTAAAAAGCCCGGCTTTATACACCGTAACAATCCTGGCTTTTTACACGTAAAAAGCCTGGCTTGTTACAAATATATATTTAGCCTGGATTGTTATGTAAAAAGCCAGTCACAATATATATCATGTAAAAAGCCGGGATTGTTATGTAAAAAGCCTTCATTTTTACACCGTAACAATCCCGGCTTTTTACATAAAGATCCTGGCTTTTTACAAATATATATTTAGCCTGGATTGTTATGTAAAAAGCCAGTCACAATATATATCGTGTAAAGAACCGGGATTGTTATGTAAAATATCGGTCACAAATTATAAATATATATCGGTTGTAAAAAGCCTGGCTTGTTACATGTAACAAGACCGGCTTTTTACATAAAAAGCCTGGCTTGTTACGAAATATATATTGTAACAATCCCGGCTTTTTACATGTAAAAAGCCTGGCATTTTACATAACAATCCAGTCATAATATATATCGTGTAAACATCCCGGCTTTTTATGTAAAAAGCCAGGCTTTATACACCGTAACAATATTGGCTTTTTGCAAATATATATTCAGCCAAGATCCAACAATCCCGGCTTTTTACACGATATATATTGCGACCGTCTTTTTACATAACAATCCCGGTTTGTTACACGATATATATTGCGACCGTCTTTTTACATAACAATCCCGGTTGTTACACGATATATATTGCGACCGTCTTGTTACATAACAATCCCGGTTTGTTACACGATATATATTGAGCCCGTCTTTTTACATAACAAAACGGGATAAACACGGGCTACAGGAAATAAACGGGAGATTTTCGCAGCACAAGTTTTCCGAATAGTACTAGCCACAATTTGATCTTTCTTCTATTAATGCGTTTCCTTCTACAGGAAGTTTAGTAGTTAATATCAATACTGGAAAGATTATAAATTACAGACAATCAACTTGCACAAACATGGGCGATATGTTGCTTTAAAATTCCTTCACTGCTAAAAAGCACCGTTTGGATATCACCACAGCTAAAAAACAAATGCTTGATGAAGATTTGCGAGCCTAAAAGCTTCACTAGTCACTAATATAAGTAATGCAATGGATGCCAAAGATGAGCAAATTTTAGATAACTGTAGCAAACAAATCGCAAAGTGATTACACAAAATATCCTGCTTGAACACATGAATCAATTACTCATGAGCAAATCCGCTTATACCTCGCATCTCGAATTGTTGGCGAAATAAAATAAATTTTCTGTCCAAATGTCATTCACAAGTTTCTTAATTCACGTGTGTGAGTTTCGGCCTGTTATACATACTAGGCACTACTGTGCATTGGCTTGCTCGAGTGATCTTACTACAGTCAAGGGTTTAATCTCCTATCCGAAGGGGCAATTTTATTCACGGGTAAGGGCTTTTCCCTGAGCCTGCTTTGATAACGATATATATTGCGACCGTCTTTTTACATAGCAATCCCGGTTTGTTACACGATATATATTGAGCCCGTCTTTTTACATAACAATCCTGATTTGTTACACGATATATATTGCGACCGTCTTTTTACATAACAATCCCGGTTACACGATATATATTGAGCCCGTCTTTTTACATAACAATCCTGATTTGTTACACGATATATATTGCGACCGTCTTTTTACATAACAATCCCGGTTTGTTACACGATATATATTGAGCCCGTCTTTTTACATAACAATCCTGATTTGTTACACGATATATATTGCGACCGTCTTTTTACATAACAATCCCGGTTTGTTACACGATATATATTGAGCCCGTCTTTTTACATAACAATCCCGGCTTTTTACAAGATATGTATTGAGCCCGTCTTTTTACATAACAATCCCGGCTTTTACAAGACTATATATTGAGCCCGTCTTTTTACATAACAATCCCGGCTTTTTACAAGATATATATTGAGCCAGTCTTTTTACATAACAATCCCGGTTTGTTACACGATATATATTGAGCCCGTCTTTTTACATAACAATCCTGATTTGTTACACGATATATATTGCGACCGTCTTTTTACATAACAATCCCGGTTGTTACACGATATATATTGAGCCCGTCTTTTTACATAACAATCCTGATTTGTTACACGATATATATTGCGACCGTCTTTTTACATAACAATCCCGGTTTGTTACACGATATATATTGAGCCCGTCTTTTTACATAACAATCCCGGCTTTTTACAAGATATGTATTGAGCCCGTCTTTTTACATAACAATCCCGGCTTTTTACAAGACTATATATTGAGCCCGTCTTTTTACATAACAATCCCGGCTTTTTACAAGATATATATTGAGCCAGTCTTTTTACATAACAATCCCGGTTTGTTACACGATATATATTGCGACCGTCTTTTTACATAACAATCCCGGGTTGTTACACGATATATATTTTTAAAAAGCCGGGTTTGTTACATAACAAAACGGGCAAACACGGGCTGCAGGAATTAAACGGGAGATTTGCGTGATTTTCGTAGCACAAGTTTTCCGAATAGTACTAGCCACATTTTGATCTTTCTTCTATTTATGCCTTTTTCGGGAAAGACTATAAATTACCGGTAGTCAACCCTCAATAAAGGCGAAATGTTGGTTTGAAACCCTTCACGGCTTAAAGCATCGTTTCGATATCGCCACAGCTAGAAAACTACTTGATGACCCGGCGTGTCGTCTGAACCAAATGGAACTTAAAAAGAGCTCGAACCGGATCGAACGCGGATCGTTCGATACGGTTCGAGCTCTTTTGAGATCGAACCGGATCGAACTCTAGAATTTGGGTGAGTACGATCTCCGAACTAGACCGTACAATCTTCCTCGGAACGTTCGATCCAGTTCGATCTAGTTCGATAAAAAATAATACGTGTCAGAATTCGGGGCTACGCTATCTATGCACTCTGTTCAGTGTTATCTAATCGGGAAACTATAAATTATTCAGCTTTTAGTGTCTCGTAAATAGTATTTTCATTTAATGAATTGATATAAACATGAACAAAATGGGATAAAACACAATCCCCAGCTTTGTCCCAGTCTCAGAGTTCCTTCAGTGCCAACTACTTTAAAAGCCGGGCCTCGATCTCCAATTTCCGGGCCTCATCGCGACTTATATGTCCCCAATCCTTGTTTCAAAAGGGCAGTTGTGGTAGCCCTTGACAACATTAGTTTCCCATTCTGTGTTTTGTGTTTGTAAACGTGAGTGTGATTTATCTTTTTTTTTTATAAACCTTAAAATCAAGTTTTTGTAAACTCTATACATTGTACGTACTCCTGATTGATTGTTATCTAGGCACTACTGTGCATTGACCTGCTCGAGTGAGCTACAAAGGTTTCGTCCCCCATTCGGAAAGGGCAGTTTTATTCACTGGTAAGGGCTTTTCCCACAAAATAAAGCTATATTTAGAGCTTACCACTCGACCTGTAAAGCACTGTAGAGCTACAAAACTAGAAGTTAAGCTTTAGTGACTTAAACGTACTTGACAGCAAACATAACAGCCACGCAAGCACGTGTCGGTAAACAGTCAGTCAGAAGTGGTAAAAACTGAAAACAAGTTTTTTTTGACATATGCAGGTTCAGGGAAAAGCCCTTAGCAATGAATCAAAATGGAACGGAATGGGAGATGAAGGAAAATCCTTGAACTAGCATTTGCTGAAGTAAGATTACTCGAGAAAGTAAATGCACAGTAGTATCTAGCATGTAAAATATTCAAGCAGGAAACTCACACTCGCGGATTAGGAAACGTGTTAATGATACTTAGACAGGTAATTGTTCTATTTCGCTGATTTCGCTAACCAACTCGAGATGCGGTTTGGCGTATAGACTGCAGTAATCGATTCATTGTTCAAGCAAGAAATTTGTGTAATCACTTTGCGATTGGTTTTACTTAATAGTCATGTGAAAATTCTTTATCTTTGGTATCCATTACATGACTAGTTAAGGTTTTGCCACCTCGCAAAGCTTCTTTTCTGGATGTGGCAAAATAAAGGTGCCTTCAAGCCGCGAAGAATCTTCAAAGCAACATCTCGCCCATCTGTGTGAAAATGTTTTATTGAAGGTTTGATTGCCGGTTATTTATAGTCTTTCCAGTATTGATATTAAATAAGAAATTTCCTTATCAAAATGTGGCTAGTACTAGTCGGAAAACTTGTGCTGAGAATATCGCATATCTCCCGCTCATTCCTGTAGCCCGTGTTTATCCCGTTTTGTTGTAACAATCCAGGCTTTTTACAAAATATATATCGTGTAACAAACCGGGATTGTTATGTAAAAAGACGGGCGCAATATATATCGTGTAACAAAGCCGGGATTGTTATGTAAAAAGACGGGCACAATATATATCTTGTAAAAAGCCGGCGATTCAGAATACTGAGTATAACAACATATCACACTAGTGGTCTATCATCAATGCTGCATTTTGATTGGTTGAGCTACTAGTAGGCTATAAGTTATAGCCTACTAGTAGCGAAAAGTGCCGGATTTGAAAGCCAGAAAATGGCAAATGACCAGAACAAAAACATTTTTTGGCTATACGAATTGACGTACTAGTGTGATTTGACTAAAACAATTATTCCTCTCGACCTCATGGCCTCTGAGTCAATAGTTATTGACTCAGAGCCCTTCGGGCTCGAGGAATAATTGTTAAAATCACTTGCCAATGTTCGGCTTTGTTTATTAAAAGACTTCATCAGGGCAACTCTTACTTACCGGGAATGTTACGTAAAAAGACGGGCACAATATATATCCTGTAAAAGAACCGGGATTGTCACAAGTATTAAAGACGGGCACAATTTTCATCTTATCAATTATGTAAAGAACCGCCGGGCTGTTAAAAGTAAAAATCCCGGCATTCTACAACGTAAGAATACTACCATATTACACGCAAAATTCGTATACTTGAACCATATACAGTTAGGTACGATTTCTCTGTAAAAAGTTCGAATCTTTTACAAAATAGAAAGCCTGTCTCTTTTTTATAGAGAGATGCTGAACCTGCTTTGCCAAAACGACTGACTCGCTGACTGCTCTCACTGACTGCTCACTGGCACGGCTTGCATTGCTATTATGGACTTGCTGTAAAATTAAATGCATTTGGGCCCCCATTTGCGTAAAAAGCGAGGATCTTTATCTTATGACTATATTCCAATGCAAAAACCCGCGCTCAACATAAAATCTTGGTTCTTTGCATATTTAAGATCAGGGAAAAAACCCTTACCAGTGAATAAAGTTGTCCCTTCGGATGGGAGACGAAACCCTTGACTGTAGTAGATCACTCCTTGAGCCTTTGTATAATCGAGTATAACATTCAAGCAGGAAACTCACACTCGTGAACTAGGAAACTTGTGATGACATTTGGACAGATATTAATTGTTATTTCGCCAAGCAATTCGAGATGCGAGGTATACTTAATAGAACGGGTTTGCTTATGTGTAATTGATTCATGTTTTCAAGCAAGAAATTTGTAAATGTAATCACTTTCGACTGGTTTTACTACTGTCATCTGAATCTGCTCATCTTTGGCATCCATTGCATTACTAGTGACTAGTGAAGCTTTCCCGCCCCGCAAAGAGTCATCAAGTGGTTTTCAAGCTGTGTGGCGATATCCAAACGAAGATTTCAAACCAACATCTTGTCATATCTATCGAGGGTTTATTATCGGCAATTTATAGTCAATCCGGTATTGATATTAAATACTAAACTTCCTTTAGAAGGAAACGCATTAATAGAAGGAAGATCAAAATGTGGCTAGTACTCTTCGAAAAACTTGTGCTGCGAAAATCACGTAAATCTCCATTTTATTTCCTGTAGCCCGTGTTTGTCCCGTTTTGTTATGTAACAATCCCGGCTTTTTACAAAATATATATCGTGTAACAAACCGGGATTGTTATGTAACAAGACGGTCGCAATATATATCGTGTAACAAACCGGGATTGTTATGTAACAAGACGGTCGCAATATATATCGTGTAACAAACCGGGATTGTTATGTAACAAGACGGTCGCAATATATATCTTGTAGAAAGCCGGGATTGTTATGTAAAAAGACGGTCGCAATATATATGGCGTAACAAACCGGGATTGTTATGTAACAAGACGGTCGCAATATATATCGTGTAACAAACCGGGATTGTTATGTAACAAGACGGTCGCAATATATATCTTGTAGAAAGCTGGGATTGTTATGTAACAAGACGGTCGCAATATATATCGTGTAACAAACCGGGATTGTTATGTAACAAGACGGTCGCAATATATATCGTGTAACAAACCGGGATTGTTATGTAACAAGACGGTCGCAATATATAGCTTGTAGAAAGCCGGGATTGTTAAGTAAAAAGACGGTCGCAGTATATATCGTGTAACAAATCGGGATTGTTATGTAAAAAGACGGACACAATATATATCTTGTAAAAAGCAGGCGATTCAGAATAAAAGAGCATAACAACAAATGTTTTGCCAAAGTTTCGGCTTTGTTTATTAACAGCCTTCATCAGGGCAACTCTTACTTACTGGATTGTCATGTAAAAAGACGGTCACAATACATATCCTCGGCCTGTAAAGAACCGGGATTTATGGTTATGTTCTAAAGACGGGCACAATATTTATCTAAAAGAACCGCAGGCCGGTTGTTAAGTAAAAATCCCGGCATTCTACACCGTAAGAATACTACCATTTTACACGCAAAAGTCTGAGACTTAGCCATATACAGCGGTAAGATTTCTATGTAAACCGTTCGGATCTTTACAAAGTAGAAAGCCTGTCTCTTTATAGAGAGATCCTGAACCTGCTTTGGTCGAAAACGACCACGACTCACTGCTGCTCTCACTGACTGCTCACTGACACGGCTTTGCATTCAGTCAGTCTATGTCTCAGATAATCATATGAATTACGTCTCGCTAGTTGTTAGGATATTTGGCTGGATTGAAACATTTTTTTACGATGAACCCAGCTCTGTGTTATTATGCACGTTATGGACTTGCTGTAAAGTACGTTAAACAGTCACTGGGCTTTACTGATAGTTTTGCTATATCAGGTCCAGTGGTAAGCTCTAAATGTACTATATTTTGAGGGGGAATTCACAATACATCGATCGCATTCAATAATACATTCTCAAAGTAAAGATCCAGGCTCGTTTTCGCGTGATCACAGAAGATCAGGGAACCATATTCAAGGCGAGAAACTCGTCTCAGACGAGTTTTCCGTCTCTAGTGTGAATACAGCTAATGTCTCATAATAAATACATTATTGGCGGTTGTACGCGGTACGCGTGAGCCGAGTATCGATTTATTTAGCAATTTCGCATTATTTTACCAATTTTAGAAGCTTCACGATAAAAATACATAGAACTCAACCTGACCCTATTTATGACTAAAACGAGGAAAATGGATGCTTTCTGCGTGACGTATAACTTGATAAAATTTTAAAAATAAAAACCACGGTTTATGACAAAAAAAGAACTCGAAAACCGGGTAAATTCCCAATAATAATAACAATAATAAGATTTGTAAAGCGCTGCTTCTATTAAACATCCAGTAGCGCTTTACAATTTTATAAAAGGTAAATATATTAACAATAAAGAAGAAATGTTTAAAAAGGATACTTATTACACATAATCGAAAAGGTATACGGTGTTTATGACAAGCTCGAAAAACCCTACGCCCCCTCCCCCACCGAGGTATGTGTATAAGTTTCATTTTAACTGGCTACAATTTACAGAACGAATGTTTTTTTGTAGAAACGCCAACTCTGGTTCAAGTGACGTTTTCTCGTTGTTTTCGGCTCGCGCTTTCCGCTTGAATTATGATATGAGTTCAATATATTATCTTGGAGAGCTCGAAGTAAAAGAGGTGTTCTGGGCAATTGAGTTCTATGTAGTTTTCATCGTGAAGCTTCTAAAATTGGTATAATAATGCGAAATTGCTAAATAAATCGATACTCGGCCCCCGCGCGTACAACCGCCAATAATGTATTTATTATGAGACATTGCGGCTGTCAACACTGTATTAGGAATTTTCACTAATGCTGTATTTTGATACCCTTGCATCTTTTGCATCTCTGCATCTTTTGCATCTTGAATGCATCTTGAAATAGTGCAAGCCCCCTTTCCAGTTAATAAAATTGTCCCTTCAGAAACCCTTGACTGTAGAAAGATCACTCGAGCAAATCAATGCACAGGTCGTGCCTAGTATGTGTAACATCCAAGAAAGAAACTCACACTAATGAATTAGGATACTCCTGAATGACATTTGGACAGATAATTGTTTTATTTCGCCAAGCAATTCGAGATGGGAGCTATACTTAATAGAGCGGGTTTGCTTATGTAATTGATTCATGTTTTCAAGCAATAAATTTGTATAATCGCTTTCGATCGGTTTTACTACAGCCATCTGAAATCTCCTCATCTTTTGGCATCCATTGCATTACTTGTATTTATAATGACTAGTGAAACTTTTCCCGCACCACAAAGCGTCATCAAGTTGTTTTCTAGCTGTAGCGATATCCAAACGATGCTTTCAAACCAACATCTCGCCCATACTTGATCGGGGGTTTATTATCGGCAATTTATAGTCAAGACGGTATTGATATTATATATAACGAAACTTCCTTTAGAATGAAACGCATTAATAGATGAAAGATCAAATGTGGCTAGTACTATTCGGGAAACTTGCGCTGCGAAAATCACGTTGATTCTCTCTTTTATTTCCTGTAGCCCGTGTTTGTCCCTTTTTGTTATGTAACAATCCCGGCTTTTTACAAAATATATATCGTGTAACAAACCGGTCGCAAAATATAAATATATATCGGGTGTAAAAAGCCTGGATTGTTACATGCAAAAAGCCTGGCTTTTTACATAACAAGCCAGGCTTTTGATCATGACACGATTTATACAGCACATATATATATATATATATATATATACAGCGGTTTACAAAAATTCTGTCTGAGAAGTATATAAGTATATAAGTATATCGCCGATTGATACCTTCGCATGCTCAATGCACTTCAATTATACTATTTATCTGTTTAGACATTGTTGCTGACTGTTTTTAGCTTTTTCCATGCATATAGTGTGCCTGCTATCCGTAGTTTGGGCGTTTGGAGTTTCCCGAAACGCCTTTTCGGCTGGAGGAAACCCCATTGCAAGAACGCGTAACTGAATCCCTAGATTTTGCTGCTGTTTTTAACGAAATGTTTATTTTATTCAATCTACGGAATTAGAAAAGGTTTTATTCATGTGTTACCGCTATTGGTGATCAACAGGTATTTCTGAGAAAGATGAATTTGACGTGTTTTAATGACTAATTAAATATTCAAAACGGCGTCTTCTTCGCAATGCACGTTTTAGTAGAACGCGGAATTGGCGTTTTCTCTTTTCGAAATTTAACTTTTCTACGAAATTTAACTTTTCTGCACTGAGTGTATAGAGCGGAAGTTATGGGAGTTATAAATCTCTGTCTTCGTTATCAGTTTAGTCTGTTGTAATCGATGGAGCTATGTACTGGCGTGAATGAGAAGCCATTTCGCAGTAGTTCTTCCCCGGGGTTCTTCCCACTCGGCATTTGAGTAAATAACTCATTCACCGCTTACATTTTTTCGCTCAAAGTTTTTCATTCAAAGATTTTAAATCCCTTCACTCATACCAGAAGCAATCTAATTAATTTTCCAGGCCGATTTATCTCTGTGTTGGAAAAAAGTACGTTTATAATCGACAAAAGATTAAAATGCATTTCTCTTTACGGTCTAATTATAAATTCAAAAAATAAAAACTTTTCCTGGATTTAAATAGAGTTCATTTCTTTGTATTTTTTTGTCGTCGGAAAGTAGTCCCGATGTTTTACGAAATAAAAGACACTCAAAACCCTCTCTATAGTATTAATGAGGTGCGAAAAAACTTACTTCAGTTTCCTTATATTTATTTCTTCTATTTTTTGATCCAAGGAATATTTTTCATAATTTTGAATTTATAATTAGACCGAAAAGAGAAACAAAATTTTAATTTTGATGTAATTTTGATTTTGATAAAGTAATTAATTAGATTATTTCGGGCATGGGGTAGGAGAGTTACAAAAATATATTTGAATGACAAACTTTGAATATTGGTTAATGCTGGTGAATGATTTATTTATTCAAATGCAGAGTGGGGAAGAACAACTGCGAAATGGCTTCCTTCACTGTCACCGAGACTTTGGATGTACACAGCTCTCAATCGATTAAAATAGAATAAACTGACACCGAAAACGGAGATAGATAACTCTTATAACTTCCCCACTATACAGTGTTTGTTCTTTTCCGTGGTTAAATTTCGAAAAGATCGCAAGATGAAGGCAATGTCGCGTTCTACTAAACGTGCTTTGCGTAGAAGACGCCGTTTTGAATATTTAATTAGTCATTAAATACACGTCAAATTCACCTTTCTCAGAGATACCTGTTGATCACCACTACCGAAAACACATAAATAAAACCAATTCTAAATCCATAGATTGAATAAAATAAACATTTCGTTAAAACAGCAGCAAAATCTAGGGTTTCAGTTACGCGTTCTTGTAATGGCGTTTCATCCAGCCGAGAAGGCGTTTCGTGAAACTTTAAAAGTCTCCAAAACAACGCATGGCGGGCACATTATATGCATGGAAAAAGCTAAAAAACAGTCAGCAACAAAGCCTAAACAGAGAAATAATATAATTCAAGTGCATCGGACTTGCAAAGGTATCAAACGGCGATATACTTATATACTTATATACTTCTCAGACAGAATTTTTGCAAACCGCTGTATATATATATATATGAGCGCGCGCAACTGAAAAGGGGGTTTCACAGGCGACTGGGAAGAATAGCGAAATGGGGTTATTTTGACCTCGAAGTGATGTCTCCCTTTTCAGTTGCCAGCGCTCATGTTGCATTCTCGTCTTCCCTCTACAGCCTACTTACGCGATGTCATGACTCTGCGCTTAAGAGGTTTGGTATAAGAGGCCTTGGTAAACCGCACCACGCCTGATTCTTGGCAAAGAGCTCGCCGAACGAACTAAGGCTCCCCCCCAGTCCATGCGATGCTATCCCAGAGCGACTTCGTACCCTGAAATTGACTAGAATAAGAAGCGGGAAATAAGGGCTAGAAATACGACTCTTCTCATTTCGCGCAACTCCACTCAAAGCATTGAATGACGACATATCAGCCTCAGTAAGGGCTTGCGTGCCACTATTGCAAGCAAAACAGCTCTGGGAAAGGAGTTGCGATTGATGAGATTGTTGCATTCTCGTCTTCCCTCTGACAGCCTACTTACGCGATGTCATGACTCTGCGCTTAAGAGGCTTGGTATAAGAGGCCTTGGCAAACCGCACCACGCCTGATTCTTGGCAAAGAGCTCGCCGAACGAACCAATGCTCCCCCCAGTCCATGCGATGCTATCCCAGAGCGACTTCGTACCCTGAAATTGACTAGAATAAGAAGCGGGAAATAAGGGCTAGAAATGAGAATTGTTGCATTATCGTCTTCCCTCTGACATTGCATGCTTGTAGTTTTCTCCTTCGATAACGCCATCGATGACGTGACACTACTTTACCACTCCGTTGTTCCCCCTTGCTACTCGAACTCTTCACCCAAGTTGTGTTTTTGTGTTTCAGTCTCTTCCCAAGATATCTTCGTTTTTATCGATTACGTCATACCACGTGTCCACGCGGTTGCACCCCCTTGCCACTTAAGCTCAGTGCCCTCTAGCGACATAGCGACATACGGACGTTATGTTTCCATGAAAAAAGCATTGGAAAATAATTGAAACAGTCATGATTTTCCATGGATCATCAAAGCGAGGTTATGCTTTAATTTTTCAACGCGTTTGGATATACCACTGAATTTTGTTCGCGTGATATTTTTCTTATGTCGTTATTTCACAAGTGTTCACCAAGCTTTGGACAACTTTAACCTAGTTTGGTTAGGTTCATCCCTTCCCAAGATACTGTACTTTTTCTCCTTTGATGACGTCATCGATGACTTCACACCATGTGACCACGCAATTGTATCACCTTACCACGTAGTTGCGTCCCCTTACCACTAACACAAGTCCCCCCACCCTCAAGTTTGGTTGTATGAACTCCTTCCCTTCACGAGATATGATTATTACTAAAAGATGTGTCTTGGGTTACGGGTACCTTTTGGGGCACGCAGACACGGACGTGCCAGTTATCGCTGAACTATGAAAAACGAAGTCGATCGTATACCTGAGTTATACTTTGAGCTATTGTGTTCTTCCTGCGATACCTATGGTGATCCGCTGTGCGGTCTTCGTCTGCCAAGGAGCTCCGCCAAAAGGAGCGCATTGTATGACGGGAATTTACAGAGGTAATTTCCAGTTGATCCGTCCCGTGGTGCATTGCTCCGTCGCCCTCACGTGGTCATCAAGGAAGAAAACGTCGATGAACGTTGGGAAGACATGCAGAACTATCGAAAGAGGAGGTTAAATGAAGGTATGTTTAAACTGTCTTTTTATTGGCGAAAAAACAATACTTCAGACTCATAACTGTTGAAAACTGTTTTCGGAACAATATTGCTCGGATTTGCTTGTTTTGTGAATAGAAATAAGCCTCTAGTTGACGAGAATGTTAGGCCTCGGGTATAAGCACTTAAAGTTACTTACGTCGAAGTTTGTTGGTCGCGTCGATTATATTTTTTTTTCAAAAGATTCCGACTCATTACACTTTTAAATAACAAATTATCTATTGTTTTAAATGCGTTCGGCGCGACTCTTATTCGACGTATGCCCTAGGCCTTGATGAGATTTCTCATTGTAAGACTTAGGACGCCCCATAGAAGGCAGCTTATCATTTTAGCAGCGACACAATCATTCCAGGTTATCAGTGCTTGAGGACCTTGAGGTTGCATTAGGGGCAATATAGAATGACCTAGGAGGAATGTCTAGCGAAAAGGGACAAAAAACCCAGTCTTTCTTGGTTGAAAGATGTATTGTATTTTGGATTGGAGCTATTGTATTCCATCTTTTTGTTTCATTCTACGGCCTTTTGTGTTTATTGCCTCTGGTGCCTTGCAACACCAAGAAAGAACCATAAATCCTTCCATGGGAGGGGTATGATGGATTTCTTAATCACACATTTTATAAACCTTTTTACAAAATCTTTCTACAAGAGGTTGTAGTTAGTCTCCCTTGCAGCCCGTTCTTTATGTCAGTCACACAACACTTCCCTGACCCCCACAAACGGCTGCTCACATTCGAGCCACATACCTTTTAGGGGGTAAAATACTTTTTTGGGGTTGAAAATTGAAAAACGTTTTAATTTTTTCCAGATAGGTACCTCTTAGGCATGTACACCAACTTCACAGCGGTACATCAACTCTCCCAGTATTGTCAGGTGTCTCAAAATTTCAAGAAATTGCAGGAAATTTCACCATTTCAAGGCAGTCTCCAGATTTTGAAGTCCTGAGGTTTTATGAATATCACATTTGTTGATACCTTTTAGGGGTCAAAACCAACTAAGCCACACCCTTTTGGAACCTTTTAGGGGCAAAATCTAAAGTTTGCAAGATAGCACCCCCTCCCCAAAAATAGGGAGTCCCCCTGGGCCTTTTACAGTGGAACCTCCTGTTTTAAAATATTTGAGCGCTGGCAACTGAAAAGGGAGACATCACTTCGAGGTCAAAATAACCCCCATTTCGCTATTCTTCCCAGTCGCCTGTGAAACCCCCTTTTCAGTTGCGCGCGCTCATCTCATCAATCGCATCTCCTTTCCCAGAGCTGTTTTGCTTGCAATAGTGGCACGCAAGCCCTTACTGAGGCTGATATGTCGTCATTCAATGCTTTGAGTGGAGTTGCGCGAAATGAGAAGAGTCGTATTTCTAGCCCTTATTTTCCGCTTCTTATTCTAGTCAATTTCAGGGTACGAAGTCGCTCTGGGATAGCATCGCATGGATTCGGGGGAGCCTTAGTTCGTTGGGCGAGCTCTTTACCAAGAAACAGGCGTGGTGCCGTTTGCCAAGGCCTCTTATACCAAGCCTCTTAAGCGCAGAGTCATGACATCGCGTAAGTAGGCTGTCAGAGGGAAGACGAGAATGCAACATGAGCGCTGGCAACTGAAAAGGGAGACATCACTTCGAGGTCAAAATAACCCCCATTTCGCTATTCTTCCCAGTCGCCTGTGAAACCCCCTTTTCAGTTGCGCGCGCTCATCTCATCAATCGCATCTCCTTTCCCAGAGCTGTTTTGCTTGCAATAGTGGCACGCAAGCCCTTACTGAGGCTGATATGTCGTCATTCAATGCTTTGAGTGGAGTTGCGCGAAATGAGAAGAGTCGTATTTCTACACTGTGCAAAAAGCCGAATATTCGGGCCCGTATACGCTCGAATACGGATGGGTATACTTCAAGTGTTCAAGGATCTTCTGAAATTTTCAAATCGGATTGACGTCACGTCACTCTAGAGTATGAAACTTGAATTCGCCGCGTTTTTCCGAATTCAAATGCATACCCTTGAATTACTTCAGATATTCAAATGGGATACGCTTGAAAATGGGAGGTGTTTCGCTTGCATAGTTAAGAAACCTTACATATGCTTGGCGTGTTGTGTCTAAAATCGTTAGACCAGCCGTCAAACGTTCGGATATCTCACGTATACTGACGTGTTCAGTTTGAATCGCGATGGCCAACATGTAACTTGCGCGCAAACGTCCGAATATCTCACGTATACCGACGTATTCAATTTCAAAACTTCACGACAAATGCGCAACCAGCTCGTTAACGTCCGAATACCTTACGTATGCTGCCGTGTTCAGCTTGAAATCGCGATGATCAACTAACCAGCACGCAAACGCCGCCCGAATATCTTACGTATACCAGCGTATTCAGTTTGAAAACTTCGCGACCAACGTGCATGCAGCCCGCAAACGTCCGAATATTTTACGTATACTACTGTCGTGTTCAGTTCGAAATCGCGATGAACAACATGTAACCAGCGCGTAAAAGTGTAAATGTGGTGCTCTTTCGGTGAGCAAAGTTTGGTACTGTTTTGGGTGGTTATTTTGGTCTTTTTTTTCTAGGCCAATTTGGCCCTATTACAAGTTTGAACAGGATTCACATTTGGTAGCGAATCAGTGGCTTTTTGGGTCGAGTTGAACTTATGCGGGGCTGTGGAGTTCACAGGTACTAAAACGGCTTCTCCAGAAAATGGCCCACTCTCAAATGGCAGCTGTAAAAAGAAACAATTCTACCCCTGAGTGGGCCATTTTAAATTATATACACCATAACACTTTTTCAATAATGTATTTAATGGTAATCATATTTAGTCATTGTATACAGCATCTCAAAACATAACATGGTTTAATGAACATATGTCTAATTCTAACTCGTTTCGTCCTCTTCATGCGCCAAAATTCAAGTTCTAACGTGAAAGAATATTACATAGTGAGTATGTCAGGGGGTTCATATTTTTTTTTAGCAAAATGTCTGCATGTTAATCAATCTAAACTAGTTGAGGACCTTTTGACAATGACATGTCAAGTCAGTTTTTATTTGCTCTTCAATTCTTTTTGACATAATGTGTTTTTGAATGCCTAAAACTCTCCAACTGCCCAAAATCATGGGTATAAAGTAGGATGATACCTGCCAAATATGATGCCAAGTCAAGCTTTTGACCTGTACTAAAAAAATCTAGATCTACATATGTCTGGCGCTGCTGGGGTGACCCAGCTGTGGCCTCGACAAAGCGATTAGGCATGTTTGTCACATATAGATATAGTTGATGTGTGTGAGATGTATGTAAATTGAATTGAATACTGACCACTCTTGTAATTTAGCTGTTAAGCTACGAAAGGAGTAATTAAACTGATTATTAATATTATTATGTAATTGATCTTTAACCGATGTTGATTGAATTTGAATAAAATGTTGAGCTGGTTTGGCCTCTCCCTAGAGTTACCTAAAACATCAAAATCGTTAAATCACCAACTAGAAGCATTACAACTGAAACTAGTAAAGAAAATTTTCAGCATGAAAATTTGAGGTCATTTCGATGTAAAGGATTGCAAAAATTATTTTCAGATTTTAATAATCACAAAATTTGGTAGCTGTGTAGAACTCTTGAATAATAGGCCGTTATCACGCAAAATTGATTAATACTATGTAATAGTTATCAAAAAAAGAATCCAGTTTTTAATTCTACACATCCGTATTAGTAAAATTGCAAGGTTTCCTGAAGATTGCTTGAAAACTGACTGAGATATTTATTTTCAAAACTTTGTATTCAGGCTTATTTTTTTGCAAGAAATGTATGGGCAAATACATTGAAACAAGACTGGACAGGCATGGATGCCTGTCCACCCTCGACTCGAGGGATTTGCCCATACATTTTTTTTTGTGAAAAGTAAAATTCATATCTTAGCCAGTTTTCAAGGAATTCTTTTGAAACTTTGCAATTTTACTAATACGGTGTGTAGATTTGAAAACTGGATTTCATTTTCTAATAACTATTAAATATTATTAATCAATTTGCATATATAATAGGACTCCATGCTGTCCAATTAAGAAAAAAATGGATGATTCCTCTGGACTCGGCTGCGAGTCCTGTTACTTATTAATTATATTCTGAATGATAAAATGCAGAAATTGTCCAATTTCAGTGCACGCAATCCAAATTAAACAAAATTGGACAGTTGACAACAATGGATTTTGCACTGGCTATATAATTATGCATGATAACGGCCTATCCTAGTATGTAGCTGTGTTTTTCATACTTCTGTGAACTCTGAACTTTTAGCAGTTTCCTTCGATCACAGGGAAAAATTGCTTAACACATTAATGGTTTTGGTAGCGTGTTTCCATAAATGTGTGAAAAATGTTAATGGAAGACCACACTTTCCCATTAATGATGTTAATGGGAAGACCACACTTTTCCATTAATGTTATAGTACATTAATGGAAAAACGCTACCAAAACCATTAATGTTTTTATGCAATTTTTTCCTGTGCGATCCCACACACAAAAGCTACCAGGTTTGATTCTACAAGAACGCTCGGAAAACACAATTAATTAGCCAGCACAGAGTTCACAGAATTACAGAAACCACTTTAATATTTAACAATATTATTCCTCGAGCCAGAATTGGGCTGATGGAATATTGACTCAGAGACAATGAGGGCGAGAGGAATAATTGTTTTAGTCAAATCACACTAGTACGTAGGTCCATTTGACGTATAGTGTGATTTGACTAAAACAATTATTCTTCTCACCCTCGTGGCCTCTGAGTCAATACCAGTCCATTTGGCCTTTGGCATAAAGGGCTATCGGTTCAGTGCCCATTCAGGCTAAAGGAATAATTTATCCCCACTTTCAGTTTTCAGCTGTTGAACCAGCTTTGGTGTCACTAGCCTGAATTTTCAGCTATTTCTCTCCCAACACTCAGACACTCTAGTGATGTTCATCCTCCCTAGAAAATATACAAACTGCATAATTAGTTAAATTGTCCTGAATTATTTTGATCACTTTATTTATGCTTTTACATTTTGTCATATTGTCATGTCCTGCAGTAACACATACTGCAGTAAAAACCCGCAAGTAAGAGTTTATGACCACATTTGGTTAATAATGAACTCTTGCCTGCTTACCCAAGCAGGTTTTCTTTTAATAATATTTCATTTTTTTGCTCAAATAATGTAGAGCAACAGTGGTAAGTAGTAATAGTATACTCTAACATTTAACAACATCATTTTCAAAAATGTGAATACTCCGCAGCTTACTAAGGCGATATAATATGTTTGTTACAGGTTTCAACTTGTTTATACCGGTATGTTCTTTCTGTTTTAGCCTAACATGTTCATAAATTCTAGGTTTTTAGAATGGTTTATATCCGGCTGTGAAATAGATACTAAGAAATATACGTACATGCACTACTTTACACTATGAAGGTATTTTTATTGTATTTTTATTATATTATTATATATGTCCATGTAAATGACCAGCCTGTAATTCAGCTTTTTAGCTGCGAAAGGTTGGAATAAACGAGATATTATATTACTATTATTCTCCTTTGGAATTATGACTAGTAGACACTATTAAACATTGACTATTAGTTTTGTTTCACAGCCGGATGAAAACCACTCTACTAATGAATTTTTACTGTTTGTAAATGGCCTACTATAATGTATATTTTACCTTACTGAATGAATCTGAGACACAAGTCAAACACAGGCTGGGGTCATGGCCACTGATTGTTTATTTCCATCCCTCTGTTAAAAGAAGTCTGTTCATAATCTTCACTGCAAGAATGACAATAGAGCAAAGATTAGCCTAGAGAAACAAAGAAACTAGAATGACCTTACAGTCAAGTTTACGTTAGTTTAATTTAGGTGGGCAATCTCAATGCCATCTACTGTTCGCCAAAAACCGAAAATTATAACTAAAAATAACTACCAAAAGTTTCTTTTCTGTACCAAATATATATATCATACATTTTTTCACCGGTTTTGTAGGTACAATTAACGCAGGGACGTGTGTAAAAGACGAGAGTTCATTTCAGGGAAACTGTATTTCGGGCCTTCCTATCTTATAACACACAAACATTCGACTTACAAAATCATCAAACAAAAGCAACTATCAAGTAAAATACTTACCGATTTTGTACTTTCTTACTTAAAGATAATCATCATCGCTCATTGCAGGGCCCTTGCAGCATATTATGGCATATTTCCGTGGAAAAAGTCCGTAAAACATCGCAGCACTAGTTCAGCGAAAGAGCAACGAACTTAATCTGAGCAACTGAGTAGCCGCCCCTGAAATTTGAAATGAAGATCACGTGACGATATATCACAGGAAGCCCACCCGATCAACTAAGCTCGAATCTTCCTGTCGGACACCTATATATGAAAAGCATTATTCTTTTAGCCGTGTGATGATTTACAATGGCAGAACGTTCACTTACTTTTCAAATGCTCGCGTAAATATATCATATTCAATTCGCATACGCTTGAAAGCCTGACGTGTCATGTTATGAAGTATACGGCCTGAGATCGAGTGACGCGGCGGTACGCCACGTATACCAGAGTCTTCAAATGGAGCGATTCGCCTTGAATTCTTAAATGATATTCCAGGCCAGAATAACCTGATTCCAGGCTGTGTGTAGAATGTGAGTTTTTTTTTCAATTTTTAGAGTTCGAGCGTGTGTACCTATGTTTTTTCATTTCGCACAATCATAAAACATCTCATTTTTTGACACGAATCATGCCGCATACGCTTGAAAGACTTGGCGTGTCACGTCATACTCTTGAATGATTTGAGACGTGAAGTATACCACTATGTCTTGAACCCGAGTGACGCGGTACGCCACGTATACCAGCGTCTTCGAATGTAAATATGCAACAAACGGAGCGATTCACCTTTAATTATCAAGAGATATCCCAAGCCGTGTGTAGAAAGTGGACTTTTATTTCTAAGAGTTTGGGTTAGTAACCCCTATGTTTTTTTACTTTCGCACAACCATAAAACCATCATATTTTTCACCAGCATACGCTTGAAAGACTTGACGTGTCACGTCATTCTCTTGAATGATTTGAAACGTCAGGTATACCAGTTTTGGAAACTCTAGAGTGACACAGTACGCCACGTATTCAGCCATGTTCTGAATGAATACTCTAGGCTGACGTCAAGTGTGAAGTGCGACTTGAATACTTTAGACTGACGTCAAGTCAGCCAAGAGTATACCGTACTTGAATTTTCTTGAATATTCCACTTTTTGCACAGTGCTAGCCCTTATTTTCCGCTTCTTATTCTAGTCAATTTCAGGGTACGAAGTCGCTCTGGGATAGCATCGCATGGATTCGGGGGGAGCCTTAGTTCGTTGGGCGAGCTCTTTACCAAGAAACAGGCGTGGTGCCGTTTGCCAAGGCCCCTTATACCAAGCCTCTTAAGCGCAGAGTCATGACATCGCGTAAGTAGGCTGTCAGAGGGAAGACGAGAATGCAACATGAGCGCTGGCAACTGAAAAGGGAGACATCACTTCGAGGTCAAAATAACCCCCATTTCGCTATTCTTCCCAGTCGCCTGTGAAACCCCCTTTTCAGTTGCGCGCGCTCATCTCATCAATCGCATCTCCTTTCCCAGAGCTGTTTTGCTTGCAATAGTGGCACGCAAGCCCTTACTGAGGCTGATATGTCGTCATTCAATGCTTTGAGTGGAGTTGCGCGAAATGAGAAGAGTCGTATTTCTAGCCCTTATTTCCCGCTTCTTATTCTAGTCAATTTCAGGGTACGAAGTCGCTCTGGGATAGCATCGCATGGATTCGGGGGGAGCCTTAGTTCGTTGGGCGAGCTCTTTACCAAGAAACAGGCGTGGTGCCGTTTGCCAAGGCCTCTTATACCAAGCCTCTTAAGCGCAGAGTCATGACATCGCGTAAGTAGGCTGTCAGAGGGAAGACGAGAATGCAACATGAGCGCTGGCAACTGAAAAGGGAGACATCACTTCGAGGTCAAAATAACCCCCATTTCGCTATTCTTCCCAGTCGCCTGTGAAACCCCCTTTTCAGTTGCGCGCGCTCATTTACGTATCCCAAGAGAATAACTCCCATGTGTGCTTCTGAGCGTTAGCCCTAGTATAAAGCGGAGAAAGAGAAAAACTCTCTAACGCCACGGTCTGATATGTTTTCTCTTTCTTCGCTTACTAGGGCTAACACCCCAGGGGGGACTCCCCATAAACATAGACAGGGGTGCTTGTCCTATGTCTTAGGGTGTAAAATCCTCTCATGTGCTATCCCTTAGGGGTATCAGGATTTCAGGACATCAAATGCTTTCTCTTAGGAGGTGTCATGCAAATGTTAGAACAATTTTATTTTGAAATTTGTGCAGAAATGTTCTCAAGCCCTATAATTTGTCCTGAGAACAGTATAAAAGCCACAACAGCTAAATTCATATGCAGTTTTTGCTGTCTTTTAGGGTTAAAAATGTTTTGTTTTCCCAAAGAGCATCCCCTCTATTAACTCCTTATCTCATCTCTGATGTACCTAGTGCCACATGGCCACAGGTGTGCCTGAACATTTACATATTTTACCTTTGTTTTAGGCCTGGAAGTTCCTGATGATTAGTTCAGCTGCTGGCAATGACCCAGGGGGACTCGTATTGAGGAGAGCTTCTCTGATGGATTGCAGCTGTTGGCTGGAAAAATGTCTGGCAAAGTAGCTGTTATCCTCAGTATACCTGCAGGGTTATCCAAAAAGCCATTTTTAATTAAACATAAAATTAATATAGTGTTAAGGAAAAGTACAAAAATGCAACTATTGAGGAAATTCACTCAATGTTTCTCTTATCCAGCTCTCTTAATTTTAATAATGAAAAGAGTTAATTTATCGTTTTATTTTTTTCATACTAAGGGATGAAATTCCTAGTCATGTCTGGTGCACAATGGCATTGTCACAAAGTGTGGGGAAAAAAAGACAAAATGTTTAAAGCAGCAACATTGCTTTATTTCTAGTATCCTTATTGAAGAGTTGTCTTTCCTTCATGCCAGCTTATATCATTATGTTGTACATTGCTGAGCACCAGCAAAAACAAAACACATAGAATGAATTGCTGAGGGGCAATAAGCGGCAAGCAGTGATCAGCATTTCACATTTTTGTTTTATAAAAATCTCAAGAAGCAATTAAAATTTGAACAATTAAATTTTAGCTTTCCTTATGGCACATCAAATTTGAAAACAACAAAAAAACGTTTGGTGTCCCTGTACCTGGTTAGAAGCTCTTCTCCTGCGAGTATTCGACGAGTACTCCTGAACCAGGGTTCTCCATCCCGAAGCACAAATACACAATTTACTCTCCACTTTACAAGTGCAGACATATCAGGGACCAAAGCAAAAGGAAATGAGCCATCTTGGACAAACTTTCCGAGGGAGATAGGATCCAACGAAGCATCAACATCAACATGTTTACCAAGATATCTAACAGATAGGACATAGTCTGACGCTGCAGTTTCACAGGTAGCTTGCAGAGGAGCTAGTGGGGCATAGGAAGTAATAAATACTCCTTCTGGGATGTCTTTGAGTGAAAAGAGCCCTAGGCCTGTGGAACATCCACCTAACCCTACAACCTGGGAAGCTCTAACTTGCAGATATGCCTCCCCAGTTGTCAGCGTTCTGTAGACATTTGGACTTGGTGATCTAGAGAACAATATGACAAATCATTTCTGAAGAACTGCAGTATACTCCTCAAGAGGAAAGCAAAGTTCTTAACAATCTTATTTGAGAGCCCTCTGAGAATATCTACTGGAAGTACATGCCAGTCAATTAGTCACAGTCTTTAAATCGAATAGTTATTTGAGGGTTCCTGGCATCTTTTGGTTTCAATGTCCTCTGCTGCACACTGCGCACTACATGCAACTTGCACAGGTAATTGACTCAGGAATTCAGGGCCCGATATTAGCTTTTTTTGCTAGGTGCCATTGGCGACAAATTCAAAAATTTTAGTTGCCACAATGGTGGTTCTCAGCTGAACTCAGAAGGATGGGGTGCCATTTGGGAACTTCTTCTAAATTTTGGTTGCCAAGTCCGCAAATTTAGTCGCCATTGGCGACCATATCGCCGCAGCTAGTGTCGGGCCCTGAAATTTGGTGTTTGATGTTATGAAAAATAAAAAGAATCTTACAAATGTCTCCACCCATCACTTACGTGTCTGGTTCCATGTCTATTTTGGACCCATATGGAATCCTACTTGGAAGGCAGTCATGTTCTCTGTATGCAGATCTTTGAAATAGGAATAAATAATTTTTGAATGTAGCACATTTTTTTAGGGAGAGGGGGGCACTTAGGGGGCTGTCTTCCCACTGAAATAATTTTAGACAGGGGTACTTGTTCTTTCCCCTATGGTATAAAATTTACCCATTATGTGCTATCTTGTAGGGGTGTCGAAAGAGTCTGCTATCTGTGAGGGGGTCTCACTTAATGTGCTAAGAGGACTAGAATTGAAGGTAGGTAAAACTCTACAGTATATTGGGTTGAACTTTCCTTTTTCAAATCAAATTTGCTATCCCCTAGGGTTGAAATTAATTTTCCTGAGGAGCACCTGTGTCTATCGGCCTGGGTGTTTGCCAACAAGGAGTTTGCTACATACAATCAAAACCAGTAGAGTGTCAATTCTGGCGCGAAAAGATTGTTCGCCTAGTGGCGAAATTTTGATCACGTGCTCACTATTTCATGTACCACATGATAGATATTTTTAGACCTAGGTGCGAGTCGATGTAAACAACCAACTAAACATGACTGAAAATGTTGAAGCCTTGGGATCTTTTCTGCTAGCATGAAGATCAAGAGTTCTTTTCTAGAGTTCACTAGCAATTCTTTGGTAAGAAAACCCTTTTAAATTCGTGAAGAGTCGTTTCGTAAAAGCTGATCCTTGAACCGAATGTTAGCCATCTTGAAAACGTTAATCACGTGGTACACGAAATAGTGAGCACGTGATCAAAATTTCACCACTACTCGACCAATCTTTTCGCGCCAGAATTGACACTCTACTGGTTTTGATTGTACCTTCTACTTTTCTCTAGGTCCTTCTTCTTCTTTCTTTCATACCAGGGATGAAATTTCAGTGGCTCAACAAAGCTCTCGCAGTTGAAACTTAATGGAAAGCCAACTGCTCTGCATGTGCCCTGTCAAAGGAAATTAATGACCTCAGTGCCTCATCTCGACCTTCATAATTAGTCTGTCCAGCACCTAGCACAATGTCCTTTCTGCCACCAGACCAGATGCAGCCAAGGCGATTTAGCATGACTACACGCTGGAGAGCCAATAGGTATGCATCTGGGCTGTACCTGCAGTTAGAATAGTGAAATTAACAATTATTCTTGATGCCTGAATGTAATAACTAATTAATCAATAGCAAGATTAATAGCCCACGAAGCCGTCCAGGCTGAATGCGCTATTGACTCAGAGGTCATGAGGGCGAGAGGAATTGTTTTAGTTTTAAATCAAACTAGAAGTTCAATTTGTTTCCAAAATGTTTCCTGGTCTGCCCATACCATTTTCTGACTTTCAAATGTGACACTTTTCGCTACTCAGCCAACAAGAACACAGCATTGACAATAGACCACAAGTATGACTTGACTGGTCTGTTATTCAGGCTGGCAGAAGCAGAATAGTTTGAGGTGGCATTTTCAGAACAAATCTCTTGCCCGTTAGTTCAGGGGGTTGTTAGAAATGTTCCACAAGGAAAATATTCATGTTTATATCATAAGACGCCGGCTTCTGCTTCCCCTGAAAATAAATTGGCTATTAGTGAAAATGAGCTAGATTACAGGTATAGTCAGTAGTGGATCGAAGCAGTTTTTGTAGGCGAAGTTGGTTTTGGTTGCCTGGTGTTTTTTGGTTTCTAAAATATTTTGATTTTCATTGGGCATGCCGAATTTTTTTTTTGCCTAGTTTGAATGGGTTGATAAGGCCATTTGGATCCACCACTGAGGTCAGAGAGGACCTACTATTATTCTCTTTCACCTATTGTGGACGCTCAATGGTAGGCTGCAGCTCAGGAATTGCTTTGAATGACATTAACTTGATGTCAAAGTCATGGCAGAAGCTAAACCGCACACTACAGGCTGCAAATATTTCAGCATGCACATTTTGTGAAGCCATTGAAACCTTTCCTTAAGTATGCACATTATGTTTAGTTCTGCCTTTTTGTTGTGGTATAAAGCTAAAACCTTGTTTTCCTTGGTATGCCATCTCATACCGGACGGTACTACATTTTTAGGTATTCATATTTATAAGGCAACAAAATTATGAAGTTTACCTTGTATACACAAGTGCAAATCCTGAAGTGACAAGCAGTGCATTCAAACTGACGACAATGGGGTGGGCTTCACTACATTCTCGTGGGTCAGTCAAAGACATTAACCGTGCCTTTACATCTTCAGTTTCTCCTCTCACAACACGGGTGATGTCATCAAGGATAATCATCTCCTCTGGACTGGGTGGAGCTTTCCATACTAACCAGAAAGCAGACAATGCCCTGTTGTAGCGGTCGTGTTGCTCTTGATATGGGGTTTCACGGCAGATGGCAGCACTTGTGAACTTTCGCAAGAAGTAGTGGACGGCAAGATGGGATAAGTGTCCATTGTGACGAGTTAACACTGTTGGCCCTGCCACTATAAATGCGTTGCGTATAGCTCTGGAGCATCTATTCCTATAAGGCGGTGAAACGTAGCATGATGTAATGCATCAGGATTGGATGGATGGGTATGCAGCTGTACAATACCGTCTCCATCACAAGGAACCAATCGCTCCAGTGGAATTGATGTTGACAACATAACAGGGGTCAGCGTTCTAGCATCTAACGTGTAGGGTGTAAGGTATCTGTATGCATCACTGATACATTGTGGGACATCTACAGCATCTCCGATGTATTCTGCAGTGTCGCGCACTTTTGTGTCGGCTAGATTTGAAATTGGCTCGTTAGTAAATGCCAGTAATGGAAACCGTTCTATAGCCTTAGAGACATTTTGGGCATCCACAAGAGTAGACTTTGTTACATTCAGAGCGTTCGTCTTGAGTATTCCATCTACAAGACTATCTTGTGATGGCCTGCCTGGACGATTAGTGTGTGGCTGCACGGCAACTTCTCTATATGTTTCCCCAGCTTTCATTAGAAGGTGACCTAGTTAAGAACAAGACAATACCCTTATAAGAAAGGACATTGGGCAATTCTAGAAAATATATGTACCCCGGGGACTGGCTTCTTGAGCACTGCAAAATTCGTGCACGCGAACCATGTAAAGAATCGGGGAAGAGCCGACATTTCACCACTGATTGCTGGAATCTCATCTTGAACTGGAATGGAGCCTGAGTTTCATTTTGCCTAAACGATGCAATTCATATTCTCCCACTACTACAACTTAAAATCTAGACATAGGAAAGGATAATCTTGCTGATTTCCATTAATGACGCGTGCAATTTGTAACGAGAATCTTGTTGGATGAAGGTCTATAAGTTTGGAGGCGGCTTGTGACTCACCGATCTGGCTGGTCTGCTGAAGAGTTAATTGGAAGCGCTGCTCTATCGCACAGCCCAGCTTTTCCACAACCTTTGACAACAAAGTTAGGAAAGCCTATTAGAAACATAAATCATACAAATAAACATTCTCTGCGTGAATGTGGACGTTTTCAGATTGCTCGCCGTGTGATCGAAAATACAAAAAAGAAGTTAGATGACTATTTAACAATTAGACTTCGGGGCCGAATGTGCTATGATGATGGTCTATTGATATCATAGCACATGAGGACTAATTGTTTTAGTATAAAACAACTAGTGTTGGTCGGTTTTGGCAATGAATTCAATTATTTTATGTTGAAAAAAAAAAGAGCATTAGTTGGTTTATACTAAACGCGGATGAACCGCCCGAAAGCGGCAGGGTTTTGAGGCTCAAATTATATAGACCATTTCTATATATGAGGGCATCAGAAGACGTTTGTACCACAACAAAAAGAACGTATAGTAAAGCAAACCAAACACAGCGTGCATATCCAAAAAAAGCTGTGTGTTTAAGGGTTTCGTACCTGAGGAGTAGCGTGCTGTTCTTCTTGTAGTGACGCCAACCACGTGCCAAGAGCCCTTGCCTCGATATCGTCAAACTTTATTATGCCGCCTGGGTTGTACTTTGTATTGAACTTGCAGCCATCCAGGTACTGGAAGTACGACTGCACTCTTTCTTCCTCATTTGCTTGTGTCATCACCGCATTTAAATATCTTAAGTCTGTGTTCCGTCGGGACTAAACACCCAATAACGAATAGTTGTTAACTAGACAAAAACGCCAGCCATAAAAAACGTACAATAAAGTTATAGACTGCACGTAGTAGTCTATCGAAAATAGGCAAAAATGTATGTCCAAGTAATTCTATTATTTTTCCATACTAAAAAGTGAATACCTAACATTAGTTTCCACCAAATCAGTGGACATCCAATTCAGTGCGTTTCGATTGGCTCCTGAACGTTTTGGAATATCTTAGGTTGGTTCGCACGTGAGCTTCGGCGTCATTCGCAGACTGTTCTAGGTAATATTAACAATTCCATGTTTAATCCAACTGATTTGGTGGAAACTAACACATCTAATCCCCGAGAGTCGCTAAATAGTGGCAGGGTATGTACCGTTACGTTTCGAGTTGTCGCGTTCCCAACTCGGCGTTGCACGAGGGTGCGTCAAGTCCGGACCGCCAGCTCAACCACCATTTTCGCAATAAGGACAGCGTTCCACTGATTTTGCGTTACTTTATTGCTGAGCCAATATTACAAATACAAGCGGTGAAATCTAAAAGAAATTAATGCTAATCAGCTAAATTCTAAGCAACTAATTACAAGTTATTTACAAGTGGAAATCTCACAGAGAGTGAAAATACAACAGTAACTTACGTTTGTTGCTCTCTCCAAGGGTTTAGAAAGGAAAACTCCAGAAACTCCAATAACTCCTTCTAAACTCCTCTGAACTCCAAACTCCGCGTATTAACTTGTCGTGTAAAAACTAACTCCAACTCCAATAACTGTAACTCCAACTGAAAGGGTGTGACTAAAACTACTAAAAACAAAGGCTCTTTAACTAAATTCCTAAGCGTAGCTAGCAAAAGGGGAAATTGCGTGCATATATGTGTTTGCGGATACCCAATAAAAACATCTAATGTAATCTATCAATCTAAGAAACATATTCTTGCTGGTAACAACAAAGACCTTTTAAACTAGGTTCTAATAATAATAATCAAGTCCTTGATCAGTTCATTTCTTAACTAATTATTGAAAAACGATAAACTTGACACGAGTCTCGTTATATATTCACCACTATAAAACTCCCCTTCGGAATAGTTGTAACAACATTATCGAATGAGTAATGGAACGTTGTACCAACATTATCGAATGAGTAATGGAACAACGGATTGCGCAAACACAAAAAAAAAATAAAAGCAGTTGGCATATCTAAGGGTGGGGCGCGCTTTTGCGCCCCTCACTGGGTCTCGCGCGTCCATGCATGGCATTTCCCTCTTTTTCCCGTTGTCCTGCTCTCGTCCGCATCTCGGGAGATGAAGACATTAATTTCGGGTGGTAGTTACCTCGGGTTAATAGCTACTAGTGTACACCGGTACCAGTGGAAAATCCAGAAATTTCTGGAGGTACACATCGCCGAAGGTCCCACGTTTTTGTCTGTACCAGATAACAACAAAGCAAAAACAACAACAACAGACAAGAACGTAACAAATCAAATTTCAAGTTTTCAAATAAAAGGATTAGGGGCTAGGCCTGACAAACGGTCGACAGAAAAAAAAACGTTACTTTGAATATTTGTTGGACTTAAATAAAACAAATTTGGTCGAATTCTAATCTTAGTCGTGTTGAGAACGGCCCCCACGCCCGATATAGAATAGAAATAGGGCGACTTATCCCGCCATTATGCAAAGCTTTGGTTTTGTTAACATGATTTACTGCATAAAACTCTTAGAAACGAGTAAATTAAATGGCCACCCTTACTTAAGACACATGTCCTTTCTACCGTAATCTATATTGATACTTACTGGTATTTTATTCAACACTCTTCTAGTTCTCCTTCTCACTGTCCGCGTCTTCTTGGAAGGGGTTTGTGGTGCTTCTGATAACAGATTTTGTACGTGAAATGTTAAAAAAGAAACTAATGATCCCTAACTGCCCCAGCAGGGAATCGAACCCGGTGTACAAGGTTGATAGGCAAGTGGCTTACACGCTGCGCTTCCTGTATGCTTCCCGAAGAAGAATTGAGAAAAAAAAACCCAGGATTTAAGAAAATGTATTTTAGAATACAGAAATGTTTGGAGGGAAGTAGTTAATCATTCACCTTCTTCCTCTGGTTCAACGTCGTGTTCGCTATCAGTAGAAGCAGAAGCACGTTCTTCTGGCACGAGAACAGGCTCTACCTGGATGCCAATAGTATCGTCGATGTCTCTTGCCTTTTGGCGAACTACTTGAACGGCATCTTGGGCTCCTGCTGGCAGGGCGTCAAGGCCGCCAAGCCGATTCTCTATCAAAACCAACAACTCTGACAATAACTCTATCGCTGCCATTTCGAAAATCTGAACTATTTGGTTCGATAGAATCTGTAAAACTAACGGTCCTAATCTTCGACTCCCACTTACACACGTTTTGATCCATTCTCGTCCAATCAGCGTTGTTGTTATGGTAAGTTGCTAAGGAACGGAGACACCACCCTACAACCTGCAGACGATTGCTGGCATGGGCCAATCGGAATATTCTCAAGAAAAGACAGCTGAAATTCAGGCTATTATGACGTTATGTTTATATTTTCTTTAATTTTTGTGTGTGTGTATGTTGTGTGTGTGTGGAGGGGGGGGGGGGACATTAAAACACTTGTTTATTATATTAATTTATTCAATACTAGTTTTTTTTTTACCAGCGAATATACGTTCCCCCTTATTTCCGATGTACTTCAATTCCCTGTGCACTCTATGGCTTTATTGTAGGTTGTGTGAGACGCGTTCTTGTCCAGGTTTGCGTTGCTCGAATTAGGAGAGAGTTGGGTCAGAGTTAGCTCAGACGTAGGCGCAAGTTTTACAAAAAGGATTAGTTTCCATAAACCCGTGGAACAAAGTGTAGTAGTCAAGCCAGCACAAAACAGAAAACACAGAGTTTATTAGTACTAAATACTTTAAAGTGTATTTCACGGGTTTATGAAAACCACTCTGATATGCTGTTAAATAATAATAAATTATTTTGGTGCTGCGTATTTTTTTTTTATTGTTGGGACATGTAACACTGTAACGTAATGATGTTCCCGGCCAGATCTATAGAACGAAGAAACATCCGACCATTATCGGACCGAAAACCTTTGTTTTGGAAGACATTAAAATTATTTCACCGTTTATCGACGCACGACATTTGAAACTTCACCCAAACCCGCAAATCCACGGAAAATCACCCGAAAAATATATCGGAGATCAGTTTCTTCTTTCTTTTGTATTTAGGCCCCAGAAACGGGGTTAAAGCCAGCATTAGTACTTCATTCCAGCGCAAAAAAAAAACAGGCTAATGGTCCACAGGTTATGGGGTACCTGTGTGCACAGGGACCAGTTCTCAGCGAAAGTGGCTACAAAATGGCGCCGTTACGTTCAGAGGGTCAAAATCATTTCCCTACTGTCTTCGTTGATATGGGATTCACAGAGGAAGCCTTTTATACGAACTAAAGTGAGAAATCAAACTTGAAGATGATGGAATTGGCGAAATACCGCAAGTCCAAGAATCTACTTACTATAATTTTGACTTTTGGCCGAATTATCAAGGTAAGATCAAGCCCGAGAGAAGCCTTTCGTTTCGATGCTTTTCTTGACAGTATCGCTACTTTCACGCCCTTCATTCTTCAGCATTATACGCCCGTCAGTCTTTTTACATCGTTCTCTTTAATTTAATTTTATTCCGTTTCGAAAAAAACAACTGCTCGCAGGGCAGCTAGCATGGAATGAGTGTTTGGTTGACAAACCTCAAAAAACATTGTCCCCACCAAACCTAAATTTGCAAAAGGTGGCACCATTTTCCAGACCTTTACAGTCAAAAGACATGAAGCGTCCCCCCCTAGAGTTAAATATTCAATTCATTATTCCATCATTGATTTCATTAGATATTCGATCCAAAATGCAATTGTCAATTCAACATTGAACATTTTGTAATTAAAGATAAGTAACTTACTGTGGTGAACAATTAACTTAACTTACATATTCGGAAATCAACATTTGAACATTAAAAATTTTTAATATTGAATTGAAAAATGCATTTTTGGTAATAATGAAATCAATAATGGAATAATGAATTGAATGTTCAACTCTAGGGGGGCACGCTTCATGTCTTTTGACTGTAAGTGGAAAACACACACAGCTAAAATGATGTGCAATCCATTCAACTAATTTGTGTGTATATGGTACATGTGGTACATTAAGCATATTGACTCAGTTTTAGTGGCCTTGTATTTGATAATACCCTACCCCAGACCCCGAATCCCCCCAGACTGAATTTAATAGTACCCTAAAACGCCAAAAAGATTCAAGGCCAATTAGTTTAAGTGTAAGCTTTTATCAACCTGAGAGGAGAGAAAATGGACTGAAAGTTGTGCTTGAACATAGCGACCTGAAGTTGGTTCCTAGAAGTCAGTTAAGAGTTGTCTGTAGATAAACGCTTATCCAACGGATAAATCCGGAACAAATCCTATACAACAGATAACTTTTATCCATGGATAACTTTATCTAACCTTTAAACGAACCGGCCCCTAATGCCAAAAATTCATGAGATAGGTGGTTCATATGAGATATGTAAGATCAAAGATTTATGCAAATGCATTTAATGATGTGGTATTCTCTAAGGTTAGTTGTCATCAAATCTTCCTATATTGACAGTTTTCAAACATTAGTTAGAAGCCAGAGGATGCACCCATTTCGAAAAAGTTTCTGCTGCACTGGCTGATATCAATAACATGCATATTTTTCTTCCTCCGGTTACAGTCAAAAGACATGAAGCGTGCCCCCCTAGAGTCGAATATTCGATTCGGATGGACAAATCTCACTATCATGCGAAAACCGAATTCAGTAATTGTTTTCTTATTCAGCAACCTGGAATTCTTACCTACATTGTATACTAGCTAAGCAAAGTCGATGACAAGGCCTTACAAGTTAAACGATTGTTCAACTTCAGCTTAAGTCCATTAGTATTTTCCTCTTCGTACTCAATTCAAATAGCGCTGTGTACTCCTGGCCAATCAGAATCGAGATAGTGGCATGGCTAAAATAATAGTACATGTACGTTTATTTTATTTTTAGAAAATTTTCCACTCTATACAGCCTTATTCAGGCCTGTACTTTTATTGATTTGAGGCATGTCTACTCTATATTAACCTTAATCAGGCCTGTATTTTTTTTAGCGAAATAAATTTTTGCAGAACTCACTGTGTTGACTTTTGGTTTTCGAATCTGCGTTTAAGTGGCGATATTGTTTGCTGTTTTCGAAAACAAAACAGCTGTGCCTGAAAAGGGAGCAGAAAACTGGGAGGCAGACAGGTCAGTGGATTTTTTCATGAATAGCGTGAAAATGGTGTTTTCTCCACTCTATACTATTATTCTACTCTATACTAATATATAGATTTAGCCACTGGCTAAAAGCGGAGCTCCTGGTTACATATTTTTTTAACGAGACAAAAAGGTTGCCATTGTACATGAATAGATAGCCTTGCACCGTTATACCACGTGACTAAGGACTTGTTCATCCAAGTGTGGTTATCTAAGGTTCATCCCTTCAACGATGTAAACCTTTTCACGTTTGATGACGTCATCAATGACGTCATACCACGTGACCATGCAGTTGTACCCCCCTTGACACTTATACAACTTCACCCAAGTTTGGTTGTCTGAGGTTTTTTCCTTCTTGAGATATATCATGTTTCTCCTATGATGACGTCATCAATGACGTCATACCACGTGACCATTCAGTTGCACCCGTCTGCCACTTAGATAACTTCACCCAAGTTTGGTTGTCTGAAGTTCAACCCTTCTTGAGATATATCACTTTTCTGCTATGATGACGTGATCAATGACGTCATACCACGTGACCATGCAGTTGCACCCCCTTGCCACTTAGAACACTTCAGCCAAGTTTGGTTGTCTGAGGTTCATCCCTTCTTGAGATATATCATGTTTCTCCTATGATGACGTCATCAATGACGTCATACCACGTGACCATGCAGTTGCACCTTCCTTGCCACTTAGACAACTTCACCAAAGTTTGGTTGTCTGAAGTTCATCCCTTCTTGAGATATATCACTTTTCTGCTATGATGACGTCATCAATGACATCATACCACGTGACCGTGCAGTATCACCCCCCTTGCCACTTAGACAACTTCACCCAAGTTTGGTTGTCTGAGGTTCATCCCTTCTTGAGATATATCATGTTTCTCCTATGATGATGTCATCAATAACGTCATACCACGTGACTATGCAGTTGCACCCCCCTTGCCACTTAGATAACTTCACCCAAGTTTGGTTGTCTGAAGTTCATCCCTTCTTGAGATATATCATGTTTCTCCTATGATGACGTCATCAATGACGTCATACCACGTGACCATGTAGTTGCACCCCCCTTGCCACTTAGATAACTTCACCCAAGTTTGGTTGTCTGAGGTCCATCCCTTCCCGAGATTTGTTAATTTTCTTAGTATACCACAGGGTTCCCATGAGTTTCCGCGTACGGCGGACGGAGCCGGACGGACGTACGCTATACCTTTAATACCAGGCAGAAACAAAAAAAATCATATCTCAAGAAGGGAACAACCTATGGCAACCAACTTGGACACATTCATCTTTTGGGCGATACCATTTCAACGCCCTAATCATTTGAATTGGCGCCGTCAATAACGTAAGCAAAATGAGCAAGAAAGCCCGTGACGTTTGAAAATCAACTCCATAGTTATGCTAGACGTTATTTCCTTAGGTATGGTGCTCCGCTTGCGCGGGCCTTCGGCCCGCGCAGGAGCTCCGCTATTATTTTGCTCTCTGTACTTTTATTTGGAACTCAGAGTATGCACACTTAATAAGGAGAATACATTTTGCACTGTGTCTTTGAATGTGGTTTATGCTTGTATAGTATGTACTCGCTGTTGCATTTGTTGTCAAATAAATCAGCAGTCCTCTTGCAACAAAACATTTTTATTATCTTTCCAGGCCTTTTCAACATTAATTAGCACAAGACTAAATTATGAAAACAGGGATAAAACTTCCATTGATCATGTCGTTGAACTTTAAAAATTTTGAAAAAACATTTTGTCACACTGTGTTCTGCACATCAAGTCATGAACACATTGACATGATTGTAATGTTTCACAGGAGGTGCAAATGGATGAGATAAATTTTACTGTCCCCCTGTGGGAATGCACTTTTGGAGTCATGGACATATCCAATTTCATTGATGGCGCTTCCTCTTCATTTCATTACTGTACACCTCCCCCCAATACTCACTCTCACACACATCCCAGGGGGGATACTCGGATATGAAAAGACGGGGGGGGGGGGGGGGGGGGGTCCGACATATTTTTTGGGGTATGAAATTTGTAGTAAAAGTATTTTTTGGGTTGAAAATTTTACCAGGTATTTTCTTGGGGGTTGAAAAAATTCTGGGGTTGAAACATTTGACAATGAGTTGATCATCAAGATACTGCCTTATAGCTAGAGCTATTTCCCAGAAACATAATATTAAGACGGGTGTCATGTGTATGCGTAAGCCTTTTTAGGCTAAAAAAGTTGCATATTTTTCTGGGGTATCGAATTTTAGGAGCAGGTTTTTTTTCGGTATAAAATTTATGGCTCAGGTATTTCTTTGGGTATGAAATTTGGAGCTCCGTTGGACCCCCCCCCCCCCCCCTCCCCATCATTTTTATATCCGAGTACCCCCCTCCTGAGGGAGTGCTCACTGTATTAAAAAAGCATTCAATAAATAATACCCAATCAAGAGCATGTGCATCTGCAACCATATGTGTTTCTTTTGGTGAATATGTACCTGTAGTGAACTATTTGCATTTGGCCTCCAATAAGAAACATGTCCTTCTAAGCCAAGATATGTAATGTGAGCTACAATAAAACTAGTGTTGACCATTTACGGTACCCATAATGTAGGCACTAACCACGGCCGTACATTTTCAGCTCCATTCTTAATTTTTGGGAAATGTTTAAGTCATAATGAATACGATCGTAATGGTAATCTGCCTGAACTATGTGTGATTCTTTTACAGCTTTTGCCTCAGCAACATCATTGTCATTTGTGGAGCACCTCATCATGACTGCGAAACTGTCACAGCGGGAGCATGTATCAACCCGAGGACGACGGAATGAGATCTGGTATGTACGAATGATGTTTCTGAAGGATCGTTTGCTCATGGGTGGGTCATCATGTTCCCCAATGCCCTTCTTGGCCAAGAGTTCACGCCATAGCTGTGATACAGACAATGAGCATTTTAAGTACTGTGTGTCTTGCTTTTGCTCACGTGCATAATGGGACTTGTCTCTGTCATAGCTCCGTAGATGCTCCACAACCTGAAAAATAACATAAGGAAGTCTGCGTTTCACTAAAATTGATTGTACTAAAAGAGCCATTCAACAGTATTTGAGACAAATAAAATAAAAATAAGAAGGGTATAATTATCAATCAAAAAAGTTCTCCTTGGTAGACATGTAGCACATTTAATACTTAACTATTGCTCATAAAATTGAAACTATCAGTCATTTCTTACAAGATGGACACAGAGAGGTAAAAAGACTACACAGGAATGCGTCAGAAACTCTAAATGGTTGCCATTTCTGTTTTGCTTAATTTAATTCAAGGGGTGGAGGGGGAAATCTCATATGGGGTCTGGCGGGGGGGGGGTGGTCGTGGTATCTTTTCGGGGTTAAAATTGTGACCTGTGGTATCTTTTAGGGGGTAAAAATATAAAAGCCAGGAAATTTTAGGGATCTTTTAGGGTGTCCAATCAAGCAATTTTGCCCTTCAATTCAAGAAAAGAGTACTTCAAAATTTTTCTTTAAAACCCTGTCAGTTTTATGGCGTTGTAATAGGTATCGGTATCTTTTAGGCGTTATTCTGAAGCTTGGCCACACCCATGTTGGTATCTTTTAGGGTCAAATCAACCAGCACCCCTGTCCAAAAAATATGTGAGTCATTCACCCCCCCCCCCCCCCCCCCACCACCACCACCATCAGACAAACATCTCAATATATTTAGAGGTGGCGCTTGAAACGATTATCTCATGAAAACCCCATAATTCTTGTGTAGCTTGCTGCTCAGCATTTCGGCTTTTTAGTTCAGAGTTTGATCATGAGAAAAGTATTGAACAAAATTTCATTTCTTTCACTTTTATTTGGGATCAAACCGCCCCCCCCCCCCCCCCCCCCCACCCGCATCCCCGTGAAGAGTCTTCAAAGAGTCTCAAATTCAATATGTGCTGTGTAAATTACCTCTGCTTTAAGACCCAGCGGAATCCGTCTTTGATTTCTCTGTTTTTTTCGCTGGTCCTTTTCGACTGTTCCGGAGTATGGCTGAAGCTTTTTTATCAATACTCGGATCCTCTTCTTTCCGACACCATATATTTTTAGGAAGGCGCATTTACAGATTTCAACTTTCGCTTGTCCAGTGGCATCCTTAATGTGATACCTTATCTGGCGTTTGGAACGTTCCTTTCTGATGTCCAGTAAAGAGATCAGGTAATTGTTTTGTTCTTCATAGAGCATGCCATCAAACTGCCTTCTGATTATTTCGATCACTCGGCGTCCATGACTTAGTAGGTAAGTGCGTTTAGTGCAGCACTCCAAGCTTATGGCGTTCACGCTTTGATGTGGCCTGTTTTTTCTACATCGGGCACAATCCAGCGACATGCATCCGGGACTGTACGGTTAAGCGCCGCCAGATTTGAAAGCTAATTAGCCATAACTACAGACAAACGGAGCTAAACTGCTGACCTTTACTATAATATTGTCAAATTGTGATGTTGCTAGTTTTTCTGTAAAATAGCTGAAAGTTGATTTCTGTAGTTTAAATATCAAAGAAGACATTTTGCCTGATAACTGTTAGTAATGATTTATTTTTACTTCCCCCACGACAAGGTGGATTTTGGTGTTTTTAGCCATTTTCAGTGGGGGAAAAATATTCAGAGCTAGTTTTACGCTATGCCAAGTACTTTTATCAGTTGCTGAAAACGGATATTAACGGTTCTGATTGTGAAGAAATGATTTTCACCGTCTTTGCTCAGTTAGAGCGGGATTTTACTTCCCCCAGAGAGAGATTTTGTTGTAGGCACACGAATTAGCTCGCCATCCTGAAGTCGAAGTTCCCGCTTTTGGTTTGAATCCGAATAATAATGAGTCACATTTCCCTCGAGACGAGTCTAACAAAGAATCCAAACAAAAAGAAAAGCCAAGAGTATTCAGCCTTTTGTTTAGGTGACGAGCCTTTTGTTGTGTCAAATAAAAGAGCTCCAAGGCATGGTAATAGCACCAGGAGCTGAGCGACGAGCTCACTCACGCATAACAAGTCATGAGATTTGTTTTGGTTTGCTTGATGTCGCTTAGAACAATAGGATTGTGCCCGATGAGGGTAGCTTTCGTCTTAATTCTGCTGTGAACTTTGCGTCTTTTTCTTCTGGGTAGGAGATCGTTACACGGTGCAGGGAGACGGTTTCTTTGAGATCTTTTACCGTTATTTTCTGGATCAAAAGTGTATCCAAAACCACTCGTTACCTCCATTTCTAGGCGAGACTTGACGATTGTGGCGGCACGCGTATACTTATTCGACTAAGTGATTGTCATGCGCACATAGGCCGGAAGGGAGGTCCATTTGAATATGAATAATGAATGAAGAATCATACAATTTGAAGACACAAAGCAAAGTAATTCTGACAAAGAATGTGAGAAATTTCGTCTAACAGTAGGACAATAGTAATTATCTTAAAAAGAGCAAACTTTTTCGTAAAAAGTTGTATAAAAAGTATTATGTTTTAAGACTAGGGAAGGAAAGTTTGGGAATGATTATTTAAAGTTAGAAAGACGTTTTTCGTTCAAATAGAAAATTGCGGAATTACTCAAATAATGTGACGTGTCTTACGCGACCTTTAATGTGCAAGTTGCAGATCCCATCGAAGTGCTTCGAATCCTGCTTGAAGTCGGTTTAGCTTGTATGAGGCCATAAACTTACCTTTGCAAAAATAAAATCGTTTCCGGTTATCCTCCTTTACTTTTCCATGCCGCCGTAAGACAATTAAGGCGGTCTTTTAACTTATGTAAATGACATCGGATTTAACATCCAGAGCTATTATCACTTGACGGGTTTAGAAGAAGCCGCACCTTGGCTCTCATTTCTCCTTGCTTTCGACATTACGAAAATGGAGCGAGCAGTATCACATGGCGTTTCCAGTTTCCATTTTGATTTTCATAAGAATTTATCATGTCCCAAAATCACCTACCAAGATAGTTACTATGCTAGTAAGCTTACAACGTACGCTTTTGGAGTTCACAGTGGAGAAACTGGTAAGGGATACGCGTATATCTGGCCGGAGACGGTTGCACCGAAAACTCCGGACACGCTTCTAAGTTGTTTAAACTTTCACTTAACTGAGGTGGAGGGTGAAAACAGAGCGTGGAATTGTTTTTGGAGCGATAACTGCAGAAGTCAGCAAAAGAACTTTACAGTTGCAATGTATTTTGAATACCTCGTTGCGTCTGGGTTCAGGCAACGCATAGATCATTTTTACTTGATAGCCGGTCATTATTATGCAGCAGTAGATCGCGAAGCAGGCAATGCAGAAGGTGTTCTACGCACTCAAGATGTTATAGAAACACCTGGGGACTATGTGAACATTATAATTAGCAGCAGTTTAAGCCCCAAAATCACATGGATTGAGTTGGAACAGCCACAATTCAAGAACTATTCTTCGTTCCTTAGACAAAAATACACCGAGTCTCGACGTGATATTAATGGCCGCCCGTACAGGTTTAGTGACATTCATCATTTTAATTACGGAATAGGCGAAAGAATCGATCCCTTTTCTGGAGCTATCAAACTTACAGTCATCCTGGAATCGTTTGGATGAGGAAAATACTGTCTGCCGAAGAAACGCCGGTTAAGGTAGACTTAAGAAAAGAGAACAATGTGAGAGACTTGAAAGTTTGTAGTTTGCGCCCATTGAACAGGAGGTTATTGCCAGTGTCGGAGAAAAGCGGAAGGACCTATCGAATCTCACGAAATTCTTAAGTCCTAGAGGGCAGGCTATTTCTCTGATGTTACGGGAAATCATTGAAGATGTAGAGGATATTTACTAAATAAACTCCTTATGGCGGCTGTAATGTCGGAGAGAAGCCAAGCTTTTCGAGGGCAACTGAAATTTTCATTCGCGGACATTATCCGCCAATATTGCAGCTAGCCAAGAGGGGGTTATTTTTTTATGTCCCAGCGACTTCACTAAAAAACAACTTTCTTACCATTGAAAACGTTCACGACGTATTTAGTTGACTTTTTTGTGTTTTCCGGCGTCGCCTCAGCCACAAAATTTCCGTATTTCATCAACATTCTTAGACCAAAACCTTGGTTGCTTGTTTTCCATTATTAAAAAAAAAAAAATAATCCAGTTTTGCTCAAAACATTTCTCTCAGGACGGATAGCACTTCCGATGGACAATATCGTTTGATATCTGTCCTGTGAAAATGTACCACGTGATACGTCTCGACCAATGAGCGCGCGTTAAAATGATCACTGAGATATTTAACAATTATTCCTCGAGCCCGAATGGCCTCTGAGTCAATAGCCCATGAGGCCGAAGACCGAATGGGCTATTGACTCAGAGGCCATGAGAGCGAAAGGAATAATTGCTTTAGTCAAATCACACTAGTAGGTCAATTTGTATAGCCAAAAACGGTTTCTGGTCTGGTCATTTGCCATTTTCTGGCTCTCGAATCCGACACTTTTCGATAGTAGCTCAACCAATCAGAACGCAGCATTGACAATAGACAACTAGTGTGATTTGACTAAAATGCGGTATACGCCGGTGGAGATAGATGAACAATGTTAAGAGGGCTTGGACGTTAGCAGTTTGCGCCTGTTGAACAGGAGATTATTGCCAGTGTCTGGCAAAAAGCGCAAGGACCTAGCAAATCTCACAGGGATATTTCCGTGATGTTATTCGAAATCAATGAAGATTTAGAAGATGTTGCATGTAATGTTCTGTTTATTAGATATAAATATCAATGAAACGCCACGTATGAAATAGCAATTTTTGGCGCGGGAAGTCAACTGGGGCGATACTTCATCGGTGTTTGTATAATGAAAATTGGCCCTCCCATGTTTTTTAAAGATTGTTAACTCAAATTTGAGCTTTTTCTCTTTGATCTTCGTATCCGAAATTTGGATGAGAAACGAAAGAAGCTTCCTATATGTTCGAGGAAGTATTTGCTAAACAGAATAACAACACAGTTGCTTATAAGAGCGGACTTTGCGCAATAGAGCCGATTTCACATGACTGTGAAAAGTACCGTGACACGGCGCGGTACTGTCGCGGTGGCGGTACGGAACCTGGCCTGCTGTAGATACCGAACGAAACCGCGTAGTCGCGGCACGGACACGGTCGCGGAGTGGCACAACTTTGTCGCGGAACTTTTCACAGTCATACGAAATCTGCTCTAGTAACGTACGTAGTGTTTGTCAAGTTCATAAACAAACGTTGAGGCATGAAGGATTCTGGGAATCACACGTTTTATTTCGAAATTAAAAATATGGTCATCCTCAATACAATCGATTAAGAAGGAATCCGCCAGAAATTCGAGTAACAGTGGACAAAAATGTGTACCACGATCATTTGCATTGTATTTAGAATTCATTAGGTCTGTTTTCAATATCTCCTGAAAAGAATCCATTTTCTAATCACGGCAACCACTTCAACCGGAGTTTAAAGTTCTTACCATAGTTCTCCTCTCTAACTATGAGAAATGGTAGTGGACGGGAATCGAAATTTTGGAATTGAAAGGGGGAATTTGTTTTTGGTGTTACAGCAGTGAACGATTAACTTCTATAGCTTTTAGAAATATAAGCAGAATTAAAATATCCTAATATTTGTCTGGTACAAGATTTTTGTCCACCAAAGATCTATTAATATGTAACGCGCTTTACGATTACACTTGAGTTAAATTCATTAAACGTACCGACTGAGGCGGATGATAAAAAAATCATCCGGATTATGTTTGTCTCGTGAAATCGGCCGTGTTATGTTTCTCAATATTAAGCAATTATTGGATGAGGTGAGCATGCAAGAATCCACGGAACATTGTTTATTCAATTTATTCCAGGTAAGACAAAAACCGAATCCAATAGATGTTTTATTATACATTGATTCAGTAACTATTTTCGCGATGAACTAAGTTGATTATTCTTTCAAACAATTTCAAGCAAATTTTTCTGGCTCATTCAACTTTGCTCGAGTAAATCAACTGCGAGGTTCACTCTTGCATGCTGTCTTTACGTTTTTCGACTCTTTGTTTTCTAATAATTGAGCATTTTTGTCCTCGTTTGAAGATATGAAACGAGAGCTGTCTTTGCTTTAAGCTGCAAAGCAGGCCCTTTTCAAAATTGAATCTACGCGCCCTAGGCCCACAATGCATTGCGTGCAGCATGCTGATGCTGATGTCATGACTCTGCGCTTAAGAGGCTTGGTATAAGAGGCCTTGGCAAACCGCACCACGCCTGATTCTTGGCAAAGAGCTCGCCGAACGAACTAAGGCTCCCCCCCAGTCCATGCGATGCTATCCCAGAGCGACTTCGTACCCTGAAATTGACTAGAATAAGAAGCGGGAAATAAGGGCTAGAAATACGACTCTTCTCATTTCGCGCAACTCCACTCAAAGCATTGAATGACGACATATCAGCCTCAGTAAGGGCTTGCGTGCCACTATTGCAAGCAAAACAGCTCTGGGAAAGGAGATGCGATTGATGAGATGAGCGCGCGCAACTGAAAAGGGGGTTTCACAGGCGACTGGGAAGAATAGCGAAATGGGGTTATTTTGACCTCGAAGTGATGTCTCCCTTTTCAGTTGCCAGCGCTCATGTTGCATTCTCGTCTTCCCTCTGACAGCCTACTTACGCGATGTCATGACTCTGCGCTTAAGAGGTTTGGTATAAGAGGCCTTGGCAAACCGCACAACGCCTGATTCTTGGCAAAGAGCTCGCCGAACGAACTAAGGCTCCCCCCAGTCCATGCGATGCTATCCCAGAGCGACTTCGTACCCTGAAATTGACTAGAATAAGAAGCGGGAAATAAGGGCTAGAAATACGACTCTTCTCATTTCGCGCAACTCCACTCAAAGCATTGAATGACGACATATCAGCCTCAGTAAGGGCTTGCGTGCCACTATTGCAAGCAAAACAGCTCTGGGAAAGGAGATGCGATTGATAAGATGAGCGCGCGCAACTGAAAAGGGGTTTCACAGGCGACTGGGAAGAATAGCGAAATGGGGGTTATTTTGACCTCGAAGTGATGTCTCCCTTTTCAGTTGCCAGCGCTCATGTTGCATTCTCGTCTTCCCTCTGACAGCCTACATACGCGATGTCATGACTCTGCGCTTAAGAGGCTTGGTATAAGAGGCCTTGGCAAACCGCACCACGCCTGATTCTTGGCAAAGAGCTCGCCGAACGAACTAAGGCTCCCCCCCCCCCCCCAGTCCATGCGATGCTATCCCAGAGCGACTTCGTACCCTGAAATTACGAATTGACGATTTTTTCACGACGACGACGTTGCAGGCACTTGGCGCATGCGCGGTAACATTCATACTTTCCGGCGCGGTCGTCGTGTCAAAGGCGACGACGTTGAAATCCTCCCTTTGGAGTCGTCGCGAAAAGAGGACGTGGTAAGTTTGTTTGTCTAGGTCCTTTCTTGATTTTTCTCCGTTTTTTGCCACAGATATTCACTAGAGTTTGTCTCAAACTTCAGTGATTGTTTATTACTAATTTTAGATCTGATATTTGTAAAAAAAATTTAATGCAATTCTTTACAGTAACAAGTTTAAGTTTAAACGCGCTGCTCAACCTCAAGTCCCCCAATAACTCTTGTTTACTTCTGGTGCAAATCCCCGTTTGAAACTTTTATTTGGCGATAGAATGCTGATAATGCATGCTTACATAAGCATGTATGAAAAATATAGATTTAGCCACTGGCTAAAAGCGGAGCTCCCGGTTACATATTTATAAGTCCTGCAAAAGATTAATAATGTGACGTGTCGCGACGTCACTTGCTACAGAAAACATTCGTGTTCTCCATTGCCATACTTGCAAATTCAGATTTTTTTATGTTGCATTTCAAAGAGCTCCAACTGTACCCAAGTTTGTTCGCCTAGCGATGTTGCCTTCTCGAAATATAGACTTTTCTAGATTTAATAACGTCATCGATGACGTCATGTCACGTGATCTTGGTAGTGCACCCCCCTTGCCTCCAAAATAAGTTTACGCTAGTTTGGTCACCTAGCGATGTTGCCTTCCTGAGATATTCACTTTCTAGTTTTGATGACGTCATGTCACGTGACCTTGATTGTGCACCCCCCTTGCCTCCAAAATAACTTTACCCAAGTTTGGTCACCTAGCGATGTTGCCTTCTTGAGATATTGACTTTTCTAGTTTTGATGACGTCATCGATGACGTCATGTCACGTGACCTTGGAAGTGCACTCCCCTTGCCTCCAAAATAACTTTACCCAAGTTTGGTCACCTAGCGATGTTGCCTTCTTGAGATATTGACATTTCTAGTTTTGATGACGTCATCGATGATGTCATGTCACGTGACCTTGGAAGTGAACTCCCCTTGCCTCCAAAATAACTTTACCCAAGTTTGGTCACCTAGCGATGTTGCCATCTTGAGATATTGTCTTTTCTAGTTTGGATGACGTCATCGATGACGTCATGTCACGTGACCTTGGTGGTGCACTCCCCTTGCCTCCAAAATAACTTTACCAAAGTTTTGTCACCTAGCGATGTTGCCTTCTTGAGATATTGACTTTTCTACTTTTGATGACGTCATCGATGACGTCATGTCACGTGACCTTGGTGGTGCACTCCCCTTGCCTCCAAAATAACTTTGGCCAAAGTTTGGTCACCTAGCGATGTTGCCTTCTTGAGATATTGTCTTTTCTAGTTTGGATGACGTCATCGATGACGTCATGTCACGTGACCTTGGTGGTGCACTCCCCTTGCCTCCAAAATAACTTTGGCCAAAGTTTGGTCACCTAGCGATGTTGCCTTCTTGAGATATTGACTTTTCTACTTTTGATGACGTAATCGATGACGTCATGTCACGTGACCTTGGTGGTGCACTCCCCTTGCCTCCAAAATAACTTTGCAAAAGTTTGGTCACCTAGCGATGTTGCCTTCTTGAGATATTGACTTTTCTACTTTTGATGACGTAATCGATGACGTCATGTCACGTGACCTTGGTGGTGCACTCCCCTTGCCTCCAAAATAACTTTACCCAAGTTTGGTCATCTAGCGATGTTGCCTTCTTGAGATATTGACTTTTCTAGTTTCGATGACGTCCTCTCTGACGTCATGTCACGTGGCCTTGGTGGTGCACCCCCTTTACCTCCAAAATAACTTTACCCAAGTTTGGTCACCTAGCGATGTTGCCTTCTTGAGATATTGACTTTTCTAGTTTTGATGACGTCATGTCACGTGACATTGGTAGTACACCCCCCTTGCCTCCAGAATAACTTTACCCAAGTTTGGTCACCTATCGATGTTGCCTTCTTGAGATATTGATTTTTCTAGTTTCGATGACGTCATTCCGGACGAACGAACGGACGAACGAACGCACAAACCGGAAGTCCATGACAGAATCGTTGGATGCATATACACTTTTTTTTTTGTTCCTTTTTCTCCTGCATGTAGCTATGGGGCTCCGCTCGCGGGCGCCTTCGGCGCCCGCGGGAGCTCCGCTAAAATATACCAGGACATAAAAAATCCACCCCCTAAAAAATACCAACTAAACCTTTTTTTTTGTTATTGTTTATTGTTTCTCATGTAGCATATCCCTTTGTTTTTAGCGGAGCTCCTTTGCGGCCGAAGGCCGCAGAGCGGAGCACCATACCTAAGGAAAAAGCGTCCAAACGGTCGCAAATAATAGCGCATGTATGAATTCCCACAGGGTACCCAAAGCATCACAGGTCGCAAAGGGATGCGAGTGAATTTTCGACGTCGAGATTTCCCGCCATTTTCCCGTGCGTGTCGTGAGGACTGACGTCACAGATTGGCATGACGTCACAACATGGCGCCGCCAAGTGAGTGACACCCGAATGACTGGGGAGGGGTGGGTGGTCGATCACTCGCCGGTGACGTCACAACATGGAGCCGAGCGACGCGACAGGGGGAGGGGTAGGTAGTCAGGGGGGCGCTGCTCGCTCGATACTGACATCACACTACAGGAAACCAAGAAAGAAACCGAGAAAGATTTATAATATTGAGTTACTTCGATTCGTGGCCAATGCAGAAGACGAAACTACACTTGGGAGCGGCTGTGAGAACCAACAGAATCGTACTACGCAAATTTCGGAGCAACAAGTGTATGTAGAAGTCAAAAGAGTTCTTCTCGTTGACAACAAGAAAAGCCGAGAGGCGAGATTCGGCGAGCAGCCAACTTATGACAAACGGGTGACAAACATGAAGCACTACAGTCGTGGTCTAGCGGACACGAGGCGTTTATAATAGAACAGTGGCTTTTTTGGGGACTAAAATTACATGGAGGAACCGTAAAAGGTGGGTTTTTATTCACTTTATTGTTGTCGACTGTCGCCGTATTTGTTGTTCTAGAGCGAAGCTAGCCTGGACCACATGAAAGTAATGAACTACCCAAATACTGCTTTGCTAGATTACTTACTTGGTTAATTGAATAAAACTTTGTTTTGATTTCCACATAACGGTAGTTAAGTGTTAGTCGATACGGTTTGATAAGTAGGAGAAATAAAAGTGTGAGGGGAGACGAGTCTAAATCTTAAGTTTAATGGCGGCCATTGCGAGTTGTTTAAACTCACTTTGTAATTTCTTTTTAGGGAGATGGGAGTTCAGGCAGGATACACTAAAGTTGTTTCTACACACAGGAATAAAGGTAAACGTCGCTGTTCATTGTGTATATCGAACATTGCATTTTGATATAGTTTGAATCCGAGACGACTCGCGAATCGGCAGGATCGGAAAGGAGTAACTTAGGATTTGACTTAACTTAGAACAGAACAGAAACCTTTATTTAATTAATAGTCCAAGACCGAACGACCGAGTCGTGACATGTTTTGGAAAGCGAAGGAATGTCACAAAAATGAAAACTAGAAGAGAAAAACAAGACTTCAAGGCAAGCTAGTATTTTTGACACCTGCCAACTTCCTCTCACAACTGCGGGTTATGCGTGTTTTCCTCGCCTAAAATTCGACATTCTGGATTTCCCCTTCTAGAAAACACGGTAAGGATGGGAAAATTATGTCATTTGTTTTTGTTTTCCTGCTACCACAGGCCTCTCTTCTCTGCATTTCACAAGTTGACATGTCTAAGAAATAGAAAATTGAAATTGATCTATAACTCAAGAAAACAAAAACTTAATTACAAAACTACGGTAATGTAGTGGCAGTGGCAGTGTACTTATTGATGAACTAATCCCTTTTCTCTGAACTTCCTTCCTGCAATAAAGGGGTGGGTCACCACTGTATTCACCTTGCTTTTGGCAAAACACTTTATTCTGTTCCATATTAATGTTTCTATGCCCAAAAACAAAGGTTTCCCTAATTGAGTTTTATTATTGAACACTTATTTTTTGTGCATCATAATAACACTGGTACAGTACATCTGTAACATAAAACTAGTACCCAGGTAATATAAACACTAAACTGTAATCCTAAATAGCTGTGGACCCGGGGGCAGTGCGGGCTAAGCTTTTTGAAACTATATATTTTTTGTATTTACACATAAAAAAGAAAAGGAACAGAAGAACCTTTTTGTTTGTTGTTTTTGTTTCTGTTGTGACATTAGGCTCAGTAGGGGTTAAGATTACATTGTGACATATTTTCATCAAAATATATGTGAGGTGAAAAATGGAAAATAGAAATTACATCCACACTTCATTTTTTGCCTGTTCGGCACCCCCACTTTTTAGGGTGCTCTTCCTCCCCTGTGTTATCCCAACTGTTTGGGAGGTAGTATGACCCTGAAGGGAAGATAATACCAGACTGGACTATTTAAGATATCCAAGGTGTTTATATCTGACCTAAATGAAAACTCAGGTTGGATCGAAGCTTAAATCTGAGATCCAAGTGGGAATGTGTGAATTTCCCAACTGGGATAAAAAAAAATTCATTTTGGCATAGGTAGCATGTTAATTTAGTGAATACAGAAACAACAACATTGTATTTGCATCCATTCAGGACTTTAACTCCCTCATACAGCCATATTTTCATTACTGTAGTGCTGTATGGGGGACATGTGGCAAAGGGATGGCAAACACCCTCCAGATACTCCAAAACAGGGCAGCCAGGGTTTTGACCTTCTCAAATTATGATAAATGGTCGAGAGATTTACTTAATGAGCTGGAGTGGGACAATCTTGAGACTAGGAGGGACAAACAGCTAGCATTGATGATGTACAAAACCCAAAATGGAGGAATCCCAGATTACCTCTCAAATATTTTCTTGTATTCCTATCAAACTCATAAGTATAATTCTAAGTAGAGTTTTTCAGCTCCTGCTTAAAAATTAAGCCCTAGAACATCTTAAAGAAAACAATTTTGAGCTATCAGAATTGTCAATATATTAAATATAACTTTTTAATAATTTATGTATTTTATATTATTCATTATCTTTGTATCTACCATTATCCCTATATTTTATTGTATATATATTTTAAATTGTACATAATATGTGAGTTAGATTATATTAATAGTTAGATACCGTGTAATGCGCTTTTGATCATTATATGTTAAAAAGCACACTATAAATCAATAAATTATTATTTATTATTATATAACTCAATCTATACTGAGCATACATTACTGCCAAGATTTTTGTGATTGCATCTAGGATTTAGGTTCTGGTCATGTAAATATTTTTTGGCAAAAAGATGTCAAACAAATAACCTTTGGAAAAATGTAAAACAACCAAATCATCAAGTACTGTTTTACCCTTGAAATGACAGATTGAAATGCTTCAAATCTTTTTTCAATGTGTGCTTCCAGAAAATACCCCCCCCCCCCCCTCCCCTCCACACACACACACAGAGCAGGTGTTGAAAAAGTGATCTCCCTACCCATCTGATATTTCCAAAGGAAAATACAGTACTTGTATGGAAGAAATCCGGTTAATTGACCTGCCCCCACCCCTCTGGAATTTCCTGTCTCTTCGGTGGTGATGCAATTTGCATCCTTTACCATGTCAAGCATCCCGGTTCTTCTTCTCCATGGACACCTCTTGGCCTCCACTCTTTAACATTCCTTAATATTAATATCTGATGTGCCAAATACAGTAAACTGGTTTTGATAAATCCGTGAAATAGCATACTTAGCACTAATGCACTCTAATTTCTTTGTTCTCTAATGTGCTGTCTTGACAAATACACTTTGAATATCATATGTCTTCATGGGTCTAGGAAAACCACTCTCGAAACTGAACGAGATGGAATTAGTCAATCATAGACTAAACAATTAGAAATCATTTCATTCATTCTTGATTTCATGAATTCATCACTAAAATGTACATGTATAGTATCCAATTAGCCATGCATGGTATTATTTAAGACTGTAAAATAGAAGATTTGTCTTTAAGCTTCATCATACTTATTGCTTTTCTCTTTCAATTTCAGCGACAAAGCAGCAGCCAGAAATGGCTCTTGGACAGGCCAAAAATTATATAAATAGTATTACATGGACTGCAGAACAGACTTTGAAGTTCATAAGAGACTATGTATGGCAATGAGAGATAAGAGGGAAAACTTTACAGAAAACAGTGGAAGGGCAAGGGCTACCCCCTCCTCCCCCCTGCCATCCATGAATTAGAATACAATATGTAATGGCATCGCCTTGTCTCCTCTTTCTTTTCCAAGTTTACATTTATTACACTTTTTTAATACTTTATTGTAATAATGGCACATGCATCCCATGGTGTACTGTCACAATAATGACTATCTATGTCTATGTATTATGATTTCTAAATACTTGTCAAGAATCAGTTTAATGCATTTGCAGTGCTTTATTTAAGGGGATGTAAATGCATCAACCAACTTTGTCTACAATTAGCCTATGCCAGCTAGTGAGAATGCAATGCTGCTGCAATTCAATTATAGCTGAGGTACTAAGATGATATTATACATAAAAATTAGTATAGCCTGCTCATGACTCTGTCTTGTGTTTTTGAAAAGAAAATGTATCCATGATTGTTATATCATCTGGTTTGTGAACATTAAAACAATAGATTACTTGCTCTAGATTTCCATGAACTGAAGACTCCTCATTTGCGCCATATAAATCTCCAGCTTGTTAAAATCTTTTGTTACATCATCTAAATTAACCATACATCATACATGATGGGTTTTGAACATAGGGTAGGTAGTTTTTTTTCTTTGGGAATTTCAGCAAAGTGTGGTTCCACAATATATCCATACCCCTCCCCCATGGAAATTCTGGAGGGATGGGGATCAATTTACCTGATCTTTTCCATACAAGTACTGTATTTTTACCAACCTTTCGAGAGGGAGGGGTATGGATATTTTCTGGGACCACACAATTAAAAAATGCCCTCTCATGCGTCTTTTAGGGAAACATCCATGTAATGTGCATGGGATCGACTAGGAAAGGTACAACTCTTCACTCACCTTTGTGTAATGTTATGTTCCAAGCCCTCCGAGAACAATTCCGTAACTCATAAAGTGGTAGCTCTTAAAAGGACCATTAATGTAATGGAAATGGTCCCTCCCCTGAAAAGCTCACGAATTGGGATGGCCCTTCCCTTACCATTCCTTCCCTTACTATTGGAATTTCCAATACATACAAAGCAGGATAAATACAAATACCAAAATTGACAACCAACTTTTCTGAATTTCTCTGCTCATTCCATGATGGGTATTTTCTTGAATCTTTTATGAATATATTGACAAATAAAAGCTTTTCTCTTTATGGTATGTTTGTGCTTTGTTAGAATCATTCCATTGGGTAGGTTATAGTCTTCCACACAGCCAGTCCACAGTGACAAACAATGTACCCATGACAACCATGTTTTATTCTCACGGAAACATGTAACCGGGAGCTCCGCTTTTAGCCAGTGGCTAAATCTATATATTAGAGCTATAAATGAATAAAGAAAGCCTGAAAACATTTTGCTTGGTTTGTGACCCTTTCATTCATTTGCATACCCCTAATATATAGATTTAGCCACTGGCTAAAAGCGGAGCTCCGGTTACATATTTTTTTAACGAGACAAAAAGGTTGCCATTGTACATGAATAGATAGCCTTGCACCATTATACCACGCGACTAAGCACTTGTTCATCCAAGTGTGGTTATCTAAGGTTCATCCCTTCAACGATGTAAACCTTTTCACGTTTGATGACGTCATCAATGACGTCATACCACGTGCCCATGCAGTTGTACCCCCTTGCCACTTAGACAACTTCACCCAAGTTTGGTTGTCTGAGGTTTTTCCCTTCTTGAGATATATCATGTTTCTCCTATGATGACGTCATCAATGACGTCATACCACGTGACCATGCAGTTGCACCCGTCTGCCACTTAGATAACTTCATCCAAGTTTGGTTGTCTGAAGTTCATCCCTTCTTGAGATATATCATTTTCCTGCTATGATGACGTCATCGATGACGTCATACCATGTGACTATGCAGTTGCACCCCCCTTGCCACTTAGACAACTTCACCCAAGTTTGGTTGTCTGAGGTTCATCCCTTCTTGAGATATATCATGTTTCTCCTATGATGACGTCATCAATGACGTCATACCACGTGACCATGCAGTTGCACCCCTCTTGCCACTTAGATAACTTCACCCAAGTTTGGTTGTCTGAAGTTCATCCCTTCTTGAGATATATCATTTTTCTGCTATGATGACGTCATCAATGACGTCATACCACGTGACCATGCAGTTGCACCCCACTTGCCACTTAGACAACTTCACCCAAGTTTGGTTGTCTGAGGTTCATCCCTCTTGAGATATATCATGTTTCTCCTATGATGACGTCATCAATGACGTCATACCACGTGACCATGCAGTTGCACCCCTCTTGCCACTTAGATAACTTCACCCAAGTTTGGTTGTCTGAAGTTCATCCCTTCTTGAGATATATCATTTTTCTGCTATGATGACGTCGTCAATGACGTCATACCACGTGACCATGCAGTTGCACCCCTCTTGCCACTTAGATAACTTCACCCAAGTTTGGTTGTCTGAAGTTCATCCCTTCTTGAGATATATCATTTTTCTGCTATGATGACGTCATCAATGACGTCATACCACGTGACCATGCAGTTGCACCCCACTTGCCACTTAGACAACTTCACCCAAGTTTGGTTGTCTGAGGTTCATCCCTTCTTGAGATATATCTTTTTTCTCCTATGATGACGTCATCAATGACGTCATACCACTTGACCATGCAGTTGCACCCCTCTTGCCACTTAGATAACTTCACCCAAGTTTGGTTGTCTGAAGTTCATCCCTTCTTGAGATATATCATTTTTCTGCTATGATGACGTCATCAATGACGTCATACCACGTGACCATGCAGTTGCACAACTTCACCCAACTTTGGTTGTCTGAGGTTCATCCCTTCTTGAGATATATCATGTTTCTCCTATGATGACGTCATCAATGACGTCATACCACGTGACCATGCAGTTGCACCCCTCTTGCCACTTAGATAACTTCACCCAAGTTTGGTTGTCTGAAGTTCATCCCTTCTTGAGATATATCATTTTTCTGCTATGATGACGTCATCAATGACGTCATACCACGTGACCATGCAGTTGTACCCCTCTTGCCACTTAGATAACTTCACCCAAGTTTGGTTGTCTGAAGTTCATCCCTTATTGAGATATATCATTTTTCTGCTATGATGACGTCATCAATGACGTCATACCACGTGACCATGCAGTTGCACCCCACTTGCCACTTAGACAACTTCACCCAAGTTTGGTTGTCTGAGGTTCATCCCTTCTTGAGATATATCATTTTTCTCCTATGATGACGTCATCAATGACGTCATACCACTTGACCATGCAGTTGCACCCCTCTTGCCACTTAGATAACTTCACCCAAGTTTGGTTGTCTGAAGTTCATCCCTTCTTGAGATATATCATTTTTCTGCTATGATGACGTCATCAATGACGTCATACCACGTGACCATGCAGTTGCACCCCACTTGCCACTTAGACAACTTCACCCAAGTTTGGTTGTCTGAGGTTCATCCCTTCTTGAGATATATCATGTTTCTCCTATGATGACGTCATCAATGACGTCATACCACGTGACCATGCAGTTGCACCCCTCTTGCCACTTAGACAACTTCACCCAAGTTTGGTTGTCTCAGGTTCATCCCTTCTTGAGATATATCATGTTTTTCCTATGATGACGTGATCAATGACGTCATACCACGTGACCATGCAGTTGCACCCCCCTTGCCACTTAGATAACTTCACCCAAGTTTGGTTGTCTGAGGTCCATCCCTTTCCGAGATTTGTTAATTTTCTTAGTATACCACAGGGTTCCCATGAGTTTCCGCGTACGGCGGACGGACGCCGGACGGACGTACGCTATACCTTTAATACCAGGAAGAAACAAAAAAAATCATATCTCAAGAAGGGAACAACCTATGGCAGCCAAACTTGGACACATTCATCTTTTGGGCGATACCATTTCAACGCCCTAATCATTTGACTTGGCGCCGTCAATAACGTAAGCAAAATGAGCAAGAAAGCCCGTGACGTTTGAAAATCAACTTCATAGTTATGCTAGACGTTATTTCCTTAGGTATGGTGCTCCGCTTGCGCAGGAGCTCCGCTAAAAAATACCATTTATTAGTGAAAGCCACAACTCCAATTTCCCCTAAAAAATACCTGATAGTCAATTTTGACCCCTAAAAAATATGACGAGCACCCCTATCAGGTTGACATGTGAACCCCCCCCCCCCCCCCCCCACCCCCCCACCCCCACCCCCAGGATCTACTCAAACAGCTGTACCTTTTTTGTTAAATTTATTCGAAATTCCACTGAAAAATAACTTCAGAGGGGAGGGCATCCACTTTTCAACAGATTTTCATAATTCCTGTCTCAAAAAGATAGAGCAGGATAAAACAACCAAATTTGTCTTCGACTGCTTCTCACTCAGGTCCACCCTTCCCCTTGCATGATTTATTTGGTAGTTCCATGTACTCGACGAGAATATGAAGCCGAATAATAAATTATATTAATACTATGATTGCCTTATGTCATGGATGGCCTATCCAGGAGCGATCTCTGGCTGCTGCTTTGTCACTGAAATTGAAAGAAAATAGGTTGATTTTTTATCACTCCCTCTGTTTGAGTGCCAGGAGGCGCACCAGATTGCCTCTATGAGCCCAAAAATGGCAATGGAATCATTAGTTTTAGACACATTTATACTTATGCTATGATAATAACTTTTTTATTTAGTATTTTAGGAATTAGTTAGATTAAAATATACCATATGCTTATAGGAATGTTTTATGTGGATAAGTACCCAGCAGGCACTAATTCAAGGATTTATGGCGTGTTAACAGATAGATAGATAGATAGACTTTAATAAAACCTTGGCAGCCGAAGGCTGAATTATGGCTAGTTACAAAATTATGTACATATAAAATGAAAACTAGATTAAAATTTATAATAATATATATAATATCAAAAACTACTTTAAAATGGGTGATCTCACTAAAAACTGTGAAAGTCAATTAATGGCGTAACGAATTTGCAATGATAAAACTCTGCTGCGCTCGTTTCGTCTTGCTCACAGGGACGTTAAAATATCTTGGATTCCTGAGTGATATCATACATTCATTACGCGGCGGTAGTAAGTGGTGGAGCCTGTGTGTTGGAAGCAAGACCTGCTCAAAAAGGCGCGCAGTGAGGTCTTCTCACAGTTGTGTGTGGTTTCAGAAAATATTCCCCCTCTTCACACACAAACACAGACACTCCATGGAAGTGTGTTGAAAAGTGACACACCCCTCTGGAATTCCAAAGGAAAATAGCTGAGTATTTGTGTGGGAAAAAAAACAGGTAAATTGACCTCCATGCAACCACTCTAGAATTTTGAAGCCTTTCCCTGAATACTTTCTGGAACCACACATTGTATGGCTACAGTCACTGAGGATATTCCACTGAACTGAATGTGATGATTGCAGGGCCAGGGGGCACAAGCTAATCCTCACTGAAGATGCCTTTGAAAAAAATTCACATGAAGCTATAGTCACAGATACAAATGATTGTAGGTTCAGTTTTATGACAATGGTGAATTTGTCTGTGAATTATCCGAGATTTTTATTAACTGAAATATTGCAAAACACCTCAAGCTTGAAAGGCCAAATATCATGAGGGATATTATATTTTGTTCTAAGAAAACATGCTATTTTGAATTCTATTATTTGTTTCTTTTCCTGTATTAAGAAATAGATTTCCAATTGATTCCCCTTCACCTGTGAATGCTGCACTTTGAGTTGTTCCCGAGCATGTCTGGTTTTGGGAGCCTACAAAAATAAACTCAAAACTTGCGCTACATTGAGGTTGTATCCTACAAGATCTTACTTGAAAATGTTCGTGCCTTCCGACAGTGAAACAAAATAATCTATTAGTCTATGATTAAAATCTCTACTTGCCTGTTTCATGTGGAAAACACTGTGAAGCACTCCCTTTTATAGCCATAAAAATACCTTGGAAACCTACAAAAACAAGCAGTCAAGACAAGAGTTTCCTCAGACAAACCTCAGCGAAATTTATAAAATATTACAAAATTCTAAGAATAACAGGTTAGTAAATTCAATAATTACTGTACCATTGCCTAATCTGAAGTTTGGAGATGGCATTGCATAGTTTTTGATGACAAAAAAGTAAAGTTCGATGACGTTCAATTCATTCAAGATGGCTGCCCATGGTAAGCAAACATTAATAAATTCTCCCTAGTACACTTATCACTCAACAAAGCGAGCAAAGCTATGGCAACGGAAGTAGAATCGCTGTCATGTCAAACTGAAATCACTCAAAAATGCGACGGTATTCCACTTGGAATCCTCAAAGAAACAACTAACGCAAATCTCCCGAGCAGCCACGATTTCCACGATCGTTTTAATGAACTTTCGTCATTTTCCAACTGGAATGAAAATGTACTTAAGACTTTTTAAAGTTAAAAGTTTTAGAAAACCTTTTTTATTAAAGTTAAGCTTTTTAAAGTTCAACTTTTTTAAGGTAAAAGTTAAAACTTTGTTAAAACTATATAGGGTTGAATTGAAACGTTTTGTACCTTGAGAATATTTTTCCTTGTCACTTCACGGCACGACGACGTCGACAGTCTTCCGAGTTTCGACCTTCGCCTTCGTTATCTTGCGCTGTCGTTTACTCTTTCCTCTGACTCTGAGACTCCGAGAAATGTTCTGGACACTTTTAATCCGTTTTATTTAGTCTCTGCTTTTTATCATCTTCAGGTTTCGACATGTTGGCTAGGGGTTACCTCCATCCTCCTACTGAAGACATTAACCCGTTCTCTCTCGATCGAGCAGTCGTTGTTGTCTTCCGACATGTCATTCACTCGTTGCTGCTTCTTCTCTCTCACTCTCCCCGTCCTCTGACTTTGCTTCTTTTCTTCGTTAAACTCCCGTGTTCAACGACATATCTGTCTCGACTTTATCCCTGTAAATTTGGCGTGTAATCTCTAAAATACCTTGATATGACAGCTTGTTTCAGAAACGTTTCAGATTTTGATGAAGAACAAGAACAAAAATCCTTCACTTTTCGAAAATTCAAACACGAAGAAAAAAAAAATCCCTTTATCGCCAACTAAAATTCAAGCGCGCGCGTGCTCATTTTCCCGCTCAAAATTGGTGGGCTACCTGTGCGACGACGGAACCACGGACAAACCGGAAGTCCATCACAAAACAGGTCGATGCATATACACTTTTGTGTTGTTTCTTTCCTCCTGCATGTAGCTATGGGGCTCCGCTACGCGGGCGCCTTCGGCGCCCGCGGGAGCTCCGCTAAAATTAAGAATTTGTGGTATATTACAATTTTAATCAGCGTATACGCTGCTCAAGAATTAACTCTTGTTTTAAGCTCTTAGTGCTAAAAAATTGGCTGTCTCGATAAAACTGATTTGAAACATTTGGCTAGAAAATTACATAACGATGCAAAATTTCCGATAAAGTACCATTTTATAGAATTTTCTTTGACATGCGAAGCTAGAAGCATGACTACATCTCACTTTTGTTTTCTCTGATATAAACCCTGGGAGATATATTGGAAACATTTTCATTTGTGTGATCTCAATTTGTAAGAAAAATTGCGAGTATAGAAACTGTTCTCCCCTTCTTTTTGCCTAAAACAAAAATTATGGAATCTCCATAGACCATCTATTGTGGATCGTTGCCCTGAGAGTGTAGAATTTGAGCTCACTTTTGATCACTTTTTTTTGCATGTTTACTTCAGAGCACCCAAAATGAAATGGACGACAGAGCATGATATCCTATTGGGAAGATAGATTCTAGCCTCTGAATTGTGGCAGTTCAAAAATGGATCTAGAGAAAGAGGGGCATGTCTTGATACAATTGCTGATGCCTTGAACTCTATCAGATCTCCGTTCTTCTGCGTTGGTCAGAAATCCATCCGGGATCGTGTCAAACACCTAGAAAAGGCATTCAAAATGAAACGCAGAGAAGAAGAAAGGGCTTCAGGCATTTCTCCTCCTTGGAGTGAGATGGATGAAATAATGGAGGATTATCTTGAGAGAAAGGAAGCAGAGGATGCCAAACAGCAAGTTGAAGGAGAAAAGGAAAGGAGAGAGAAACAACAAGCTGAGGAAATGAGGGATAAGGCAATGGAACGACTGGCAGAAACAAAGAAAAGAACAGGAGCAGATGAGCCAAGAAAAAAGAATGAAAGCCAGTGACACGTTGGAATATCTGAGGGAGATTTCTGAGAGAGAGAACGAGATACGCAAAGAAGAACTGGAACTAAAGAAGAAGCAAGAGGAAAAAGCTTTTCAACATCAGCAGCAACAACATCAGCAGCAACAGCAGCAATTTCAAATGCTCATGCAAATGTGCATGCAAAATCAACAAGCTCTCCTTGGGCTTATGAAGAAAGGACAATAACTTTTTGGTTTTCTTTATATATATTCTGTATTATTTCTATATTCTAGCTGTTAAAGTTTAACAATGTTATCTTTATCAGCAATATAGAATTTGTTTTGCTATTCCAAGAATCCATAATTTCCTTATTGGAGAGATTTGATCTCGAAATGCTCACAAATAGCTAAAAAATGCAATTGGCAGAGTTTTGATTTCTGAGAACTTTTCAAAAACACCAAGTTTATCAGTGCTTTGAGTACATTTGTAACGTCATTTTATACAGATTAAAGTTTACTTGAGCTGTAACTTTGTGTAAAGCTATTCTAATTTTTTAAGAGCTGTGCCCTTTTGCAGCATAATGGTAGCTGACCTGAGTGAAGGGCAATTTCCTTGGTCTGAAATCAAGTGCAAGTATAATTGCATAACACAAGTTTCAATTACCACTTTAGTATCTATTTTGGAAACTTATTGTGATTTTAAAAAGTCAACTGCATAATTCTGATTTGAAGAGAAAATAATATTTTGAAAATGGAACACGCTCTAGAAAACAAATGCTTTGCTTTCTTTAGGGCAAAAATTTCAATTGTGTGATGCTGGTAAAAAATCCAAACCCCCAATGTAAGGGATTTGGAAAACCCAGGTCATTTGGGCCCCAGCCCCAACCCCCTGGAATTTCACTGAAAAATACAGAGATTCTATTGGAAATAAAAGACCTTTGGGCCCCCCAAATGTCTTTTGTTTCCAATAGAATCACTGTATTTTTCAATGAAATTCTAGGGGGATTGGGGCTGGGGCTGGGCAGTCATATCTCAAACCCCCAGAGTGGTACTCGGATATAAAAATAATGGGGGGCAGGGGGGTCCAAATTTCATACCCAATGCCTGAGCCATCAATTTTATACCCCCCAAAATGCCTGCTCCCACAATTTGATACCCTTAAAAGGCTTTTTAATACTAGCATTGCCTTTTCTTTGCCTGTCATCACCTGTGGCCATGCCTGTCCTGTTACGCTTTTCCAGAAATAGCTCTAGTACTCTTGATTATCAACTATGCTTGTACGAAGTTTCCATCCTTCCAAAAATATGTGGTAGAATTTTCACCCTCAAAAAAATACTTTCACTACAAATTTCATACCCCAAAAAATATGTTGGATCCCCCCTGCGCCCCACGTCATTTTTATGTCCGAGTAAGGGTATAATATGGATCATTTCTGGAATCACACATTCACAATGACTTGTAGCAGAACAAGTAACTCTCCTATGAACCAATAAGATTGCAGAACCTTTGTTGGATTTAAACATGGATATAACAAAGGGAATATTTGAAAAACAAGGGGATGTATCAAGAGGCAGGGCACAAAGATCAATCCTCACCCCCCCCCCCCCCCCCCCTCTATGGAGTACACATTAAAAAATACAGAAGAGCAGGCTCAATACACCAGCTACCAGATAATAAATGTTTTTTAGGTTATGTTCCTCCGTGGTCAGGATATGCATCTTTTCTAAAATTACTGACATTATCTGTCTATTTCTATGTGTCTCTTTATCAAGTGTTTCTCAATAATTAATATAAATGAGATAAACATTTCCAAGGGAAGTTCCTTCTTTGTCTAACTTAAATGCTTTGTCTGTGTCTGCAATTTACCAGTTAGACAAAATATTCTTCCAGTGAAGGGGGGTTAACACCAAAGTATTCTGAAGTGGTAGAACCATATAAAATTGTATGTGCATTCTGCATCAGTGCACATGTTATGTACATCTTTCCCACCGCACTCAAACCAATCTTAAGGTTTTTTTTGAAGTCCAAAAATTTGAAGTAATTAATTATGTCCACGAAAATCCACTCCACTGATGAGCGCACTGAACTCATAGAAGTATTGAAGTCTTGCTGAGCTGGAGTGAGGACTGCCCCTTTATATGGCCTTTGTAAGTGAGATCGCAGTGGATATGCCGGGTCTCCGTATACACACATGGGTAAACCAGTTACTGGAGAATAAGCAAATCGTTGGAGGTCTTGTAGGAATCCCGAAGAGGCAAGCATACTGCTGTCGTGCCGCTTTCCCTCAACTGGACCATGAAGATTACCAATCAGTCCATTCGGCAAAGCGACTGACTGAAATTTAATAGAATGAACACGTTTGTGTCCATTGTAAATGACTCTTTGGTTTATTCCTGGCCTACACACTGGACGAACTGTCCCGTCAATAAATCCCCAGCAATTATCTAATGCTGCACCAGCCTGGTAAACTGCTTCAGCATACTGCATTAGTTTCGCTGGTGAAAGCAGGTCTTGATTCTAATTTGAGATAAGATGATGCCAATGATTGTATATCAAGTCTACCATGTGATTTGTTATGATACTCAGTTCGGGAACGGGTCTAGCAAAATGGCGATCCATGTCTCCATACCGACATGGGTACGCAAATCGCTTAAGAAACATGCACAGAGCAGGAACACAATCAACCACCAAGCCATTGTATGTAACGACTTCATCTGGCAAATGGAGTTTCTCAGCTAATTGGTAAATGTCATTTCTTAGAAATCGAAACTCTGCGTTGCATTCGTCGTTTGTGAGCGTGTCGAGAACAAATCTTTCATATTCCCAATAAGGAAATTCTCGATTCTTGGACTTGTATCCATCATAAAGCAAAACAAATTCCATGTTGCTGATATATCTTTTTCCACGAGCACAAGCAATACACTCTCTTATTTCCTTGAAGCTAGGCATTTTCCCGTTTATCGTAGTATGAACTTTTCTTGTTGATTATTTTAATTACAAAAATAAAATTAAACTAGCACACGCGCCTTGCTCTTATAAACTTTTCTGCTGTAGATTATTTACAAAAATAAATAATTAAATTAACACACAGCGCACACGCGCCTTGCTCAAAACTGGCGGGAAATATTTCCCGCGTGAAAATAGACACGTCGCCACAGGCATTCGGATCGTAATCTTATTCCCTTCACACGACGTCGACCAAGCTGCAAGCGGCCACGAGAGTCGTCGTCGCGCAAAAGTCGTCGATTCGTAAGCTCGCTATTGACTAGAATAAGAAGCGGGAAATAAGGGCTAGAAATACGACTCTTCTCATTTCGCGCAACTCCACTCAAAGCATTGAATGACGACATATCAGCCTCAGGAAGGGCTTGCGTGCCACTATTGCAAGCAAAACAGCTCTGGGAAAGGAGATGCGATTGATGAGATTGTTGCATTCTCGTCTTCCCTCTGACAGCCTACTTACGCGATGTCATGACTCTGCGCTTAAGAGGCTTGGTATAAGAGGCCTTGGCAAACCGCAACACGCCTGATTCTTGGCAAAGAGCTCGCCGAACGAACTAAGGCTTCCCCCCCAGTCCATGCGATGCTATCCCAGAGCGACTTCGTACCCTGAAATTGACTAGAATAAGAAGCGGGAAATAAGGGCTAGAAATACGACTCTTCTCATTTCGCGCAACTCCACTCAAAGCATTGAATGACGACATATCAGCCTCAGTAAGGGCTTCCGTGCCACTATTGCAAGCAAAACAGCTCTGGGAAAGGAGATGCGATTGATGAGATGAGCGCGCGCAACTGAATAGGGGGTTTCACAGGCGACTGGGAAGAATAGCGAAATGGGGGTTATTTTGACCTCGAAGTGATGTCTCCCTTTTCAGTTGCCAGCGCTCATGTTGCATTCTCGTCTTCCCTCTGACAGCCTACTTACGCGATGTCATGACTCTGCGCTTAAGAGGCTTGGTATAAGAGGCCTTGGCAAACCGCACCACGCCTGATTCTTGGCAAAGAGCTCGCCGAACGAACTAAGGCTCCCCCCCAGTCCATGCGATGCTATCCCAGAGCGACTTCGTACCCTGAAATTGACTAGAATAAGAAGCGGGAAATAAGGGCTAGAAATACGACTCTTCTCATTTCGCGCAACTCCAGTCAAAGCATTGAATGACGACATATCAGCCTCAGTAAGGGCTTGCGTGCCACTATTGCAAGCAAAACAGCTCTGGGAAGGGCATTGCTAAACAGCGAAACAGCGAAACGAGAAACAGCGAAACGAGAAACAGCGAAACAACCTGAGAAACAGCAAAAAAAAACTTGAGAATGATTTGTCCGATCTCAACCAAACTTCTGAAGGATAACCACAGACACGTACCGAATGTCGCTAAATGGTCAACATTTGATGACGTCATCAATCACGTGACCGTGGGAAAATTGGTGATAACTTGAGGAGGATTTGTCCGATCTTAACCAAACTTACGAAGGATAACCACAGACACGTACCGAATGTCGCTAAATGGTCAACATTTGATGACGTCATCAATCATGTGACCGTGGGAAAATTGCTGATAACTTGAGAAGGATTTGTCTACGAAGGATAACCACACAGACATGTACCGAATGTCGCTAAATTATTAGTTCTATTTATCAAAACATCATTCTCGATTTTGCACTCTCTGCGCATGCTCCTTGACATTCGCTTCCGGGTTTATGCCATTCTCGTACCCAGAGCTCTCCAGCTCGTCTACTCGCAAGGGAGGCTTTGAGGGCCGTCGCTGAGTGGTTGATTTTGAGCGTTGGAGTATGCGTTGAAAAGTCTTTCTCTCAGCTGCTCTGTTTTAAATCTCGCGCATGCGTCAGCATAACAAAAATACCCTGATCAAAACGTCGTTTGAAGCACTCACGGCCAAAACAAATTTGAAAGTATTTACCTTATTTGGAAGTGATGGTAGATCCCCTTCTGATAAGAATTTCGGCGGACATTTTGCTCTGGGTTCGAGAATGGGTTTAGGGAGCATTCATTATTTATGCCAGGGGTGGGCTGGCAAGAATTAAGGGGGGCCATGTTAAATTTGGCACGTTCAAGTAGGGGGTCACCAGAAAATATGAAAACAACTGTGAGGGGTCATCTACGCGTTTTTTGGAAACAGTGACATTAATTTAACAAGAGGATGCACGCCTGTAAAATTACAACAAACTCATGCGGCGCAGTCACAGGAAATTACAATGTCCTAATTAAATACACGGAAATGGTCTTGGTATCTACATGTCCCAACATTTCGTCCTGATCCGAAGGGGGGGGGGGGGGGGGGGGGGGGGACATTTCGTCCTGATCCGAAGGGGGGGGGGGGGGGGGGGGTTGGGCTTTGAGTTTTTTTTTATTGATGGAAGGGGATCAAGAGGTTTTTGGGGCTGTATGAAAAATCTTGCCAGCCCACCCCTTGGAATAAATAATTTAATGCTCCCTTACGCATCTTCAAAATGGTCCGAATAACCGAGATGAATCGAACATAATTCGAATGGAATGCGATATTCCAGATCATGATATAACGAATTATTTCGAATGGACAGAAAGATTGCCCGCTCATACCGAAATTCCCACTTTTGGGTGCCTCGAGAGGTGACCCAAAATTTTCGGAAAATTGTTTCAAGGACTTCTGACCGAAATTTCGGCCTACTGCAAGTACAGAACAAGCGCTAGTGACATGGGGACGAGGCTGTAAAATCGCGCGCTTTTAAACCAGTACCCAGTCTCACGAGCACATGGTTGAAATCGTCGGTGAAACGTGGAAACATGGAGCGTTATCCTGCGGCAGAAGGTGAGAAATAATACTCATTTGAGCTCATAAGACTACTTCCTTACAGTGAGTCTATACTTATGCGTATATTTTAGTGCTTTGCAATCGGCTTGTTCTACTAAAAAAGGTTTAAAAGCGATCTGAATAACTGAAAGTTGCTGATCGGGGCTGCTGATCGCGCACATTTTCTTAGTTGTTTTGAGTCAAGTGTCAATGAATCTCCTCTTCAAAATTCGAAAGTTTCAAACGCAGATTCATATAAAGCAGATTTGTTTATGATCAATCCGTTTTGTTTATGATCAATACGTTTTGTTTATGATCAAGAAAAGCCATCTCAACTCAATCTGAAGGCCATAAAGTCAGAACAAAGTCAAAATCAACAAGTGAAAGTGCATTTTCCACTAGGAATGTAAGTGGACGGGGTGAGTTGAAGCCTTGCATACTATTTTTGGAGTGTGTTCTGCATGTTTTCCCTTTTTTCGGTTTGTATTGATTTTGTTATCAAGTTTTGGTTGCCTTCTTTGTAATAGTTTTATTTTTTTTTCCCCAAATCCACACTTAAATATGATCTGCCCCTAATGCACCAGTCAATTGACAGCCCCGCACCCCCCCATTCGCGCATTAGCGGGGAACTAGCGGGGCTTTCGTACAGTATCGCGATTCACCCTGCCACTCTGTGTTGTTGTGAGCCGTCAATATTTTGTAGTATTGACGGCTCAAAAAGAGCTAGCAAAATTCAACTTTTTTCGCACGAATTTATGTTTCATTTCATTGTCAATACTTAGAAATAACGTTTAGCTATATTTCTAGCAATATCTTATGGCAGAAAGAGATTTTTTTCGCCGAAAAAGATGGAAAAATGTAAACAGAAAATGCTCGAGCTCGTGCGAAAAGCCCATGTGATTGCGTGAGATCGTGCGTAAATGTAATGAGAATTGAAATTTCAATCGACAATAAATAGCACTATTTCTTGCCATTTCCTCCAGAAAATCTTCAAGAATCGCGATACAATATTAATTACGATTTTGAGACGGCAATTCCACAAAATATTGACGGCGTTGGAAGAAAATATTTTCACGTATTGGGCTCCGTCGCTGCGCGACTCCGCCCAATACGTGAACATATTTTCTCCCAACTAGCCGTCAATATTTTGTGGAATTGCCGTCTCAAAATCGTAATTAGTATATAGAATTCACACTACATTACTGCCCCGTTGGTCGGGAGATGCACTTTCTTTCACGGCTTCCACACAGTACATCGAGCGGGGAGTCACTCTCTTCCCCGGGACACAACACAACAGAAACCAGCCCGCTTTCCGGGCTGCTTCACCTCCATATGAACACCCCTTTACTTCAAATACAGATTTTTGTTACTTGAATTAAACGTATTAAATTTTAATCTACACTAGCGAAAGTACATGCCAGTAGAAAAAAATGGTTTTATTGCGCTTTGCGATCGGCTGCGGCTGCATTGAAAACTGGGCACCATTGACATGACTCTTTTCAGTGAGTAAAAATCCTTTGTGTTATCTTCTAAATTCATTGGGCAAGGAGCACATTCACTCTTAATTATTACCCTGGGGTCGGTGCATTCACCTCTCAGATTGTCCCCGCAAACCGAGGCGCTCACTGCCTTTCATTTGCCAAAAAGTGAATGCCCCGCTAATGCGCGAATGGGGGGGGTGCGGGGCTGTCAATTGACTGGTGCATAAACTTAACTAACTTTATTTTGGTTACATTTATAGGAGGAGAGGAGAGAGCAAAGGACAAACAGGTGATTATACAACTGTTATGCATTTATTAATCAGCATTCATTAATCACCATTAATAAGCATTTTTCATCAGTCAATTCCATGCCTGACCACCGCCACACCCCCCTCCCCAACACCTCACCCCACCCCGGTCACCATGGGGCATTTGCACACTCCTGGTTGCCTTAATGGGAGCCAGGATTTGGTTTTCTAGGTGAAGGGGTGGTCAGGAAATTTGCATGAAACTGTCACAGTATTTCCATCTTATGGGGGCTTTTACCTGATAGGAAAAAATTACTTTAGAACATTGGGTCATGATAAAATATTAATCTGGAAAGGTTATATTATCATGAAACCAGCATCTAAACATATGATTTCGACTCTTTTATTCACAAATAACCCTCTTTGCATCGGCCCAGGGTTGGGGAATTTGCACGCCGTTGTCATCCCTGGGGTGGGGGAATTATTAGTTTCTAAATAAAAACAAAACCAAATCCCGGGGAATGCTGGGGGAAGGGGGACATGGCCTGGTGGGGGACTCCCCTATTTTGGGGGTGGACGTGCTTGTTGGTACCAAACATGGCATCGCTTAGTTTATTTTGTCCCTTTAAACGTAACAACAAAAGACATATTTTCCCTCGTAATTTTCTCCCGTAATTTTTTACAAGGTAAAATGGCTGATTGCATTTTTAAACCGCACAGGGGGGGTTGAGGACCTCCCTCAAAAAGACCCACTCCCCTGGAATTTCCACTCGTGAATCAGACCCCCTTCCCTGGAATTTCCAGCCTCATAAAGGACCCCCTCCCCTGGAATGTCCATTTTTTCTGGTGAAATACCCCTGGAAAATCTATTTTGGGGTAAATGTCCCTGGAAAATCACCTTTTTTACCCCTCCCCCTTGGAATTTCCAAGCGCCAGACACACCCCCTCCCGTGGAATTTCCAGAGTGCAGTACAACCCCCCTGGAAAATTTTCCATGGGTCCTCAACCCCCCTGGTGCAGTTTAAAAATGCAATCAGCCAATATGCTACCAGCAAAGTGACTTGCTTAATTTGCTAGAATGGACCTCTAATAGGTACCTATCTGGAAAAGATTGCAAGCTTTCGAATTGTACCCCCTAAAAGTTACCAGAGGCCTGCATGATTTTAAACCCTAAAAGGTACGACGAGCACCCCTGCCCCAAAAATAGGGGAGTCCCCCCCCCTAGGCATGGTATTGGCCGATTATTGTCTCGGTCAAGACAAGAGTTGGCAGCCTTTTTCTGAGGTGTTACATTCAAAATAGTTCCAAGAAAACTTAGTGAGGTGTGAGGTGTGAAGGACTTCTCTTTTTGAGAATGGATGTCTGAGATACAGTATATGCTTAGGAAGGGTGTGGGCTATGAAATAAAAATTGGTAAACCTTGGCTATGTTGGAGGGTGGGGGGGAGGGGGGGGGGGGACTTGTTAAGTATTTTTTTGACAGTGAAACCGAAACCAGACTTTAGTACTTATTTAATGCATTTTTTTTTTTTGGGGGGGGGGGGGGGTTGGGGATGGGGTGGGGGGAATATAAGGGGGCATAATCACAAAAACTTGGGTTTTAACCATTTGATCAATCCACCACCATATACACAAAAGGAAGCCGTTTCAAAGTGAGGGACCATAATTCAAATTAAATATTATTTTCTTTTTTATTTCATCAATATTTATTGGACAAATGCCAATGTAATAATCAATGTACCAAAAAACATGTCTATGGTGAGTGGGGTATGTGTGTGTGTGTGTTGGGGGTGGGGGGGGGGGAGGAGTCACACATTTTTCTGGTTGTAACTATAACTTCGGAACTTATATTTTAGATGTGTTCCCAGCCATTTGGAAGGTCTTGGAAATCATTTGGAGCATATTTCAGTTGCATGCAACTATAGGATTTTGACTTTGGTTTTGTCTCACCTCAAAATATTGAAGTTAGGGGCAACAGAGGAAATTATCAAAAAAGATTGCAGGTAGCCCAAATGTGGGGAAGAGTCTATTTTTTTGGCCTGGGTCTCCCCTGCTCCCTCAGATCATTTTCAATGTTCCATGACTGATTGCTATTTCCAGCTCTTCAAAATGGAAGTTGTTTGTGATATATGTATTCGTCCAGTTTTTGATATTCTCAGTCATGAAATCAACAATCAATTGTCAATCTGTGACATCCATAAGAAGTTGCTGCTTGATATTAATTGCTGTGACTGAGCAATTTCGTTTTTTATATGCACCCCCCTCCCTCCCTCCCCCGTTGACAACCTCAGGAATTCCATGGTGGGTGGTCTACATACTGAAATTCCTGAAAGCAGAGATACAGTGAAACCTTTGTTAAGCGGTCACTTGGAGAAGTGCCGCTTTTAATAGAGGGCCGCCTTAAATAGAGGTTTCTCACCTAGATTTAGCCACTGGCTAAAAGGGGAGTTCCTGGTTACATATTTTTTGTGTTAATGAGAGAAAAAGGTTGCCACTGTACATAGGTAGCCTGTCACTGTCATACAACATGACTATGCACTTGCACCCCCTCACGATGGTCGGTTGCTAGGGCTTTTCCTCCCGGTAGGTTAAAATGATGAGTGTTTTAGGCCATAGACAGAAGTAAAATATGTCAAATGTAAAGAAACTTGGCAGAGAGGTAGTTTTAGAAATTACCTATTCATAAGTATCTATTTCATCCCATGTGACCGCTATTGTGACGTCATAAATCATGCCCAAATTTGGCATCAAAAAGGAAATTCACAGAGGCAACATGAAAAAGTGCATATTTGTTTTCTGTACATAATGTTGTGTTTTTTGGCATAAACCATATCTCATTCGGATAAAATGGTGTGAAGTTACAGCTAATCAAAGAAATTCAAATTTACCGCCAAATGACCATATATGGTCAAAGTTAGTGGGATTCAAACAGCCAGACAATGAATGTATCGAAGCAGGGACCATGACGATGTTGTATAAAATCAAAATTGTAGTGACCAGACAGTTGCACCCCCATGCCACTAACACAACTTCCCCCCACCCAAGTTTGGTTGTCTGGTTTCATCCATTCCTGAGATATGAGTAATAATCGGAGAAGGTACTTGCTTTACATGGTGGGGCACGGACGCACGTCCCAGCGATACCATAATGGGGATACAGCTGAACCATAAAAAATGAAGTCGATCGTATACCTGAGAACTACTTTGAGCTATTGTATTCTTCCTCTGATACCTATGGTGCTCCGCTCTGTGGCCTTCGGCTGCTAAGGAGCTCCGCTAAAATTCCTAAAACTTTGTGGTTGTCTTACTTTAATTTATTCCTATGGGTTCTTTTTTATAAATAGACTAAGAGTCAATAAGAAGATAAGACAGGGTATTTGAATTCCCATGCTCTAAAAAAAAACAAGCAAGCAGATCAATACACTGGTAAAATAGGAACCATTAGCAAAAAAAATTAACACAGAAAAATAAAACAAACGTTTTTCGTTCTGCATATTACCAGTAATGAGCTGAGCTCTGTTAGTTGTGTCAATTTAAACAAGTGCAGAAGCATATAACCACGTTGAAGTTGAAGCTATCTGTTTATCAGTATGGAACAATTATAGTTACAGTTTTCTGCCTTTTTCCCGTGATATCTTCAGCAGCAAAGTTCTCCCCTCCCAAAAGTGCCAAGTGATTTACCAAATACATCAACAAACAGAGTTGAATTAAGCAATGTATGACCGTTACACCTTTCAACCCCAAGGTTAATCAGTGACTTACCATAGTAATTCAAAATGACAACTTTTGCATTTCAGGAATTAGAGAGTTTCGAACATGAGGAAGTGTTAATAACTGAATGGAGTTGGAATGAAGACGTGAAAGGAGAACCTGCTGGACGTGTCGTTGATGTCATTGATTTGACTGATAGCCCAGTTAAAGCAAGAGTTGTTAAATCAATGGATGATGATATGTATTCTGAAATACCAGACTCACCAAATGATGAAAGTGATGATGATCAAACCCATGACCTATATTTCAACAACCCTAAATGGCCTGTTTGGGACCGCCCTGAGGAAGGATTGACTAGCGAGCAACTCGTCTCCCTTATCCTTAAAGATGCTCATCAATCAGCAAAGTTCTGTAAAAGTCGCCCTGTGGGAGTACGCCACAATGCAGTTTTTGTCATTGATTTGCAGACCACACCTTTAAACACTCTAACCTCAGATGATAATGGAGCATGGAAAGTCTCCACACCTAGGAGGATGTATAGAGTAGAAAAAGATGACGAAGATGGCAAGTTGGCTGTCAAAATGACCACTACAGAAGGACCAGGGGTATATACACTAATCCGCCAGTATGGTACTCATACTGCAAGTAAGAAAAAGGGCATCGAATTCAGACGCCTTGTTGCAACTCTTAAAGACCAAAACGGTACCATCCTTCCTGTAGCCGTCATGCAATACTTCATTAAGGGTGGAAAGGAGCAAGACATCGTACTAGGCCCTCATGGAAATGCACGAGGTCAAGCTTCGAAGAGACCATACATGCGCACAGAACCCGCGACATTGGCCAGCATTAAAGAGGATTGCCTCTCAAAGAAGCCGAAGAAGCTGTATGCAGAAAAGTTCAAATCAAGCGGTGGTCTTACTGGAAGTATGTCAGCATCAACAGAGCCAAGGAATCCAAAACAGGTCTACAACGCACGGGCATCATGCACAAGAAAAGAAGATAAAGACGAAATATTCGAATTGCTTGTACAGGTTAAAGAGGACTACGCTGGCGAGGGGGGTTTGTTATGGAAGTAAAGTTCGGCAAGACACCAGAGGTAGTTCTTGGGTTTGAGCAGCAACTTGACGATTTGGTACGATTTTGCTGCAATCCAATAAGATTTTCCGTAATGGGTATTGACCCCACATTTAACTTAGGAGCGTTTTTTCTGACAGTAACCACTTACAAGCATTTGATGTTGAGGAAGAAGTCTAATAATGAGCATCCCGTTTTTATTGGACCTTGCCTTATTCATATGCAACAAGACACAGAGGCCTACTACTCCTTCCTGTCGTGTCTTATCGGCAAGAGGAATGCTCTGCGAGATATAAAAGCATATGGTTCAGATGGAGAAACACCACTATTGAATGCATGTGTTGCAGCGGTGCCAGATGGAATTGGCCTAAGATGTTTTAACCACATGAATGATAACATCGAAAACCACCTCCTTAACACCTGAAAGTGAAATCAGAAGTGAAATCTTCCATTATCCATGACATCTTTGGCCATACTGTTGGCAGCACAAGGGTAAGTTCCTGGATAATGCAACATCAGGGGGCGAACCTGCCTGTAAGCGTTTTGGAATTTTGAATCTTTATGTAACTATCGTTTTTAATTTCTTTACATTTTGGTAGGATGTACTTACAACTAAAATCATGTTCATCCACTCATAGAGTTACTATGCGGGATAATAACTTCATGATCCACTCCATTATTTGTTTCCTGTTTTTTTTTATTCATTCAGTCATTTGTTATTCATTTATATATTGACCTAGTTATTGTATGAATGTTTGTTTTGAATGTACAGTGACTTAAAAAAACCTTCACGCATTTTACAGGACTATTGCATTAACTAGAGATTGTTTTAGTGAAGTTATTAGTGAAGTTATTGGTGAAGCATCAACCAACGTGTTTTTTTTTTACAGTAGTGTATTTTATATGCGATAAACGTTATATTTTGTTACCAATTATCAAACAAATAGAAAATAAAGCGAGGAGCACCAGAAAATAACCGAGAAATACATTGAAGCTATGGCACTTTACATCATTTCACATAGTTTTAATTTTACATAGTTTTTATCGTGAAAACATTGATTCACCCCCTCCCCCCTGTTGAATTAGTTTTATTTCTAGATTTTAGGATTAGTGGACGCTGTTAGCTGTGACGACTTCGACAGAAAGACCTCTCAGTTAGCTGAGAAATGGGACCAAATCGCGCCTGGTTTCCATACTTGGTTTCTGAAGACCAAAGCCGACATTTTCAAGAACAGTATGATTGCACCTGTACGCGAGGCAGCTCAGCTGGGATCCCCTCCACAGCGCTATACCGACAACGCCAATGAGAGCAAGAACTTTGTTATTAAGAACTGGGTTGATTTCAGGAAGAATACAATCCCTGTATTCATAACAGAGTTGAGAGATTGTGTTGAGCAGAATCTGACAGAAGCTGAGCGAGCAATTTATGGTTCTGGAGAGTATTATCTTTCTGAAGAGTTTAAGTATTTAGAGGTAAGATAACAACAGATTCGAAATCACTGCGAATCCCCCGACAATTGCGGGCGCGAACCTGCTTGCTCCCAATAAATCAGCCAGGTGGCAAAACATGGCGGTTGGGTTCGACTTTCAAGCGAATGCAAGGAGGATACTTCATCAGTCAGTGAAAACTAATAGCATTATTTCAATTCTTGTTGCAGGTAGACTCGGCTGAATGGCACAGATGGGATGTTACGAAAAGGGAAAGCCATCTAAAAAAGTTTCGGAAGGCTACTTTCTCCGTCGCGTCTGCTACACCACCCACTAACATTGTCCGATCCATGCCTAGTAACACCGAACCAAGGCCACTTTTTAGCTTGTCCATCGCAGCTGATGATGTTGAGATCCCCGGTCTTCCAAATGTTACTTTCCAGAGCATGCTGAAGAAGGCCGCATGTCTTGTGTCTGATGCTAACGCAATAGTCAATGCTCCAGGAAGGCCAGACGCAAAGTTGGTAGAGAGTAAGGACGGCAAGAGGCCACACTTTGTACAAAAGGAGAAATCAGGAAGATTTGTTTGTGACTCAGACTGTAAAATGTGGCAGTCTGCACGCATATGTTCCCACACAGTGGCAGTGGCCGAACGCATGGGAGCACTTTCAGAGTTTGTTGAGTCAAGACAAAAAAGCAAGGCTCGTGCTACTTTGTCAGGGGTCGTGTTGACCGGTAATCCTAAAGGGGCAGGCAACAAGGGAGGAAAGGCACGTAATAAAAAGTACGGGCAGTCGTCAGATAAAGCATGCACTCACTTTGTGAGTCCTTTTGATGATGACCAATCGCAAACCAAGAAGCCCTTTCGAACAATCGCCTTTCTTTCTGAAGTGGATGAGCAGAAGAATATCGGCTTGTCAAGGGAAATGCAAGAAGCCGATGAGAGACCCGCAAGGAAGAATGTACCCTGCACCTTACGACCTATGCATCGCTAGAAAAGAGCAACGTGAGTACACAAGTCCAGATGGCACGAAGAAGCTTGGAAGAGAGAGTGATAGCCATTACCATCTCAAAAGGTCGTGTCTTGGACAGGCAGTTCCTCCTTATCGAGGAGAGCAATTTCGAATCTCACCAGAAGTAAGTGCGAGATTAACCAAAGTTCACAAAGATGCACTTCAAGATGAATTTGGACAAATATTATAAGCAAATAATTACATCTACGTTTGTTCATTGCATGAACTCTGATACAGGAATAATGATAAGCTATGATAGTTTATGCTTGTTTATAGTTTACGACTACGATTGCTCATTCTATGAATTCTGATATAGTAATGATAGTTTATTGCTTGTTTATAGTTTACGACTACGATTGCTCATTCTATGAATTCTGATATAGTAATGATAGTTTATTGCTTGTTTATAGTTTACGACTACGATTGCTCATTCTATGAATTCTGATAAAGTAATGATAGTTTATTGCTTGTTTGCAGTTTACGACTATACGATTGCTCATTCTATGAACTCGCTGATGTTTGTGGCTTGTTTGTAGTTCACGAAGACCCATAGTGTTGCGTTTCCACAAAACCTAAAATTGTTTAGATCTAAAATTGGCAGCATAAAGTGTATGTGTCTTACCATATATTTTTCCACCCTATGGCTGAACCAGTGAACATGAATTGTACCAGACTTATGTTAGAGTTAACTTTAACTAAATGTTAGAGTATTGTGTTAAACAGACAAAGTGAAACCATAAATTTAATGAAATACAAGGTGCCACCACTGATGTCTCTTTAAGTCTCTCCCCCGTTACGTCAGATATTACGCGTATAGGAGATGTGTTTTTTATTAGCCACCATATAAGGCGATATATTTATGGACTCCTGGAAATATAACGTTGTGATACTGTTGTTATGCGGCACAGAACAGACTTTGTTGCATTAAGAAAAAGCATAAGGCTGTACATTGAGTCATTATTCGTGATTCTAGCCTAACAATTATAGGCTGTTCCGCTGTTTATAAATGCCCACAGGACCATTTAGTGGCATTCGGTACGTGCCTGTGTGGTTATTCCCCGTAAGTTTGGTTGAGATCGGTCGAATCCCTCTCATGTTATCAGCAATTTTCCCACGGTCACGTGATTGATGACGTCATCAAATGTTGACCATTTAGCGGCATTCAGTACGTGTCTGGTTATCCTTCGTAATTTTGGTTAAGATCGGACAAATCCTCAAGTTATCAGCAATTTTTCCACGGTCACGTGATTGATGACATCATCAAATGTTGACCATTTAGCGACATTCGGTACGTGTCTGTGGTTATCCTTCGTATAAGTTTGGTTAAGATCGGACAAATCCTTCTCAAGTTATCAGCAATTTTTCCACGGTCACGTGATTGATGACATCATCAAATGTTGACCATTTAGCGACATTCGGTACGTGTCTGTGGTTATCCTTCGTAAGTTTGGTTAAGATCGGACAAATCCTTCTCAAGTTATCAGCAATTTTTCCACGGTCACGTGATTGATGACATCATCAAATGTTGACCATTTAGCGACATTCGGTACGTGTCTGTGGTTATCCTTCGTAAGTTTGGTTAAGATCGGACAAATCCTTCTCAAGTTATCAGCAATTTTCCCACGGTCACATGATTGATGACGTCATCAAATGTTGACCATTTAGCGACATTCGGTACGTGTCTGTGGTTATCCTTAAGTTTGGTTAAGATCGGACCAATCCTCCTCAAGTTATCACCAATTTTCCCACGGTCACGTGATTGATGACGTCATCAAATGTTGACCATTTAGCGACATTCGGTACGTGTCTGTGGTTATCCTTCGTAAGTTTGGTTGAGATCGGACAAATCCTTCTCAAGTTATCAGCAATTTTCCCACGGTCACGTGATTGATGACGTCATCAAATGTTGACCATTTAGCGACATTCGGTACGTGTCTGTGGTTATCCTTCGTAAGTTTGGTTAAGATCGGACAAATCCTTCTCAAGTTATCATCAATTTTCCCACGGTCACGTGATTGATGACGTCATCAAATGTTGACCATTTAGCGACATTCGGTACGTGTCTGTGGTTATCCTTCGTAAGTTTGGTTAAGATCGGACAAATCCTTCTCAAGTTATCAGCAATTTTCCCACGGTCACGTGATTGATGACGTCATCAAATGTCGACCATTTAGCGACATTCGGTACGTGTCTGTGGTTATCCTTCAGAAGTTTGGTTGAGATCGGACAAATCCTTCTCAAGTTTTTTTTTTTTTGCTGTTTCTCAGGTTGTTTCGCTGTTTCTCGTTTCGCTGTTTCTCGTTTCGCTGTTTCGCTGTTTAGCAATGCCCCTCTGGGAAAGGAGATGCGATTGATGAGATGAGCGCGCGCAACTGAAAAGGGGGTTTCACAGGCGACTGGGAAGAATAGCGAAATTGGGGTTATTTTGACCTCGAAGTGATGTCTCCCTTTTCAGTTGCCAGCGCTCATATATATATATATATATAGATATATATCACAAGCAAGCTGAAACCAGCCATAGAAGGAAATATAAACAAACACAAAGAATATAAAGAATATATATATACAGCGGTTTACAAAAATTCTGTCTGAGAAGTATATAAGTATATAAGTATATCGCCGATTGATACCTTCGCATGCTCAATGCACTTCAATTATATTATTTCTCTGTTTAGACTTTGTTGCTGACTGTTTTTAGCTTTTTCCATGCATATAGTGTGCCTGCTATCCGTTGTTTGGGAGACGTTTGGAGTTTCCCGAAACGCCTTTTCGGCTGGATGAAACGCCATTGCAAGAACGCGTAACTGAATCCCTAGATTTTGCTGCTGTTTTTACCTAAATGTTTATTTTATTCAATCTATGGAATTAGAATAGGTTTTATTCATGTGTTACCGTTATTGGTGATCAACAGGTATCTCTGAGAAAGATGAATTTGACGTGTTTTAATGACTAATAGTCCAGTCATCCTGTGGTTCGAACTTGAACTAATTGCAACAGAATTTCTGTCTCTGCCAAATGAAAGGTAGTAGTCAGGTTACTAACATACTAAAAGTTCCCCAAATTCCTGCGGTGGAACATGCTCAAATTAAGGGGGTAAACATTTGAAGAATATACCACAGGGTACCCGAGTCACAAAAGCTCCAAAACAATTTTTTAAACCTTGAAAATAAATATTGTTATACTTTTGTGGAACTTGAAAGAGTTTTGCTACATATGTTTACTAAAACAAACTTGTTTTCGAATAATTTTCAACGAAAAAGTCAGTCATTTTGAGCACGGAAACATTTCCTTCCTTTAAGCAAGGAACGCCTGGTAGTTTTGTGAGCACGCGAACTCGCTAACTCTTTCTCGTCTTTCCTTTGTTTTTCAATATATTTCTAATTGCTGATGTTGTGCGCTACTTTTGTGTTATTAGACTTATCAGTTGTGCTTACATGTAGATATTCATCACATTTTAGTCGGCCGATCATTGTTTTTATCTGGCAATTTTCCAAAATCCTGCGCTTTACCAAATCCCGGGTATAGACTTGAAACCTCAGTAATAAATAAACGCACGCAAATTCATTCAAATTGCGGCGTACAATTTTCTCCTACTGAGCTTATTTGACCGATTCCACGCTTTTAGTACTTTGCGAGCTCTTCCTTTCTTCTCGGTGAAGGCATGAGCCCCATATTGAGCTCCCATATTCGTTCCAGCGTTGGCTTGCGGCTTTAGGGCTTTGTAGCCAAGGTGAATGCTTAGGACTTTTTCGTCCCGCTTTAGACGTCAAACAGGCCAGAAGATTTTCATTTCGCTTCTTGTCGCAGCACCTGTGTTCCTTAAGCCGGGGAAATGCGAGGCACAAATTCCCTCAACTTGTCGCACAACTTTGTTGCGTTGCAAGTTGATGATCGATGTTTCGCGTTTTTCATCTCGCGCTACAACTTGTCGCGCAACAAAGCATTTGTTGCAGGTTGTGAAAACTTGTTGCGCGAAGTAGGGCGCGGGCCTACTTTGAGCCACAAATTCTGGCTTTGTTGCTCGTTTTTCATCAAACACACAACTTGTCGCGCAACATCTAAGGGGCAAAATCTACGTGGGATCGCATGAATGATCATCAAAACAATATGTTGCGTGACAAGTTGTGAATTTGAGGAAAAACGAGCAACAAACATTAGAATTGGGACGCAACAATGTTGCGCGACAAGTTGAGGGATTTTGTGCCTCGTATTTCCCCGGCTTTATTCTGTATGCAATTGGACGGCAACTGCACCTTATTGGGCATTAGATCGGTAGCGAGGAGTGTAACTCGTAAACGAAGACAAGTGTAAGTGCCTTTGGTGGCACACAAACCCGTCGCACCTTTATCTGGTGGTAGTGGACGCCTCCTGGATATGACTATTTCTTGTTGTTTTTTATCAATGATGTTTTTTTGGCTTTTTTTAGAATTTCACGTTTCGTAGCTTTTACTACGGGCCTACAGTAATTCTGGTAATTGGCATTGCTATGCTATTGTAGTGCCCCTGTCACGTCGTGTCAAGTGTATTGTTTTTTTTCTTCTTTTGTGTGTGGGTTTGTTGTTAATGTTATGTAGTCAACAAATTTAAAAGATACATGAATCCAAAAAGTTTGGAAGACGTGCAACCTTCTCTCAGTTCTCTAATAATTCATTAGCCTCCGTTTGATAAAGCCGAATTTTCGGCAAGGCGATAAGCCGGCCGGTGTGTTCTCAGCTGTTCTCGAACCCTCGGAATAGGAAATGACACGATGGCGAATGATGAAGTTCTTTTGCTTTTGCAATCCTGGCCAGTTATTCAGTGTTCCAAGCAAACGTTTGTGTCGTGTTCGAGACGGCCTAGCCTGTGTAGCTGGTGTTTTTTTTGGTGTGTGCTCTTAGAGTTTTATTTTACGATGAACGCACTGTTTTTTATCCGTTAGCGCATGCACCATGTGTTGCACCATTTGTGTGATAAGGTCCTTTTTCGGACTTATTTTTACTCGGGAGTGCATGCGCAATGTTTTTCATAATAATCAGTAATAATAATAAGATAATTTATATAGCACCTTTTCTCATACGGATCCAGAGCGCTTTATCTGTAAGCGGCTTTTATCTGTAAGCGGTGTAAACGCCAAAGTTGAAAGCGCCTACATATGAAAACATTACGCTTGCGAATGAAAAAAAATACGATAACACAAAAACGTCAGCCCGATATCTTACCCTTTTCTTTTTGTTTTGGTGAGTTTTTCGCCGACCCGAAGAGCATACCGATATCAAAATTATGCTTCACAATAAATCTTCCACCTTATTCAAGCTAGAAATTGTGGAGAAAAAGACTGGTAGCGTGTTGGGACTCCTTGCATTTAGGACAGCAACACGGAAAACGCCAGGCGTTCCTTGCTTCGTCTAGGCCGTAAATATCATGTTAAAAAAACGTTTCTATTACATTTTATTTTACAGTTGCAAGTTTTGAGAGCCTTCAGATTTTATATGATTGTCTTAAGCCATTTACAATGAAAACACAATGTTATTTTGTGACTTAAGCAATAGTTAAGCAATTTCTCGACGCGGGTACCCTGTGGTATTTTCTTCAAATATTTACCCCTTAATTTGAGGATGTTCCACCGCAGGAATTTTGGGGAACTTTTAGTATGTTAGTAAGTTGACCACTAGCTTTCATTTGGCAGAGACAGAAATTCTGTTGCAATTTGTTCAACTTCGACCATAAAAATTTCACTCGATGACTGGACTATAATTAAATATTCAAAACGGAGTCTTCTTCGCAATGCACGTTTTAGTAGAACGCGGAATTGGCGTTTTCTCTTTAAGTCCAGTCATTCTATGGTTTGACCCGTCACTAATTGCAACAGAAGGTTTTTCTTCACAATATTGGTCAGTTGAACGTACTAAACAACATACTAAAAGTCCTAAAAAATCCTAGCACGGGAAAGCCTCTAAAATGAGCATCATTGATACGCGCGCTCTCCTGCAACATGAAAACGAGGCTGAATCCGGAAGTAGCGCTATTTTGCCCGTTTTAATAGTATTTTCTGCCTGATTTTCGAGGATTTGTCGTAATTCTATGAATGACAAGCTGTTCAATCAATTAATATGGTATTTGCATATCATGTTTACGCTTAAAAAGAGTGTTTTGAGTTTTCGGTCTTCTCCGCTTCCCTAATATGTTAATTAGTTTTTTCAAGCATAAACATTAACAAAAGCGACAAAAAAATATTAAAGAGCTCTAAGGTTATCGTTTTTATTTCCATAGTCAATAAAAATGCATTTATAAAGGTAAAAGTAGTTCAAAATTGAAAAAAAGTCTCCCGAGACCATCATTATAATCGGTTGCAGAGTCCCTTTGCAGTGGCAACAGGCGGGTGTGATCATTCTGTTATACTTGCGGCAAGGAGTACTGGTCGTAGTGTGCTACATCCTGTTGGTGCTACATCCTGTGGTACAGTTGCATCTTATAATGCGTAGAAGATTGTCCGGCGCTCAACCAACAGCTCTTCCCCCTGCAGCCACGACCTCCTCTCGAGTGCTATTTAGCCAGCCTAGCTGGCTCTCAAGTTTTTTCGAGGAAGGATCTCCGCGCGAAGCGCGGTCCGGAGCCGAGTGCGACCCATGGAGGCGAGTGCGACCCATGGAATCTGTCTCGTAACCGACTCCTCTCGAAAACAACAAACGTACAGAGCCGGCTACGCAGGCTAGTGCTATTAGTCTGCTGGAACGCGTTGGCTTGCTCTCGAAACGATCGGGTGAGATCAAATTCTGGAGTGACGCGCCACTGTAGCTTCGCGAAGTCGTGTCCCATCCGAGGAACGCGTGTAACAGAATATTGCGACACACCTCCACTCCTAGCCGTGAGCTCGAATTTTCAGGACGTTCCAAACGCGTCACAGAGTGTTGCCCTTTTGCTAGGGGATGAAATACTAATTCAAGACCGCATGGTGTGGGAGTGCGAAACATTTTGTCAGTTTGGTGAAATAAACGAACAATTTGTAAGTGATAAACCTCTGAAAGTACTATGACTAACGCTCCTTAGAACTGTTAAAAGTTTTCGTGACAACTCCCCATTTTAACTAGGGCTAGGCAGTTCAAATAGGAAGCATAAATGTAAATGTATAAAGGCCGTGGCATGCCTCTTTCTGTGCGCGTGATTTGATAAGGGCTTTTCATCAAGCCCTGAAAAAATATAGGAGAAGATGCCATTTTGTATGTTGACAAACCAGGTAGATTTGTTTCTTCCTCATGCGCCGTAAATTACTCATAACCTTTCCAAGAGTAGGATAGGTGAATCCTACAACGTGCGTGAAGCGCGGGACAAATGACGCAATGCGCGCTGCAATTTTTATCGTATCCAGTTGCGAAAAATGCAAATGAATAAAAATTGCTGCAATTGGTACTTGCAGCTACCCCTCTTTCGAGAGATCCCCCTTTCGCTCGCCCAAACATAGAAAAATCATACTACTCCTCCTGGCGAAAAATGATGACAAGCCCTTGACGTGCGGCGCCTTACGAAGGAGTTTGATTTTAGCGGAGGTTATGTACACGATCAAAATTCTGTTATTTGTGCCCGGGATTACCACAATATCATCACCGCGCTCTTTGCTAGCATTATTTATTCATTTACTACCCTTTTTCCCGTAGGACCATTACATCCGTCCTATTGGTTGCGCATGGCTCACTGCATATCACGGCTAACTTCAGCCATTTGCGGTTCGGATTTATTTGCTGGCAGTGTACCGGCGGCAAAGAAAAAAATGTCATTTGAATTCCAAGTTGAGTGTCAAAATAGGGTACACATTAGCCCTTCTGGCTGATTTCAAATGTCGCACCCCGTGTAAGCGTGACACCGAAACAAACATGTGCTCTCTACACGAACGAGCAGGGATAGGTTTGGCCCGTGTAACAGCACTATCGTGTGCGTATGCAAACCGCAAACAGAAATTAGTATGTTAGTCTCTCAACAGAGCAGTCCCAGAGTCACACTTGGGCAGACTTTTCTGACTTTGCGATATAAACTTTGCCAGTTGATTGACTAAAACACAAAAGCGCCGACGAGCAGCCTTAGCGCTCTGTCTTTTTTACCAGACTTTTGTAGGAACAATAGAATTCGCTGTCAATAAAATATAAACTCTAAACAGAAGCGGAAATAGGAAAGCAACGGCAAACGTATTTCACGCTAGTGCTTCCCAGGCCAAGGTATAAGGGGGGGGGGGGGGGGGGGGGGGGGGGGGGGGGGGGGGTTGCTAATCTAGAAAAGCGGACCAACGTGGTTTGAATTTCTTTTTATCGAGAAAGGCGCTGTCAAAATTCGCTAGGAAAAGCAAGTATAATAACTGGCTGTATGTCAAAGTTATGGCAGTCTTCTGTTTGGCCCATTTAATCACTAATTAATCATTTTTAGTATCCATTCTCTTTTGACCCGCCTGAATTCGAAATACGAAGCCCCTTAAATGCGGACCTTTTTGTCACTTGGGTGTGTCGTGTGTGCGACCACAGTCTTAGAGCAAAACACTTTGCCTAAGTTTCGGCAAATTATTAGTATTATTATTATGTGGCAAACATAAACTTTGCAAGTAACACCTTGCCTTATTCATCTTGAGTTTGCTCTCTGAAATAATATGATACAAAGTTATTGGCTAGAACCACTTCAAACTCGTTCGTGTAATCAGTGAACGCTAGCGTTCAGTACAAGCAAATATAAACTTTGAAAAACTCATGCTCATTGTTCTTCTAAAAACAAACATTATCTGGCACAGATAATGACATTTATCTGAGCACGTATCTTTTCATACTGTCAGTTGGTAGACAAGCTGGCGCGCGGGCTGTCAGTGGGAAAATACCAAGCAATTGTTTTAGCCAATCAAGGCAGAGCACTCACGTGGTTCCATTCCTGTATGTATCGGCTGACTAGCATTTCAGTTAAGCTTATTCTTTGGAAGAAACAGTGACAGTCTTGAATAATATTTAGGAAGTATTATGCACAGCCTCGTTTTCATGCAGAAAAAAAATACTTTCCAAGGCGACCTAAAAACGCAATTTTTCACCGTGTTCCCGTGATAGGATTTCTTAGGACTTTTAGTATGTTATAAAGGGGGACTTTCGGCACCTGAAACCGTCGAGAAACCTTCTGTTGCAATTAGTGACAGGTTGACCCTTTTTTTCCATAGAATGACTGGACTATTTTCGAAATTTAACTTTTCTACGAAATTTAACTTTTCTGCACTGAGTGTATAGAGCGGAAGTTATGGGAGTTATAAATCTCTGTCTTCGTTATCAGTTTAGTCTGTTGTAATCGATGGAGCTATGTAGTGGCAGTGAATGAGAAGCCATTTTGCAGTAGTTCTTCCCCGGGGTTCTTCCCACTCGGCATTTGAGTAAATAACTCATTCACCGCTTACATTTTTTCGCTCAAAGTTTTTCATTCAAATATTTTAAATCCCTTCACTCATACCAGAAGCAATCTAATAAATTTTCCAGGCCGATTTATCTCTGTGTTGGAAAAAGTATGTTTATAATCGATAAAAGATGAAAATGTATTTCTCTTTACGGTCTAATTATAAATTCACAAAAAATAAACTTTTCCTGGATTTAAACAGAGCTCATTTCTTTGTATTTTTTTGTCATCGGAAAGTAGTCCCGATGTTTCCGAAATAAAAGACACTCAAAACACTCTCTATATAATATTAATGAGGTGCGAAAAAACTTACTTCAGTTTCCTTTTATTTCTTCTATTTTTTGATCCAAGGAATATTCACTATTTTGAATTTATAATTAGACCGAAAAGAGAAACAAAATTTTAATTTTGATGTAATTTTGATTTTGATAAATTAATTAATTAGATCATTTCGGGCATGGGGTAGGAGAGTTACAAAAAATATATTTGAATGACAAACTTTGAATATTGGTTAATGCGGATGAATTAAGTAATGGTCCATGCTTAGCGTGCGTATATCCAGTTCTGGAAGCACGCGGATAGTTGAGAGAGCACGAAGGTAGCGTAAGAGTCGCACGAGGCGTTAGCCGAGTGCAACTCTAGCTGGCTGAGTGCTCTCTCAACTATCCAAGTGCTTCTCATACTCATTAATTATTCACGAGGATAACAGCCAATTGCAAGAGCGAAAATTGGGTCACGTGATGATACTGGAAACCCGGTCCAGTACAATCTAAAAGCCGGGAAGGGTATTGAAATCAGCAGGGAAGAGCTGGGGCTTAATTAATTCTTTTCCAGTTACTCAGGGACGCCTATTCCCTGAACTGATTTAATTTTGTTCCAGTTCCTTTGGGATGTCCCTTAGGTACTGGAACAAAATTAAATCAGGGGATTAAAAATACCCAGTTTACAGTCATTTGTATGCTCAATAACGACTTATAATGGCATTCTGAGCTGTTTTACGGTATTGTCTCGTTGGGTGCCCCTGTTAATCCAACGCTTATCACTGATGAAAGTCGGATTATTTCGGTTTTGATAATAACACACGGGTATATGCAAACCACTCTTATAATGAAATTCGCTCTTGTTCTCTTTGTTGTATCACAACAACCGACATCAAGACAAATAAGTTGATTCTACCACTTCAAGTCTTTCTCTTTCAATTTTGCCTCCCAAATAATTAATGAGCATGAGAAGTCATTTCAAATCCTCCAATTCGGACTGGACCGTATTTCAAGTCCTTGCAATTAGTTCCAGTCCTCGGCTCCGCCTCGGACTGGAACTAATTGCTGCGGACTTGAAATACGGTCCAGTCCTCATTGTCGGATTTGAAATATTACTTCCAGAACTGGATATACGCCCTGCTAAGTATGGACCATTGCTTTTATAACATAAACAACGAAGTTTCGCAAAATAAAGTTGGAAACAAAACGCACGCAAACAACAATCCCCCTTAACTTGCAAGAAAAATTTAAGCTTAAATCATGCTCAAACGGGAATAAAATGCGGTTGGAATTATAGAACTGGATATACACACGTACTGACAAATCTCTTCTCTCTTTTTAGCCGTTTATTTACACTGTAAGTGGACTTTTCAAAAGCTAGTGGAAAATAATACATCGCTTTGTGAGGTGGAAAATAATAAGCTTACATCGCTTTGTTTTTCAACAACATCATTGCATTGAGCACTGAAATTTTACAAGGAAACCCTTTTCAAATTGAATGACGAAATCAAACTTGACTATTTCGTAGAAAATATAATGAAAACATAGTCTTTTCTGATTCTCATATTTTATTAGGCAATCATGGCATTGCAGAGAAAATAATACGAAGAAAATCGATAGCAGCGAAGGAAACCTTACTCGCCAAAAGAGAAATTGCAAACTACTAAATTTGAAGTAGCTCATTTCAGGGTTAAAAAACATTAATCCCAAACAAAATTAATTTGGATCAATTGATTTGCTTACCTGCTAACTTGTTCCTTTCACGAATTTTTCACATGACAGTTTTGTGGCTGCAGAAGTAGAAATTCTTCCGGACTTGAATAAAAACAGCACTCAAAACAGAGCCCTCAAAACTCGCACGAAAAGGAGCAAATTTTGCAAAAATAAACCTATTTATCAGTCATCGGATTTCCGAAACTACATAAATCCATCTGAAACAGGTTCCTTTCACTTGCTTTCAATTTCCAGAGCTTGTTTTAGATCCAGGGTGTTGTTTTTGACAGCTTTTGTGACATTGGCGAGCTCAATATTGCCTCCCGTTTCGCTTGATTCCGAGTGTGACGTACTTTCTATGGGAAATCTCTATGGTATATCCATTTCTTTCACATAGAAAATCAGCCAATCAGAGCGCGCGTTATATCGTGTCTATGTTATAATATATATTTTATTCCAGTTGATTTTGTTTTGACGAGTGAAAAATGCAATGTTTTCAATTTCAGTTTTACCGTGTTCGCTTGAACGCTTCGGTGTTAATCGTGTTCGGGGCTGCCTTTTCACTTATCTTTGCTAAAATCTGTTGGCTATGTTATAAAAGTAATGGTCCATGCCTAGCTGTGCGTATATCCAGTTCTGGAAGCACTTGGATAGTTGAGAGAGCACTCAGCTAGCTAGAGTCGCACTCGGCTAACGCCTCGTGCGACTCTTACGCTACCTTCGTGCTCTCTCAACTATCCGCGTGCTTCCAGAACTGGATATACGCACGCTAAGCATGGACCATTCCTTAAATAAAACTTTCATAAACAAAATGTTAATGACAGTTTAGTTTTTCATGGGTTTTTGGAATGAAACAAGAGAAATAAAGCAAACGTTTTTTGTAGGGCGAAACAGGTTCAGAAAAACCAACAGTCTTACTAAACCAAAAAAAAAATTTATTTAGAGGTATAAACTGTTCGAAAGTAAGCTACAGAAATGCTAAATTTCCATAAAACTAACAGCATTGTTTATATACCTCTTGTGTTTATCCATATAGTCCCTTCATATGAATCGCTTGCAATTTCCATTGAGATTTGAATTGAATTCATGTAGATAAACTTGTGAATTTTACGCCGGATTTTCACCCTGATGTGTGACACACAGCATTCAAATTTCCACTAAATCCAGGTAAATTCACAGCCTTGTGCATAACCCACAAATTGACATGCTCTCAATAGCTTGAAGAACTCCATTTAGACTTGTTAGCCATAATTTTAGTGAAAAAGACACGAAAATCTTCCTTCAGCGAACCAAATCAATCTTTCGGCGAGTTCAGACCGTGGACCATCTTGGTTGCCCTTGACTACGTGCATCCCGCCAAAACTTCTTCATAAAAATCGACCAATCAGAGCGCGCGTTATATCGTAGCTATGTTATAATACAAAATAGAGCACCCCCTGTCCAAATTGCAGGATACACACGGGGGGGGTGGGTGGGTTACTCTCTATATTCTGATGGTAGGTATCACTGTCATATTTTTAGGGGTTAAAATTATTGCCGATCTGGTATTTTTAGAGGGATACCTGTAGGGAAAGACTGGATTTTCACAGTCAGAAGTCAGAAGAACAGAAGAACAGATCAAAAGTGAATAAAACCACTTGGCTGTGCTTCTTCCTTGAAAAAAATTGATAATGCCACCAAAATGTGCACTCATATTAACTCAAATTCCCAAAAGAAACCCCCTATTTTGAAACAACAGTGTCAATTATGTGATCTCTGGGGTAATAACACAAGAATGAGTATGTAAAAAATTTTTGACAAGCGATTTTCAAAATTCAATTTGTTGAATAACCACAATAATCCTCACCCCAATTGTCTTGTGTCATTGATTACCTAGGCAATTGTTTAGAATAGTCCAGGAGCCGACAGGCTTTGGCTTTGCAGAAAAAATTTTTTCTGGCTTACATTCGCTTTTGACAAATTTTTTACGGGATGGCCAGTGGTTGACCTAATAGCACAATTATGTAACTTAGTGAGTAATATCAGTCAATAGTCAAATATCTGATTCTTTGACTGGATCTGTGTCAAACACATCATCATCGTTTTTTTCATTGTTCTATAGCATGCCCGGGAGTTCTCCTCGTGATAAGGGTCCTCGTCAGGACATCAGAAATTATACCCCCCCCCCCCCCCCCCACCCCCCCCCCCCCCCCCCCCCCCCCCCCCCCCCCAGGATTATAATTATACCAAATTTGCCCGATTATATATAAATTATCCACCTAAACATCCAAATAAAGAAAAAAAATGTGTTTCCTCGGCTAAAAACGATTGCGTTTTTGTATAGACGAACTTCATTTTGCCAACGCGACAGAAAACCATTTTGTGGTTTTTGCCGTCGCGAATTCTAGACTATATTTATTCTAATTATTTTACTAAAGAAAATTAATGTTTTAGCTATTTTTCATGTCTTCTACAAGAGTTTTAGATCAACTGTTCCTCATGTTTAAAATCGCATATCGGGTCAGTGACCCGATACCGTAGAATATAGGGACAGTAGATCTCGTTCCTGATTGGCTGACGAACTGGGATGATAAAAGGGGGATAACAGTCATCAACCCTATGTTTGCTGCCCGAAATAGTCTAGGAGCAGATCTTGCAAAGAGGCCTAGAAAGTGGTTTTCGTTAGGCACCCTTCGTGCAGACCCGGGAAATTAACATAGGATAAAGGTATATGTAGATGGGTAACTTTAGACCGGGTGTTACAGATGAGCCGATGGGACAACATTCTGATATCCGACACTTTTGTTACAAGATGCTCGCATGTTTTTGTTAAAGAATTAAACTAATTTAAAGCCTCGTAAAATTAAAAATGTTATCAAGAAACGCATCTAACTCTGCATAATTGTAGAGATGAATGCGTTGCAAATGGTTAGATATAAACTTGTGCCGTAATGTAAAAATGAAGGTAAATGAGAGATATCTGTGAGGGCGGCCATTTTGAATCATGTTGTTATTCAGGAGGTTGTTATTCATGAGTTCCTGACGTCTCGAAAGTATGACATAGGCTGTAAAGTTTTTCAGGCCTAAAATATTAAGAGATTATTAACCAAGCGCGAGGTCTGAACGGGAAATATCAGACCGAGGTGTTGCAGTACGGACCGAGTGATAGCGAGGTCTGTACAAAAAGACCGAGGTCTGATATTTCCCGTACAGACCGATCAAGTGAAGTTAATAATTCATTTATTATATGGCTCATTTAAAATTGATTAGAAAATAACACCTATGTTGTATTGTGAATGTGCGCACTCTGATTGGTTAAAAAGCGTGTTTGTAAGGGACCTGAGAAACACGATTGTCACGCAACGCTGTCGCGCGTGTGTATGTTATTTTCTAAAAGCAATAAAAAATACTTTCTGCGTGCTCTCTGATTTCTTACAAACACTCGGGGAATGTTGGTCGAACTGATAAAACTTGAAAGACACTCGCCTTCGGCTTCAAGTTTTGATCAGTTCTCCCAACATCCCCCTCGTGTTTGTAAGAAAGCAGAGAGCACGCGGAAAGTAATTTTATTGCTTAAAATATATTTTGTCTACATCCGGGAAACGGGGCTAAATACTTAAAATATAGCCCGTGGGCAATACGCGAAATACAGCCCGTGCGCCAGCCAATCAGATCACAGGAAATTGTCAAGCCATATAATAAATAGTTTTAATGGCCTGGTATCTCTTAACCGACTTTGTTTGAAAAATGTTTTTGGTGTTTTCTAATAAACCTAAAAATTTTTGTTTGTGTCAGCAGAGATCACAGAAAATAAACGACGCCAGTATAATGTCCACACAAGTGTTCAATGCATTGTAGGGATATTTTGTTGCCAACGCACACATTTAGGCACTCTGTACTTGTAGGTCTTCAGGAGAGAAGGCACAACTCATTTGAATAACAAAGAACTAATATGGCTGCCAACTTCTAATGGGCAATTCCAGAAAATAAAGGTACCTCCCCACGGGCGGCACTAGTTTTTGAACCCCCCATGCATCCAGAATTTCCAAAATGGTTTACCCCCCCCCCCCCATGCATATAGAATTCCGGGTAGGTTAAAGAAATCCAGCTTCGAAATCCCCCCAACTTGCAATCAGAATTCCGAGATCTTAAACCCCCATCCCATGGGAATTTCCAAATGCCGCCCGTGTGTGTGTGTGTGTGTGTGTGTGTGGGTGGGGGGTGGGGGGGGGGGGTACCTTTATTTTCTGGAATTGCCCAATTTCTGATTCTGGCGTTAGAGTGGCTATTTAAAGTTTGCATTCTTACAATGAATTTTAAGTGTGTGATTTCTTACAATGATGCAACGTTTTGGATACTTATGACCTTTGAATGTGGGGATTTACAGGCGTAAGTTCGCTTTTTTCACAAAAAGACACGTGAGCAGAGAGGGAACAAAATACCCAATATCGGGGTCTTGTCCCACGTGCCATTTTGTGCGATAGGGATCAAATTGAACCTTCGGCATGTACCTATCTTTCTATGTTATTTTCCTGTGTCGGCGCGTCGGGTGCTACGTCGCGATTTTTTCCGGTAGCTGCTCCCAGACTAAAAAGCGTATTTTCGTTTGTCAAGCAAAATTCGCACCATTTATTGCATAGAAAGAGGGTAAGAGTCGCGCGCACTCTACCAAAACCGAGTTTGAAAAGTAGATCTATTTGTTTTTAAACAACAGCAATTTATTTCACCATGAAATCTCAAACAGCGTGCGCTTTTCAAACTCGTCATAGACCGCGGCTGTTGGCCTCAGTCGTGCAGGTACACTAGTGTTGTTGTGTAAGTCATGTTATATGGCAAGATCCTCTATGTACTTTACTTTCTGGTTATAAATGCAATGGATGGTTTTAATGTAATTTACCCAATCACTAGCTCGTCAAAATTATAAACTTACAATTGATTTTGTCATGCATAATGTTGTCTGTTATTTCCTTTCAGTACAGGAGAGTTCATCAAGAGCAAGATTTGTCACATATGGCTAATACTGCTATGGACTACCAACAGATCAGCAGTCGTATTCTATCGTTTAAGGGCCGGGAGACGTCTTTCAGCTTTCTATTTGGATTGTCAGGCAGTATGCTATAATTAATGCCGTCAAACTGGTGTACCCTATACCTAAAGGAATCGCACTTCCAAAGGCCTAATTATGAGTCACCGTGATATTTAGACCGACAGTTTGCACTTTCCTTGTTGTAGCAATATTTCTCGTCTTATGTAAAATAAAATTGCATTAAACCTTAAGATGTTATATGCGATACTATGTTTGTATTGTCAGATAGTTTTAAGACCATGTTCGCGTGGTTCTTTTCATCTTAGACAGTTGTATGACATAGATCCTGATCATACTCTGCGCTGTCCGATAATTTCATGCGCATTACTATGAATGGTCTGAACCCAGGTGTATAAGGGACGTGTCATTATTTAGCGGGGGGGGGGGGGGGGGGGAGGGCTCCTATTTTTGTGGGGAGGGTCCTAATTTTTTCGCGTGTCTAAAGGGAGGGTCCAAATTTTTTTCACTCCTATTTAGGGGAGGGTCATAATTTTTTCAGCAACATTTGAACGATGAAGAGGGTAATACCAATGGCGATAGTGGTTATTTCAGCAACTTCTCCATAAAAATTTCGGCGCGCTTCGCGCGCATAAACAATGACATAATATACTCTTTTAGTCATGAGGACACTACCGTTGACAAGAACAAGTTATCTTGACAAGGTAAATCAAACTTTCCCAGAATTTCCCTGCAAATGATAGGCCTGGAGGGCAAGTCACTATATGTTTGAAAGAAGACCCCTTAGGTAAGCGTGAGTTTTCGACGTTACAAGCATATAAATTCGTCCGTTGGGCCGCGCTTCGCGCACATGAATATTAATAACTTCGTCATTTGCGGAGCGCAGTTGTGCGCATGAATAATATAACCTAACCTATATAGTTGAGGTAGTGTACTTCCTGACAGGCTTTTTTTTTTTTACTATGCCGTACACAAAACATGTTCATCTACCCTTTCTCTGAGGCTTGATGAAATGCGATGAAAAAAAAAAAAAAGGATGAACACTCAAAAAAACGATGAACAAACAAACAAACGATGAATAAAATTTGGGCACGCTTCACGCGCAACGAAGGATATGCGAGCCCGTTTTTCTGTAAAATGTCTACAGTACTAGGTCAAAGAGGGGACGGGAGATGTGGGATTACGTTAATCATTGCACTTAAGAGGGAGGATCATTGTATTTTACCTGTGTATTATAAACATCCTCACGTAAATAATCGAGGTGATGAATAATATATGCACCAGCCCCCGGGACAGGGCGGGAAAGTAACGCGGTCAGGCCGGGGATTCAACACATTAATCTACGGAAGGGCAGGGAATTTAACACGGACCTTCTATAGCGGGAATATTCAGCGGGGCATTAACGGGAAATTAACGCTGAGCCAGAAGTTTGATTATCGTGCGAAAATATATTGGTTTAAGGACCGAGGTCGGAGGATTTTGGGAGGGATCACTTCATTTTTGGGCGAGTGAAAGGATCTCTCGAAACCTGAAGCCTTGAAAGAGAGATTCCAGCAACGAGTTCTATATCATTTTCTAGTTTTATTTCACTCATTATGTTGAAAATTTCGGCGCGCTTCGCGCGCATAAGGAATGACATCTAATCTAGTGTTAGAGAACTTGCCCAAAGAAAACAATACGCTTGTGGCGCTTAAATGGAATGCGTACGAATGTCCGTTACACGCATGTGTATCTTGGCAAGGACAAATGAAAACCCCCAAAAGCCCTCCAGTGATACGCCTGGTTGGCAGTCAATATGTTCGAAAGAAGTGAGTTCGACGTTACAAGCTGCATAGAAATTCGTTTTTGGGCTGCGCTTCACGCACATGAATCATGATAATTTGTAGCGCGTGAAGAATAAAACCAACAGGCTTTTTTACTACACGCAGAAAATAAAAAGTTTATCTTTTCTCTGAAGGCTTGATGAAATGCGCTTATCAAAATAAAGGCGCGTTTCGCCATGTTGCAAAAGTGTCCCCGGGGGCCTGGAGCTTTAACAACGTCCGTGGTGACCGGGAAAATAATAACATTTAACACTTAGTGAATGTTAAATTGGGGGGCCGTGATGTCAATTGACTGGTGCATGACAGAAGTAAGAAAAAAGTAGTTCTGTATTAAGAAGAAAGAAAGAGACATTACATCACTTGGACAATAGTCTTACGTTCTAATTCATTTCATTCAAACGAACGTCAATTATTTTACTCTTAAATGTAAAGTAAACGAGAGACAACTTATAGTTGGATTCTCAGGCATCCAAAATGACCGTATATTTATTCATTCCACTACATTATTACAGATTTATGTATTACGCACACGTTACAAGTGTGTAAATTATAACCCCAATTTTGTTGAGATTTGCAATCTCTTACTAACATCGTCCAAAATGTACATATCTTTCGCTGTATCTGACCTCTATCTGCCATGGAGCTTAAGAACTCTATCTGACACAGATCTATCTTTATCATTGTTGGAAACCGCTGTAGCGCCGCCCGACCTTAAACTATGTAAGCCATAACACTTGGGATCGTAGCCTATTGCGCTTATACATTCTTTAAAGATCTCCCGACAACGTGAATAGGACATAGATTTTCCGCGTAAGGTATATGAATTTGACGATTTATGAAATGTCAGCGATCTAAATATCGGCAGTTCACTACTCATTTCCGTGTTAATTAACGTAATGTACCTCTCTAACAAATTTACTGGACAATATTTGGATGACAATCTCTTGATATATACATAGTTCCCATCTCGATAAATGTCTGTCTTTGACTGGGGAATGAAAACACTTAAATATTCTTGTTTGAATTCAAGATGAATTGGTGCAATTTTACTCAATTCATTTAACGGAAAAAACCTGCGTAGCCAATGACACAAATACAGGCTAATCTCAAATCCTTTAAATCTGCCTGTACTCCCGCGTACTTATCGACAATTCTATGAATCATTTCTGCAGTAACGGGTTCCTTTTTATCACCGGTTTCTTTGAACGTCTCGCCGCTTCTATGATACCATGACACATTGAGCTATCCAGAGGATTATGTTGAATTTCTGGAGAAAAAGAATGGAACCATTTTAACGCTGCGTGCGCTAGAACTACAGACGCGTAAGACTTCGAATTGTCGTATATCTTTGTAAGATAAACTGTTAAAAGAACACTAGGTACTGGCAAGGAGATCTTAAAATTGACCCCTTTACACCAAGCAATAAACTTCCTAATTTCGCGCATGTAATTATTTCTTGTCGATTCAGCCTTTGATTCCATTCCCAGCTCCAATACTCTTTTCCTGAAGTGCCTTAAGTTCGAAGGAAGAGCGTCCCAGCCCTGACAGGAGTTGAGTATCTGAAATATACAGGAAATAACGCAAATATGATTAGATTAGCCGATGTGTCTGTGATATTCTTTTACTAATTGATTTCGCGATCAATTAGCAGAGCTGGGCAAGCGCCCTTGCACGATCTCGGCCAGCGCCCTTCTTCCGTTGGGCCAGCGCCCTTCTTCCGTTGGGCCAGCACCCCCAATATTTCCTCAACTAAGTCGTTCTATATAATAGGCCTGTGCCCTATTACCTCCTGTTAAGGTTTAGAACGATATTCCCAAGAATTACGATATGAACCGTGAGTTTAAGCAAAGTTAAATTTATCTCGAGAAATTAAATCTAACTGCTAAGACATCTGTATAAAATCTATCCGAGCCAAAAATAGAATTAACGTTCCTGCCCTGTCTAAGTACGTCTCGGCCTTTGACTTGAATATAACCTACGATGTAACTCTGGAACGTTCTTGCCAACAACGGCCAAAAATAAGAAGAGGGCCAAAAAGGTACAACTAATGTAGCTACAGCTTTATACAGATAGAGATAGTGTAGAACTCTAGCAATAAGCGTCACCGGGGGAACAACCAGACAATTTTCTCCTGCCAAGTTCTGTACAAAAAAATCGACACCTGATGTGCCCGGATTCCAATAGCGAGAGAAAAACTTGGAAATCTTGTAGTTGTAGTAGTTTGCAAAACAATCTACCGTGTGTGGCCCCCAGGTGTCATTAAGAGTAACGAAAAATTCCTCTGATATTTGCCAGTCATCCACATCTATTATACGACTAATGAAATCCGCTCGTTGAATTTCTGTTCTGGGTATCCAGTTCATTTCAAGTTCCACCTTATTAATTGAGCACATGTTGTAAATAGAAATAGCAATACAATGTAAATCTTGTCTCATGCTTCCCACTTGGGTTATACGGCACGCCGTCTGGCTGTCCGAGAACCATTTAACATAACAGCCTTTAAGTAAAGGCATAAAAGAGCTCAAAGCATATTCTATAGCCGATAACTCCCTCCAAGTCGAACTATGTGAAATTTCACATTCTTTCCACTGTTTATGGCAGATCTGTTCACCGTCCAAATTTAAGGTAGCTCCACAGCCTGTGCCGCTAGCATCTGAATATACAAAATAATGTGACTTGGAAGGTGTTGGCTCCGTGTACTTCATATTCATAGTTTTTAGATTACTTTGCCAGAAATGTACTTCTCTCAAACATTACGCGTCCAGCAGGAACGCGCTGTCCCAACTTTGCGCAGCCGCGATCGATATCGAACAATACCTAGTCATTATTCTAGAAATGTTCCCAAACACTGGCCCAGCAGAAATTACCTTCCCAACAAACGCAGCTAAATCTCTAGCTGTTACAACTTTAGCTTTTAGAATACGATCTATATGTTGTTCAATGGAACTCATTCGTCTATCTGAAATTGTATGCTGGCTTCTGTGGAATTCCAAATAATACCCAACCACTGTATAACTTGACACGGCTGCCAAATTGACTTTTCATCATTACTTATAAATCCTGCTTTACAGAGATCAGTTCTTATAACGGAAGACACAGTTTCGCATTGTTCCAGATTTTCTTCAGTTATCCATCCATCGTCTAGAAATAATGCTATTTTTATGCCCTGTAATCTCCAATATTTCTCCAGTGGTTTAAGGCATTTAGTGAATACAAAAGGCGAGGTCGCTAAGCCAAAAGGCAAAACTACGAAAACAAAATATCGAGGTTGATTATCACCAGGCCACTGCCAAGAAAACCCAAGAAACTGCTGCGAATTATGATGCATCTCGATGTGGTGATACCCGCTTTTTAGATCAAACGATATCATGTAAGTGCTCTTTTGAAAATATGAAAGGGCTACTTTCCAATCTTCGTATTTAACTTTGCACTTTCTGACATGTTTGTTGACCGTGCGTAAATCAAGAATTAACCTCTTTTTTCCGTTCGGTTGAATTGACACAGAGAGAGGATTAACCACGTGAGGGGGTGTTTCTACTTGTACAACGCGCCCCGAGTTCAACAGCTCTGTTATAGCTTCCACGACAAAATCTGAATTATTGAAAGCGGATCTGTTGTTTTTACTAAAGCTCCTTGTAGGAATAGCTTCAAAAGGTATTTCATACCCTTGCTCAATTATGTTCAGTACATAGTGTGAAGTGCCTATACTCCGCCAAAACCCAATATTTCTTCTTAAATTTCCTTTAACTTGGTTTACTCCATCCGATAAGTGAATAGGTTCGTAAGATACCTCAAACAAATCTTTGTCAACGTCATCACTTAGCTGCTGGCTTATCGATGGCTCTAGTCCCTCCTCCGGCAGTGTTAAAACCTCCGGATGCGCCTGTATAAGGGAATCCACTTCTGTTAACGGTTGAGTACCCCGCGTAAGACTGGTTAACTGGCCATGTGTATGCGCAATCCTTTGCCCAGTGCCCGAATCGAGAGCATCGGAAACACCTGAGGCTTGCACCAGTGTCTGGACGGCCTGGGAAAAAACAAAAATAAAATCCAAATCGCAAGTTAGAAACTGAATTTCAAAACTGTGGGTGGGAGGGTGGGGTAAGCACATCAAATCAGTTCCGGTCAAAACATGAAATGCGAGAGAGAGGGTAAACAATAAAATCTGAATAGATTTTATAGCCAGAACAGCCAACCACAAGTCGTGAGGAACTCCGAAGGGAATATGTTAAGACAATACCTTGAAAATTACTTGAAAATTACATACATACCAGTGGAAAATATATTTACGTTCTAATTCATTTCATTCAAACGAACGTAAATTATTTTACTCTTAAATGCAAAGTAAACGAGAGACAACAACTTATGGTTGGATTCTCAGGCATCCAAAATGACAAGAGACACACAAAGTAAAACGGTTATAAAAACGCCAATTGGTCTTACCACGAAAAAGCTGATTACCAACATTGCTATTGTTAACTTTAGGCCTCTTGTCCGTCTGCTTGGATCTTTCGGCGGCCTTCCTTTTCTCAACAACATTCTTAGCCTTTTTTAGGCGCTTTTCGTCCTCTGAGTCTGATGCAAGGTCGTCGGACTCGTACTCCTCTGCGATACACCAACCGTCTTTTGACCTATCGGCAATCCTAATCAGTTTTTGCCTTTCTTAATGATAACCTGAGCTTGCTTCGTAAGCGAATGAACTTTATCAGGGTTATGGCGCTGTTCGTCAATGTTCAATAATAGTGCACTTATTTCGGCGTTTACCTCGTACTGCTTTCTATTACCCTTATATTTGAGCTTTTCCACCTGCTTTTGTATCTCCGACTTGGTTTCAAGTTCCCTCCCTTTAGCGTCTAACTGCTGGTCCAGGAAACCTTTAAAGAGGGAGAAGACTTGGTCGACTAGCTGAGGTTCCTGCGAAACTGAAGCGCTCTGCGTCGTTCCGCCAGAAAACGACGCTCCTTCGTGCCGTACTGGTTGTGGCTGAGTCTTTCTTTCCGTGTCCGACATTTACGACCAAGGGACAATCCTGTAGAGAACTAAAGGGAAAGCACATCAAATCAGTTCCGGTCAAAACATGAAATGCGAGAGAGAGGGTAAACAATAAAATCTGAATAGATTTTATAGCCAGAACAGCCAACCACAAGTCGTGAGGTACTCCGAAGGGAATATGTTAAGACAATACCTTGAAAATTACTTTAAAATTACATACATACCAGTGGAAAATATATTATCTAACAGTTTTTTAGAAATAAATTGCATGGGGGAGGGTCCCAATTTTTTTTACCTATGACTGGGGGAGGGTCACATTTTTTTTGTTATGTTCAAGGGGAGGGTCCTAATTTTTTTTAGCCTTCTTTGAAAAAAATGGGAGCCCTCCCCCCGGTAAATAATGACACGTCCCTAAATGTTTGTCGAAGTAACAATATTTGTTATATGATCATCCGGGTGGATGTAGACTGACGTTTCGACAACCTGAGCGGAAGTCATCTTCACAGTCAAGTGAAGCTAGAATAGTCAGGTCAGAGGTGGTAGACTGCCACATTGCGTAATAAGCCACGTTCATGCGCATTGGGACACGGGTGACACTTATTATCGCCAAGTTTTTATGTTCGTGAAACTTTTGGCGATAATTTGCGCGTCAGGTAGTTTCGTGTTCATTAAACGACGGTGGTACTGTTTCATGTTCATGAAACTTGGTATACTTTGCGTGTCAGACAGTTTCATGTTCATAAAACTTGGCGATACTTTGCGTGTCAGGCAGTTTCGTGTGTTTATTAAACGAGGGTGGTACTTTGTGTGTCAGACAGTTTCATGTTCATGAAACTTGGTGATACTTCGAGTGTCAGGCTGTTTCGTGTTCATTAAACCAGGGTGGTACTTTGCGTGTCAGGCAGTGTCGTGTGTAATTTCAAGTGAAATATATCCTTTCACATGGCGAGTAATGGAGTTTGCACAAGATTCCATTACACATATTTTCGGCGTGCCCGGACGAGAAAAGGAGTTTCCGGGTCTTTACACTCGGCGTGTCAAGGAGGTGTAACGAACCCGGAAATTCCGTGATACGGACACTAGTCCGAAGACCGGGAATTTCTGGATCGTGACACGCCATGGCTATGCGGAGAATATTGGCCCTGACACGCCTGTAAATTCCATGATCTGCCGCGAATATGGGTCCGATCCAGGGCGTGTCAGAGCCACGGTACGCTTGATTTTGCACAGTGTGTTAGACACCTCTGAAAAAATGTTTTGTTATTACTTTTGCACGAAATTTCAAAATTGGTGTTCAATCTAATTGCCCCATGTAGTTAGAAAATCTTAGCCATTTCGGCAAAACCAAAATTGAGATTTTATACGAGCGACAAATTCATGCACAACGTTAAGAGTCCTATACCATCACCAAAAAACACCGAAGCTTTCTGAAATTTTACGAAATGTTTTCTTGTCATTGACAAGCAGTGAGTAAAAGTATAGAGATGTTGTATTATTGCGCCACTGTATGTGAATGTTGTATTAAAATGTCATATACCAGGTAGGCAGATGCCTACCACCGCGTTTTCTTTTATTGGCTGTCATTGCATTTTAAAATCGCACCGGGCGGCGAGGGTGTGGGGGGGTCGGTTTGGAGGACCTACAGAAAATTCTCCAAGGCGAGGGTGTACTGGACCCTGGAAATGGGAGAGCGATAGAAGACATGACTTTTCAGGGACATTTTTATCCCAAAATAGACTTTACAGGGGTATTTCGTTAGAAAAAATGGAAATTCCAGGGGAGGGGCTCACCTTTATAAGGCTAAAAATTCCTGGCAGGGGGTCTAATTCACGAGTGGAAATTCTATTCTTTTTAAGGGAGGTCTTGATCCCCCACCCCCCACTCGGAGCGGTTTAAAAAAAATGCAGTAACCATTTTGTCAGTCAGACCGCGGATTAGACGCAAAACGCTCAATCAAAAAAAATATTTATAATGTTATGGACATTTTTTCACTAGTCTCCGTGGCAACGTTCTTGCAAATGAAAAAAGGGAAATGTCATTAGCCTTCTGGAGAGCTTGACTATCTATAGGCCTTCATCACGTTAATATTGATCAGGGGCGTAGCTATAGGCATGTTTCACCTTTATAACCAAACATTTAATCCCATGTAAAATGTAGCTTTATGTGGACCCAATCCAATGCAACCGCCTTAGAAACTAGCTCTCAGTCGCTAAAAAGTTTGAACTAGTTATTTTACCTTAGTCCTTTAAAAAAAGGTAGCTACGCGCCTGATTGATAATATCTAATAATTAGCAGGAAATGCAACCCGGTGTTCAGTTTAACACAACCGTATTAGTAAAACTGTAAAGTTTCAGAAGAACTACTTTAAAATTGGCTGAGATATAAATTTCCAAAACATTGTATCTTGGCTTACTTTTTGCAATGCCCTCCCAGCCTCGACTTGACGTATCTGACCACAAGCAATGTTAACCAAACTTTCCAATTTTCCTAATACGGATGTGTAGAATCGAATACTGAGTTCCATTTGCTGATAACCAATATACATTATCAATCAATATTAACGTGATAAAGGCATATTTGATGTAGCATGAAAAATTATAAGACATTATGCTTTTTACCCTAAATGCTGCTAAATAGGTTTATTGTTACGTGCTTTGAATGGTGTCTTTAACTGAGATTAAAAATGGACAAACCAATCCCGATCGACCAATTTCGACATATTTGAAAAGAGTCTGCCTAATGGCCGAACATTGTATCTTGGCTTACTTTTTGCAATGCCCTCCCAGCCTCGACTTGACGTATCTGACCACAAGCAATGTTAACCAAACTTTCCAATTTTACTAATACGGATGTGTAGAATCGAATACTGAGTTCCATTTGCTGATAACCAATATACATTATCAATCAATATTAACGTGATAAAGGCATATTTGATGTAGCATGAAAAATTATAAGACATTATGCTTTTTACCCTAAATGCTGCTAAATAGGTTTATTGTTACGTGCTTTGAATGGTGTCTTTAACTGAGATTAAAAATGGACAAACCAATCCCGATCGACCAATTTCGACATATTTGAAAAGAGTCTGCCTAATGGTCGCGGGTCGCGAGTAAAAGGTGCGGGTGCGGGTAAAAAAGTGCGGGTGCGGGTAAAAAGGTGCGGGTCTTGGAAATTGTACCATAAAAATACCAAATCAGGCACTGGCTACTGCGGGCACTTAATAAAGCTGTATTTTTGTACCAGTGTAAGAGGTGCTCGTAATTGGTAAGCTCCTGTTCTACGCTACCTTACTCCACTTGAAGGCTTATCTAGTGGGATGTTAGTAATTGCTTTGGCCGGCGAGTTTTGAAATTCATACAATCTTTTTTGCTTCAAGCTTTTTCAGCGCGGCTGTCTTCGTCGAAAGAAAATAATTCAAAAATCTGTAAAATATTCATTTTTCAATGTAATCGAAAACAGTTTTCGGTAAGTTACTTCTAATGTCTTATACTATTTGTCCCATTTCGCTCTTTTCAGGGGTGATATGCACTTTAAAATAAAATAACGTTGTGTAGATTGTCGTGTAATGGAGCTCGATATGATTCTAAATAATGCCCCAAGACCGCTTCTACAGTGGCTTCAACGTCAACTTTTGTTGTTTTCTTTGATACCATATACAATAAAGGAAGTTGTATCCTAGGTAAGCGATAACTTTTTAGGCAGCTAACACGGGGCTTACGAATTATGAGCTCCTAGTACGAAAACAATCACCTGGTGATTCATAGACAATTTTCAAGACCCGCACCATTTTACCAGTAGTAGCCAGTGCCTGATTTGGTATTTTTAGACAATTTCCAAGACCCGCACCTTTTTACCCGCACCCGCACCTTTTACCCGCACCCGCACTGTTTTACCCGCACCCGCGCCTTTTACTCGCGACCCGCGACCCGCGACCATTAGGCAGACTCATTGAAAAGAGTGTTCCTCTTTCACTTATGTCGTTGACTCACTGCACAGTCACAAATGTTCTATTTTAGATACATCGTTTCCCCTTAAATCACACTTTGCCACCTAATTAACCAATCAGAAGGTTCCATGTAACGTGCCCTTGCATGCCTTAGCCCATAGGAACACCCTTATCTAATTAAAATCCAGTTCGTTTGACTGAGGCTCAGCGAATAGAACAAAAGAAATGGGAGAATTTATTTCCTTTCTTTTATTCCCCTTAGCCTCGGATCCAAGCTAGATTTTGACCGTTTTGAATATATCGAAAGTCTATTATCGCACGAACAATTGCCCGCCTGGTCATTATGGGAGTACCCAACCGGCGCATTTTTGTCTGGTTGATTTACCTCCGCTTCCACGTATACTTCGGTATCGCTTGCATCTTCAGTGTTAATATCAGCTTCTATGGCGTCCTCATTGGGTTTGTTACAATCTAATATCAAAGATGTGAGATTTAAGTTGTGCTGTTGTTAACTATAAATCGGAATGGAATAGATTTCTGCTAGTGCTTGCCCGTCTGTTTTCTATGGATGCCTTAACTCCATGATAAATAGGGAGTCGCCCTCACCTGTATCGCTTCCTGACGAGGAATCTTCCAGTGCAGTGGCTCTACGCCACTTCGCAATATTCTGTTTTGTGCCGCTTTCACTTAAATGCCTCTCGTACGTGGAGCGAGAAACATATTTTGCGCAATGATCGCGCCATATGTATTCTTCCATTGTAAGAGTTTTAGACTCGAGAATGATGCAGAATGAACAGCGCTGACGCAAATTGATTTCTATCTACATTTTTTTGCCCTATTTATCCTGTTTCTGGATCTAAACTTAGTTACAAACGTTAGGGCTATTTTCAGCAAATTACAACCAGTATTTCATAACAAAGTAGCGTAATAATTACGTCAATTGGGAGAGACCGGAAAAAATGTGACATTTTAATCTGATAACTTTTAAAAACACATCGCATTGTGTAAGAAAATAGCAACAAAAAACAGCGCTGATACGGATCTGATACACTCGACACCCGCGGTAGGGATTTTTGTACGCCAAGTGATAGCAATGCAAGTGTATTAAAAGAAATAACTATTTAGTTTGTCAAAAAGTACTTGTCCTATAAGTGCAAATCGTTTTGGAACGTCTCCTATAAAATAAGAATAACACGGCATATCGAATTCGCTTGATAACGCAACTGGCTTGAAAGGCCTTAAAAGACACTGAAACCGGATGTCGCTTACCTTAATCAGGCACCGTACGTTACGGTATTTTTACTAAACAAAACACCCCTAAAGTTTACAAAATGACTGACTAACCTTTCAAGTCACTTTGAAAGTTCATGAAATATGTAGTTTATCTTTCAAGCCACTTTGAAAGACCATGAAAGTTGTAGCTTATCTTTCAGGACATTTCCGTATCAGCAAAATGCCAATTTTGAACCTTTAATGATAAATTTAATGACCCGAAAGGTCTTTCATACCGAAAGGTTCACTAAAGGTAACTTAAAGCGAAACAGGCCTTTCAAGCCGGACTGAAAGTTCATTAAAGACATATAGTTAACTTTCAAGGCATTTCGTTGAAAAAGAAACCCCACAAAATCAGCTCTTTCGTCCTGTGAGCATTCCTGAGGGTGTAGAAGTTTTAAAATGCTCTGTTAAACCTGGAGTATGTGGCAGGAAAAAGAAGGATGATAGTCAGAAATAATTTTCACTTTTGACTACCATAATAATGAAGTGAATAACATCATATATACTGTAGTGTATACTATAATATATATATAATTAATTTATATTTCATCGGAACATAAACCAAGCTATTCCAGCAGTGGTTGCAGTTGTTATATACATAATATTTTTCTCATGTGTTGTTATAGTGGGTTTTATCTTCGACTTCACAACAGGCTTTTCAACTGGTTTAACCATAGGCTTTTCAACCACTGTATTATGATGTGGAAGTTTGTCTTAGGAGGTGTAAAATTATGTTTTATCCCTGCTTGTTTCTTTTCCTGATTAATATTATTAATACCAAACACCAAATCATTTGTCGCTTTTAATAGTTTGTTATTATATCATATTACACTTCCTGTATTTATAATTGGATTTGAAGGTAGTAACCAACCCCTGGAGCTATTGCTAGGTCAAGCCAAAGCCTCTTGTACTGCTAATTGGTACCTTTGGACTGATTCAACTATATTGTTTTCAATCACTAAGGATTCAAAAAGGGTTAGAAACTGTTGCTGTGTTTCTTGTGCAGATCTGCTATTTCCTACGATGGTTGACCGAGTGCCAACTTGTGACCCTAGGATGCAATAAACAAATACTTCTACCGATCGATTTAATCGACCAAGTCCTGCTTTTGTAACACCGTGACTATGTATGGCGGTGAACCAAGAATATTGTACCCCACCGTGATTATCATTACGGATAAAACTAACAAGTTACCATTATTTTTTGTTCCACCTTCATCAGAAAATAGATTTAATTTATCAGGCCATGCATCTGCTTCTATGTCATGCCCTCTAATTATATGCACATTACGATACCCTTCACCTGCATAATCTAAGAATATATCGCCTAATCCATGATTCCTTCCTCCTTTCCATCTAAAATCAGGGTTAGTAGGTAAGCTGAATTCATGACACAGTCTTTGGAATACTACCTTGTTATAGGTGTTATTTGTTTGATCAAATACCGTATCATCAGGTAATGGACATCCTATCTCATATAAAATCCTGCGTATAGTAAAGTAAATATGGAATTTAATAAACCCATATACTACAGGTGGGTAAGATTTAGCTTCATGCAGACTAATTCCACATCCGCTGGTTGCACACCAGACCGCACAATTCAACTGTTGCGTCCAGTAATTATAATCAGGACTATTTAAACCATCTTCTTGACTGCTTAGTGGAGTGGAATGTTATAGTGGTCTCTTTTAAAATATCCCGCATATCAGCTGTGAATTTTGCTTTTGTGATACATATATATCAAGTTCTTTTAACAGACTAGTCATGTCAGATGCTGACGTTTCAAAGTCTGTCGCAGGTATTAGATATGGTTCATCTGTTAATTTCAAGCTATCAGGAAAATACTTTTGATTCCAAGATCAGCATTTAGTTTTACCTTCCATTCAGTAGGTATATCAGACATCCATGTTTGTCCTGTTAGGTCATCATAACTCATAACTGTGAGTCTATTATGTTTCCAGTAGATATACCCCCCATAGCTATCAGAAACAAAATGAAACTTTGAGAGATCAGCTCTAGGATATCTCCTTTGAATTCGTCTAATAACATATAATATACAACAGTGGCAGGCACTACCCTTACATGAAGCCTGGGAATACGCCGTCGTATGTAAATGCGAAAAGTAACCATCCGCCAAACATCCTGAAACAAATCCCGGTAAGCGTGAACCAGAGATTATCTGCCATTTAATCGAACGAGGCTGGCTTTGACATCGCGGCGCCGCCATACCAGGCAGCCTTAGACAAAAGCGGCTACCACCATCAGCTGAAATTCGACCCTAACAGTAAGAGAAAGAAAAAGAAAAGGACAAGAAAGAGAAACGTCACATGGTACAATACTCCCTTCGATTTGCGCGTCAAGACCAACTTGGACAAATAATTTCTACGTATTGTAAATGAGTGCTTCCCTAGAGGTCACACCCTCAGACCTATATTGAACCGGAACACCCTGAAACTCTCTTACAGCTGTATGCCGAGTGTGAAAGCAACCATCGACGCTCACAACAAGAGTTTATTGCGCCAACAAAACGTGGAAACACCCAACGTAAGGCTGTGCAATTGCAGAAAAAAGGAGGAGTGCCCGTTAGACAACCAGTGCCTGACGAAAGGGCTTGTCTACCAGGCCACAGTGTCAACAGAAGGAGCGAGCGAATGTTACGTGGGATTGACGGATACAGAGTTCAAGTCAAGATTTGCTAATCACAAGCAATCTTTCAAGAAGCAGGCGTACCGGAACCAAACGGAACTGAGTAAATATGTGTGGAACTTAAAGGACGCTAATAAGGAGTTTAGTATCACATGGTGCATTCTAGGTAGAGCCCAGGGATACTCAAACGCAACGAAGCGGTGTAATTTATGCAACCTCGAGAAGTTCTTTATCATTTGTCATAGCGACCAAGCCACGCTCAATAGAAGAACAGAGCTGGTTAGCACATGTAGGCATGCAAGCAAATTTCTCTTAAAGAATACATGTAATTAGAGCCCCGTGTATAAATGGAAATGGCGGGATGGAGTAATAATAAACCCTGAGGAGTGGGAACTGCCCACGAAACAGGCCTGTAGGCTTAAACTTTGTGTTTATCCATTTTCTTTGAATAATATAAATATCAGTAGTTTATATATTTTTCCTTTGTATATCGGATTTCATATATACACCCATTATATGGTGTTCGGCCAAATGATATTTTAGCGCATGTTCTTTGAAATCTCTAATAACATCTCTTTTCGAATCTGTGTGCGGAGGTTTGATATATTGGTGCCTTCTTTTTTTCATCATTCATGTATTTCACTCTAATATCCTTTTTCATACTATGGTATTTTGTTGCCTCGTTTATGATTAGTGTAAACTCTTCATCAGATATTTTATTATCCGATAGAGCTTTTGATATAACATATTTTAGAGTGTTTACCTTTGCTCTTGCTAATTGCTAATCATAATGCTTAATCTCATTTTCAAGGTTTTGCAATACCTCACATGATTTTTGGAGTCTGAAGTTATCTCCATTTTCCACTGCAGTAGAATGTAATTGTGGATAAATTTCGTTGTATTCCATATAATATATTAAAAGTGGTTTATTTTTAAATTGATTATAATCATCTCGTTTTTGAAGTCTGGTTTTCGACCTTTGATATTGTTCAAAAATGTTCTAATCATAGGTGTTGTATCAGTAGGATCTATATCTATATCTATACCAGCCATATTATCTATACTATTATAATCGGGTTGTCTGCGCAAAAGTTTCTGATTGGCTAAATAATTCGCACTCACTCCGCTTAGGCCTGAAGCTGTGTCGGCAAAAGAAGTTCACAAACCTGCAGAGAAGGTGGAAATCTCGACAGTGAGCGTGTTTGGGTTGGAAAAGATTCACCCTCGGCTAAGTTCTAATTCAAGCGATTTCTTAAGCGAGGGACAAAGCTGCCATCGTCGCCATTTTGAAATCTCCCACAGAAACTAAAAAAGAACTCAGTTCGCACAGCCGAAAGCACCATAGTCATTCAGACCTAAATGGTTCTGCCACAGATTACTGTCAGGTTTGTAGCCGTTCCCAGTTACACATTCAGTTAGAAAACTTGATTTGTTTTGTCTATGATTCCAATGCATGTGCGGTTTTACAAATTGATGACAATGTATATGTGATCTCCGGCAGGAATCATAGACAAAAAATAAGTAAGATATATAATAAGTAAGAAATAATAAGATTTCATTTTCAAGATTGCTTGCTTGAAGATTGCTGTGAACAGGTATAATTGACAGATTTCAGTGAAACGACTGGCAACTACTGTACATACATGCTGCTTAAGGGCCATTTCATAACAATGATAGTAAACTACTGTTAGTACTATAACTGGTTTCTAAAAACTTTATTTGAACTACAGACACGCCCTTTGGGAAGTCCTGGATTGGTAACTCCCAACCTCAACAAACTAGATGTCAAAGGTCTGAAGAATGACATCACAAAGAAGTACAGTGACGTCCTGCCACCACCAGCAGTGGAGTCCTGGAATACATGGATTACAAATGTTTAGAGTCTTTGCAGCCTTCCAACAAACCCACCCAGCTACATTGACCTGCTTGTCAGTGCTGAAAAAGTCAAACCTACGAATGTGACTGGCACAGTCCCACAGCATCTGCAGGACTTGAGAGACAGGGAAACTGCACCCACGAGAGAGGTATGAGTCTAGATTGGAAGAATATTTTTGCATGCATTGAGGGGTAGCGTCCCTTCTTCTTTCCAGAAACTAGAGAACTCCATGGTGGGTGGTCATAATTTCACTGAAGAGCAACAAAGGTGAAATAAAATAAGTTATTATATACTGTGACCAGATATCCATGTGATAACAGGAGTGAATAAAAATCGTATCAGTGAAATGATATGATATCACTTCACGGCAAAAATGAAATGCAATTTGTCTCTATTTTTGCAATTTTATCTGACTCAGAGTATATAATAAAGAAATTATGACATGACAAGAGCCAGAAACATATAAGTGAGTTGAAACGTGTAACACACATACATTGCTTTAGTGCCAAGCTGCGGAATATTCGCAGAATAAACAATTGAATTGATTTTGAAAATAATGTTGTTGAAAGACTTCAAGATGTTAAGTGTTAGTATATTATCACTTTCCACTGATGCTCTATTTTATTTAAGCGAAAAATGAAATATTATGCAAAAAAAACCTGCTTGGGTTAGCAGTCGAGAGTTCATTATTGACCAAATATAGTCATAAACTCGATACGAATAATCCGAAGCTTGGTTCACCGTTACATGTTTCAACTAAGTTATATGTTTCTGCAAGAGCTTGATATCGTATTATTCACTTGTTTTGGTGTCATAACGAAAAACGATATCAATAGTTCTTGTCATGTAATAATCTCTAATGTCGGTATGTATTACAATCCACGTAGGTATGGTAGCCACTGAAAATCCAGGGTGTGTTGTCACGTCATGGCCCCCAGAACTCTGGAGTGGTTCAACATGGTTACTAGAGTTCCAGGATGGTTATCATGCCAGCCACTGGAATTCCTGGGTTGGTGGTCACTCTGACCTCTGAAATTATGGGGTAGTTGCTAATTACTTTACATCCGAATTCATAGTATCACGATAATCCATGAAAAGTTGGGTCCAATTTTGATATTGGGGAGGGAACCATTAGGAAAAGTTGGGTCCAATTTTGATATTGGGGAGGGAACCATTAGGAATAACTCTCTGGTTGTGACTCTTGTCTCCTAAAAAAACAGTTATTACAGTGATGCAATCATTTGGAGCCTCGCTCTGTGAGGATTTCCCGGCCCTCGGGCAAATCTAATAAACTAAACTAAATTTGTTACATTATTAATTTTTATATCAAATTGTAGATTTATCAAGGTCCCTATCGCAGACGTCAAGAAGTAGAAAACCTGTCAGACCATTTAGGTGCTGGTTCTATGGCTGCTGTGGTGCTCCTAGATCAACCAAGAGCAAAGGAGCCCTTCCTAGGAATAGTACTCAAAATAGAGAATGACATTGTGACATTTTACTATTGGAAGGGTACCTATGGAGGGAAATGGACGCCAGACTACTTTCCAAGCAGTGAGCAGGAAGAAAGGAGGCCATGGGTCCGGGACTTACCTTTGGCGTGCATTATTTATTTCAATTTTGCTTTAGAGGACGGTGGGAAGCTAAAAGCTTTCCAAAAACAGTTTCTAAAGAATGCCTATAACGAATTGGCAGAAAATTAAATCCAATATAATATAATATGTTGTAAATAACACTACTCCTTGTTGCAACCAATCTATAGTTTAGACATGCTTCGTATCAATTGTCATGAAGGTTCTAGTAATACGAATAGCTGAATTGATTCGATTGCAATCACTACTGGAAATCAAACATATGACAAGCATATGAATCTTATATGACAAACATATGAAATTTCATATGTTATTCACACAGTATTCACATGTTATTCATATGTTTGCAATATGGTTGTCATATGTCTGCTACATTTTTTCAAACATATGAACGTGTCGTTTTCATATGTCAGGAACACAGTGCTACACATATGACAAACATATGACATACCAACACGAAAACATATGACTCTGAAAAACATATGACAAACATATGAAAGGACAATGGCAATGAACAGCATATGACAAATATATGAAATATATATGACAAACATATGAAATTGAGTACATGAAAATCTGAAGTTTTGATAACATATGATTGTGTCCTTTTGTATGTTTTTCATATGTATGGATCATATTTGACTGCAATCCTACATATGAATAACATATGACAAATCAAGGCAACGAGCATATGACAAATATATGACATTTCAGCAAGGACATATATGGATGTCATATGTTTCAGCCCAACATATGACGGCCAACATGTGACAAACATATGAAAGTGTGTGATAATGGTTTTAAGTCCTTGATCTTACACCTTTACAAGAAAGCGACGTTCTTTCGGCATTAGACAGGGATAACTTATCATCATGTAGTGTGAAATAACGTATCTCAAGTCCGTATCTCTGCCTTGCTTACAAGCCGACTACTTTCATTTATATATAACATGCTACAAAACAGTTACTAGCCCTCTATATGCAATTTTACGCACTGCTTGAAATTTCCCACTTACACAACTCTCAAAGCCATTAATTACTTTTACGTTTCTTACTGACGAGCATGTAACATCGGCTATTTCCAAGCCTAGCCCCTGCTTAATCTCTTCATTTTATAGCTTAGACCGGAAGCGGGTGTTGATGAGCTGATATTTGTTAATTTACAGTCTTCTGTAAATAACACTGTAAACAGAGAACAACTTTTCCCGAAATTTCGTAACAGGAATTAATTCAAAGAGAAACGATACAAACGACTAATTTTCTAGCTGTTTTAAACAATGAATCCCGAACAAAACTAAATCGGAGCGGCGCGTGTGATAAAAGAGTTAAATTACCCGAGTTATTATCCACCGAATCGGAAGATATTTTTTAATTGTCTCAGCTTTATGACATGACCGGCCTGATTCTTCTTGGAAAGACAAAGCACATGGCTTTATGCACACAGTTAACCTCATTTTACAGTTAGCGCTGCAAAAAAACTATCTTGTCTTCAACTTAGCTCTTAGAATAGATTTAGTAACCTCAGGTTTAATTAAACTCAATCCTCTAAACGTTACGTGACTTCCGGCAAACTAAAACACACAAAGCCACCAAATTCCTCTATAAACGTTGTTGAATCGAACTGAAAAAGCTACACAAAGTTCGGTTTTCAGTTCAGTTGAATACATTGGTGAAAGGGCGATCTAAATCTCATAATAGTAGGCTCTAATATCAGCTTTAGCTGTTTGGACACAGCACAAGTTGACGTGTTTGGCGTGTTTATAATTAAAATCTAAAATCCACAATGGCGCTCGCTTCTCCGCTTCTTGTTGAGGTCGAGAATTAGCCAGTTTAAGCAGGAATCGTTTAATCAAAATGTATACGAAATGCCAAAGTTTTACCTAATGCTTCAACATCATGCTTCGATTCTCAAAAGAAAATAGGGCTCTGGCTTAAAATCAGCCAATTCATGAAACCAATCACACAGTAAATGTTGCAATCACTTTCAACTCACCGCTTGATTGAAGTTAGGCTTTTCCCTGTAGTACTTTGAGAATACAGTACAGTAACGCTTGAACAAAGCGATGATCAGCATAGCGTAAAAGCGACAGGACATTTTCCATCCAGAATTGAGCAAGATCGGAGACACACTCCAAGCCATGTTGTAGCACTATACCGTTGCTTTATTTTAGCGGGTTCAGTACGAAAATTGCGAATTGGCCAATCAGAAGTGACCTCAGCTCGAACCAGGTTTCGCTCGGTCAAAGTGCAAGTGACGCCTGTAAGCAGCAGTTTATGCATTGATATTTGCATGCTACGCTGTGAATCCTTTTTACTTATATTTGCAATTGAAATTATCGACTTAGCACTTTTCTATATTTGAGTTATCTCCAATTTCTCGAACTAAAGGAATTCGTTTGAAATTAGTCATATGTTCTCTTCAAAATGTGACAACAGTGATCTTCTGTGTTATACTTGGTTATGTGCATTTGCCTTTGGTTATAATGTACCAGCGTGTCATATTTTAAATTGCAAGTAGTTGAATGGCTATTGTGTCTTATGTGCCTTGGTGGAGTCAAATATCCTACTATCAGACCTCTGTCATATGTTTGCACTTGTATCTTTTTTTACTTTTGTCATATGTGTCTGACTGAGTCATATGTTGAGGTTGATATATGACATACCCTAGACCAGTTTTGTCATATGTTCGGCCGTGGTAACGAGTTCTCGAGTTCTGTCATAAGAGATACATATGACACCCCAAAAGTGAAACATATGAATTGCATCTTTGTCATATGATTCAATTCCTGTCATATGTTGCCACAGGCTAGCGCTTTTTCTGTCATATATAAAAGGCTTGTTGTCATATACATGTCATATGTTCTCTTGGATTGTCATATATTCCCCAAGTCTAGAAGCCTGTTCCTCGAAAATCCTCCCGAACTCTCGATTTTGAAAACGTACGCCTGTCATATGTTTTTCTCATATGTCATATGTTTTTAATATATTTTTCACATGTTTGTCATAGGTTTGTCATATGTTTCTGTTCCAGTAGTGAATGATAATTGTCAAATTGTGATTCAGAAGACACAAATTAATGAAATATTAAATTTGTGAGTCTAAGAAATGACTGACGTGAAAAATGAAACCTCAATATTTATTTTGGAAATGTTTAATATTTAGAAAATGTGCAGTGAATGGGAAGGGGGCTGGGGGCAGGGGTAAATTGGTACTGGATACTGTGAAGTGAATAAGGGTCTGTTCTAAATTGGTATTGGATACTTACGTTACTGGAACAAACACGTACTAACAGTGCTAGAAATGTTTTGCTTTCTTTAGTTTTACCCTCTATATCTCACAGTTTTAACAACTGTTGCTTAGGTGGGTCTATTGAATGGGTCTATTGAATAAATATATATTTGTGTTAATATCAGAGGGGGCAATTATTATTGGGTACTCTGCGGTGCAGAAGGGGGCAATTGCTATCAGTTACTTTGCAGTGCAGAGGGGGGCAATTGCCGTCAGGTACTCTGCAGTGCAGAGGGGGGCAACTGTTATTGGGTACTCTGCGGTGCAGAGAGGGGCAATTGCTATCGGTTACTTTGCAGTGCAGAGGGGGGTAATTGCCATCATGTACTCTGCAGTGCAGAGGTGGCCAACTGTAATTGGGTACTCTGCAGTGCAGAGTGGGGCAATTGTTATTGGGTACTCTGCGGTGCAGAGTTGGGCAATTGCTATTGGGTACTCTGCAGTGCAGAGGGAGGCAATTGCTATCAGGTACTATATATGCTTCAGAGGGACTGAGTCTTACAGTAAAAACGACAAAAGAAGGTTTAATCACAAGGATTGTGCACAAAATCAGTCTTATACAAAGACATTTTGTTTCAGCTTTCGTAGGCGATCATTTTTGCAGTCATTGCTGACTATTCAAAATTAAGACACTTTATGCATTCTGCTTTTACTACTCTCTCTGGCATTTTATGCAAAGCGTCCTCAGTATCCACTGGTTATGTATAAACTGTATATGCGTTATGCAGTAAATGCCTTAATTAAAATTTATTTGCAGAAAATGAGATTTGAGAAAGTGACAAAACGTTTGAGATTACGTTTAATACAACATATTCATAAGCATTATAGCGGTCTATGTGTTGAATTCAAAACTCCACAGGGTAATGGTATTATATCTGATGAACAAAAAGACATCTTAGAGCAGTATGAAGACCGTGGTTATAATTGTATTGTATCAAACGATTATGATCTTATAATCAAGGAGATCAATGATTACATGCGTGACATTCGTGTTAAATGCAGGTTCTGTAAGCGGAAATTCAAAACAATGACCACATTGAGTAATCATAAAACATATTTTCATAGGTTGTGATTTCATATAAAACTATACCCATAATATAAATCATACAAGAAAACAGCCCGTCACTTCGTGACGTTAGAAGACTCAACCTGAGTTCCCCTTCCATAAACTGCTGATTTACATCACTAATGACCTCGTTCAAGAAAGACTCCCTGCCGCATGCCGAAATAAATGAAGTGAGCCCCAGAGCCTTTTTTGTATGTTTTGCACTGGTCTCCCTGATTTTGTTGGAGAAAATGACGCACGTGTGTCCTGTGAGTCAGTACGGCTCTCAAATCTGTCCGAAGAACCGCTAAAATTGAATATGCAAGCCTAATATATAGATTTAGCCACTGGCTAAAAGCGGAGCTCCTGGTTATAAAATTTTCTATGTGAATGAAAGGGATTCCCATGTGTACATGGTTTATATGGTTGCTTTAGAGTCTTCACGAGATATTAATTTTCATGCATAGATGACGTCATCGATGACGTCATATCACGTGACCACTTCATTTCGTTCATATGGTGGCCTAGACTACACTACCCAAGTTTGGTTCTTTTAGAGTTTTCCTTCACGAGATATTATTTTTTCAAGCATAGATGACGTCATCGATGACGTCACATCACGTGACCACTTCATTTTGCTCATCTGGTGACCTAGACCACACTACCCAAGTTTGGTTGTTCTAGAGTCTTCTCTTGACGAGATATTCATTTTTCAAGCATAGATGACGTCATCGGTGACGTCACATCACGTGACCACTTCATTTCGCTCATCTGGTGACCAAGACCACACTGCCCAAGTTTGGTTGTTTTAGAGTCTTCTCTTCACGAGATATTCATTTTTCAAGCATAGATGACGTCATCGATGACGTCATATCACGTGACCACTTCATTTCGATCATATGGTGGCCTAGACCACACTACCCAAGTTTGGTTCTTTTAGAGTTTTCCCTTCACGAGATATTATTTTTTCAAGCATAGATGACGTCATCGATGACGTCACATCACGTGACCACTTCATTTTGCTCATCTGGTGACCTAGACCACACTACCCAAGTTTGGTTGTTCTAGAGTCTTCTCTTGACGAGATATTCATTTTTCAAGCATAGATGACGTCATCGATGACGTCACATCACGTGACCACCTCATTTCGCTCATCTGGTGACCTAGACCACACTACCCAAGTTTGGTTGTTTTAGAGTCTTCTCTTCACGAGATATTCATTTTTCAAGCATAGATGACGTCATCGATGACGTCACATCACGTGACCACTTCATTTCGCTCATCTGGTGACCAAGACCACACTACCCAAGTTTGGTTGTTTTAGAGTCTTCTTTTCACGAGATATTCATTTTTCAAGCATAGATGACGTCATCGATGACGTCACATCACGTGACCGTGCTACAGCACCCCCCTTGTGGCATAGACAAAATATCCCAAGTATGGCTGTCTTAGCATGTTCCCTTGAGGAGATATAATGTTTTCTTTGCATACCACAGGGTTCCCATGTGTACACGGACGACGGACGGCGGACGGACGGCGGACACTATAGGTTTAATACCAGAAAAATAAAGGAAAAATCATATCTCCCGAAGGGAAGCTTTTCTAGAAGCCAAACTTGGACAAACTTTCAAAGACCATCAGAGGAACTCTACACCAAAGTCACGTTCCCTCACGCCATCAATGACGTCATCAAAATGATCCAAAATGCCCGTGACGTTCAAACACGCAGGGCCTAAACGCGCGCAAAAGGGGTACGTTGATCGTGGCAGCTTTCGGACTTGGACGTGAGGACTTTTTGGTAGCCTGGTGACTAATTTGCGATTTCATCCGACCATCCACTTCGGTAGCTCGTTTCAAACTCGTTGTTTACCGAAGAAAAGATCGGAAGGCGGGAAGCCATGATCGAAGGAAGCAGCTTTGTTCTGATACCAAATGTGACGGGTTTTGTAAAACAGAAGGCAGATTTCTTCTCTACTGGAAAGAGGCAAAATTTGAAAAACACAGAAAGTAGTCGCCAGCAGCTATTTTGACCCTTGTTTTACTTTTTCCATGGAGTTATTAATCCTTTTGAATTTATGCTTAGTGTGTTGTTGAGTCTTCAAACCAAAACGCTATGTTTTTAGTTTTTCGAGTTTCTGTGTTGATTTCGCGCGAGGCCCTTTCTAGTTCTTTAGAAATCTCTGTTTGGACGAAAATATCGCTCAGAATCAGTTGGAATCAAATGGGAAAACCTTACGGAGGTGAAAAGAATTTTGAAGGGCATGGCAGCGAGTGGAATACTTCCAGTTCGGCAAGATAATGATGGTACATGTGAAGTAATTTAACTTAAGGGCATTTTACTTCAGAAGGAAGAGTCTTGGCTACTAGAGGTAAGAACTGAACAACAGAAATATCAAAACAATCCTCATGATTCTTCTTTATTTTCGCGGGTTTTTCACTGTAGAGCCATGTGTTTTAATTTTTGTTTGTCGGTTGTAAGCTTACATCTTTCTGTGGATGAATTGCACTTCGCTTTAGCAGATTAGTTGAAGATATTTCGAGTTAATAATCCTCCTTGTAGTATGCATTACTTAAATAAATGTCCTTTTTCTCCATTTTCCACCCTAAGCGACGGTAAAATTTGTTAGAAAAGTTAGCTTGTTTACACTAGTAATTCACATCCGCGCGGCTGGTCAAACCCGTGCGTTTCGTTTCGTCTGTGAACTAAACTAAGAACACTGCACCTCCAAAATTGCTCAAACAGCTTAACAGCCCAATGAAACTGAAATTCTCGTCCACTGCAATTTCATAAATCTTTTGTTTTTCGCTCAGAATTCAGAATGTATAGTCAGTAGAATGATTTAAGCTTAAACCAAGTTCGAACTACAAAAGCATAAGCTTAATTATGAGAAATGAAAATCAAAGTGTAAATTTGCCAATTTTATTTCCCAATCATTCAGAGAGTAAGATAATTAAGTTATACTCTTCCACATGAAGTTATGCTTGTGTTTATATCAAAAGTAACTAAAGGAAAAGACATGGTTGTCAGTAAGGAGGTCACAGCTCTTCTTTGTAATTTTTGTTCTTGCATATTTTTCTATGCTTAAATTAAGGAACACTCTTCTATCAAAATGTTTCTGTACTTACAGAATCCTGCACTGTATATTAATTTTTAATTATTTTTCTAAATCTAAAAAATAAGTGACACAAAATAGTATAAAAGATTGGCACTGGATAAGAAAATGAGGCATGTCAGTCACTTACAGTCAAAGACATCATGAGTCAATAAAAAAACATTTCTCAATTCAATATTAAAAAGGTTAAATGCTCAAAGTTTGATTTCTGAATAAGCAATTGTTCACCCAGAGTAATTATTTAGATTACAAAATTTCATTATTGAATTGAAAATTGCATTTTTCGATTGAATAATGAAATCAACAATGGAATAATTAATTTAATATTTAACTCTTGGGGGGGGGGGGGCATGCTTCAGGTCTTTTGACTGCAAAACAAATTAGGCAATAAGCATTGGATGCAAAACACAACATAAATCACACAAAAACTATATTATAGTAATGACCTCTAATATATTTCAAGTGTCAGATTGCTATAATTTTCTAACCATTCAGACCATTGAAAAATATGGTGGTTTACTAGATATTTTCAAGGTAACAAGATGTTATTTTTATATGTAGTCACTTCATTCCTTCTTATCTACAGTGCAGTTTCCAAAAACTGAGGCAGCTGACCTTGAGTAGTAGAAAGCTTGTGAAAAATCCATAGAACTAAATCCTACTTGAAGAAAATATAACATATTGTGTCATTTACTGCTCTCGGGTGAGCAGGTCTGCTATTTCAGTCATAAACTGTTATGGCCAGCATGAAACATGGGCCATTTTTTTTAAATCAGTAATATTTTAACACAGAATGCGGCTATAAAGTTTGACATGCTGCTAAAAGTTGATTAATTCAAATTTCAATGGCAAAACTGCAATTTAGAAACTTCTCCTGGGACTAATTTTACAGATAGAGGAACATTATATTAATGCTTTGGGAATTCCATAACAGAGCAAATGTCAGTTAAATAAATTAGAACCCATGATAAGTGCAGAAGAGCACTGGCTTAGCAGTCAACTGTCCCGTAGATGGTGAAATGTTTAACCTTCAAAGCCTGAAGCCATGCATTTTACCAGTGGACATTCTTTGGTTTTTGTCATTATCTATATATTCTCCTAAGTATATCATAAATTCTAACAAGTGTAAAAAGCTAGTAGTCATCAGAGTTTGATCAGGTACTTTCAAAACATTTCACTGCTGGCTTATTTTCATCTGCTAACAGTCATGGTAAAAAATGATGTATTTGTCAAATGCATGCATTTGATAAATATAGAGAATGAAATATTCTTTTTTTTTTAGCTTATTAAGCAAGGAAACAATAAGCGGCAATCAGAATTAATGTCAAAATCATATAAATCAGCTTGCATGCAATACTGTCATGCCAGATTTCCCCCTCAAAAAGAGTCCAGCACACATATGGACATTTTTTTCCATGACAGATATAGTTGCCACAGTGAGGGTTCAAAATATCTAAACTGGTGGCACTAGGAGTTACTCAAGCTTCACTCATGCCACAACTGTGAGCATGCATGTATACAAGTGAAGTTCAGAATGTATGCAAGTGCAGACAAAGTATTATTGAGCTTCCAAGTGTCATATATTTTTCTTGATAGCCTCTCGCAGGTTCTAAAATCCAGACACAAAGGCAAGCCACAATTTTCCTCTTGTATCCTGATGTTCTTTTCCTGCCATGGGAGACTGACATGTTTTTGATGTGTCAGGGAGTTTCAAACTGCGACAAGTTTGCGTAACGCAGAATACATAGAAATCTCCAATGTGTCCATGACCCTGTCCCTAGTCAAACATCAAGGCCATATTCAACAGTGCAGTTCTTGCTCATAGTTTTTTAAATTCAATTTTTGACACTCCCTTTTGTCTATAACACTCCATGACCAGCAGCGTACTTTTATCTTGAAATATTTCAATCGCTATCTTCTGCTCAAACATCAGACAGTCTTGTAAGCCATAATCATGGCTTGTGACGAAAAGTACGCTCGAAATTTGCAAGGAATTTACAGAGGAAGACGATATCTATCTATCTATCTATCTATCTATCTATCTATAATAGGAGACGCATGGTAGCGAACTTTTACACGAATCGAACTCGATTGTTGAAATTCAAGAGAATCTGTACAGCAGATGTTTTGTTACTCCACAACAACGTCCCCTGAAGCTTTTTCTTGCAAAACTCCTAGTCTTGGGCAGAGTATGAGGGTAAAACTCATTATAAATATTGAGAAAACATCCTTCCTTTGCACTGCTCCGTGTTCGAACGCGCCGCCATCTTGCTACTATCACAGAAATATGCATCCGCTGACCGCGGGGCGAACGTACCACTTTGACACGAAATTAGGCCCGCTGTGAAAAATCAACTCGATGGTATACGTTTTTCCCTTAGGTATGGTGCTCCGCTTGCGCGGGCCTTCGGCCCGCGCTGGAGCTCCGCTATTACACAGAAAAAACATTTGACTTCGGAAACGTTCTTAAAAATCAAAGGTGTGCAAACAGCAATGTGTTTCTGGATCCCTTCGGGATGCCTTGGTTTGAGGTAATGCAATGTAAAAGAAGGAAAAACCAACACAGAAACGCAAGATTTGCCAACGTTTCGGACCTTTATTTCGGTCCTTCTTCAGGGCGACTAAAACCGTTACAGAAATCACGTATATATACACAAATGCGCGCGCGCACAAGGTTGCGCGCGACACAAACAAGATAGAGAATACGGGATAATAAAAGGGCTGAAAATTAAATGCATCAAGCGGGTTACTAACTCTAGAGACCTCACAGGTGTTGAGGGCTATTGGATGGACACACTGAAAACCATGGCCCCAAATGGCCTGAATATCAGAGAATAACTCTAGAACTCAGCCCTTTATCCCGTATTCTCTATCTTGTTTGTGTCGCGCGCAACCTTGTGCGCGCGTGCATTTGTGTATATATACGTGATTTCTGTAACGGTTTTAGTCGCCCTGAAGAAGGACCGAAATAAAGGTCCGAAACGTTGGCAAATCTTGCGTTTCTGTGTTGGTTTTTCCTTCTTTTACTTCGGAATTGTTTAAATGCTTATTATATCTCAGTAAGGGAAGAGAAGAAACAGGTAAAGTAAAATTGTTCTAAGAAATTTTGGTTTATCATAGGGTTTTTTAGCGGAGCTAAAAGGCCCGCGCAAGCGGAGCACCATACGTAAGGAAATAACGTCTCACATAACTATGGAGTTGATTTTCAAACGTCACGGCCTTTCTCGCTCATTTTGCTTACGTTATTGACGGCGCCAAGTCAAATGATTAGGGCGTTGAAATGGTATCGCCCAAAAGATGAATGTGTCCAAGTTTGGTTGCCATAGGTTGTTCCCTTCTTGAGATATGAATTTTTTTTTTCTTCCTGGCATTAGCGGAGCTCCTGCGCGGGCCAAAGGCCCGCGTAAGCGGAGCACCATACCTAAGGAAATAACGTCTAGCATAACTATGGAGTTGATTTTCAAACGTCAAAGGCTTTCTTGCTCATTTTGCTTACGTTATTGACGGCGCCAAGTCAAATGATTAGGGCGTTGAATTGGTATCGCCCAAAAGATGAATGTGTCCAAGTTTGGTTGCCAGGTTGTTTGCAGGTTGTTTCCTTCTTGGGATATGATTTTTTTTGTTTCTTCCTGGTATTAAAGGTATAGCGTACGTCCGTCCGGCGTCCGTCCGTCCGCCGTATGCGGAAACTCATGGGAACCTGTGGTATACTAAGAAAACAATTATTTATCTTCAAGGGAACATGCTAAGACAACCAAACTTGGGTGAAGTTATCTTATTGACAAGGGGGGTGCAACTTCATGGTCACGTGGTATTACGTCATCGATGACGTTATCACAAGAGAAAAAGAACATATCTCAGGAAGGGATAAACATCAGACAACCAGACTTGTGTGGTGGGGGTGGCAAGGGGGTGCAAGTGCTTAGTCGAGTGGTATGACGGTGCAAGACTACGCCTATGTACAATGGCAACCATTTTGCCTCGTTATAACAGAAAAAAATGTAACCGGGAGCTCCGCTTTTAGCCAGTGGCTAAATCTATATATTAAAGGTATAGCGTCCGTCCGTTAGGCACAGACAGATTCTGCTCAAAAATTATTTAAAAGTTGCCGCAAAATACCCTCAAAAGTTGCTCAAAAGTTGCTCAAATTCAAAAAAGTTGCTCACAGAATCAAAAAAGCTGCTCCCCAAAAAAGAGCATTTCTTCACGCTTGTCGCTGATTTATTTTAAAAATGATAAAGAATGATTCAACTCAACATCTCCATATAAGATCAGGCAATTATATTCTTATTATATCCATTTTGAAATCACTGTCAATCCCTGCAATCTGATTGGCTTACAACAGTGCGATTTATTCCCAAATCGCATCCTTTTGAGTCCAAATCGCATCTTATTCTCAGCCAATCAAAATGAAGCACAAAAATCAATCAGCCAATCAGATGTCAGGGTTAAAAGGCAGTGACCAATCAGATTACAGGAAAATAATGGCAGGAAAACCATCTTCCTGCAATTTTTTTGGGAAATTCCCCATTTCTTCTTCTGCTTGAAAAGAAAAGCAAGAAACAAAGACAAAACTATGGATAAAACTTTAAATATTTACAGTACCTTTTTTAATCTGTCGTTTTTCCAGAGTATGATATCAGTTTCACGACAATATGGAGGATTTTCAAGCGAATAATCCAGCACCTCTGGTGCAAAATTCTGGTCCCGAGTCCAGGAATCCGAGTCCACCGAAAAACGAACAACAGCAAATTCCACAAAATCAAAAGATGATGATTTTACATGCTTTCCGGTAGACAATGTGGTAGAAGAGCTGAAGTCTAAAGTGATCAATAAGAACACTTCCCGGTTAACACAAAGCTGGATGAAAGTGTTTCGCAAATTCACAGCTGATAGCGAAACGATGCCGCCATCTTGAAAATCACCTCCGCTCATCTATCAAACTCCACTCTCTTCAAACATGAAGAACACTACCATCCACAGCCAGATGCAGCAAGTGATGAAATTTAGCAATACAGCTCATGGCTTCCAAGCATAATTTGCAGCCAAGTTTTGATTTTATGCCATCGCAAGTCATTCGCCCAGCAAAGTCACAGTTCCATCGCAAAACTTCAATATTTCTACGTCTCCAACTCCACTCCATCTCCAAGGCCGCAATAAAAGCGACGAGCATTCCTTCCTTTTGTCAGACAATGAAAATTACTTTGTTGAATTGTGTATGGTGTAATTTTAAACATAAGTGATCTCAACTCTGAATGAACTTTGTAGGTTATGAGTGATCGAAATCGTTTTGTTTGTCACATGACAATTTCTGGATATAAAGTACTTAATGAGTTCGTTTTGCATACAATGTTTTTGTGAGGCATTTCCGGTTTCAAGAAAATAAATTGATAGAATCCTCTGGGCCTAGAATGTGATTTCAAAATGGATATAATAAAGTGATAATTGAACTTCGTGTCGTGCAATTTTGGTCTGAAATCATACTTGTGATTTCAAATCAAACTCGCGCTACTCAGTTCAATTACCATTATAAAGACCATATGACATAATTATACTAATCAATACGGTTGTTTAAAACGAGACTCACTTGCCGCCATTCTGTTGGCTTAGTAAAAAAATGGGAAGTTTGTAGTATCAAACTCATACAATATTATAACATAGACACGATATAACGCGCGCTCTGATTGGCTGATTTTCTATGCGAAAGAAATGGATATACCATAGAGATTTCCCATAGAAATTACGTCATCACTCGGAATCAAGCGAAAACGGGAGGCAAGATTGAGCTCGCCAATGTCACAAAAGCTGTCAGAAACAACACCCTGGATCTAAAACAAGCTCTGAAAATTGAAAGCAAGTGAAAAGGAACCTGTTTCAGATGGATTTATGTAGTTTGGGAAATCCGATGACTGATAGATAGGTTTATTTTTGCAAAATGTGCTCCTTTTCGTGCGAGTTTTGAGGGCTCTGTTTTGAGTGTTGTTTTTATTCAAGTACGAAAGAATTTCTACTTCAGCGGCTACAAAACTGTCATGTGAAAAATTCGTGAAAGGAACAACTTAGCAGGTAAGCAAATCAATTGATCCAAATTACTTTTGTTTGGGATTAATGTTTTTTAACCCTGAAATCAGCCACTTCAAATTTAGTAGTTTGCAATTTCAATTAGGTTTCCTTCGCTGCATTCGATTTTCTCTCGTATTATTTTCTCTGCAATGCCATGATTGCCTAATAAAATATGAGAATCAGAAAAGACTATGTTTTCATTATATTTTCTACGAAATAGTCAAGTTTGATTTTGTCATTTAATTTGAAAAGGGTTTCCTTGTAAAATTTCAGTGCTGAATGCAACGATGTTGTTGAATTGCTTCCAATTTAACTTAAGTAAGCTTACAGTTAAACACAAAGCGATGTAAGTATATTATTTCCCACCTCACAAAGCGGTGTGTTATTTTCCACTAGCTTTTGAGTCCACTTACAGTGTAACTAAAACGGCTAAAAAGAGAGAAGAGATTTGTCAGTACGTGTGTATATTCAGTTCTATAATTTCAACCGTATTTTATTCCCGTTTGAGCATGATTTAAGCTTAAATTTTTCTTGCAAGTTAAGGGGGATTGTTGTTTGCGTGCGTTTTGTTTCCAACTTTATTTTGCGAAACTACGTTGTCTATGACTATGTTATAAAAGCAATGGTCCATACTTAGCAGTGCGTATATCCAGTTCTGGAAGCACTTGGATAGTTGAGAGAGCACTCAGCTAGCTAGAGTCGCACTCGGCTAACGCCTCGTGCGACTCTTACGCTACCTTCGTGCTCTCTCAACTATCCGCGTGCTTCCAGAACTGGATATACGCACGCTAAGCATGGACCATTCCTTAAATAGCTGATGCTACTATTTTTGAAAGAAACTATAAGCAATAAGGAAGCCCTTTTAGGTTATGTCACCTCAGCCCCATTTTCTCTAGCAATTTGAAATAGGGTCTTCCGCCATTTTGCTTCTGCTCTTATTTGGAATGTGATACCCAACGAGACATCCATATCTTGAAGATACCTTTGAGCAGTGAGCACCCAAGGTGAAGAAAGTACTTTTTCATTATCTTTTTAGCAAGATTTTTCATTCTGTGTTTGATTTGAAATGGAACATGTATCACAAATTGCCATTTTGTTGTAATAATTCAATAGGAAATAGCGGAAATGCAAAGAAGTTGCTCATAGTTGAAAAAAGTTGCTCAGAATTGAAAAAGTTGCTCAAAAGTTGCCGAGCAGAATCTGTCTGTGCCTACCGTCCGTCCGTCCGTCCGTCCGCCGTACGCGGAAACTCATGGGAAACCTGTGGTATACTAAGAAAATTAAAAAATCTCGGGAAGGGATGGACCTTAGACAACCAAACTTGGATGAAGTTATCTAAAGCCCGGTGCACACTAGCGACATAACGACATAAGGGCGTTATGTTGCAACGAAAAAAGCATGGGACAATAATTGAAATTATCAATATTTTCCATGGATCATCGTTAGATTACTTCACCAAAGCAATTTTATGTTATTTTTTGTCGACTTCAGCGTTTGGAAACCACTAAATTTTGATCGCGTGATATTTTTCTTATGTCGTTATGTCGCAAGTGTGCACCAGGCATAAGTGGCAAGGGGGGTGCAACTGCAAGGTCACGTGGTATGACGTCATCGATGACATCATCATAGGAGAACAATGATATATCTCAAGAAGGGATGAACCTCAGACAACCAAACTTGTGTGAAGTTATCTAAGTGGCAAGAGGGGTGCAACTGCATGGTCACGTGGTATGACGTCATTGATGACGTCATCATAGGAGAAAAATGATATATCTCAAGAAGGGATGAACCTCAGACAACCAAACTTGGGTGAAGTTATTTAAGTGGCAAGGAGGGTGCAACTGCATGGCAAGTGGCAAGAGGGGTGCAACTGCATGGTCACGTGGTATGACGTCATTGATGACGTCAACATAGGAGAAAAATGATATATCTCAAGAAGGAATGAACCTCAGACAACCAAACTTGGGTGAAGTTATCTAAGTGGCAAGGGGGGTGCAGCTGCATGGTCACGTGGTATGACGTCATTGATGGCGTCATCATAGGAGAAAAATGATATATCTCAAGAAGAGATGAACCTCAGACAACCAAACTTGGGTGAAGATATCTAAGTGGCAAGAGGGTTGCAACTGCATGGTCACGTGGTATGACGTCATTGATGACGTCATCATAGGAGAACAATGACATATCTCAAGAAGGGATGAACCTCAGACAACCAAACTTGGGTGAAGTTATTTAAGTGGCAAGGAGGGTGCAACTGCATGGCCACGTGGTATGACGTCATTGATGACGTCATCATAGGAGAAAAGTGATATATCTCAAGAAGGGATGAACCTCAGACAACCAAACTTGGGTGAAGTTATCTAAGTGGCAAGGGGGGTGCAACAGCATGGTCACGAGGTATGACGTCACCGATGACGTCATCATAGGAGAACAATGAAATATCTCTAGAAGGGATGAACTTCAGACAACCAAACTTGGGTGAAGTTATCTAAGTGGCAAGGTGGGTGTAACTGCATGGTTACGTGGTATGACGCAATTGATGACGTCATCAAACGTGAAAAGGTTTACATCGTTGAAGGGATGAACCTTTGATAACCACACTTGGGTGAACAAGTGCTTAGTCACGTGGTATAACGGTGCAAGGCTATCTATTCATGTACAATGACAACCTTTTTGTCTCGTTAAAAAAATTTGTAACCGGGAGCTCCGCTTTTAGCCAGTGGCTAAATCTATATATTAGAGAATTTCATTCATGGCTTAGCGTGCGCTTTGTAGGCAGTGGAGTCGTGTAAGTTTGTTCAAACTTGAATGGAAATTTTTCTCAGCTCAAATCTTTCGAATTAAAATTATCCCTGCACCTAATAGTATCTAATCTGTAATAGAACCATTTAGTTTTGAATGTCTATAGTGCTTTCGGCTGTGGGAAATGAGTTCTTTTTTAGTTTATGTGGGAGATTTTTTAAATGGCCGCGATGGCGGCTTTGTCCCTCGGTGAAAAAATCGCTTGAATTAGAACTTAGCCAAAGGTTAATATTTTCCAACTAAAACACGCCCACTTGAGAGATTTCCTTCTTCTCTTCGGGTGTGTGTCCTTCGTTTTACGATACAGCGTAAGGATTTACACTTTGAGAATATTATTCATGGCTTTGCTTTGTGTAAATTTGTCACTCGCCTTAGCGCGCGAACAGAAAAGCAAGGCACTGGTTTGTTTGTTCAAGCTGAATGAAATTGTTTCTCAGCTTAAATCTTTCGAATAACAATTATCCCTGCACATTCCACTATTGGAAGGAACCATGTGAAAAATGATGTGAACTTAGTGTGAAACACAAACATGTGAAATGAAGCATGTGAAACTGATGATGTGAAATGGCGAATCATGTGAAATGCATGTGAAATATTTTTCTGAAGAGAAGTCTTATTTCACATGCTGTGAAATTAATGTGAAATGATTATCATCATGTGAAATGACTGTGATATCCACTGCTTCTTGAATTATTCCTCAAAAAAAAAATTCAAAGCTAAATTTCAATTACCTCGATCCTAAATAGGTACATTTCTGCTGAAAAATTTGTTGAATGTGTTTATCTGCAGCTGTAAAACCACGGTCTAGTTAAATCTTCTATCGAAAAATATCGCTAAGTAAAACTATAAGGGACTTCGTCTAAGTGTAAAGAAAAATTGTTATTGTACATCACAGAAACGATACATTTTTTTCGTGCTATTTCAAAAATAGAATATTTTCGATTGAGTGAAATGTCCGAGCGGGACCTGGGCCGATTCAATGTCGCATCTAATTGGCTAGTATAAAATGGCGGCGATTTCAGCAAAGGATCATATTTCAATAACAAACATCCTACACACAGTTCATGGATCGAAGTTTCTCGAAATGGCAGTATTATTTCTGGCAAACTTCATGCCCTGACATGGAAAGGTGATCATCGTCTAGTATGCGATTTCTTCTTGTGTTTTCCTGATTGTACTACCGAGGAAAAGCAAAGCAATGCTTCCGTTATAGAGAGGTGAGTCCACAGAGTTCATGATGCATTCTTATCACTTCAGCGCTTATTATACTTCGGCCGTGTATATAAATACGTGAAGTACTTGTTAAATAAGAAACTATTAACTTGAAGAAGTCAGTTCGTTGAAAACTGAAATAGTTTATTTCACCTCATTTGGATCCATTTAAAGTGTATCGATAGCGGCCCTTTCGTATTCGCACGAGCCCGCACCGGTGGCTAGTTTATAATAATGTGAATCGAAAGTTATAACCTACACTTTGAAATGCCCTTTGTGCAAATAAGTTACGGGTAATTCTAAATAGTCATTGCCTTTTGTTCTGGTTTATCAGAATGAGAGTATGTTGATGCAGAAACACGCTACGTTTATTTTGAACTCGGCTTTATAATCGATCAGCTTTAGGTCTTCATAAGCTCTCAAAATGTGATCGTTAAATGTTGTCTCTCACCTCTGAATAATTGTGTTGAACAATTGCCCTTACGAATGTGAGCCATAACTGATTAATAACACCTAAGTTCTGCATGATTGTTGCTATGAACTTCTGCATCAGTTTGTAAAGCGTGTTTATAAATTTTGACACTTTTCACAGCTCCAACAACGGAGAAATTGACATATCACGCGTTTCCGGTGCATACCTATTATGTTATGTAAACTCTGAAAAGAAATGATCATCATATCATGACACTATGCCTTTACCAGTGATTTTATATATAGCAAACAAGTTTTAATTTCCAGAAGTGGCAAAGTCGTTGTAGTGTAATTTTTTTTTCACATGTTAAAAATATTTCACATCGTATTTTCTCAACTTCTACAGTGTGACGCTTTTATTGTTCTCCTATCTTATGCTTTTTAACATTAGACTGTGGAACTGTTATTAAATAATTTCTATGATTAAACAGCAACAATGCTCCAGTACATGCACAGGTATTTTTTTAGGTTGATGTTCTATTGTTAATGCAGCTGCGGGTCTCACTACCGGAAGGAACCATGTGAAAAAACATGTGAAAATCATGTGAAACACAAAACATGTGAAATATATCATGTGAAATTGATGATGTGAAATTTTGAATGATGTGAAATGTATGTGAAATACTCGTAGCTCATGATAACCTATTTCACATACATGTGAAATCAATGAAAAATGTAAAATGCTTATGGCAACCATGTGAAATTAATGTGAAAACTTGGACATTACTTTTCACACGATGTGAAAACATTTTGCATAAATGTGGTTGCTGCAAAGGCATTAAAGCTTGTAACTGATTACTGGGCAACAACGATTAACACTGTATTAACGTGTTTCTATGTTTCTTTATAACATTTTTGCTTAATATTTCACATTTAACATGAAGTGTTAATATGCATGTATTGTATAATGACAGGACAGTATTGAAACTTTATACAAAAACTGCATATTATCTAAAACAGCAATAGTACCTGAAATATGTACTGTACGTACAACTGATCAAATTCAGTTCCAAAATGTTCACAAAATATCATTTGACAAAGATGAACATGTTACATGATTCTTTGCACAATCATTGAAAAAAAAATCCTTGTTGTTACACACCCTTTTAATTTTGAGAATGCCTCCTGGAAAATAGATTTCAATCGATCAAACTTGGTGTTGTACACACTGACGTGGAGGAAGGAGCTTTAAAACTGTTATTTTTTACTTGGTAGCCAAATAATGATCCATAAATTGAATGTCACTGCACATAAGTTACTTCATGCTTTGAAATGGCATATAAAAGACACTCACTTATAGTATTAATTTTGGCATAAAATTTCCCTCTCATTTCTGTGAACCCATACAGTAGCTAAAAAGTGGTCTCTTCCGCAACATCGTGCAACAACCTATTCCATTGTGAGTTACTTGGCGTGAGGTTATTGCCTGGCAACATAACTACTAGTTCAAAATCCACAGTTTCTCTTCTTCTCTTGCTGTCACAAGAGGGTTGGAGACATACTCATCAAGAAAAGGGACCGTTAAGCATGTCCCTTCTCCCTCCTGAACAAAAGAAAGCCCACTTTCGTCATCCTTTTTGCACCCCTCCAAGACACTAACAGTCACAAACTCAGTTTCAGTTCCATCAAAAACATGAGAAAACCAATAACAAATCCTGGCCACTTTGCTTGTTCCATCTGTTGACACCCTTATAATGGAAGAAACTGAGTGTTTGCTCAATTTCACATTTTCAACTTGGTCTGACTTCCATATCCAGCTTTTTCCACCAGTCTTCAGGGAACCCTGTTTGACATGGAACTTTTTTGTCACTGGAGCAGATTCATTTTTCTCTAATTCTTGTTGGTAAAAGCTCTCCATTGCTGCTATTTCTGAATCAAAAGGAAGATAATCCTCTTTCTTAGTAGAGTTTGCAGCAGCAGAGAGATCTTCTTGTGAAGCAGAAACATCAATGCTTTCAGGGAGAGAGCCAGAAGCCTTGTTATACTGAACCCAGTCAAAAAGCTGCAAATAAGAGAATAATTGAAAGTATCACATAAGGTATTGCAGAGAAGTTTAATTTTATGTAAGATACTACATATCATTTACCGCGCTCCAGTTTCCCTATAGTGTTATGCCTTACAGCTAAAATCATTGCGTCGCGACCCGCGTTTTCAAAACATGGATTTGTTTTTGCCTTTGCTGTTCCACCAATCAAACTATCTGAGCCAATGAAACTCTTGTCTTGTTTCACCTAGTGCAGTCAACTGGCTTCCCTCAGAACTAAAACCAGACAACGCCGTGAAGAAAAGCCAGGCGACTGCACTAGACAAAACAGGGCAAGGATCTGATTGGCTAATAAGATTTGACTGGCGGAACAGAAAAGCCAAAAACAAATCGATGTTTTGAAAACACAGGTTGCGATGCAACGATTTTAGCTGTAATTACTTGAAACCTTTGAATCTTAGGGTAGCGCTCTTGTCGTAGTACTTAACTGATGTTTAATCAAAAGCAGCTTAAATGGACAATACCGTACATGCTCTTCCTTATCCAAAAATGCCCAACCCATGCTTGCACAGGCTTTTTTAACCATCCTTTTAAACATACTGTCCTCATTTACCGGTATGGACATGCAGCATACACACATGTTTTAGATTGAATTGCCCTTTCCTTCTCATGAAATGAAATAAAAGACAGGACTTCACCTTGAAATACAAATTGCCAGCTTACAAAGGTATGTAAAAACATGTTTTACCAAGCAACAATGTTATGAACTGAAGTCTGCAGTAACCACTTTGTAACCAGGAAACTGATAAGAACTTGTGAAAATAGCTAGGGTTATCGCCATCAACAAGTGAGGGGCAGATCTAGGGGGAACCGAGGGGCTGCCCCACCCTTTTTCGGGAGTTTTTCCCATACATTTATTATATTTACTGGAGGAAACTTGAATTTTCATCCCATGCTGCCACAACCCCCCCCCCCCCCCCCCCCCCCCTCCCTTTTCCGAAATTCCTGGATCTGTCCCTGAAAGTTCAGATGAAGGTACATATATACCTGTGGTGCGGTACATATCCCAATAAGGAAAAGTTCATCATGTAGCTCAGTAAATAACTTACTCTGTATGTTTCCATTATGGTCGCCTCGGGAAAGCGCCGGTTCTTAACTCTTTGGCACACCCAGCTATTGAAGCGCTCAAAACAGAACATCCACCAGCTGTGAACTGGCCCTTGCCACTTTATGCCATCTACTACATGACGCAATATATGCAGGCTAATGATCTGTATAGAAATTAAACAAAGGATAGATTGTAGAAACTATTGGTACCTGAATAACAATGTAACAAGTTTCTTTCTCTCCTCTTTCTTTGATTCTTTCTCACTTCGTTTCTTTCTTCATGTATATATTAGGGAGGCACTAAAAATGTTGATAATCTTGGAATTATCTGGATTGGAACATGATAAACATGTAAACTACATGTTTTGCAGAGAGCTGAAATCTACTACACTTAAGGCTCCGATGCTTCATGATCTGGCCAGTCCCTTTGCAAAAATTATAAAATGCACTGGATCAAAGCTTGCATTGGATTCTTACCTGAAGAGAAATGGGAAAATCTCTTTCGGTTTTAGCACATACTTCATTAACACTAGCTTCAAGGTCATCCAGCAAGCCTGGGTCCTGTATGTCAGCACACAAATTGGACAAAACATCTAACAGCTGGAAAAAGATTCTTCTTTGGTTGACTCCAAGCATCCCGCGAAGGCAAAACTTCAGAATACCATCAACAGCTATCTATGAAATAATCAACACCAAACAAGATGAAGGAGTAAGCACCAGGTAACAATGATAATTCAAGTACCACGTCAGGTATCTAGATTTTTAACCCATTGTATAGGCGAGTTCCATTGTATACGTTTGACTAATTTGCATAAGCATCAACCAGAATCAGGCATTCCAACACCACTGCAAAATGAGCGACTCTGAATATCAATAAAGGGTGACAAATGGAATATAAGTAAAAAAATCTATATATAATAAGCGCGCGACACGAAGCTTGATTTGCAGAAAATGTATGGGCTAATGAGCTTTTGACCCCCAGCAACTGAGGCATTTTTGAAAACTCTTTAAACTACATATAATAGAAATCTGGCAGAACCAGTTTATTACCATTCGCAGGATATTATTTCATCACTGACTCGTTGTTGGCATATTTTCAAGACTAATTGCGTTTCTTAAAATTTTACTTGAATAACTGGAGGTCAAAATACTCATCTCAATACATTTTCTGTAAATTGAACTGCACATCACACACTTACAATACGAGATATCGAGTTCAATTTTTCTAGCTATGTTTATTTTGTCTACCACCCATTGCCGGATTAGCTTGCTAGTGGCAATTACCTAAATTAAAGTTAAAGTTGTCACCCTTTATTGATATTCAGACCATATCATTTGTAGCCTCGCCAAAAAGTCTGAAGAGAAAAATATGTAAACAATGATATTATCTTGTTAAAGCGTGGCAGTCTATTATAGCCTTGAACAGTGTAATGAAGTTAATTACATGTACCTGTTTCCAGTCATGAGATTTGAGATATGGCCTTTTTATAAAAAAGGCACATGGCTTCCAGCCATATCCTTGTGGCACAGAAATTTGCCCAGCACGTTTATCTGCAAGTGTAAGCTGCTCTGGTGACATCCTAAATGGGGCTGGTGGGAGGCGCCCCTTACTTTTGTTAGATTTGGTATGGGCACCAGTATTATCATCGTCTGCAATACAACAAAAGGGGTTTTACAGGTCAATATGTTTTGAAGTAGCAGGCTAAGTCTTGGAAGTAGGCAGCTGGGTTTGAGGGTTTCAAATGAACGAAGACGGCTGTAAGGCCTGAGCTCTTGTGGGGGTACCATGTACCATGTACCATGTTGATTTATAATATAGCTCTGGTATAAAGCGTGCTCTCTCTCTCTCTCTATTTCACTGATAAAGTTATGTATCTCACCTGCTATATCATAAAAGAATTAGATCACATACTTTTTATGACTTTATAGAGCACTTGTGATGTTGGGGGGGCATTCGAAACATTTTAAAATCATTCGCCTGTGGTTCATGGTTTTACAATCTTCTTGTGTCTCTCTAAACATCGTGTGTGCTCTATTGAGCTGTTAAAGTCATACAACGATGCTGTAATGCTTAAATAATGTAATTTCCAAATTTGCTGCTATTTTTGATGCTACAATTCTGTTTACTGAAATTCCCATTAAAGAGTAGTTTCTTCTTTAAATTTGAGCCTAAATGAGCAATTTCTTTTTGTTCTAGAAAATCATGTTTAATTACTTATTATTAATATATAAAAAAAGAATTGTTAAAGAAATGAGTGAGAGGAAAATGAAAAAAAAAAAAACTAATCACCCTGATTTCTGTGCCAGTGGGATGCATACTGAATTACAGGTGAGCCGCTTTATATAAAATATGATGATTAATAAAACACCAAAGCTAATGCGTAAGAGTATATGAAGCTGAAAAAAAGTTGTTTTTAAGGTTTCATCAATAGAAATGTAGTTAATACCAATAGACTTGAAGCTATTCATAACATGTATAGGTAACATGTAATAATAATTAAGCATTAGTGCACAGCTTTATATGACTTTATCGGCAAATAGAACACTTGTGATGTTAGGAGAGACATTTGAAAGGTTTTTAAATCACTCGCCGGGGGAGAACCATTACTTTATTGGTACAATAGCAGCGGCGTAGCCAGGAATTTCTGAAGGGGGGGGGGGGGGGGGGCATAGATTTGGACCAATCAGAGCGCATGTTACCTATATTGTAGCTATTATAATAACAGATAAAAGTACCTTCAATGATCCAGGATGTTGGAAATCTGTTAAGGTTTCTTTCTGTGGTCCTCACTTTCTGGCTATCCCCTCTACCAGTGATTAGATCAAAGAATGCCACAACAACATTTTTAAGGTCGTGCATCACATCTGGGAAACATTGCCTTGGTCTGTTGTGGGTTGGCATGAGCATAAAAACAGTTAACGCCCTTTGAGCCAGTGGCTTTCATGATGTTGGCTGCCTGGGTTTTATTTTTAGCTCTGTCATGGCCTACAGCACTCCAGAGGATATCCTCATTTAAGATGCAGTCTGGTCTTTTGCGGGTCTCAGCCTTGGCATTTGGGAATCCTGAAGCATTTCTCAGCCTGTGATCACTAGGTAGAAAGCGTCTGTTTTCCAAATAAACAACCTTATCCAGGGAAGGCACATGCATTCCTGAGAAAAAATAAACAATAAAATGACTAAGGTTTTGAAATACTGTAGATCACGTGATATATATTTTTTAAATTTTGTTTAGTTGCAAAAGTTATGAAACTTTTAATTTCGAAGGTCAAATAATTTTCTAGCATTTTCCACTCTAAAAATTAAAAAGTTTCATAACTTTTGAACCAAACAAAATTTAAAAAAATTCAGACACGGTTTTTGAGAAACACAAAACACTATAAGGAATAAAACAATGAGTTACTTGGGAGTCAAGGCACAAAATAGTTCACTTGCAAAGGAGGAAAATGAGTTGGCCACTGAATACTGGAATTTAAGACAGCACTGCTTATTTTTGGGACTTGAAAAGTGCCTGCTTAATAACGGTACCACTATACTTCCAAAAAAATGATTTCCATTGATGTGTTTTGGCAAAGAGCATGTGGCAATGTGGCCTTTTGCGTGTTATATATGGATAAACATTCTTTTAAACACACCAGAAAAATATATCCTTGTGCTCAGATCTAAACCTAACTCTCCTTTAATATCAGTTCTGCACCCTTGCTTATCAAGTCTACTGACTTTTGGTTTAAATATTTATTTCCATTAAGAAATAAATGGACCTGTGATTAAGCAGTTTGTATTCGGGAAAAGGTGTTTTTAATGAGAGGGGGGGGGGGGGGGGGGGGTGGGGGGTGAGGGGCTATAAGGAAACAAGGTGAGCAATACAAAGATGATAAATACATACCCCGAAGGTCACACCACATACATCCTTGGAGGGCAGTTGGGCCAGCAGCAGATAGAACTTTAGTAAGCCCAGGATAATCCAGAACAAAATTCAGAATCTCAATCCTGAATTCAAAAGCAGCTTTCTTGTAACCATCATAAAACATTTCCCCCGACAAGTCCAGGAGCTCATCAACAACAATCTCAAGATATGGATCAAGAGACTTTGGCTCACCTCCCTCGATTTGAGCAGGAACAATACCAACTAGCAACAAATTACTGTACTTATTTCTAATGCTCTTGGGAAAGTTGAGCACACTAAACATTATTGGCCACATTGAATAATTAACTTGTTGGAACTAAATGGATTAACCCCATCTGTGCAAAGTTGTAAAAGGATGCCTCTAGGGTCTCCATTGGAAAAGCCACCTTTAGAGAAGGCTTCTTTCCATGCTGGTGAATCATGGACATCATTCATAGCTTCTCCATCATAGTTTTTCACTGCATGGCTTTGCAGATCTTTTGATATCTCACTTGCTGCTAACATCCTTTTAAGTCGAGGACCTAATGGGTAGTACAGAAACTTTCTTCTGCTGGTCTTGTTTTTGTTTTGATACCGGTTTTCTCCACAAGTAGGGCAAGTCTTAAATTTAGAATAATCATACCTTGCTGTTTTTCTATAAACAATGCATTCATTAATGCAAACATCAAATGTTTCATAAGGCAAGAGAAAGGGTCTAATGAACTTGTATGCCTCCTCATAACTAGAGGGCATATTATTAGGTTCAGGCAGCATCCCTTTGTACATCTTCAGTAGGTCGGTCAAAGAACTTTTGCTTGCTGAAGGGTGCTTTGTAAACCAGAAAAAATGCCCTGCCAAAGCTTCCAGAACAGTTATAGAGGAATTGTCATATAAGAGCAACCCTATTGCATCGTCTCTGTTTCTTTGCTGTTCTGTATAATCGAATTCTATTTCTGAATCTGAGCTAGAACTACAAGAGCTTTCTTCCATGTTTTCCGCATTATCATACACAATTTCCTCAAGTTCACAATCGGTAAAGTCAAGTTCACACTCAATATTGCTGCCATCGTAGTTAGTATTAACTATGGTGTCATATTCTTCTACAGCATCATCACCCATCATCCAATCGTGATCATTCTTTGGACTTTCGATTTCGGCGTTTCCGATTGCTGTGCAACAGGGCAGGATTCCATGTTCGAAATCGTCAGGATATCCAAGCGCATCACTTGAAGCTGAGTCCAAGTTGCCACTTACGCCTTCCTGAACTTTCCCGTCACACTCACCGTCCGAGAAATCTACGGAACATTCACTTTCAGTAGAGCTATCATCATGCCAACCTCCATTCTCTGATTCGCCAACCGCACGTGAATGAACGCCATAAACTTTTATGTGTCGCCTAATAACTTTTGCTGCCAGTGGTTTGCTTTCATTGAACCGACATATATTACATGGGCAAGGTCTTCGAGACCTTTCTACAAACTTTCTTTGACTTAAACAAGCTTTTTTTCGCTTATGCTGAAGAGAATAAGGCATTTCTCCATGAATGTTGAAAGTTTGCAATGCTATAAGCAATCGATATTTTAAGCCTCGCTCCCACGATAAAATTCCATTGGTTTCATGAAGTCGAGGCTGCGATCAAACATTAACTAAAACAAACAACGCAACCAACAATACAACGCACTTCAACGTTCGTTTCGAAATCGTAGTACTTAGACGAGCTTTAACTTTTCAGCGAAGGAAGTTATTCAAGATGATTTTATGTTGTACATTTACTCAAGAAAGAGAAAGATGCAAGGAACCTTTCTACTGGATGATGATCAAGAGAACTAAGCTTGTTTCATGGGGGCGAACTGCGAGATTTCAACGAGTAATGTAGTGGACGTGGTATCTGCTGGACGGTAAGTAAAATCCATCTATTATTGGGAAATTACACTACAGAAACTGGGAAATACGTATTCGGATCTCCTATAAGCAATGTAAGCTTATTACTTAATGTTTGTCGTAAAAGTTGTTTCCTACTAATCGCTCGATCGAATGCCGAGTTCGCTTGAAACCGTTCGCATAACACGAGGTGACATTAGATAGTGACATATTAATTTTACTGTAGTTAATATTTAAGATTGTGCGGTATAAATTGCTTCAGATCCTAAAAAGCGCGCCTTTCTGTGTTGGTTTCGATATAGCGAAGGTCTGCCGTCTTAGTTTACAGTTCATAAGAACCCAAATTTATAGTCCACAAATTCAAAACTTGATATGGCCTCGACTAACGATCAAACCGCTGCTGGATGCTTACGTCGTTTCATCGAGCTATTCAATCAAAGCCCAGAGCGAATGGGTAGCTTTCTCCAAAGTTTAGAAGACCGTTCTAGTAGAGTCGAGACTCGGGAGCTCGACATATCAGAGATGACCGTCCCGGTTCCACCTACCGTTCTCGACAATGCACTCGACGACAGCACAGTCCCTGAAGCTACCCCTCCTCAGACAGTCACGAAAGATGAACTGCTTCGACCCAGGGTCAAAAAAACTGCAGCCACAGCAGCTCAACAAACGTTCTCCGTAAGTCCGTGAACTGTGCTTTCATGTCGGAAAGCTCGAACTCACATCAATCGTGTCTCTTTGTCATCAGTTCGCTCTCCGTGACGCAGCCAGGCAATGCAATCTCTGGGATAATCCGCCATTTCTCAAAGATGTTTCTCCGAAAACGCTTGACCGGTTTGAGAGAAAGGTAATAACTTAAATTTAATGACAATTTAGACAAACGCACGATTACCATGCATAAGAGGTTTCCCGCTCTTTTTGTTAGCTCAATTCTTCTTGCTTTATACAAACTTTCACGATCAATTCTCCGACTCAGGTATCTTGTTATTCCCTGTAACAATCGAAAACTCGAGAATTTTGATAAGAATTCAATGGAAATGATCATAGCAATATCGAAAACTGATTTCCCGCTCTTTTGCTGGCTCAATTCGCGTCGATTATTTAGCTCGACTATGATAAACTTTGCTTTATACAAACCTCCACAAAAAAACTCTCTGACTCGGGCATCTTGTTATTCCCTGTACCAATCGAAAACTCCCGAATTTTGTTAAGAATTTCAATGAAAACGATCATAGCAATATCGTACTGATTTCCCGCTCTTTTGCTGGCTCAATTCGCATCGATTATTTAGCTCGAATAGGATAAACTTTGCTTTATACAAATCTTCACAGTAAACTCTCTGACTCAGGTATCTTGTTATTCCCTGTACCAATCGAAAACTCCAGAATTTTGATAATAATTTCTCTGCAAATGATCATAGCATATCCCAATGATTTCCCGCTCTTTTTGCTGGCTCAATTAGTATCGATTATTTATAGCTTGACTAGGATAAAATTTTGCCTTTTACAACAACCCCACAATGAGTCCTACTATGCCTAGTCAGGCCCGTAGCTCGCATTCATAAAGGGGGGTTCGTTGTCCTCAGTTTTTCAGAAAAAAAAAACTTTATAAACCAAATTTTAGAGCATTTTGATGTGTTTCCTTGCTGCTGTACATGTTTGACCAAAAACTTGGTTTTTCTGGCCCCAGATGGGTTCGTTGGAACCCCCTCTCCTACGGGTCTGCTAGTTCTTGTATTTTGCTAATGTCAGATCCAAACAATGTTTTGATGAAAGCAGATTCTTGCCTGATGTTCATTAGAGTATTTCTAATTGACCAAGAATCAAGTGGTGATAAAAATGCTTTTCATTCCAGGTGGTGCAGCAGCTACCCCAACTTGAAGGGTGTAGAAAGCAACTTATCGCCAACTTATCGAAGCGCCTAATTTATAGGAGAAATCACCAAAAGAATACCAAATTTTGGAGACGAGCAAAGAAGGTAAGCAAATTGGACCTTTGCTCTCATTAGCTAGCCTCAGCTAGCCCATTTCTTGATCGTACTATCAATTTTAGGCCAGCTGTATCTTCCTCTGGTTTGCATCAATTGCTATACTTACAGCCAAAATGCATATTATTGATTAATTATTGAAATTATGAGGAAATATCAAGTGAAATTAATAGCACAGTACAGTCCAGAGACATAAGCTTTTGAAAAAAGTCTGATCTTTATGGAGTATAGCTTGAGTCAATGGATTCATTTTACTGCCCAATAAAATAAGATGCCAGGACAATCCTCAAGGTGAACTTGAATTGCAGATAAACAAGTACAAGGAATTGGCAACAGAACGCCCCAAGCCTCTGCAGAAGGATGTTGTAGATCTGGTGGAAGAAGGCTTAGAAAGTGAAAACACGGGATTTGCATTTAAGCCGTCGTAAGTTGAAATATTTTTGTGTATGAAGTTTTGGAGATGCATGTCACCATAGCTTTAGTAGAGGGGACTTGTCACAGCTGTATAATACAACAAATCTTGTTATTCAAAAGACAAAGCAAGTATTTCAAGTATTTTTTGCAATTTAAAATCTCAAGAACAATGCACTACGTTTTTTAACAAGGATGCAAGGAGTAATGTATTCAAATTTTCAGGATAAATTTAGTTCATACATTCATTTATTTATTAAGTTTGTTAATTACTTATCGATTTTATATCTTTAGGGAAGAGCTCTTTCTAATGGATGGCAACGTAAAGTTAGCCAGGGCGACGTATGACCGCCATTCAGCGAAAAATAGTAAGTATATTTTTTTACAGCATTTCTTTATTTAGAACTAGGTTAACTATTTGTTGTAGCCTGCAGTGCATCATGGCAATGTTTACAGTACAAGTGCTTATCAAGGGTCATGAATAGCACAGGGGATTAAACTGTGGCTCTATGTTTCAATTTTTTGGCTGGTTTAAGGGTTCTACCATATGAATGCACCACAAGCTTCAACAAATACTTAGGCCTCATACTAGGTGTGCAACCATGCATTTATGAAATAGGCTTATTGTTAAAAACATGAAAATACTGAAAGATTTCCTGTCAACCAGAATGCAACCATGCACCTGCATGTTTTGAGTTTTATATCATAATATGAAAATTATCAAACATTATCTTCTTTCATTTTGGATATGATTTTGAGTTGTCTTCATGAAATATTGACCATATTGATAAAAACGTTTCTTAAAGTAATAAAAATCAACAATATTGTATTGCATGTCTTTGTTTATCAACACACTGTGGCTACATGCATTGTCGTTGGCAGACATTCTTTAAAACTCATGTTCAAGTCCTATATCTTTCATATAAATGACTTCTCAATTTAAACAAAAAGTGGGCAAAAATGCTAAAATAAAGCCATATGGTTCATGCTTTGTAGTACCATATTTTTGACCACACGTTTATCAAATCACTAAAAAGATCTGTCTTCATTAGTCATGATTTATCAGCCATTTACCTGGTTTATAATATTTCAACTATACAATTTGTGAAAAATTCCATCAAGAAGCTAGGGATTTTGAAAATTAGTGAGGGGTGTAAGAGTGGTAGGGCAAAACCTTTCCATTTCCCAACATGTGATCACTGGGCTTTTTATATGAAATGCCATGAGATCATTCCAGAAGATTCCAGTGGGGAAAAATACCCTGGGTTCCAGAGTCTCGAATGTCGCTTTGTTTAGTGACCAACCAAGCTTGAGGCACTGAGCTTGGTTGGTCACTAAACAAAGCGACATTCAAGACTCTGGAACCCAGGGTAGGGGGAAAAGGAACATGACTTATGGAATTTTTTGGGAAACACACAATAGTGTATAGTTCTAAAATTACTTGTATTCTTGGATTGTTTCTCCTGATAATCATGTTACTTCACAGCTGACATGAGAACGTTCTTTGACCCACGTGTTCCAGGGTTGTAGTCAATGTCACTAATTCTAGAAAACACTTATGTATTTGCAGGTGACTACATAAAGGTTGTATTACAATCAACCTTTGCAGCTGCAGTTGGTCCGACAGACATTCCCTTAGGGGGGCCCAACAATCAGCCAACCCTGCAGTCTGTTAAAGTATGTAGAATTTTTTGTTTTATTGTGTGGTTCCAGAAAATATCCATCTCCCCTCCACGGAAGGGATTGGAAATTCCAGAGGTGCAGGGGAGTCAATTTACCTGATTTCTTCCATACACATGCTGTATTTTCCTTTGGAAGTTCACTTTTCAACACCCTTTTGTGGAGGGAGGTGGGGGTGGGTATTTTCCGGAGACACACATTGCATAATCAAAGTTTTAGAAACATATCTTGTACATTTATAGGATCATTTTTACCCAGATTATTAAAAAGTATGATTTGTTACTTATGTTGGAGCCATGTCTGTTTTTCTTTAATTTTTTTTCTGAACAAAAAACAGACTCACTACTTATTTTGTTCTGTGAATTGTAGACCCTGGTTACTTATTAGTTGATTCCCACAGTAGCCAAATTCCAGCTCCTTGCTTGCAGGCCTAATGCTTGCATATACCACTGTTTGTGGCCAATGTCATAGAAAATATACACGATTCTGTCATCTGAACAAAGCTATACTTTATTTTTTAGGTGGGACAGAAATTGTATTGGCAAGAAAATCAAGCTGTGAAGGTGTCCAGGATGAAATGCACACCAGGGTGGGGTAGGGCCAAATGTGGAAGGGGGGCAGATGTTGTACAGAGGAGGTTGGACACTGGAGAGGGGCAGGATGTTGGAGGTAGTGAGCAGGATGTTGGTGGTAGTGGGCAGGGTATTGAAAGTGAGAAGGGTGATGTTGGTGGCCGTAGTGGGCATGGTGTTCAAAGTAAGAAGGGTGATGCTGGTGGAAGTGGGCAGGGGCTTCAAAGCAAGAAGGGTGATGTTAGTTGCCGTAGTGGGCAGGGTCTTGAAAGTAAGAAGGGTGATGCTGGTGGTAGTGAGCAGGGTGTTGAGAATGTGAAGAAAAATGGAGGTAGTGGGAAGATTGTTGAAGGTGAGTCCAAGCAGGATGCTGGAGGCAGTGAGAAGGGCGCTAAAAGAAAGAAGGAGGAAGTTGGTGTTAATCGAAAAGTCTTGAAAGTAGGCAGGCCAATGCTGGTGGTTGTAGTGGGAAGGGTGTAAAGCACTCAGAGAAGCAGGATCTTGGAAGTACTGGGAAGGTTGCTAATAATAAAAGAAGTAAGCAGGATAACATTGGAGGTAGTGGACAGGGGGTTGAAAGTGGAAAGCAGGATGATGCAAGAAGGGGTCAGCATGCCGAGAGTGAGAAGCAAAATGTTGGGAAGCAGGATATTGGAGGTAGTGGGAAGGGTCAAAAAAGATCACAGAAACAGGATGATGGAAGAAGTGGGACGGGTGCTAAAAGAAGTAAGCAGGATGATGGAGGTAATTGGGTTGAAAGTGGAAAAAGAAGGATGTTGGAAGGAGGGGTCAGGGTGCTGATGAGAGTGAGGAAGAAAATGTTAGAAATTACGAGGGACAGGGAAAGAAAAGCAATGCCACAAAGAAGAAGCCTGGATGGGACTATGTCCTTATTACATGCAATGAGCATGAAGAGAATAAAGCGTTGCCTCCTAAGAGGACAAGAGTCCAGAAAAAAATAAACCAGGACTATGTTTATTAACAGCATTTTGGTACTCACAGGGATTTGTAAATTGTTGCAAAATTGTGTACATATTGAAAAATTTAATAAAAGCTTTTGTCATTTTCATGTTGTTGTAGCCGTTGTTTTGTAAACCCCAGCTGCATTGGCCAAATACATTAATACATTTCATTCCGATACTCAAGTCGCCAGCAGCCAGCAACCAAAGTGCAAAAAACTGATTGCCTGGACATACCTTTTGGTCACCAGGTGTGTATGGCATCAATCTTTTAGTGGCCTAGACCTAAATTTTGTTCGCCCAGCCCTGATACTTACTAAAAATAACGTTAACAGTTATGGCTGTGATCATAAAGAGAAATAATTTGATCATCTTAATTATGAATATCAAATCTGCAAATTTCACATGAAATGGACAGTTTTCACACCAATTTCACATCAATTCTATAAAATCTCAAAGCAGTAAATTTCACATGGCTAGAAGTATTTCACACCAATTTCACATCAATGTTGATGCCCCTGTTATGTAAATTCAGTTAAATTTCACAACAAATGTTATTAAGGTTAATAGCAATTGCAACATGCTAATATGTGACCAACAATTAACACTTTTCTGCAATATATCAAATCTGTAAATTTCACATGCTACAAAAGTATTTCACACCAATTTCACATGATGTCCAGATTTTTATGTCCTAGAAATTTCACATCAATTTCACATGTTTTTATCATGTGAAAAGGATCAGCCCTGTTCACATCAATTTCACATCATCATTTCACATGTTTATGATGTGAAATATCATGTGAAGTGGCCCTTCTTTTCACATGGTCATTTCACATACATTTCACATACATTTCACATGGTTCCTTCCAGTAGTGTCTGCATCGAATCTCTGAATTTCACATCCTTTCAAACAATTTCACACCAATGTCACATATACACAGCCCATATAGCCCCAGAAATTTCACATGAATTTCAAGTTTTTATGATGTGAAAAGGATCAGCCCAGTTCACATCCATTTCACACCATCATTTCACATGGTTAACATGTGAAATAACATGTGAAATACGGTCTAATTTCACATGACCATTTCACACACTTTCACATGAATTTCACATGGTTCTCTCCAGTAGTGAAACAGGGGTTCATCCAATTTTGAACTGTTTTAAACTGACAACACTTCAGTTAATTTAAAAGCTACTGGTTATAAATAACTTCCACCCTAGTTGTCAGATTGATATTAGTCTAAAGGTTTACCTTGAAAATAGCAATAGGTGGTGTCTTCCATGGCTCATGGCTCATGGCTCCAGTTCCGGTAATGCATAACGGTTTTCCCCTCTGTGTTTTTTGTGAACTTGAAGCACTTTGATATTGTATGCTCATGGAGCTGTTCCATAAACTGGTCAACCCACTCCTTAAAATTGACCACAAATCCAAGCTGAAAGGCTTCTGGTGTTGGAGCTACAGTACAGTTTGTAAAGGCATCTGTCAGATCTGCAATAAAAGGTACAGCCTGTAGTAGCATATATATTGCTACAATGAGGGGCTAATGGTTTTGTTAGTCACTCGGGCTTATCTGCAATCAGCAAATTGAAAAAAAAAAACAATAATTGTTTTTGGAGAAAAAAATAACCATTAGAAGGATGTTTCAGCTTTTGGGAGAATTCTATAGTTACATGTAGTGATTTTTTGGGTATGTCATAAAAACCCTAGTATCATGGCCCTTTTAACTTTTCAGAAAGGTCTGACAAATTTAGTCGTGTCAATTTAGTCTTGTTTTTCTCCTTGAACGTTATTTTTTCCCTGTATTATTTCCTATTTTTGTAGACGAAGCATAATAAATATATAAGTAAAAAATAGATAAACTGCATCAGAGAAACAGGAGAGATGAAATACCTTCAATAGTTTGAACAGCAGTTGTTCCGAGAAACTTCGAATATACACCAAAGAGGGCATCAATATCTTCATGGGTGTGGCCCACGGGCAAAAAGTTGACCCGAGCCTGGTAAAATAAGACCATTGAACTACTGTCTCTAACAATAGGAATCATTGATGTACTCCTGAACCACATCTGTTATGCTTAAAGAGCCTGTGTCAGCCACTCCTTTGTTATTGTTTTCGTTCGATATCAGAAGACGAATTACGAGCAGAAATCTCTCGATATCCATCTAAAAACAAAGTTTCACATTGATTTACCAATTTCAATCGAGAAAATTGCTCTACATTCTCTAAATTAGCCGATGGAAGTGGATGCTTTCTCCGTCTTGGTATGTTGCTATGCTTTCAAAATGGCGGCAGACACAGGCTCTTTAAGCAATAGAAAGGAGACAGGGAGCAACTGACACTGAAACACTATAATACCTATGATAATCTTGATAAGAGTTTCGCTTTTAAAATATAAATAAATAATACCTTATCAAAAATTCCAGCTTCCACAAGCATTGCCAGCACTCCAAACATAAACTGGTTTTTGTTTTCACGGACACAGTTGTCCATTTGTAGATAAAGTACAGGGGGTAGCTTGTGTTTGCTTGACCATCTTAGTAGCACCTCTAGAAGCACTGTTATGTGCATATTGGAGTCATGGGACCACTGATAAACATCAAATGATCCAAATATTTCTTTGTTGTGATCTGCCTGCCATTGTGCACGATTGAATCAACCAAGTGTGTTCGCACTTTCGTCAACCCTGAACCAGCCTTGCTTTTTCGCCGTTCCTTAGGGACTGTTGTGCTATTCTGGTCCATACCATCATTTATTGCAACCACATATTTATCTGGAAACTTTCTTGCCTTGTAACGATGAAGATGATAGCTTCTCCGTTCTTGCCTATAAAAAATATTATGTATTAATGGAAAGGTCCACTCTCTGCTAAATTTCTTACATCACCATGTAACAACTTTTGCCATATTTCCTCCCTTTCTACTAAGCGACTCCTTCCCCCACTTGTGACCCCCCCCCCCCCCCCCCCCCCCCCCCAATGCAGGCAAAAAAAACATCCCATTCAGAATTTCTAAATGCCGCCCGCCCCCCGGGTACATATATTTTCTGGAATTGCCCAATTAGCTGGAAAAAAGCATTTAGGATTCATACGCTTTCTGAATAAAAAAAAAATCCAGGATTTTCCAGGAAGTCTTTTAGTCTTAGGATGCCAGAATTTGCGGTACAAAAACTGACCGATTCAACTGAAAAATAATTCAAACATTTTCCAGGATTTTTCTTAAAATTCCAGGACTTTCAATGACTTTCCAGTAAGAAAATGAAAATCCAGGATGCGTACAAATCCTGTGCATCCTATTGGAATGTATAGGGAAAGCAATAACTGCAATGCAAAGTACTTACATTACTAACTGGAGATGATCATTAAGCAGCTTTTTAATCTCTAGCTTGGAAGCCCTGTCCCTTGAATTTTCTAGAGCTTGCTTGTACCTGGTGCAGTCATCACATTTTGCAAATCTGTTCTCCTTCAGAAACAATTCAGAAAAATAATCAATGTTTTATTATAATAAGTTATAATATAGCTACGATAAAACACACACTCTCATTGGTTCTCTCCCACTATATCATAAAAGCATTAGAGCACAACTTTCTATGACTTTATAATTATCGGCGAATAGAGCACTTGATGTTGAGGACACTCGAAACGTTGGGAGGGACACTCAAAACGTTTTAAAATCACTCGCCTGCAGCTCGTGATTTTACAACGTTCTCGTGTCTCTCCCAATATCACGCATGCTCTATTGCGCTGATAACGTCATTGAAAGCTGTGCTCTAATGCTAAACTAGGCCCCAAGTTTCAAAATGCTCAATCAGTTGGACAACTTTTAAATTCTACACGTGGCGAATCAGACACAGAGCAAAGTGAACACAATTAGGGGATGGATCCAATTTGCTTGAGTACTGTACATACCTTTGGAATTGTGACTTGCTTGAAGTGAGAATTCCAGAGACGATAAAATGAGGATAACTGGACTGAAGCCACTTTCATTTCTTCATTTTCTGCAACCATTAGCTTGTAAATATGCAGCTTCGTATAACAAGACGGAAGGTGGATTTTGCCTGAATCAGGTTGTTTATTCCCAACAGTCTCAAAGAAATACGTCATCCATGCAATGCAATCAGCAGTTTTTTGCATCATGTATTTCTTGCCTTTGTTGCCATGAGCTGTGCATCTTGCTCCACTTCCGTACTTCTTAAGTACTCTTGCGAAGGTCCGCTTGTTAATTTGCTGGACTTGTAGCCACAGCTTCCTTTAATTATATATGTAATGTTTTCCCCATCATCATGCAGTGAAAGGTATTCCAGCAAGTAGTTTTGTCTTTCCACATAGGTGTACATAGACTGGAAATCATCCATTGCATCCTTTATCTCATTTACTGAGAGATTATTGTGGCACTTTTCTGTGCAGCAGTTGTTAAGCAGCATCTTCCTTATTACATAATCACATGTAACCCCTATGCATAAGAAATGCAATGTTTTAAAATATTTATCAAATGAATGGATGCTCTTACATTAAACCTAAGAATGTTGTGTCATATGCAGAAAATATATCCATCCACCCACCATGGAATGGTGTTGAAATTTGACCACCACCCCCTCTGGAATTTCCAAACATTAATTTGTTAGTCAGAGAGCTGATATGGTATGAAACGTCCTGGTCAAATTGATCTGGACATTTCCAGGCCCTTCTTAAAATCCTCTTAAATTGCCTATGAATGAAATGTAAACATGAACATCGATGAAACTTGGAGTTACATCGCTAATTGAAAAGTTCAAATCATAGAGGCTATTTTAAATTAGTGCATGCTGTCAGGTTGATTGTGCAAAATTATGAAGACTACAGCAAAATATAATAATTTAAGTCATTTGAAATTCAGAGAAAAATGCCTCTGAGAATCGTTATTACTTGTCTTCAACTCACTATTGATTTAGTCTGATTACAACCATGTAAGGCGTGATATTCACATTGACTCCATCTCACTATTTGTTATCTTGTGGTTAAAAATATCATGAGCAAATAAATGCCAGAAGCTCATGCATTTTCATGTGGTGTCCATTTACATATTTTCAACAACAAGATAGTGAAATGGACCCAATGACATAAACACGCCTTACACAGCGTTGTAATCTCAATGGCAAGCTATGATGACAAGTGGTAACGATTTTCAGATGCATTTTCCTCAGAATTTCATATGACTTTATATTTTGCTGGGTTCAGTCTTCATAATTTTGCATGTTCCCTCTAGCATATCAAAATAGTGCATCAATTTCAGTTTTTAAATTAGCAATGAAAATCATGTTTGAGGGCTGTTTATGCAGCGGCTTGTAAACATTTTGAGTTAGTTTCCTCTTCACAAGTTTCGAATCACTCCAAATTTTCATCAAACATCATGGTACATTTCATTCATAGGCACTTAAATAAATGTGCAATCGCCTATATCAATCACTGAGCAAACTTCCTTCAAACAATTTGTTATAACCTTTGAACCACCCTCTTGAAACAATGTTATTACTAGATTTCCATTTTAACTATGTTTTTCACTTAGCATAACACGACTCAAATTTCAAAATGTAGTTTTTATTGCAAACTGAGACAATTCCAAAGGTAATGCATTGCGTGTTGTATATAATTGTATAATCATGAAACATTCATTTCTAATCATTTCTTTCCATATTATTTAAAGGCTAAAAATCTACATGCAAAAAAATTATCTTGACACAATATTTCTGATACTTTTTTGGAAAACTTACTAATGAACTTGTAGTCATGATTACCTACAGTGTATACTAATGCAAAACTCAGTTTGTGAGTGTTTCTGAATTACTGTAAATGCTCTAATAAGCCCCTCACCATAAGTTTTGTTGCTAAGAAACAATAGACAACGATATTACTCTTGAGGCTTACAGGGATTAAATGACACCCCTCTGTGGGGCTTATGGAGTATTTAGGTTACTTTATTGTTGCCCTTTGAAATGTTCATTGACTAAAGTCAAGTTGTGGTAAGCTCAATTGAGCTGTTGAGGGGTAGTAAAAAAAATCATGTTATGAGTAGTAGTTGTAACTGGGGGTTTCTGGCACATTTTTGAAATTGTCAGGATTCCTGTGGTTTTTGTCATGTGACTTTAGACCTGTCAATCAAAATGTGGGCGTGGCACCTGTCAATCAAATATTTTTAACCACACCTGTCAATCAATCTTTAAAAATCTAAAATGGTGGACAATCTTTAAAAATCTAAAATGGTGGACAATCTTTAAAAATCTAAAATGGCGGACAATACTTAAAATCTAAAATTGTGGACAATCTTTAAAAATCTAAAATGGCGGACAATCTTTAAAATCTAAAATGGTGGACAATCTTTAAAAATCTAAAATGGCGGACAATCTTTAAAATCTAAAATGGTTCACAATCTTTAAAACCTATAACTTCCAAGGTTGTGTTCATGACGGTGTTTGATTTGTTTCCCACGCGTGAGAATTTTTTAACCAATCATAAACGGAAGCGGCTTTCCTTTGATTATTTTATCAGATACAACCATGACGTAACCATTAGGGAATTCCCCTTGTAAACAGAGATTGTGGGCAAGTCTGGGCATGTATAAGTAGGGGGAATCCCCTAATATATTTTTTCTATATATATAAAAGGACTTAAGGGTTAAACACTTTATTAAATTAAGAAATGTCAGATAAAATTAAAAAACCTAGAAATTATTCCTTTGTTGGGAACAATCACAAGAATCGCCATCTGGTTAAAGCAATCAACTGTGGGACAGATGAGGGTAAATATTATAGAAGTCTATACGCTTGTACAGATCACCTTGGGATTAACTCAGGCTTGATAAAAATGGCCTGTGAAGGTAAGAACCATGTTAAAAGCGGTATATCTAAGATCGACGGACAGAGATATAAATTCGAATATCTTGATACCATTCCTGAGGGTGTAGAAGTTTTAAAATCCCGAGGATGTAAGAAAAAGAAGGATGATAGTCAGAAATAATTTTTTACTTTTGACTACCATAATAATGGAATTAATAATAAAATATATACTGTGGTATAATACTATAATATATATATTAATTTCTCTTTTATTGGAACATAAACCAAGCTATTCCAGCACTAACTACAGTCGTTATATACATAAGATTTTTCTCATGTGATGATATGGATGGTTTAATTTTTACCTTGTTAATAGGTTTCTCAACTGGTTTAACCAAAGGCTTCTCATTTTCAGTATTGTGGTGTGGTAGTTTTGTCTTAGGAGGTGTAAAATTATGTTTTATTCCCGCTTGTTTCGTTTCTTGATTTATATTATTAACACCAAAAACCATATCATTAGTTGCTTTTAATAGTTTGTTATTATATCCTATTACACTTTCTGTATTTATAATTAGATTCGAAGGTAGTAACCAAACACCCTCAGCAATAGCTAAATCAAGTCTCAACTTAGCCTCTTGTACTGCTAATTGATATCGTTGTACTGATTCAACGATATTATTTTCAATAATTGATGATTCAAACAGTGTTAAAAATTCCTGCTTAGTTTCTTGAGATGAACCGCTATTTCCAACAATACTACTTCTTGTACTAACTTGCGACCCTAGGATGCAATAAACAAAAGCTTCAACACTCCTGTTTAATCGGCCTAGTCCTGCTTTGTAACACCATGGCTATGTATAGGTACGAACCACGAATATTGCTTTCCACCATGGCTATCATTTCTGATAAAACTAACTAGCTTACCATTATTTGTGTTCCACCCTCATCTGAAAATAGATTTAATTTATCAGGCCATGTATCTGCCTCTTTGTCATACCCTCGAATAACGTGAACATTCCGATAACCTTCCCCAGAATAGTCTAAGAATATATCACCCAAGCTATGGTTTCGACCTCCTTTATATCTAAAATCAGCGTTGGTAGGTAAACCAAATTCATGACATAGTCTTTGGAATACAACTTTGTTGTATCTGTTATTTGTTTGATTAAATACCGTATCATCAGGTAGTGGGCATCCCAACTCATACAAAATCCTACGTATTGTGAAATAAACATGGAATTTTATAAAAACGTATACCACAGGAGGGTATGATTTAGCTTCATGCAAGCTTATACCGCAGCCACTTGTAGCACACCAAACAACAAAATTAAGCTGTTGTGGCCAGTAATTGTAATCAGGGTTTTGTAACCATCTTCTTGACTGCTTAGCGGAGTGGAATGTTATAGTAGTCTCTTTGAAAATATCTCGCATATCAGCTGTGAATTTTTGCTTTTGTGATACATAGATATCAAGATTTGTTAACAATGCGGAGATGTCTGACGCTGTTGATTCAAAGTCTATCGCGGGTATTGGATAATATGTATTCGTTAATTTTAAACTATCAGGAAACGATTTTTTAATACCGAGGTCTGCATCTAATCTAATCTTCCAGTCGCTTGGTATATCAGACATCCATGTTTGCCCTGTTAAATCATCATAACTCATAACTGTGAGTCTATGATATTTCCAGGAGATATATCCACCATAGCTATCAGAAACAAAATGAAACTTTGTTAAATCAGCTCTAGGGTATCTCTTTTTGAATTCGTCTAGTAACATATATATAATATACATATTAGTAGTTTATATCTTTTTCCTTTGTATATCGGATTTCATATATACACCCATTATATGGTGTTCGGTCAAATGATATTTTTAACGCACGTTCTTTGAAATTTCTTCTAGCATCTCTTTTCGAATCTGTGTGCGGAGGTCTGATATATTGGGTCCTTCTTTTTTTTCATCATTCATGTATTTCACTCTAATATCCTTTTTCATACTATGGTATTTTGTTGCCTCGTTTATGATTAGTGTAAACTCTTCAGCAGATATTTTATTATCAGAGAGAGCTTTTGAAATGATCCCTTCCAGTGTGTTTACTTTTGCTCTTGCTAATTGTGATGTTTTTTCATGTTTATATATCTTTTTCGATAATTTTACCCCAGCCGTTGTAGAAATAACACCAAACAGAGCGGCTATTCCACCTATGGGGCCACCAACAACAGCTCCAAAGCCTGTAAGTGACAGAGCCAAAGCAGTTCCTGATAGAATAATAGATGTTCCACCTGTTGACCAAACAACTATTTTTCTCAATCTACTATACTTTGTTTGCATATTCTCATAATGCTTGATTTCATTTTCAAAGTTTTGCAATACCTCACATGATTTTTGAAGTCTGAAGTTATCTCCATTCTCTGCAGGTAATTGTGGATAAAGTTCATTGTATTCCATATAATATATTAAAAGTGTGTTACTTTTAAATTGATTATAATCAGTTCATTTTTAAAATCAGGCTTTCGACCTTTGATATCAAGTAGTTTTATTGTAAAATAATTTAACACAGCGTTGACAGAAATAGGAATGCTAGCATAGTCTTTGGATGGTATAACTGCTAATAGTGTACTTATTTTTAGTGTTAACTCCGTTCCTTGGCTATTTGTATTTGTGTACGATTTATGTCTATCTAGAATATCACAGAATAACATCAGAGGCTTATCAGGTATCCACCGTATTGGGTATAACTTACTTGGTAATATTTTTTCAGGAACACCTAACTTTTTTGCTAGTTGATCAGATAACAAGATATTAACAGTCTTATTTGAAAGAAAATTCTTTCCATGGCTATCTATAATAATTCCGAACTTATTACCTGTCAAACCTTGAACAAAGGCCTGCTGTATTGTTAACAGGGTATAATCACCTACTGGGATAGTTTGTAATACCTCCTTCTCATTATTTTCTAATTTCTTGTAAACATATCGATCTTCACTAAATCGTACCCAAGCTGTGGGACCATAATAGCTTATCAGTTGTATATCCTTCACGTTTGATAGAGGAGGATTGATATATACCCTAGTCTCAGGTGATCTCATCGCTATTGTTAAGATTGTTGTCATATGATAGATATTATTGTTTACCTTTTATACGGTTTACCATATACATAACAACAGCTACAATCAGTAACCAAGCATTTTTAACTAGGAATGAAACCACTTCACCCGCTGACTTGAATATAAATGATGCTATAGCACCTACCATGCCTGGGAGTAGTTCTCCAAGCTTTTTACCAATAGCTTTTAAACCGTTAGAAACACCCTTGGCAACAGTTGATAACCCCTTTGATAGGTTAGAGATGATTACTCCGATAGTAGTTCCTACGGCTAATACTACCGCTGTCACCGTAAAGCCATACTTCTTGAATATCCGTTTAACTCTATTCTTGAGAGACATACGCTCCTCTATGGCTTCATGTTCTTCCTCTAATTCTAGTATTTGGCTTTCTTTTTCATCAATATCCTCCTGAATATGTTCAATCTCATGCTCTTCTTTTTGAATTTCCTCACGGATTATAGGAGACTCTTTTTCACCTTTCAACATATTTATTTTATCTTTCAATATTCGTAACTTTTTTCTTTCAGCTCCTTTTTTTTAGCTAATTGTAGAATTTCTCTTTTACTTTCTTCTTGTTTTTGTTCGTTTTCTTCAACCATCTGTTCTATCGTTTTTTCCTAGTTTAGCAACAAGCGTTTTCGGTAGCTTGGTGTTTACATCCCCCTCTTTGTTGAATAAATAATGCCACTTCATATTTCCTTTTTTAAGAGTAACAATAACTCTACCATCTTTTTCATCTCTACTATATAAAATTTCATCCCTATCAACATTAAGAAATACCTCTTGTATCATTTCCAATGCTTCATTTTCCATTGTTATTATATTTTGATCTTTCCCTAGAGCATCCACAATCGTCTACTTATTTTCTATTTAATTTTTATCGATAAATAGAGGATGCCATACTGAGCCAGTTTTTGCTTTTACTTGTATCATACCTAACTCCCCTATTTTTGATAAAAATTTACTTGTATCAGCATTTGGAAATATATTTTAATAATTTTATCAATATCTTCTTTTTCACTAACTTTTTCAATAATATATTGATCATAATTAATAAATGAGGTTTCAGCAGTACCACCTTCATCCACCCAATCTTTAGATGTTGATGGTCTAGGTAACTCATACATGGGTATTTCCTCACCACCATCTTGGTCATGATTATCACCACGATTTAATAAAGGATCTGTATCTCTATAGCCTCTATCCATATTATATGATTTATATTATAAGTATAATTTGATATCCTGTGAAAATATTTTTTATGATTCCCTAGTGTTATTCTTGTTTTGAATTTTCGTTTACAGAACTTGCATCTAATACGGACATCACGCATGAAGTCGTTTATCTCCTTGATAAGTAAATCATAATCGTTGGAAATGATTCACTTATAACCATTCTCCTCATATTGTTCTAAGAGTTCTGTTTGCTCATCAGATATATGACCATTACCCTGTGGAGTCTTAAATTCGATACACATACCAGAGTAATGTTTGTGACAATTTTGTATTATAAGATCTGGTTGCCCTTTCATATATCCCTTTCGATAGGATGCTATGCGTTTGGCTGACGTATCTTGATTCTCTCCTAACCCTGCTGTTATAATAGCGGTTGGAAAAAATCGTTTGATAAACCCAACAACTTTGGTATGTAGGTCGTATTCATCTTCTATTTGAATGTTAGCGTCTTAGGGTTGTTAAACTTTCTGTAGTATCCATACTTTCTGATAGAAGGGAGTACATCCTCAACAACCCAATCCTGAAATTTCTCAGCAATTGATAATTTAGATCTCATAATTAATCGATATAATCCACTTTCATTGATAAAAATAGTGTGTTGTGGAATATCTTTTAGGGGGCCCTGTTTTAGGGCCCCCTTAATGAGCTCATTTAACATCTTTTTATTCTTGTCTGGAACATGATTTTCCACAGCATTCCTTGGTTTTTCATACCCAAGAGCTAATGCAATATCTTTCCCTTTGAAGTAGATATTTTGCTTGCTATCAATATATGAACCAATAGCTAGATTTAGGTGTTTATTTTCATAAATATTTTCAGTTAGTGTCATTATTATATATTGAATATATAGTAATGTATCCTTAAGCCTTTTTTCATATATAGATTTAGTCTTATCCTCTTCATCAACATGTTTTCTTATCACTTACAAGAATTTAGAAGCCACATAGCCAACAACAAGCATGCCTCCACCTACGTAAGCCATTTCATAATTTTCTGTGTAGAAGATGGTTTGTAATAATCACTAAATTGTGGCATTTGTAAATGGATCTTTTGATTATGAGCTTCGTTATACAATTTTAGTGCCTCATCCGTAGATCTCATGTTATTGCTTGCGATTTGTTTATTCTTGTACCTTTCTGTTTGCCAATCTATGAGTTTCTGTCTATTTTCTTCATATATTTCATAATCAAGTTGATACTTTTTAACCGCTTTATCATGTCTAATACGTTCTTCATCTGTATTGTTACCACTGAGATATTTGCTAAATAATTTCCACCGATAAAACTGCTTGCGTTTAGGACCGCCGAAGATATCATAAGTGCTATTGTTGCCATTTATATTATAATATATATATTACACTTTTATACCGAGTTAGGAAGAATCTTTTGATCCTCTAGATATTTTTTCAAACACATGCTAGAACCAAGGACTAAGACCCATTTTCCGTAGTTACTTATATTTGAGCTAGGGTCTGAAATAAATGATTCTCTCATAGCCCTTTTACTGACCCAGCCGACTAATGCTGCCAGTGCAACAAGCACGGCTGAATCCATAAACGTTTTAACCAATTTGTTTTCAGTTGTTGACATATAATAATATCTATACATATCGTTTTATATCATTTTTATTCCATACCTACAGGGATTTTAGATGCTTTCACCATAGGTTTTTCATCTACAGGAGGTGGTGATTTTATTCGATTTTATCCTTATCATTGCCCTGTTTTCTCCATCTATAGTATAAATCTAGAGCTGTAAGGCTAATTCCCACTATTGATAATACAGTTGTAAGCGAGATTTCTGGCATCCATTCAGATATTATACCGTCTGTTTGTTTCTTCATAGCATCCTTAGCCTTTTTATGGTATTCTGCGAGCCTTCTTCCAGCTTCTACTTTTTTGGATCCTTCTGTTTAGTCTCTTTTATAGCTTCTGGTTCCTTAGTAATTTGCTCAATATTTTCTGATTCTGTTGACATATATTAGTATATCTTAGTTAATTTTTATATCAATTAGGATATTTCAAGAGGTTGCTTAACAGTTGCTCAACAGTTGCTTAACAGATGCTCAAGACTGCTCAACAGGTTGCTCAAGAGTATTATTACTAAACTTGATATGTTTACCGATTTGTATCAAAGCACTTGCAAGAGCTATAAATCGACCACCTTTTAAAACAGCATAACCAGCATATTCAGTCGGCTCCTTTTTTACTAAATCATCATTTTGAAGATCATGACATAGAGCTTCTTTGTCATCTATTGGACACACATAAGAAATCACTTGTGAGACTCCTTGTAATGCTGTATCAACCAAGCCATTAGTAACCTTATTTCCCATTACAACCTGATACGATTATAATATTTTTCAACATCCTTGATTGATAGCCTCTTAACATCGCCAAGTGACAAATCCATACCAGTGTATTCATGTGTTGTTCCCAATACTGCAAGAATGCATAACGATTCCCTTTTTTCATCAACCTCTTTTGTATCTACATCCTTCTTCTTAGTAGCTTTTGGCTTCTTTTTAATAGGTGGCTTTTCTACTATTATGTTATCTACGTTTTCAATATAATCTTCTACTATTGACATATATTATATTATAATCATATATTATTTAAATCATTTGAATTTGGAAGTTCAATGTAACATGTGTATGGATGTATCAAGGACAAACATAATCTAGAATATTTCTCAGATTTTAGTAATTGCATATACTTCTTTTTATCTTCATTATTCAAGTCGCCACCATATTCATCAAATAACGTCTTCATACATACGTTAGACGAATTATAGAATGAAATCAAGCATGCTATATTCTCTCTAAAGGCTTTCGCTATAGATGTTAATTGCTGACTAAACACCCATACGGAGATACCCTCGTGTCTACCACTGAAGGCTAAATTTATAAAATGATTCGAACGCTGTTTTAATTCCTTAGAAACAGCTAGATCATCTAAAATAATTAATGTTTGAGTTCCAGAAAACAATTCCTTACAACAAAATAATATATCATTTATTTCTTCAATTTCATCTGCATCAGGTGAAATGACTATGAATCGTGGATCATTATTCGCAAAACCCTGATAGGTTTTATTTTTTGTATAAGTTGGGCATATAAGCACTATATATTCAAACTTGAATTTAAATGGACCTCTAAGCTGTTGAATTAAATAGTGAGTTTTACCTGAATTTGTACCTCCTATGATGAGGCAGTGAAGCGGTAATTTATCTGCTAACTCTTCCATATATTATTACTAATACATTATGCTTTTAAGACTGCTTCCCATAATTTCCATCAGGGCGTCTGCGATCACATACATGTAACAAGTAATAGTTCCAGAGCCTGAAGCTGTTCTTTTCATCTCAAGGTGAACCCCATCTCTTGTATTACTAAGGTGTAGACCATTACACTATGAAACTCAAAATCGTTAAAAATCCATTAAATTTCCATTAAAATCCCCTTACAAGGGTTTTAATGGCCATTAATTTTGCATTTTAGAAATTGATGGCATTTTAATAGGCATTAAAAATGCATTAAATTTTTTTCGGGAAAGGTGCAAGTCATTAAAAAGAGGTTACTGAATCAAACAATAATAGTAACAACTTTAATGGCCATTATTAAACGCTTAGAAATGGCAAGGATAGTGTGTGCCATTAAAAAGTGGTTACTGAATCATTATGATCAAAGTAACAACCTTTTAATAGCCATTATTAAGCCCTTAGAAATTACAAGGTTGTTAAAATCCCATTACTAAACTAAACAATTGTGGTTGCATAAATGCTATGTGCAGGTAGTTTTTAAACATCAAAAGGACTTCCACCTATGGCTTATCTATGGAATGGACCATTAGAACACTGATTAAGGGGAGGTTGGGCCAATTACATATTTTTATGTCTGGATTAAGCCTAAAATTTATGTACTGATGATAAAAACCTTTTGCTTTGTAATGTAGCCATGAAAATGAAAGTTGGATCTTACTCTAGATATATTGAAAAGTAAGTGTCTTGAGTACATACTTGAACACAAAATTAAACCTTGATTTCATCTGTAGGGGAGGCTAAGTGATTCTGTAAGCCACAGCTTAGCATTGAGCATTGAGAATTCAAGCAATTCTCAGAATGAAAAGGACAAACTAGTTACTTTGAAACTTAATGGAACACCAATAGAAGATTATACAGGAATCCTGGGCTGTTCAGAGATTGCTGGATTTTCTAGTTTCAGCCCCATTGCTTAGCTAGCGTCCAAACCTTGTCTCTCTTCCCAATGTTAGCCAATGCCTAGGAATCCCAGGATTGAGTGCAAACATGATTATGAATTTAAAATGTGCCAGCCAATCAGAAAGCAGCTGCAAAGACTGAGCAAGCAGATTAAGCTTTTTATGGGTCTCTAAAATACTATAAAATCTACTATAAAATCACAAGGAACAATAATATTGAAATTTTATATCATATTACAAGTAACGATGTCACTTGGTGTGAGACTGATCCCTAAGGGATAGCAAACTGTTTGGTCACCCGTAAGAGACACCGCTAATACGCGTTGGCATATTTTATACCCTAAGGGATAGTACGTCACCGTGCATTTTTTTTTACCCTGAATATCAGTGCATCTCTTAGATTGATGTGATGAAAATCCAGTACATTATATAATTAATACATGGCACTAAGTGGAAATACAGGGGGTCATACACAGTTCCAATCATATCTATCTATCTATCTATCTTCTAGTTTTCATTGTCTTTTGGAGTGGTAGGAGGACCCCCTGTTCATTCCCTAAATGCTTGTCAAATAAATAGATTAATGTATCATTAAATTCCAGCACAGCGGTAACCATTAACCATCTTTGCTAGCCCCAGGTTGGGAATCACGGCGGGCATAAATGGGCCCAAAATCGGCACAGGTTCGCGACAGTTCGCCACGCGGACGCCATTTTGTGTACCGCGTTCCGATATGAAATTTTCCAGCGGTTGCACGCGTGAGGTAACATCCAAAATGGCGGCTCGTCGGAGTTTCACGCGGGAGGAAGTTTTGCGGGCTATATTCGAGAGCGAAACTGGTGAAAACATACAGGATAATGGAAATACAACCTCAAATCGCCTTCAAGATGTCCTTGGGCAGTTTATTGACGCGGAAAGTCCAACTGTTTCTTTGAACAGAAGAGAGGAATTTATACGAAGTGCTATGTATGCTGTTTTACCTTTACTGGAGCTGGCCCAGGATGACTCAGAGTCACAAGCACTTGCATTTCTAGCAAAATCTAGTGTCAGTATTGGTCCCTTGTTGCAGAGAGAGTCAAGGTTGTGGTTAGAGAGAGTTTATCGACGACTCTGTGGGAGACGAAACATAAAAATTCCCTATTTTGCCGAAGTGCACAGAGACGTCCCGCGAGAGGTGTTTACTGGTTTCATCCGCCTTCTTTCCAGAATAAACGGATGTGCTCGGCCCTTTTGTACAATAAATAACAGTTCAGGCAAAAGACACGTACAGTTTACATCTATCAGACTACTAAAAGAGGTATTGGTGGTTCTAAGTGGGCTTAAACAAGAGGATGTTGTTGGAATGTTTAAGCTCAGACTCAACAGTGGACCTAGAACAGGACACAAAGCTGCTATCATTGTGAGTGAGGCAAAGGAGTTCTCTTTCAAATACTGCGACAAAAAACTCGAACTAACTATTTCATTTCATTATGGCGAGTGGAATACATTTGGGGTGCCACAACACAACTAGACGGCAATGCAGTGGTCCACTTCTCTACAGACATGCCTGTATTGTCTCAATGGAGTCAGGACAGATACCAAATAACATTTACTTCCATAACACTGTTAAAGGAATTATACGTTTTACTCAGTGGTCTGGAAGAAAATAGTAAATACAATAAGCTTGCATGTTATACAAATCTTTATTATTAAATACTTTTGAATAGAGCACAAATTTTATCATGGCTCATAATTTTGATAATACAAAGACTACACCAGTTTAACTGTGGTGACTCAAACTATAATGCTTGTTTCAAGCTACACATTTTTTACACCTTTGGATGTCAAATACAATAAATACAAAACTCTACAAGATATTACAGTCTAACTGTTGCTCACTGCACAATATACTAATTACCAGTCCAATGAAATGACTCTTATTTCAAGCCAGAATTAATTTCTACAAGTCAAGAGCTTATATCACAGAATTCCATTAATAAGCCCAGGGCTTATACAACTCTGTAAAGCCTTTTTGCCCTGAGAACAACAGAAACACATCGTTATGGGCTTAGAATCATGGGGCTTATAATTAAATTTTATGATATAGTCTACTATGACTGTCCTGGAAAAAAAAGACTGCTTGTTTCAAGCCAGAATGAATTTTAAAAAGAGCTTATAGATTAAGATAGTATGGCTCACTGTATATTAAATACTAATTACCAGTACAGGAAAAGCTAAAATGCTTGAAGCTAACAGATATTTTTCCTGTAGCTTATTGTTTAATTGTGGCTATTGAGTACTATGTAACAATACTAATAAACAGTCCAGGGAAAGCAAATACTACACCAGCTGAACTGTTATGTTGAGAACAATCCATGATACTATTGATATTCTTGATTAGGAAAAAAACTAGAATGCTTGTTTTGCTTTTAGTTTCATATATTTCTGATTAAAAGTAGAGTAGAGTAGAGTTTCATATTTGTAGCTCTCCCATTTTTTTTAAAAGAAAGAAAACGAACCATAATGTGTACATCAAAATAATATTTGAAAATGTAAAAATCTTTATTATTTAAGCATTAGAGCACAACTTTCTATGACTTTCTCAGCGAAATAGAGCATGCATGATGTTGGTAGACACGAGAACGTTGTATAACCAAGAGCTGCAGGCAAGTGATTTTAAAATGTTTTGAGTGTCTCTCCCAACACTACAATTTGTGCTCTAATGCTTTTATGATGTGGGGGAGAATCATTACATTATCGGTGAAATAGAGCATAGATTTGGACCAACCAGAGCATGCTTTTTATTGTAAAAGAACATGAATCAATTTCAACCTGGGCCAAAATCACCCAAAATGGCATAACAATGGCCAACATGGCATAAAAATGGCCAACATGGCGTAAAAATGGCCAACATGGCATAAAAATAGCCAACATGGCATAAAAATGGCCAAAATGGTGCAAAATGTAGCAAGTTTTTTTTTTTTGGGGGGGGGGGGGGGGAATCCTTACCAAAACTGTAGTCCACGCCATACTAGCTGCGTGCTCAGACAAATTTTTGTCATGAAATGTTAACCACAGATTTGTAATTGTTAGTTGCCACACTAGCTGTTTTTTCAGAAATGATGAAAAATCAAACATTTTTATTGTTTGATTTGATATCATAAAACATATTCCAAATGAGTCATAAATAATATGAAATTGATTCAGTCAGCAGAAAATGTACTACCAGTAATTGTGAATCACAACACAGACTAGATGATTAGTCAGGATTTTTTTGTCATAAGAAGAAAAATCAGCTAGTGTATGGTGGCAGCCTTATAAACATAAACATGTTTTTCTACTTTTCAGGATCTCTTTCTTTGAGAGTCTAAAATTGGACACTTTGCTCTGTATGAGCATGCCCCTACCGGACGCCCTAATATTTTCCTGAAATCACAGTACACTTTTCTTACCTTTTCTGATGTGATCTATTCTGTCATAGATAACAGTGCAAGTGGAATCATACCTTTTTTCTTGTCTCCTTGGGCTCATCTTCCTTTAGTATGAAATAACAAGTACCTCTTTTAGTAGTCTGATAGATGTGAACTTTACATGTCTTTTGCCTGAGGTGTGATACTCGCAATTATCTCTGTCCTCAGTGGGTGAGCACAGTAGTAGCACAAGGACTCCTGCTTTCCCTTGGACATGCCACAGTTGCAGAACTCAGGCTGCTTGACCCTCTCAGGGATGTACGAGTCGGTAGTTGATGAGGGTTTTGATAGGTTATATCCCCTCTCACGTAGCCAAATAAGGGACACAAACTCATGGCGAAAGAGCTGTAGCCACCTGTTCTTTGGAATAGTGTTAGCAGCATAACGTGATATGAAAACATGTTTTGCTTCGCGGCCCTCCATAGAATTAATTCCAAGCCCTAGCCCATAGAGGGCCTTCATTTGGGCAGTGTGTGCAGGTACTACATGTCCGATGGTCCACACAGTTGGGTTTACTTTATAGAAGACAACATTAGCTCTATAGTACTTCAAACATGCTCCCCGAAGTTCTGTTACCTGCTGATCACTAATCTCTACACGGGAGAACAGAGAGATGCAGTGACGTAAACAGAGACACAAGAAAGCAAGCCAATGATACACTTTGTTTGCCCTACCTGAGCCAGGGTTTCGAGGATCGACGGCAGCAATCAGAAACATGAAGTTCTTTACAAAGAACCTACTGTCACGACCAGTGAATCTGTATTCAAACTCCTTGTCACCTGTGGTTTCGTTGAACCATCTCACAATTCTATTAGACAGTCGGGAAGGGTAACATTCCTCCCTCATGGCTTTTATGTATCGGGCAAAGTGGCTAGTGGCTGGTACCTGTGAAAAAACATGGAAGAATTCTTGAGATTTGACTGATAGATAACCTCATTGAGGAGGTAGCGGTGGGCAAGGGCGCAAGCGTTATTCTTTAAATGGAGGGGATCTGCACGTGCCACATCTATTTTGGGGCCAATAGGTGGAACAAATTCTTGACGACTTTTGCAGTCTTTAGCTATGAATGATGTCACTTTGGATCTCTTGGTTTTTGGAGCAAGTTTTTTCCTTTCAAGTTCACCCTTGAATTTTGCAACTTTCTGTGCAACAGCCAGACGTCTACTGTAACTCCAAGGGTGCCAGTGATCTTCAGGAGAGTTACCAAAGCTATATGAAAGATTTGCACAGTCATTATTGCAAACATTGGCAAAAGTAAGGAAATAAGTCGCACTGTTACTTAGCTCACCTGCGAGAAAAGCTAACATTTTCATGTCATTTGGAAGTGCAGTAACACGAAACTTAACGTCAACATACACATCATCAACCTTTAAGGGAAAAACTTCCTGCTCTACTTCCTGGATTTCCTTTGCCAACTGATTAATAAACCTACCAACAGGCTCACAATCCTCAGGGCAATTACCACCAAATAATAAAAAATTTTCATTGCTACTCAAAAAGCTGACCAGGAAAGCACACGCCGTATCCTCTTTGCCAAATGGGCACCGTCACCCCCTAAAGCAACACAAAAAGTGTTAACTTCTCCATTAAACCATATCAAATCACTTTGGCGGTGTGTGAGATAGTATTCTGCAAGTCTGAGAAGAAGTTCCTTCAATTTGCGGTACACACCATTTACCTGCTCTTGACTAGAGAGTCCATAACAAAAGTCATCTTTCACACTGCAGAGGTTTCCAATGTCAATAGCATTCAGAAATGGAGATAACCTGTTGTATGGTACATACCTTGGGTAAAGACAGTTGTCCATAGTCATCCGAGAGGATTTACCTGACTTATCTTTAACATAATTACTATCCTTGTACACATTACGGAACTTTCTCTTTCCTACTACTCCCCCATTATAATAAATAGCAATACTTCTAGTTATGTTTTCATCTGACTTTTCATAATTTGCTACCTTAGATTTAACAAGAGCTGGTAGAATATGTTGGTTGAATTTCTTGTCTTTCGAAAGCCCTTCCATTAAGACTTTTTTGCTACAGTTCTTCAGTGCAGTCTCCAACAAGCCAACTTCACCTGGGTTCTGGTCTTCTTCTGTTCCTCCATGGATTTCTTGTGCTGCTTCATACGTAAGCTTCCTCCTCTTCCTCATTGCCCTCTCCTTTACCTCTTCCTGTCTGTCTCCTGCTGCTACATACTTCGATGGTTTTTTTTTCTTAGCGACACTGACTTTTGACTTAAAAACATTGCCTTCTTTCTCTTCCCTGCCTTAACTCCCTCATCATACTTTATCTCAGCTTCTGCTTTCTCTCTATCTGCTTTCTCTATCTACAAATAAACAAGTAGAAACAAAGAAACCCCCAGAAACTCCAAATTAAATTGGAGTTTCTGGAGGGAAAACTACAATATGGGTACTAGTTCACTTAGCAAGACAAGGTAAAATAAAATACATGTTTATTATTACCGTATGCATCCTTTCTGAGTCACAATCTTTTAGTATTTATCAAAATTTAAATAAAAAGTAGCATGAAAAATAATTACAGATGGTTATTAGAGATGTTCGGGAGACAGATAGTCTAATTTACCAGTAAGTTGCTATAGCAACGCGCGCTCTAATCCCAGATGAAGGACATTTATTTTGAGAACAACACAGCAAAGATCACCACCGAGAAAGATCAATCATGACAAAAACGATTGGTCACGAATTTGAAAATGTTTCTGGTGGAAAACCAAACAAGCGCCTAGAGCAAAGGTTTACTTGCGATGCGAGCACATGAGGCAGAGTGCGCCGCGCGAGATACAAGCCAAACTTATACAGATCAACGGTTTGTTATAAATGAATTTGTCACAATTTGATCACTCGGTAATACTTTTAAATGATTCTTTAATGTACCAGGCTTACCCTCTCTTGTAATCTCTTGAGTCTTTTCCTTTTCTTTCTCAGCGTTTGCTGCTTCTCCTCGAGCTCAGGATTCGCATCTAAAATCTGTGTGTAAACCACATCCTGCTCCTTTCGAATCTTCGCCAGCTTCCCCAGAGGAAATTTGCCATTTCGTCGATCCCTTCGGCGTACCATTGACCTCGAAAAACTCAAATTTCTCCTGCGGTGCGAGGTTTAACGAAAAACTAAAACCATACGTTTGTAGAGCAGAACTTGATGAAGACAGATTGCATTATTTCATGCAATCCAAAACCATCAGCAAAACTTGAATAATACCAAAAATACGTGACAAAATTGTAAAGATTAGGAAAAATAGAAAAAGCTCTCGTTTGGCTATGTTTAAGACTTCATATCTTTTCGCGCGAACGCACTGAAACGCCGTGAAAGGTCTCAAACAAAAGCTCCGAAACCGGCCTTCAACCAACACTTGTCGCTTTGCCGATCGAAGGAAAAACAACGGCCAAAAAGGCTTGGTAAAGAGTAGGCATTTCCGGTATAACAAACTCGGTCCCAGGGCTCCGCGTACAACACAAATCCAAGATGGCGACCGGTACCGGAATGGGTGCCGATTTTGCCCACATTTATGCCCGCCGTGAATTGCCAACCCCAATTTTTACATTATACATTGTACCGGTACTCACTATCTTGATTCTGATTGGCTGAGAGCATGCGCTTTACTTTGGAATGGTCACCCCTGCAATTGACTGCTAGGACAGGGTTCAAAATAATTTTACAAAATCTGCTTAAACATGCTGGCTTTGTGGGCACTAGTACCAAAAATAAATTGAATGACAAAAAATCGAAGCAGATAATATTCCAGTGCATTTCACAAGATGTGGTAATGCCTGGTGTGTTCGTTCAATAAAAATTGATCTCAAAAGTCCAATTGATAAATCGATAAAAATCAATAATAATTACTTGATTTACTTTAATTTTCGATACTCACAAATTTCTCTCCAATCAACTTATCGATTATTATCCATTGTATTGAATTCACAATCAATGTACATTCAACATTCCGCATAGTTATCTAAACTGTATTTGCTGATAGATTACGGTATGAAATAACTACATCGTGAATTATTGAGGCAAATACCACTCGTGTCCCTTCATAACCTCAATTCAAGTTTATTGGTGCCTGAAATTTGTGTTGGGGAGGGCTCCCACTAGGCCTATTCTTAATGTTATGCCATATATGCAGTACAAAAAAAGTTAATATGTTAACGTCTGAGAATTGATATTAATTGATGAAATCTATATAACCGAAAGCCTTGATCAAGAAATTGATAATCAATTACTCACAGGGATTTCCCTTATCGATCTTGGCCCAGAAGCCTGGAAAAACTGCTGCACCACGGATCTGCAAAACCACTCCATTTTCTTGCATACTTGGGGAACTGTTATAGGATACATTTTATTCGAAATCAATAAAGTGGACGGAAGATCTAATTGAAGCGTTTTCGCAAGCGAAAAGATCAAGTTTCCAAAGCGCCATTTTAAGTCATCCACAGAAACCAAAAAATATACAATTTCTTGCAGCCGAAAGCAACAAAGACGTCCAAACCTATGCGATTCTCTCACAAATAACACTGTAATGTTCATTCAAAAGTCCTTTTTCCAAAAAGAGTGAACAATAATATATCCCATTCAAATTTTTTTGCACATTGCATGAAGCCGTGCGCCATTCTTATAAACAAACACTTGGTTCACAAAGAACAGTCCTCAGATTTCTTAAGCGATTTCTTAAGCGAGTCACAAAGCCTCCGTGTTTGAGTCTCTCACAGAAACTAAAAAGAGCTTTGTTCATACAGCTGTAAGCACCATAGACATCCAGACCCAGGTGGTTCTGTTACAGATTGCTTACAGTTATTTGCAGGGATAATTCTAATTCCAAAGCTTTTACCTGAGAATAATTTTCATTCGTTTTAGAAAAAAATGTACACCGCGACTTGCTTTCATTGAGCGTGCCCTAAATGGAAATGGCAGCAAGAGCATCAAATTCTATGTCTGCTGTGATTTTTTTCTTTTTTCCGTTTGTTTTAAGAGAATAATATAAGTTAGATAAATTTCTCCCTTGCACTCCATGAATTTTCACGGCATCAGCTAGCTTCTATCAATTTTATCAGGTGGTATCGATTAATATCGATTGTCGATTGAACACGCCGGGGGTATACGAATCACAAAGCAATTCTGCAATCCTACCGGTAGCCACCCTGTAGGAATGCATATTATGTTCCTGTGTTTACTTGCTTTTTATGTTAAAACCCTAACTTGTTGATGTCAAAGGATTGTTAGTCTAGTTTGCCAACTTGATACCTTAAGTCTTACCTTGCTACTTCAACAAACTGCATCGCCAACGCTCGGTATGCTACAGCCAAAAACCACTCTGTTCAACAACAGCAAGCATGGCATGATTTTTAACTTGCTTCCGACCTCCATCTAAGAGCTATGTGAACCTCATCGAGAAGTCATTATTCCATTTCCAGGTTAGCGCAAAACATCCATCTTTCTTTGCAGATCATGATCACAATCACATTCACATCCATCTGCCTCCATCTTAATCAATTTCTCTTAAACACTCCAAGGTTTACTAACGGTTTTAGCCTGAAGATTAAAACTTGGCAAATAATCGATTTGCTTATTAATTCGCCTTCCATACAGCCAGGCAAACGACAAGAACATGCAACGGTTTATCCAACAGTAGTCTTTTCCCTTCGAGTGGTCCGCCATTTTTTTGGTGGGTAGTGACCGCTGACCCAACTTCGGTCCAATATTGTTAGCCAATCACAACAGAAGAATGTTTCTGGTTAGCCAATCAGCAGTCACGAGGCCAGTCACGAGCGATTTTTGAGCGGTCGAAGAGATATCGAGTTACTGGAATAAATTCCAACGGACAATTTCAACAGAAGAAGATCGCTACAAGAATGAAGAAAAAAACGCTATATGCAGGTATGATCTGTTCCTTAAAACTAAGTTAAATTAGCATTTGTATTCTTCTTAGCATCTTGTAGGCATGTCTGGCTTGAAGACTTTTTTGAGGCTAAGAAATCGGCGATACCAGAAACCAACTTTGGGGGGTGTAAACTAGTTTATGTTGATATCATCCAAGCTACGTTTATCGTCGATCAGATTTGAATCACCAGTCACTTACACGTAAATTCCCTGCTATGGGTAAGCATTAGCCACTTAGTCGGCACCGTTTTGTGGAATCGATTAAAGCACAAAAGACTGATACGTGTTTGTTTAAAGCTTAAAAATGCACACGTTTAGAAGGGCTGAAATGATGTGGCGAGGTTGGATATTTTTTTTTTCCGCTAGTTACCCTAGGATAACACTATCCACACTTTCAGGACCAGAATTTATTCTCTGGATACCTTTATCCAATGGATAAGGCACATTTTTTACACTGGTTACCGCGGCCCCAGGAAAATTCGCTCAAACTTTCCTATCATAAACCTTGTTTTTTTACACGAAATCTACTGTACTGTGCCAAATGTAGGGTAACCTACAGGGTAATCTACACACTGAGAAAAAAAGTTGCCTCCTGCTTGCTTGCAGGGAAAAACTCACAACTTGGAGCTCTAGTTGTGAAAGGCAGAACTTTTATAATTGAGCAGCTACAGATAAAGTGCATTGCCGTTTTAATTCTCCGCAAAACCATACACCGTTTTACTTGGCCTTCATCAATGTAAAAGAAAGGTTTGATTGTGTGTATGTGAAAAATGGGCTCCGAGCTCTCATTGGAGCTGGAGCTATTACTGAAGAAAGCTAAAGGCATGTAGTTTAGTGGGATTCGACTTGGTGTTGTAAATTACAGTATGATCCATTACAATATAAAATTGCTACATTACAAATCTAAATAATAAATAATTTATTTGCAGATTCTTGTTAGAGACAGTGCAATGTCTGACGAGCATGACAGAAGCCTCTGAAATGAGTGAAATTTCAGATTCGAAATGGGGTGTCTTTTCTTCTATGGTGAGTCTTTGTTACCTATAGAATATACATCACACTCCGGAAGTTACTGATGTTACTTCCTGGTCCTGGGAGAACTAGTACCTGCATTCATACAGTGTTAGGAGAAACCCACTTGCATACCGGTACTACCATGAATCTTACTATCATGTATTAGTAGAAACCCACTCGCATACTGTACTATCACAAATCCTGCAAATCTGATTGGCTCTGCTAACTCTCTATCTGTCATGTAATAGATAGTGAGTAGCGAAATTAACGCTGGCACAAAACTTTCTAAGATCATCTTTTAGCAGCAACTCGAAGGTAGTATGCTAGTGGATTTCTACTGGAACAATTAGAGTACTCGTTCTCGTTTTCTATCAGTCAAATACTTGTATTCTGCTCTACGGCTTTTCCCGCATTTGAGCACTCTTTGACTTTGGGGATAAATGTATATACATTAATTATGATTCTTAATACTGGTAGCAAGAATTTTGATTGAGCATTGCTGCTCAAACTCAATAAGGAACCAGTCATTTTTTATCGCCTGTGAGGGGGGATCACTTCATTTTGGGGCAAGCGAAAGGGGGGAACAAAGCCTGAAGCCCTGAAGACCACAAGAAATTTTCTAGATAGTTATTCACCAGCAACATACTTCTCTAACATTTGCATTTTTGTACTTCACTTCACTCGATACATAATAAAAAATTCATATAAAGAATAATAATCTAATATAGACCTTTTTCAAAAATGGCGGAAAGTTGCATGGAAATGAGGCTGGAAATATGAGCACACATTACCGCTGCCCAGGAAAGCTCTAGCTGGTGAATGGAGACTTTCATGAAGAATAAAACCTACAGGATTTGTTTACTATACACAAAAAAATGGAATGTTCATCTACACTTTCTCTAAGGCTTGATGAAATGCGTTTATCAGGCACCCCCACCCCCCAGGCGATAAATAATGACCGGTCCCTAATCAGAGACGGGAAAGTTCAAGATATTTTCTGGCAGCCTGACTAAAAGACACTGCACAAAATATAATCTATAAATGCCATTTAATTAATAATGTTCTTTCTTGTTATCAGTATCAGGATGGTACTGTTCCTGTCATTGCAGAATACTGCTGCAGTGTATTTGAGTTATATATTTTAGGAAACAATATTTATGCCCACACTGTTTCAATCATACAGCAGTGTAGTTCTTCCAGTTCTTCACTACTTTTTTATAATAATTATTATTTCAGATTGATGCTACTGCGCCATCTCTCAGCTGAGAAACAATGTCAGTCAGAGGTAAAATTACGGCTTCAAAAAATGCTACAAAACAGATGGAATTATATGCAATTAGGGGCAACTGAAGAAAAGGTAACAGAGGATCCAAGTTAGATACTGTAAAGATATTACATAAATCATGACATAAACTGATATTACTTGGTTGGATATAAACTTATAGCGCAACTAGATTGGGTAAGAACCTAATGCTTTGAGTAGTTCACAATAAATGACAAATGGTGACCCACAACTGCTGTCTAAAACTGTTATGATTGACACCCCCATCCCCTCCCCCAAAAAAGAGAGACAAATGCTCATTTTAAAGATATTAGAGAATCTGCCCACATCTAACTGTATGTCAGTTAACCATCGATAAATTACTCAACTCTTTTGGATTTTGCAACCTTTTCTTACAAACCAAAAACTGCAGCCAAGTGCAAAAAATTCAATCATTTTTCCAGCTGCATTTGTATTTGTTATCTGCATAGATCAATTGACATTGTTTTCAATTCCATTTCGAGTAGATAATAGATAACCACTAGGCTTTGAACAATAGACCTCCTCGGCTTTGGCGTAATTTTTCCCATTTCAGATCACTTGGCATTCCCATGAGTATTCTCTCTTTGCTTGGAACGCTTCCATATTCATATCCCGTTCGGTGCGTAGCAGAGAAAAGAAGGAGAGAATACTCATGGGAATGCCACGTGATCTGAAGTGGGAAAACATTGCGCCCAAGCCGAGGAGGTCTATTGTGCTGTGGTGTTTTATTACAGGTTTTATTATTCTATTTTGTACATATAAAAGAAATAAATAGCCAGATGGGGCCACAAGGCCAGGTGTGCAACTGCGTTTCACAACAATTAGTATGTAAAACCCAATGTAATAACCATTACTTTAAAAGTAAGGGTTTTGAAATAGCAATTTGATTTAAAGAAACCCTGTTTAAAATGCTATTAAATGGCCATTACTTACAAAATAAGTGTTTTTTAATGAGGGTTTAGAGTTTGGGAATCGCCTGTTAAAATGCCATTACTTTCCAATTACTCTTTCAAGGAAAAGTAATGACCCCATTAATTTGTCAAAAAACCATTAGGTTTTAATGGATTTTTAACTGCCCATTAAAAAGTTCCGTGGTCCTTACAATCCCATTACTTCAATAGTAATGGGTATTTAATGATATCTGGTGATGATTTTTAATAGGATTTTAATGGTTTTTGAGCTCGTTAAATGTTGTTACTTTGTAATGGCATTTTAAGGGTGAGTTTCCCTCAGCCACAAGGCCATTAAAATGCCATTACACACACATATACCTGGGTGGTTACAATGTCATTACTTTCCAATTAGCGAAGGGTTTTCGACCCATTAATTTGTCAAAAATTCAAAAGGTTTTAATGGTTTTCTAATTGCTTTTTCACGACTGTGTGTCCATTAAAATATCATTAGTTTCAACCCATTAAAATGTCGTGATAAAATAATTACTTCTTCATTAAAAAGTTGTTACTATTTTAAGGACTTTTTAATGACTTTTTATTTCATAGTGTTACCATGAATAGTATCATCATGATAGGTACGGAGATCGATCCACAATGCAAATTTATCATTATAAAACTCCTTGATTGTTATATTATCACTGACTCCAAACCGTTTGGTAACTGCATCATAAAAATCTGAGGTTTCCATACCTTTGCTATATAGACGGTTTGGTACACCATCGATGTTAATTTTAACACTTGTAATACTTGGATTCACAAAACTTTCACTATCCCTAGCACCTGCAGTGTGTGGTGTTGTAAACAGCATTAGGATACCAGTCATGCTTCTACGAGGGATGTTAATATTCTCATTTAATATACTGTCCGTCCCTTTGGTAATTGTGAACGTCTAATGTAGGTGTATATTTTCATAATATAATCCCTTTCCAATTTGATAAGAGCTTTTACCTCATTAGCAAGGCAATCACTTGAAATGCTCTGGTATTCTAGCTCAAGGTTGGAAATAGCATATGTATATGGCTTTGTTTTATCAGAAGTGATTGTAAGATCCTTCGATTCAGGAAGTGTGATCTCAAAAATGAAACTCTGATCTAGCGCTTTTGGATAGAATACTCCGTGATTGTCTATAATTGGATGTTCTAGTGGAAGTCTATATTTTGTGTTATATACTACACTTAGAGCCACTTCTGATGCATCCGTACTAACTTTATCACCTGCACCAGCTCTCAGTTTATGCATGTTGACACTGGAAATTCCTTGTTTGATTCTGTTTTCTCTTTCCTTTTTGCTAAGATGAATATCACTATATAGTTTATACAAATCGTATCGGTTTGTATCCTGTACTATCTCTCCACCAATATGTATTTTGTATCTTGATTTCAAACATGCTGTTAGATTGTTAACAAACCGATTATTTGCATGCTTTTCCGTGCTAGATTGAGCAATGTTAAACGTTAGCGCTAGGCTATTTGGGACAATAACCACATTGTCTGCTAGCTTAGGAACATGAACATATACTGTTTCGGAAGGTTGTGCTTTGTTTGGATTCATAGTCACACGGTTCAAACATGTCTCTGATTTCAGTCCAAAAGGTTGTTTATATTCCCTATTTGGATTAATCTTATCTGCTATTGATGTCATATAAATAATAAATAGTATTATACTTTTATATAATAATGGAGAAAATATATTACTCAACTGAGGGTTACTGGAAAGGTAATTCAGCTGTTGGAAAATTAGCTGAGAAACCAAAAGTTAGCGAATCAGTTGCTAAGCAATGGCTTCAGAAGCAGGCAATATGGCAAATATATCTACCAAAACCTGGTTATATTCCTAGACCATATTGGACTATTGATAAACCAAATCAGATACACCAAGCGGAATTATTATTTCTTCCACATGATACTATCAGACGAAAGACTTATAAGTACGCATTAGTAGTTATTGATATAGCTAGTCGATACAAAGATGCTGAGCCACTAACCTCCAAAGAATCAAATGAGGTATCCAAAGCTTTCACAAAGATAATAATAATAATAATAATATATCACATTTATATTGCGCAGTTATCAATGAGAAATTTTCAACTGCGCATTACAAAAGATGTTCGGTTTAAAATTTAAAATTTACATGTCAATGCTAAAAAAAAATAAATATTGTAAACAAAGAAATATTTCTAAATTTTAAAATAAATTAAAAGTCAATAAAAAGTCGATAAAATCAATAAAAAGTAAAATGAAAAGGAAACGCAAAAATAACTATTTAAATAAATTTAGAACGCTTTCACAAATAGATGGGTCTTAAGTGCCCTCTTGAAGCCATTGATTGTGGAAATGTTACGAATTTCTCGTGGGAGATCGTTCCACAGCTTCGGCGCAGCAACCTCGAAGGCACGATCACCAAGAGTCTTTTTTGATTTTACCGTACTGTAATTAAGCATAAGGCTGTTATTGCTTCTGAGGGAGTAGTGTTTATCGTGCCTTCTTGAAATGAGATCCGTGAGATACTGTGGCGCCAAGCCATGAATGGCCTTAAAAGTAGTGAGCAGCATTTTGAAAACAATGCGCTGCTTAACAGGTAGCCAATGTAGGGACTTCAATAATGGCGTAATGTGACAAAACTTCGCCTCTTTGAACACTAGACGAGCAGCGGCATTCTGAATGCGTTGCAGTTTCTTCAGCTGATATTCTGCTGACCCAAAAAGAACACTGTTACAGTAGTCAATTCGGCTTGAAATAAACGCATGAATGAGGGTCTCAGTGCAGCTTTTAGTTAAATACTGTCTGATCTTTCTAATATTGTAGAGATGAAAAAATGCTGCTGAGCAGACCTTATTAATATGGTGGTCCATAGATAAATGAGAATCAAACCAGACTCCAAGGTTTTTAACAGGGGAGTTGGGAGTGATTTTAGCGGCACCTACGTTCACATGAGTGAGATTGACTTTATCAAGCTGCTGCCGCGTTCCAATAAGAAGGAACTCAGTTTTGCTCTCATTTAAGAGAAGCCTGTTATGCTGCATCCAGCACTTAATTGCCTCAATAGAATTTTCCATGGCATCAAGAGCATCCGCCTGACCGGTCTCTTCTGCCGGACTGAACGATAAATATAATTGCGTATCGTCCGCGTAACAGTGGACTGATGGTAGATACGCCTTAGCCGTGTCAAGAAGAGAGCTCGCATAGATAGTGAAAAGGAGCGGCCCTAGGCAGGAACCTTGGGGGACACCGCAGCTCAACTCGAATCTCTTCGACTCACATCCCTTACCGACACCCGTTGCGCACGCCCTGAGAGGTAGGACTGGAACCATTGAAGTGCGGTGCCTTCAAAACCCAACCTGCTGAGCGCCGCCAATAAGATTGTATGGTCGACTGTGTCGAAGGCAGCACTCAGATCAAGTAGTACGAGAAGGGTCACATGCTGCTTGTTCATATTGAGGAGGATGTCGTTTTTAACCTTTAATAAGGCAGTTTCCGTACTATGGTTTTGTCGATAGGACGATTGTGCTATTGGGTACAAGTTGTTAATGACCATATGGTTGTAAGTTTGATTAAATACTGCTTTTTCTGTCAGTTTAGATATAAACATTAAGTTACTGACAGGTCGAAAATTCTTAAACAAAATGTCCAAACCTAGCTTTTTTAGCAGAGGTAGTACCAAAGCTTCTTTCCAATCGTCCGGAAAATGGGCAGTTTGTAAGGAGCAGTTAATTATTTTAGTGATTATCGGAAGGAGGGAATCACATTGGCTGACCAGACGGGAAGGCATTGGATCGAGTGTGCAAGACTTCAGTGACGATTTTCGAATGAGTGTTTTGACATCCTCGTCCGTCAAGGTCTCGAAGTTGGTGAAAGACGGAGCAGGGCCTGCATCAAGGGAAGAAGTACTCGACAGGTTTGACAATGGACAAGTAGATGTTGATACTTGTCCATCAATCTTTGCTTGAATCATTTCAATTTTTTCAACAAAGTACTTTCCTAAATCATTTGCAAAAATAGAAGCATCAAGATTAGGGGGCAAACCATCACCCTGCGCATGATTGAATAAGCGCTTGCTTTCTTGAAATAGCTTTCTTTGGTCACTGCTGTTCTCCTCGATTAGGTTGGTGTAAAAGTCGCGCCTCGCTTTATTCATGAGATTATTGAAAGTATTGCGCTTTTTCTTGAAATCAGCTAAGTCTGAATCAAGCTTTGAACGTCTCCATTTCTTTTCAGCGATCCTTCTTTCCCTTTTCGCGTTACGGATCTCATCAGAGTACCAAGGCACTCTCGGTCGTGCAAAAATGGTTTTGGTTTTAAGTGGTGCATGTTTGTCTATGGCAGCTTGTAATGTGGTATGGTAGGAAGTAACAAGCTCTACCAAATCATCAGGCGGATTCTGACAAAAATCCGAGCTGGCCAGCTCATCGTCCAGAGATTCCATATCAACAGCTTTGTACTTTCTGTAAGATACCGTTCTAGAGCTTATAGGGGGTTTGGGATGATGCAGGAGACACAAAACCGACGCATGGTCTGAAACATATCGGTCAACTCTGGGCGTAGACCGTATAATCTGGTCAGTCTGGCGTGTGATAGCAAGGTCTAAAGTGTGCCCCTGTATGTGGGTGGGTCCAACAACATGCTGTTGAAGACTAAAACACTCCAAAACATCAAGAAATTTAACGGCATCCCTGTCACCCTGGACATCACGTGAAAATTAAAATCCCCAACCACCACTAGTTGTTCTTTGCATAAGACAATGTTCTCTAGATAATCACTGAACTCGGAACAGAAGGTGCTAGTGGGAGTTCGATGGGCATCCGAGTCAGACTGTGGGCGATATATTATCAAAACTCGAAGGTCATGTGATTGGGCCGATTTAACAGTCCATTCGGAAAACTCAAATGACACCTTAGCCCCTGCACTAACTTTGTTCACTGTTAAAGAATCCCTGAACATCAACGCTGTACCACCTCCTAGGCGACCAACACGTCCGTGATCTAACAGGTGATACCCATCAGGGCAAAGCTGAGATCTAATAACATCATCATTAGGGCTGAGCCAAGTCTCTGTGATCGCCACTAAGTCAACTTTGCTCTCACAGACGTAATCAAAGATGACAGCCGACTTATTTCGAACAGAGCGAGGGTTTAGTAAACACAGTGTCAGAGATGCACCTGCGTTGTTATTCGAAGGCAGTCGATCAACAGAGATAAGATTCGATGGATTTGCTTTTGGCTGGCCTGTAGGACGCGTCCTCGACCGTGATACAATAGTGCTTATGGCATTATTGTCAGGACCGGGGTTCAGTTTAAAGACTAAATCCCCTACGTCCAGTACCATGTGAAATGTTGAGGTCGAGTTTGCATAGTAGGCACATGGGCATTTGTGTCGCCTCAATTTAAAATTTTTATGTGGCCTTGCGAAAACTAACCATGGGGCAATGCCAGAACAATTTGCCCACGGGCACACATCGTTCGAAAAAATTCGAGAAAACTCGGGAGAAAAGGCGTTGTGCCCATCGCACCTTGGAAAAGGATCGCAGAAACAAAAGACAAAAAATGTCACTTTGAGCAAAAGTTTCGATGGTGTTGCAAAACCACTAGCCATATTTTTAAATAAAATCTTCTTTTTCCAAGATGTTCACTTAAAATTTAATCCTTTGACCTATTTCCTTTTATTTATTTCCTTTTTCTTACTTATTAATTGTTTATATTGTTATTCCCTTTGTTATATAATATTTATTTTATTTTATTATTGATCAATCTACTGTAGACAATGTGTAAACGTATGTATTAATTGTATTTAATTGATCCCTCACAACTAAGTAATGATTATCTAGATATATCAATAACAGGATTCAGCAGATAGAATTAGATATACTCAAGAAAGTTAAATTTTCCTAGTACAATAATTGTTGATCCTGGAAGAGAGTTTATGGGAGATGTTACTAAGCTTATGAAAAAGCATAATGTCACCATCCAACGGTCAGAAGCTAATAACCATAGAGATCAATCCTTTGTTGAACGCGCTAATCGAACCTTATCAGCAAAACTATTTAGCCATCAGTATGCACAAGAAATGATTACTGAGGATCGTTCAAGAGAATGGGTCAAACGTTTGCCAGCTGTTTTGAAATCAATAAATAATGAAAAGATACGAATAACTGGTAAAAAACCTATAAATGGAATAAAAATGGAAGAAGTGAAATTAAATGAAATGGAATATAAACGTCCTGTTGGACTGGATGAGAAACGATTACCACAAGGTGTAAAAGTTAGATACTTATACCAATCTGGGGAACAAGAAGGTGGAGATAAGCGTCGTGCAACTGATCCTATATTCTCAATAGATACGTACGATATATCAAGAGCTGTTGTATCAGCTGGTCAACCTGTTTTATATTACCTTTCTAATGGCGCGCCAAACCGATCGTTTGTTAGAGAGGAATTACAAGTTGTTCCAGATGATACTCAGCTACCTCCTGATAGTGTTTTAAAATAGTTTGCTTGACTTCTTTGGTGATTAATTTTTTGCTTGGAAATTCTATCATAATTATCTATTCCACCGTGATATCGTCTTATAAAATCTTCTTTTTCATGATCATACATGTATTCATCAATATTTTTATAGCCTATAGCTTCCGTATGAATATCATCACTTAGAATATTCCGTTTATCATCATCCCTTGATAGAGCAACTTGTTTACCGTTTCTGTGTATATCTGATGCTTATGACTCCTGATAACATTCATCTTTCTCATGTGTTGTTGTCCTTCAAATAAACAATTTTTATAATCCTCAAATGTTATACTAGATTTCACAACCGACCTTTTAATACCTTTGCATCGTTTTCCTACCACATCATTATCTGTCTTATATGCATAAAGTTTAGCTCTCAGGCCTACGAATCCCGTTATTTCCAATCCTGCTGTTTCATCCTTCATCATCCCAATAACTTTTTTATTCAATCTCTTTTAATTACTGGATGAGACCCATAGTTACTGGTGTCAAATTTTGTTTTAATATCTCCCTCAATATCTTTATAATAATCCTCTGTCTGTATTTCATACATAAGGCTATCGGTATCCGTAAAAAGAAGCGACGATTTGTTTCCATATTTTGGCTTGATATAATTGTAGTGAAAGTCATACATAAGGTTTTTAGATAGGTCTAATATAGACATCCCCACGTATATAGGTTTGTTGAATATCGATTCTGTTTTCCCATATGTATAGCTACTAGATTCTCAATGAATATTGTCCGCCTCTTATAATTTGGTTGACATACTAATTTATTGGCTTGCTTTTCATCTGTCACTAGCCTAATATCTTGTCTATTCCTGATATGTTCCATAGTCTTGCCGAAGACGCTGTTATTCATCAGTTTAAAAAAGTCTTTCTCAGAATCATTTTTAGCTTTTATTCGTAGATTATTATTGAGGTTAATATATTTTTCTAACCATGCTGACTCTTTAAATATGATACCTCTATGGATTTTTGTTATATTCAACCCAATGCTCTGATATAGTTTTAGGGTCTCATAATGAACCACATATTTTATTTTGTCACATAGGTTAGGGATAAGCTTCTCAACTTTGTTAACTAATACCCTCTCAGGTGCTAGCGGGTATTCATTATGTAGCTTGTGTAGCTTAACAGGATATTTGAGATTCACCTCTAGTATACATGGAGTGTTTTTCCAGTCCTTAATCTTATCATTATCCATCCATCTGAAACCGTGAGTTGGTAGTTTCTGACTCATTGCCCATGCATAGAGAGCGTTAGCGTCTAAATATTTAATGAATGATGACTTTTGTTTCTTATCAAATGATTTCATATACTTGTTATTAGCTTTAGCATATCGTTTGCTAATCATAGTGATTCCACAACGAATACCGGACTCTATCATAAGTAACATATCATGGTCGCTCATTAGCTCGAAATCAACATCTGTCTTTTTAAGCATTGAATCCCAGCTGAGTCCTGGTGCTGTATAATAATGACATGGATCTAGCTTATAATTACTCATACACACATCTCTGAAGGTCTCAAACACATCTGCTAATAGGATAACATCACTCTTGAGGTATAAATCATGGTACTCCTGCATTGTCTTGATATTAAATGTGTTTCATACTTTTGCGCATGGTTATAATCATGATCTGATATATTAGTATTATTAAGCTTGCTATAGAACTCACTTTTTGGAGGTAGGTTTGTTTCACTCAATTTTTCCAGCGAGTTAATATAATCGTATGGATACACCCCTTTTCTAAGCAATAGGTCCAGCTTCTTCCCTTCATAGAATTTAGATAGATTCTTAAACTGATCTTTCTATAGATTACCAACTAGTGAATCCAGAGATGCCTGCATGAATTTGTAACTATCTATGAATCTTATCTCACGTTTTACAGTGCAAGCTTTTCCCTTCTTGTCTACAAATCTATCAACTATTATCTCCTTTTTGAAAGAGATGTATTTTCTTCATTATTTGGGATACAGTCTATTTTACCTTGACTAACACCATGGTTCTTGATAAACAGATGTGCGTCATAGCCTGATAGATTATGACATATCACAGGGATATGTTTCGGTATCTAATTCAGGTTGCAGTCGTTATGACTAGCACCTCTGTACCTACCTGTAAGATGGTCATGATCTAATACTTTATCCCCATCTAATTCATCACCGCAGATATGACAGTGGCTAGCATTTTTATAGTCTGTATTATCCTTGTCAGTCATTTTTACTTTCCTGTTATAATGAAATTTCGAATATATACTTTGACTGTTTTTTCTATGGAATTCACAAACTTTTCTCCAGTATCCTCATCCTCATACTTAGCTGTATATCTGAATATTTTCGGTTCATATAGGCTGTCATCATAGCATGTAACTAGGTAACAATACCCTGATGGTTGATGTTTTTGATAAGCTTGAGCATATGATTTTTATTATTTGGTTGACATGTATCGATACTTTTAGTAAAACATTCAAAATCGCTATAAATACAGAAGGGAACACGCATAGAATGATTATAGTTCTTAAATGAGACTGTTGTACCTTGGGTTGGTAATTTTATTTTAACCGCATCGTGGTTCTTACAGTATTCAGAATGCTTGTTGAGACTCTTTTGTGTTTTAAACGAGTTGAGGCATCGTTCGCAAAAATATCTCTTATCTTTGTTTTTTGTTATCTGTGATTTTAGCAGTCTGCTAATATTTTAATCCAACAATAATGGTTAGTCTTATCGTTTGAGATCATAAGCAGGTTAATCGTTTGTTCTCTGCTTTCATTTCACTTATTCTAATAGGATATACTTCATTTTTATACCCGTATACATTTATCCTATGTTTTAGATTATTCTTTTCAAAGATACCTATCTTATCCACTTGTACAGGAATTCAATACCCTCCCAGTTGAATTTCTCAGCGCCTGATTTCATAGCTTTTGAAATCCTTTGTGGTTTTCTCTCTGTTGGATATACAGCTGTTGTAACAGCCCACTTGAAACATTGATTATCCTCATTTTCTAGATTAATAATAGCCTTTTTCAACTTGAGCTTTTGTGGAAGGTCAATCCAAGATTTTGCTGAAATAGGTTGGTATTTATCGATGTGATATCAATGTTAACCACTCTACTGAATATCCAGCCTGAGCCACTATCTTGGAAATTACTAACCTTTCTAAGATGACCCCTGTCAACGTTTTGTAAACATCTCCTATGTCTGTTGCTTGAGTAATAATCACTATATCACTGTGAAAGTATCCATAGGTGTATACGAGCTCGTTATTAGAGTCCCTTTTATAAAATTCAACCTCTAGAAGAAGCTTCAATTTAATCGGCTTTTGTTGCTGATTAATCGTTTCAATAGCTATGTTCTTATATTTTTCTAAAACATCTTAGGATCTATCTTATCCTCACCTTTGATTCCGTAAGATGATAAAATCCTTTTAATGCTGTCTCTTTTTTCTGTATATTTGTTGGCTTCTTCAGCTTATTATATATATCATTGACCGTCCTCTTCAATGCTTCCACACGGGTATTAACATGCTTCTTAACCTCTGGTGGAATGTAGGATAGAATCCAGTCTGCGAATTCATTTAGTTGTTTTGAACTGTCTCAGCGGTGGAAATTATTACGTGTTGGCCCACCGTTGATACAGCTTTTATTGGCTTTAAGATCGGTACATTGATCTCTGGCACTGCTGATCCATAATATTATTTAACATTGTGTTACTAGTAGAAAGAGTTTTGCTCTTAAGTGTTTTTGTTAAAGACATTTTATAATATATATAAAAACTATTCCTTTAAGTCCTTTTATATATAGAAAAAATATATTAGGGGATTCCCCCTACTTATACATGCCCAGACTTGCCCACAATCTCTGTTTACAAGGGGAATTCCCTAATGGTGACGTCATGGTTGTATCTGATAAAATAATCAAAGGAAAGCCGCTTCCGTTTATGTAATCTACATGTAGTTCTTTTTTAAACAAAAAAGTTTTTAGATTTGTTCTAAATATTTTAACCCAATTATTGGGATGTTCCATGTTGATGCAACAGAGTAAACAGTTGACAACATTAAGCCTGATGAAGTTCCTGCTTTTCTTTTTGTTTTATCTACCAAAGCTTTTGAGCGAACACTTACATTTGATGAGCAGTTGCTATTTGTTAGTTTACAATTTTGTGGCCTGTTGGATACATTGTCAGAAATAATGCAGCAGACACTATTTTCAAGAAAAAGTGCAACATGTATGTTTGCTTTTGCTAGCTGTTTTTTTTAAAGACTGCCTGCTTTTCTCTTCCTTTATTTCTAAAAATACATCTTTGGCGACGAGACTCTCTATCATTGCATGGTTTTTGTCGTTTTTGTCTGAAACAAAATTTTTAAGAACACATCGTTCATTAAATTATGCTAGATAGATAGATAGGAACTTTTAACGCGTCAAAAGCTTTATAGTCTCGGCTGAGCCCATACTAAAATAGGGACAACCATACCAATAGGCCTTATTATGGTTTCTGCCGCCATTGTTGAGTAGGCAAATCGCGCAAAATTCCACCTAAACTCTGCAAACGCGAAGTGAAATTGTTGAGAAAATATTGCACATATCAACAAAATACTTAACGTAAAGTAATTCTACTGTGCCAAACAATGAATCTACTAAATTTCAGCTTCCTACGCTCTCTATTAAGCGAGCGATTGTAGTTTTTAGTTTCCCATAACTTAACTACCCTGTATTTTAACAGGCTTTAGATAATCGATCGTCGTAAAGAGTTCATCATAAACAATAGTTTCTTACCAGTATCATAGTAAAGGCATCGTTTTGCTGGTGGATGGCCACTGGCGGATTTTGGGGGCTGAGATGGAGTACAGTCAGCTGCAAAGAAGTACAAAACAACATGAATCCATCGCTTACTACCGCCGATTCGTCCGCCATCTTTAGTTCTTTAGTCTGGTTTCGACGCGCGCAGTACTGGGTGCGAGAGAAAAGAAGGAGAGGAGTCTGGGGCGGGGAGGTGCCTTTGTCCTATTAAAGATAACGTGCTGAAGCTAATACAAATTCACATCGACCAAATAAAACTAATGAATTATTTTAGATATATTAGCGCTAGATATAGTAAGCATAAGGTAAACAAATCTACTTACCGCCACTGACTTGTGTCTGCGTTTCTGATGGTTGCGCCAGGACGCAGGGGGAGGCGTCTGACGAGCTGCTGTCCGACTGCACGAATGCTGTAGAATATAAAAGATTTACAACAGGCTTAGGCATCGCTCAGAGTCAAAGCTTAGTTGCATTAGGTCATGGGAGTTTCGCTTACTTTCATTGTACAGCCCTGCCCCTGCTCCAACATGTGACTTGAGCCCTGTGTCACCGATGTGCGCTTTGAACGGGATACATCGGAACTGCTGTCGGATTGTATGAAATCTAAAACAGAAGCAAATGTCATCAGGGGCTGCTGATCTCTTTTGGCGTTAACGAAAAACATCGAACTTACCCTCAAATCGTGGCCTCATCGGGCTGCAAGTTTGGAGTGGCTCGGCCAGAAAATCGTCATCATCAGAATCGCTCTGTATGAAGCAATCCATCTTCAATTAGCATCCCGGAATACGTTGTCAGATTATTCGTAGTGATTTCACGACAACAAATTGTTCAAGTGATCAAGAGACCGCACATTAACGGCAGCCCCTGTCGAAATGAAACTCATACAGGCTGCGTGTTTGTTAGTTTTAATAACAAGCCCTCGGTGACGTCGTTGACAGAGCCACACCACGCCCGTCATTCAAACTGCGGCATTTGACTACAGTGTTGACCGACACACAAAACGGACAGCGACTCTTATATCGGCTTGACGTCTCATTTGCAAGCCGGTGACCTCCCACTGTTTTTAAACAGTTTAAAAACGGCCTGCGCTTATAATTATTTGTGAATTTCTTACATTATCCGAAAACTCCCGAGGAAACAACCTATTAGACAGAGAATGACAGCGTTTTAGCAGAAAGTTGCTAAAACGAGCCTATTGTTCAAGAATGGCCAAACCTATTCCGATATGTACCAGAGCTGCCGCGGATCAACGCCAACAGGTCCAGGGCACACCAATTGGCATTTCCTGCTTGAATGAAAGGTGCCTAAAGGTACAACGCAGATACAACGAATACTACGTTTAGTGCCGCGATTCTTAAATCCGCGCAGACAGATATTTTCTGGCAAGACGTGGTCCATGGTGGAATCATTTTCAATGCTTCTGTGGCGTTTAACCGGCAATATATGCAATGTCTATGCCGACATGAGCACAGGACATTAGCGGTTTCCCAATAACAATAGGCGCTTTGTAGACTTGAAACTGATTTCGTTTTGCTAGCTGGACAATGGTGGTGAGAAAGCACGAGCCGCATCCAACGGGCAATATATAAAGGGTCAGATCGGTGAAACATTCGAACAGACGTTTCTTTCGCTGCTAACTGAGAACTTGCTTAGACCTTGCGAATTTTCTGGCACTGCACACCGACAATGGGGAAGCTATGGTACCTGAAGATCAAAGAAGACAAAATTTACGTGTACATGGAAGGACAGCCCTTCTCACTCCGTCAAACATTTGAAAATGTTGTTGATGCTGAGCCTTACTGCGAAAAGAAAGACGGAAAACCGCCGAAGCACTTTATCGAGGTAAGCTCAGAGTCTACAGTTTAACGAATCTTGAAACGGTTTGATGACCAACTAAGTTAACTGAAATCGATCAGAATAAAAGAGGACGATTGGAAAGCGCCATTCGGACTATTCGGGCCAGAATTTCCAACCGTTCGACACCAGTCAAGCGGCATTCAAAAATCTGGAGTCACAGGCGACCCAACCTAATAACTAATGCCTTTATACTTAATAATATAGGGCTTTGTAGCATAATGCGAGATCTTAACGAATTTTAATTCCATAATATTACAATGTATACTGCAATAAATACGGAGTTTACCTTGAAGACTGTGTGTCAGTATCATGTTTCTTAACCTTTAGTAGCCAGCCAGAGTCGGCCGTGTGACTCCCTTAACCTACTCTGACTGGCTACTAAAGGTTAACAAGAAACATCATAAGCCATATTTATTGCAGTATACATTGTAATATCATGGTATTAATTCGCTAATTTCGCGTTATGCTCCAAAACACTATGTCTAATTTTTGGGTCGCCTGTGCTGAGCGCACGCGCGCCGCAACTGAACTTTCCTTGGGCCCCAGTGACTTCTGGGAATAAGACATGTGACCTGTTGTATCTTTCAGTTGAAGTTTGTTCCAGCTCAAAATGGCTCCCATGCAGAGGGAAGTTTACTTTTTAAGTACTTCTCTCCGACACTTTCAGACCATGAACTGGCATCGGCATTGAGGCCATGTACAAATACTGAGCTCTGGTGCTCTAAATTGAAAGAAATCCTTAAGAAGACGCCGAATATCGGAAGCAAGCGTTCAGTGGCGGCGGAAGGTCAAACTCGTGGCAGTGGCAGTGGCAGTGGCAGTGGCAAACGAAAGAAAACAACCGAAATAACTGTGGAGGAGGTTGCTGGCACTCTCAAAGATGCGAGCGATCTGGGGCAACGACCAAAAGATGACACCTGAGTGCTCTACAAAAAAGAGTAGATCGTTGCGAAGTCGGTGAGTACAGAATTCTGAACTGAAGGTTTTCTCGTTACATTCAGAGGCCATGTTATTGGGCTATTCCATAAAAAATTTGTACCCCCTGGGTTGAGGACCTACTAAATACGATTACCCAAAGAATTATTTAGTTAATGTGCTCACCCCGAAGAATTCTTTAATTTGGACGAATTTTCAGCAGTTACCCCAATAATTTTACAGTCACCCCCAATAATTTTGCATTTTCAGGCCTTTACCCCAATAATTATTTAGTCTTAATCGCTGCTACCCCAAAGAATTATTTCAACCTTCGAGCTCCTACCCTGAAGAATTCCTTGGTCCTCACCCGGGGGGTAAATTTTTTTATGGCATAGCCCATTGTTATTTGTTCTCGCGCTGCCCAAAATCTCACTCTCACGCTTTCTTTGAGTTCTCTTCTTATCTCTCCAGAGGTGGTTCTTCGCTTGAATTCCTCGGGAACGTTTGCTACTAAGGTATTTGACAAGAAATTTCTCAACTGGACCCGTGCAACCGTGCAAATAGTCGCCCAGTTACACGCCCAGTGATGACGTGACAAAAATCAAATTTTCGATTTAGCAATATTTGTCCCTTGATTTTGAAAGGGCATATTGAATGATAGCTACACACCAAAAATGAGGCAAATCGGTTGAAAGACGACCAAGATATGTCCCGCTGAATACATAATTCATTTTAACAAATCAAGTTGTATTTTTTATTCAGTTCCAAACAGTTTTGAACTGAGTCCAAAATACAGGGATTCGTTAAAGAAAATTATATATACAGCGGGCCATATCTTGGTCGCGTTTCAACCAATTCACCTCATTGTTTGCATGCAACATTCTTTGGAGTTGGTCTTTCTTTCTTCGTTAACAAAACTCTGACATTCGAAATTTTTCAAATTTGTGACGTCACACTTTAGGACTCTATAAATGGCCAAAGCTCAAAAATTTGTATGAAACCATGCTATAACTGGAGACTACCACGGTAAGAAATCGCTATTTGGATTTTCCGATGTTTTGGTGGTTTACACTCACAGACTTTCTTTGCCTAAAACCCAACGGAAATGATCGCTACAGAATGGAGGCTGGGTTGTTGTGTTATACCAGATTACTTATTTAATAGACAGACTTCCCTCTCACTTTCAGGTGGTCTCTTTGAGATTCCAATAGAGAATCTGGAGGTGCCTCCCAGGGACTGGCAAGTACGGGATGTTGACAGGACGTTTCTGGAACAGTTACAAAACCAGATGAGGGAAAACCAACAGCTGCATATGAACCCCTCTTTGTCTTAGCAAAGTCATCATCATTTGATAGTGCACGCCACAAGCATTCCAGTACTTGGTGATTGGGGGTACCCATAACACATTGGCAGCAAAGAAGCTCCATGAGGAAGATACAGAAAATACCCATTTCAAGCAAAGATGGGCTCGCATTTTTGTTGGTCTGGACAAGACTGAAGCGGTGTATGCTGGAGTCAAGCACAACCAGTGTGGTGCGTTCCGTCATAATATGACTTTTACTGAAGAGGTATAGTGAACGATTTTCTTTTGAGCATCATGAGATAAAGTGAATGAGTTTGTGTTGGGCATTGGAATTAGTGTCTTGGTGCCTAGATAAATCCTCTCAATTGCCGTTACAAATCTTACTCTGGGAATTTGCAGTTTTATGTATGTGTAATGGGAATACATCTTTATTCTGTTATTTATTGGTACCTAATAAATCGCCTGTCACTCTAGTGTTGATTAAACATCAGTTTCGCAGCCTCAACTTACATTATTTTATGGGCATACTTTGTATAATATTTAAAATTGTTCTCTGTATTTACTTGGGCCCCTTTGGAAACCAATTTCTGTAAACCAAAACAGTATATAACAAGCTTTAGTTTCTGAAAATAATATGGTAAAAGCACCCCTTTAATTAATGATGTGATTATTCTATTTTCAGGCTGAAATTTGCCGGTCACAGTACATTGCCAATCAAGATGCAAGTGATGGAAAGGAAAGCTGGAGGGATACTTGTGCAAAAATCCTTTCAAAGGAGGTAATTTTTTTAGTTAATTATTTTGAGTAGTGCAGTTTTAGGTAACAATGTGCCAAAAAGGGTAACAAAGTGCAAAAATGTTAATAAAATGTTCTCTTTTCAAATGCTAATAGGTTTACAAAATATTTGATATAGAGCTATATTATGGGAACTCTGTTTGTTTTTGTTCATGCTCAAATTTTGTCAGACCTTGATCAAGATTTCAGTGAAGGAAAAATGTGTGCGGCTTGTTCAGAAACTTTTTTCAAAGGAAATCATAGAACTTTTCTCGTTCAATTTGGAATGTGGATTTTTCAAAAAGCTCAAATTGAAAACAAGTAGTATAAAATTGTTTTAAGTAATAAACCAACCAGCATTTCAATGACTTTTAATAGGAATGTTATTTATTCTTTTCATTTTTTAAAGTTTTCCAGGTGTTTTTACTACTTGCTATCTATGAGGTGATAGATATCGAGTAGCACAGCCAAACAAATTGCAGCATAGCTTAAAGATTGCTAGTTGGTTTATACTAGATAATGTTATAATATTGTTTCCCCAGAAATCATCAATGCCAGAGTTGTTCTATCTTGCAAAGCTGCCAGATGAAAGCTGGAAACTATTTCTGGGAATCTCTAAGAAACATGAAGAGAACAAACTCAAGGGGCAAACTCTCACCAAGAAGGAAAAGCTTTCAAAGCCTGCTCTAAGAATTGGCAACTTTAGGGATGTCTGTGGCTTGAAGATCAGCGAAGCATATTCTCTGTTCACTAAGGTAATCATATATCATATTCAATTGTCTGAAAACTATGGTATGTAGCTACTTTACAGGGCTTTAAGGTGGCTCCCGAGTATTTATTTCAGAAATAGACCTCAACTTCTAGCTTTGTTTGACCCTGAAAAAATCTTCCGATTTCCATAATTGTTCTCACAGAGCTAAGCAACCTCTGCACTACCAAATCGTGTAGTTCATTTGATATATTAAGCTCGTCTGTTTTGGAAATTTTAAATTTTCCAAGGAGGTGTTTTTAGGATAATTGTTATAACTTGAAAATTCGACCGTGAATGATTTATTACCAGCTAAAATCGCATCCATAGTAATAAGGGTTTACTAAGAGAAATGCCCAGGTCAGCTTTACCATGCGATTTAAGTTGTAAACGATGTAATAATTTTACCTCTAAAAATGTCTTATTCCGTTTCTGTTTAATGTGCCGAGCGCGGATATCAGAAAAGTAGGGAGCTCTTCAGGGTTATATCGGCTAATGTTCACTCTTAATTATATAAAAGAGAAAATAGAATCGAGTATCTACAAAAAGCGATATTTAATAAACGAATGAGAGCAGTTCTTGCCCTGAATGTGCTGTTGCTATAATATTCAATTCGAGCTCGAAATAACTAAATTGCTGGAATTGTTTCGTAAGTTTCTTCGTGAGAGGTAGAGTACAAACTAACTGAGAAGACTTACCAAGTTTGGACTCGTCTTTCCAATACTATGTTGAGTAACATTATCCAAAAGGAGTCAGTGTTTCGTTGCTCCAACACAAACGCCAAGAAAACACATATGTTTATGACTCAGCGTTCTCGTCTCAGTGCACATGGTGCTAAATACTTCACACTGGAAAAATCGGTCCTTCTTGTAACTATGTAAACAGTTCGTAAAATCCGATTTACACAGTATGTAAAATTTACAGACTATTACATCGTATGTAAATGAAATTTCCTTTCACATTGTGTGTGAATAGTTTGTAAATTTTAATTTACACACTGCTGTAAAATGTTCACCAAGTACGCTATTTCTATGCACTGAAAGAGTCTGTAAATATAGATATACACTCTATGTAGAAAACTTCATCTCACATAGCCATATTTACAGAGTTTATTGGTACCTCTGTTAAGCGGACATCTCCTATTCAGCGGTCACTTTCCAAGGCAATTAACTGTACTTATCTTTATTCAGTAGACACCTCCATTAAGCGGCCAGTGCCGCGACCGCCATTTTCCCTTTTCGTATGTGTCGCGAGCATAATTGCCTTTTGCGAACCTCCAATAACTGGCTACGTTTCACGGTCTCACGGGTTTTGTGAGTGGAGTTGAAATAATTTTGGTTACATTAAATATGCACATAGTTCGTTACTGTGTTTCAGAAATGAAGTTATGTTGCCAGTTACTTGATGGACACCCTTATAGTATCGGCCATTAAATAACATTGACGGTAAAATAACTTTCTGTAAATAGTCTGTAAAAGTGCAGAAAGGGGCCCACAATAGTCTTTGTAAATATTCTGTAAATACTCTGTAAACAGCCTGTAAATGATGTTTTAGCCGCTGTTATAAACTTTGTAAATAGTATGTAAAGGTACAGAAAGGGGGCCCTGAATACTATGTAAATAGTGTGTAATAGCCTGTAAAAATCATACTCCATAAATAGTCTGTAAAAGTGCAGAAGGGGCCCACATAAGTCTTTGTAAATATTCTGTCAATAGTCTGTAAACAGCCTGTAAATGATGTAGCTCCGTTATAAACTTTGTAAATTTATGTAAAAGCGCAGAAAGGGGGGCCTGAATACTGTGTAAATAGTCTGTAATTAGTCTGTAAAATCATACTCCGTAAATAGTCTGTAAAGGGCAGAAAGGGGCCCACAATAGTCTTTGTAGCGGAGCTCCTTAGCGGCCGAAGGCCGCAGAGCGGAGCACCATACCTAAGAAAAAAGCGTCCAGAACAAGAAAGGGATCGAAGTGATTTTTGAACGTAATTCCCGAGTGTTCTGTGAAGCCTAATCCACAGGGTAGGCAATAAAAAACACGTCAAGAAGGGGTCGAAGTGATTTTTGAACGTAATTCCCGCGTGTTCCTGTGAAGCCAATTCCACAGGGTACCCAATAAAAAAATGACGAAGTGATTTTTGAACGTAATTCCCGCGAGTCATCCCTGTGCCTACTAGCTGGTGAAGCCAAATCCACAGGGTACCCAATACGAAAAAAACGTCTAGAAAGGGGTCGAAGTGATTTTTGAACGTATCCCGAGTGTTCCTGTGAAGCCTTCTGACGTCACAACATGGCGCCGAATGTGAATGACTCGGGGAGGGGGGGGGGACTCGTCGCCTTGCGCGGTCGCGCGCCAGTGACGTCACAACATGGAGCATAAAGGCGACGAGGCGACGAGGCGACGAGCAAGCTGGAATGACGGGGGGAGGGGTGGGTTGTCGGGGGGAGGTGTTCACGTGACTGTGACGTCATTACAGAAGATTTTAAAAATACAGTACCAGCTGAATCCTCGAGCAATCTATCTATCGTGACCACGAAGAAAATAACTACTTTAAGCGACTACAGAAGACCTGCAGGACCAATTAGATTCGTACTACGCAAATTTCGGGACTAAAAGTGTCTGTAGAAGTCGAAAGAGTTTCTTCTTGAGCCGGCAACTACACTAGTCTGCTTGTACTAAGCTTAGCGTACATGTCGCGCTGCAGCGAACAAGGAAAAATCTTCGCCTTGACCTTTTTCGAGATTTATTTGAACCTGAGGTGTTTAGAACAGGACAGTGGCTGTTTCACAGTTTTTCGAGGACTAAATAACCTGAAGGGAGCTACGTGGCCGAAATTATGTCACGGAAAAGGTAGGTTGTTGTCAACTATCGTCTCTTCTTGTTGTTTATAGCGAAGCATGATCATAGCCTAAGACCAGGAGGTCACATAAACTTGTCGGTCATGCTTAACTGCTTTGCTGGACTTACTGAAGTTGTATGAAGCTTTGTTTTGATTCTCATCTAACGGCAGAAGCGTTGGTCGATACGGCTTGATCAGTAGGAGAAGTATTTGTGTGAGTAGAGTAGAGCACGTGTACGTAAATCTTAATGGCGGCCCTTGCGAGCTGTCCAACTCACTTAGCAGGTTGTGTGTGACATTATTTTGTTCTTTGTGAAAAGTAATAAATTGATTGATTGATTGATTTGTAATTGTTTATACTGTATAGGAGGAGATTTGCAAGTTCCATGCAGGATTAACACTGAAGCTGCTCTGGATAAGGTAGCCTCGCTGTTCATTGTGAATCGAGCATTGCACTGATTTTTTTAATCGGCAGGAAGAATTTCCTAGCGGGGCCTCTTTTCTCTACACTACATTTCGCTGCTGAGGTATCTTTTCTCGCGACTCTCGGCCAGCGAAATGCAGAGAAAAGAGAGAGCCTCTGCTAGCAGGAAGCTGTTTTTTTTTCGTAAAGCGAAGGCGTTGTTAGCGTTCCTAAAAAAAAACAGAACTAGCCAACTTCCTCGTTTTATTGCGGGTTTTCCTCGCCTAAGGTAATTCCCCTGAATAAAACTTGTCGTATATTTTTTTCTTATTTGTCTATTTACTATTTAGTATATAAGGAATGAAAATATGAAATAAAAAGAGGGGTGCCCATGCTCGTTTAGAAACTGTGATGGCGCAAACATACCCCATTTTTAGTGTCCGAGGGCTATTTTGTGAAGGAATACGTGAAACAAGAAAATTGTGATAAAACGCTCACTAATGAAGCAATCCAGTTCACTTGCAAGTTTGAACAGAACTGTTGGATGCTTCACTACCTAGGACGAACATTAGAATGTTTAATTTTCTATGTGTGTTGATGCTATTCTTGAAAATGTTCAAAAATGTGCGCACGCGCTCGTGATAATTTGAGAGTCTTTGGTGTCTTATTTTGGGCTTTTTATGACGATAGCTCAAAAACTTGTCGTGGAAATTTCTTTAAACTTTTTTATAACAGGGGAATGATAGTCTTATCAGAATGGTAAAATATAAAATTGGGGTGCCCAATCTTGTTTTCCGCGCAATATCCAAAAAAGTGACTTTTTCTTGGTGTTTCTCGCTCAAATGGGGATATTTAGCTTGCGCGCGCGCGTTCGATTGCGTCATTTTCGAACGAATTGATCGCGCGTCCGTGCGCAGAACAGCGTGCGCCGTGCAAACAGGGGAATACCTTAAGTCACGTTCTATTGTATACTTCCGTTGCAAATTTATCATGAGAATCAATTTGTACACGTCTTAACTGATAAAACCTTACCCACTGAAGCCAGAATTTTCATATGACTGTAGTGAAACCACTCGCAAGTCATTACTTTATTCTGAGTAAAACCTATAGAGTTAAGTAATTACAAAGTGCGAATTACTCATGACAATCATATGAAATCCGCACAACACACCAAAAACCACCATAAATCCTTGGGTCAGGTAATAGGCACTTTTATATTGGAAAGTGGGGAGAGGTAATTTCAAAATCTAGATTATTTGTTTGAAACGCCCATAATTAATATTAGTATAATTACTAAAAAGATTCTGCGCACTGATTGGACGAGAAGTTCGGAATATTTGCTATATTCACATTGAAAGCATTGGGGATTGCCCGCACACTTACTTACTAGAAACTAAAACAAAAATACTCCTAAATCAAAATATTAAAAGTCGCTTGAGTAATTATACTAAAACAATAGACCTCTTTCGCATGACCTGAATTCGGTAAACAAAGGCTATCAACATTGTGGCGACATGGCGGGAAACACTACACTTCGAAAAAGCCTGAAAATATAGGAGAAATCTCCTGACTAACTATCAACAAGTTCCAAGTTTGTCAGTTCTAGTCTTAGCTTCATCAGAGTCATTATTAGTTGATCCTGATTTGAAAGTATATGACTTCTTGGATCTGATTCTGTTTCGCAATCACTGTGACTCCTCAGAATTTGAATCAGAGTCGTACAAAGTGCAAGTGTTTATTCTTTTCTTCGCCCAGTTTCCGAACCCCAGTAAGCCAAGTCACATCCATATTTCACTGTAGGGAAAAACATTATGGACATTGTCTAGTTTTTTCAAGCTTGTAAATCCAGTATAATGTAGTATATTACTTTTCTTCCTTAGTTTGGTTGTCACATTTCTTAAAACTTCGAGTGAAAATCGGTGACTGATTTTTGTGTTGAAACCATAATCCTGAAATCTGGTAAATATTGCAAATAGTCACCTTGACTTTGTCTTGGTGACTTTTTCGCCGATATTTACGGCGCCCCGAGGCAACTAATTGTTGAAAAATGTCCAATTTATCAACAAAGGACTATAAATTCTACACTTATTCGCTCTAGAGAGTGGTAAAGCAATGAATTTCACAGCGGCTCCCCCCTGTATTGACAGGTTAGACAAAATATTTACATAAGTATTTTTGCCCTGCGACATTTAAAAGCTAAACTACTCTCAGCTGCTTGCTTTTTATTTCTCAAACACAGATTCAACCGAATTATGTGCTGAGCAAAAAGATTCCACTAGAAAGGAGCCAGGGTTTCTTTCACCAAACTATTTCAACAGCTCTAAGAAGAACAGTGGAAAAAGTGAATTAAACCTGTCAGCCATACTTCTTTCTTAAGCACAGCACAAATGTATTGTCCATAATTGACTTAGTGATGTCCTATGGCAACCTATGTGTAGCCTGTGCGAGGGCTTTCCACCAACGGAAAGTAACTTATGAGTCAGCGGTAAACCTCTAAAGAAGCCCCAGCCTTCCTCTCCATAAAACACAGGAAATCCAGGATTCGGCACTGATATGCAAAAAGACAGGGGTGTGTCTGTTCTGGTCTGTTTGCCCCCAAAAAGAAAGATTTCAGGGAAAATGTAAAAACCCGCATAAAAGAACAGGTGTTTTTGGGGTTTCAGGCTGATTTTGTTCTTGTACATTGGGTGTTTTCTGCAAAATCAGCCTGAAAATGTTCTTAAGGTGTTCTTAAAATTGTTTCTTAAAAATCAAATACTGCATACACTACCAACAGTCAAAGTACCTGCTGTAGACCTCTGTGTGCAATCATCTAGCACATTATATTGATCTACTTGGTACTATACCATTGTAGGTTAATTACTGTACTCAAATCTAACTGGCAGCCATTTTTGTATACAAGAACAATTCTCATTTTTCAGGCTCCACATGTTCTTATGTACGAGTTATATTTTTGACCAAATTTCAGCCTGAGTGTTCTTAATCCACTTTTATGAGGGTTTTTACTGTACTTCAGTAGTCAAAGGGTTAAGGTGGATCGACCTAGTTATTTTGCACCCATGCCAACCAATTTTGAATCTCTCATATAAAAGCATGTTGATTTTTATGGCACAGCCAATATATGTAACACAAATACTACCCATAGACTGAAATTCATGTCAGTACAAAAGTTGGGGAGATCGGAGTTAGTATCATGTGACAATTAGGCCACGCCTATTTCTACTCTCACCAGTTTCGACTGTACTGACATTTTTTTCTAAAAATGCTCTACGGTACCTCGAGATTGACTGAACTGTAACCGAATTTGACTAAATTCTACAAGCCCATCTGAAGATAGGATTTATAAATCAGGGCTATAATTATGTAAAATTCAGTGAAGTGAATTAACATGGCAGAGTTTGGTACTTCATGGTTTAAAATGAAAGTTTATATAGTTTCATTCTATTTGTGTTTGTTTGAGGAAGGCCATGCTTCTTTTTAGTAAGAATTCGATGAATCTATGCGATTTCATCGACTTTAATGTCCAATGAAACTAGACAGTGTAAAAATGCTTCTCAAAGAACCTGCCACTGGTTGTTTGAGTTGCATCTCACATAAAAACTCCTTGATTAGCCAAAAAAAAAAAAAATCAATTTCTTTCATTCTTGATTTGATCAATTCATTATTTTTATGACTTTTACAATGACAAGGATTCCAGTATGTTCCTTACTAAAATTTGCATGGTGAGGGGGGTGAGGGGACCACTGCCCTCTTTTGGGGGGAGATTTTCCCATACATTTGCTGGAAGTTTTGGCCCTATTATCACTATTTGCCCACCTTTTCCGAAACTCCTGGCTCTTCTCCTTGTATGCATAGCCATACATGGTATTTAAGACATACAAGATCATCTGTGTTTAGGTTCACCAGAGTTTGGTTATTCTCTTTCAATTTCAGCATCAGGGCAGCGGCCAGAGACATGGTTCTTGCCTTGGACAGACCACATGGCACAAGTCAAAAATAATATCAACAGTATTACTGTACATGGACTGCGGAGAAGACTCTGAAGTGAGGGGATCTTCAGAGAATATGTGTGGCAATGTGTGTGTGTGTGTGTGTGTGAGGGGGGGGGGGGGGATCGTTTAGAGAAAACATGAACCATTGCAGATTAGTGAAGGATACATCCCCTTCCCCCACCACCACCACCACCGCGAGCTCTTCCATCCAGAATCACTTTAATGCATTTACTACCATGTGATCCATCCATGAAGTGTGACATTTTTCAAGAAGGTTTACTTTTCAAGTGTGCATGTGTCATGTTTCTCCTTCACTGATGGCTGCAGTTTTGACCGTTATTTTTCAGACAATCAGAGAGCGAAAAGTGTGACTACTTTTGACAAAATGTGCACCTTTGAAAAGTAAATATTTCTGAAAACCATCACACTTCATGGATTGATGAAAAATGGTAGTACATTGCCCAGAGGGGGGGGGGGGGGACTCCCATATTTTTGGGGCAGGGGTGCTCGTGGGGAACTTTCGTTTTTACCCCTAAAAGGTACCAAACATGGCGTCGCTTTTGATTTTGACCCCTAAAAGGTACCAAACATGGCGTTGCCAGTTGATTTTCCCTAGTAATTTTCTCGTGTATCTTTTTAACAGGGAAAATACGTCTGAAATTCAGGCTACCAAGAAGTGTGATTTGCTTGATTTGCTAGAACGGACCTCTAACAGGTACCTATCTGGAAAAAATTACACGTTTTTCGAATTTTACACCCTAAAAGGTACCAGAGGCCTGATTTTAAACCCTAAAGGTTTACCCCCCCCCCCCCCCCCCCGGGATACATTGCTGTTATAATTTTTTTTGTCTAAAATTGTCTAAACCAGCTGATGGGGTGCAATAGCTGAGGATTGTAAAATGATACACAAAGCAATTGCATAGCATGCGCTAGATGACCTGTCTCAGTCTTGTGTTTTTGATTAGAGTATTTTATCCAATATTATTGGTTCTCTGGTTGATGAACCTAAAACAATAGATTACTTGCTCTAGATTTCCATAATCTGAAAGACTCCTCATTCACACTATGAGCTTATAATAATGTAAATCTAGCCCAAATGAACTCTAGCTTGTTATAATTTTATTGTTACATAAATTGTGTAATATCAGAAATAACCATGCTCTTCTCTTCCATGGTGGGATTTTGCACATAGGATAGGTAGTTTTCTTAGGGGGAGGGAGGAGAGGACTGGGGGAAAAATCAGCAATTGTTTTTCAAGAATGTGTTGACCCTCCCATGCATATTTAGGGAAAACATTACTCCCCATCTGCATGGGACTATGAAAGGTACAACTGGTTCAAGCATTCCGAGTAAACTATGCTCATCAAATTTAAATTGAGTGTATATCTTAAGTATATTAGTAGTTCTAAGGTAGTCCATTTAAAATTTGACCAATTGAATGTGAAGCAACATAAAGAATGCTGTGACCCTCCCTGAAATGCTCGCACATCGGTATGGCCCTCCCCTTATGACCTCCCCCCCCCATTTTCCAAGAAGAAGAAAAACGTTCCTTTCCTTACCAATAAATGCAAAGGAGGATGAATAGAAATAAAGACGGCAATGACTGTTCTTACTTTCTCTGCTCATGCCATGAATGGGTTATTTCTTGAATGACACAAAGCACAATAATAGCTTTTCTCTTAACTGCAGTTCTGTGCTTTGTTAGAGTCACCGGGAGAGTTTATAGTCTCCCGTATACCTGTATTCCTGTATACATCTTTTTACATATTTTGTCAATATATTTTTTATGGTCACATGGGCAACCCTGTTTCACTCATACTCGGAAAAACTGGGAGCTCCGCTTTTAGCCAGTGGCTAAATCTCTATATTAAATTATTCTGTAAAATAGTATGTAAACAGCCTGTAAAGATGTTTTAGCTCTGTTATAACTTTGTAAATAGTATTAAAGTACAGAAAGGGGGCCCTGAACACCGTGCAAATAGTGTGTCATAGTCTGTAATTAGTCTGTAAAAATCATACTCCTTATAGTCTGTAAAAGTGCAGAAAGGGGCCCACATACGTCTTTGTAAATATTCTGTCAATAGTCCTGTAAACGCCTGTAAATTATGTTGTAGCTCCGTTATAACTTTGTAAATAGTAATGTAAAAGTACAGAAAGGGGGCCCTGAACACTATGTAAATAGTCTGTCAATAGTGTATACCTATTCTCTGAATAGACTGTGAAAGTGAAGGCCGAATGGTGTCTTGTCAAGTTTTCGGTAATGGTTAAAATCTCAACATAAAATTTTCCCGAAATTCATTTTGATAAATTCCTTAAAAGTATATCTAGAACATCAGATACGTGTCAACTGTTTTTCCGAGCCCATTCTTTTGTATTGCCCGCCACTCATTTTCTGTAATTTACCTCACTTTATACACGCTTTAATCTAGACTTAAAATTTTATGTCAATTTTTCACACTTCGCGTAGCTTCTGATCTCGTGACCTAGCGCGATTAATCGGCGATCAAATTTTCTGTGTCGTTAGAAAATGATGACACCTAAAAAAGCCGTGTTAGGGCTAATTTTTTAATTGTATATGAGCGACCTTATATTTTCGTAAACATGCAAAATATAAAAAAGTCGCTCACACGGTTTTTGCAGGTCATTTCTCCGTGAGTAAAGTCCGAAAAAGTGTGAAATGTGCCGTCCGATCCGTTTCAAGTAATTATTAGTTAGTTTTTAAGTTCTGGGCCGTTAAAATACAAGAAAAATTTAAATTTCGCTAAAATGAACAACTTCATGAGATAGAACTATCCTCTAGCTTTTAACAATGTAGAGCGGATTATCATAGCGTAAATTGGGACGCGACGATATTTTTTCTCCGTAAGCACGTCGTTGTCACTGATCCCTTGTTTGGGACTCCTGTGGTTAATGCAACGCTGACCGGCTTTACCGGCGGCTCTTCAGGGTCCTCGGCCATTTTGAAAATGGCGGTTGGTTGTCTGCGCTGAAATCAACGATGGCTCTATGGAAAGGAAAGTTGAATCTGAAATGCCGGTCGGCTCCGACAGCAAGAGCAAGTATCATTGCTAAAAGGTAATTAATAGCGGAGCTCCAGCGCGGGCCGAAGGCCCGCGCAAGCGGAGCACCATACCTAAGGGAAAAACGTATACCATCGAGTTGATTTTTGAACGTCACGGGGCATTATGGATCATTTTGATGACGTCATTGATGGCGTGAGGAACGTGACTTTTGGTTGTAGAGTTCCTCTTATGGTCTTTGAAAGTTTGTCAAAGTTTGGCTTCTATAGAAGCTTCCTTCGGGATATGATTTTTCTTTATTTTTTCTGTATTAAACCTATAGCGTCCGCCGTCCCGCCGTCCGCCGTCCGTGTACACATGGGAACCCTGTGGTATGCAAAGAAAAAAATTATATCTTCTCAAGGGAACATGCTAAGACAGCCATACTTGGGATATTTTTGTCTATGCTACAAGGGGGGTGCTGTAGCACGGTCACGTGATGTGACGTCATCGATGACGTCATCCATGCTGAAAAATTAAAATCTCGTGAAGGGAAGACTCTAAAACAACCAAACTTGGGTAGTGTAGTCTAGGTCACCAGATGAGCGACATGAGTTGGTCACGTGATATGACGTCAGCGATGACGTCATCTATGCTTGAAAATGAATATCTCGTGAAGAGAAGACTCTAACAACCAACTTTGGTAGTGTAGTCTAGATCATCAGATGAACGAAATGAAGTGGTCACGTGATGTGACGTCATCGATGACGTCATCTATGCTTGAAAAATTAAAATCTCGTGAAGGGAAAACTCTAAAACAACGAAACTTTGGTAGTGTAGTCTAGGTCACCGGATGAGCGAAATGAAGTTGTCAGGTGATATGACGTCATCGACGACGCAATCTATGCTTGAAAAAATATTCTCTTTATTGCACTTTTGAATCATTCCATTTGGAGGAATTAATACCTTAATTTTTCGGAAGGAGTTCATCTCACTTGACAGGTTGCTTATTTTTCGTCCCGTATTTGTATTGTGTCAATGCAGCAACATACCGAAGAAAACACTGTTGTATACATATCAAGAGACATTTTTTTCTTAAAAAGCCTATAGTATAAACCATGTACACATGGGCATCCCTTTCATTCGCACAGAAAATTTTATAACCGGGAGCTCCGCTTTTAGCCAGTGGCTAAATCTATATATTAGCGGAGCTCCAGCGCGGGCCGAAGGCCCGCGCAAGCGGAGCACCATACCTAAGGGAAAAACGTATACCATCGACTTGATTTTTGAACGTCACGGGCATTATGGATCATTTTGATGACGTCATTGATGGCGTGAGGGAACGTGACTTTGGTGTAGTGTTCCTCTTATGGTCTTTGAAAGTTTGTCCAAGTTTGGCTTCTATAGAGCTTCCCTTCGGGAGATATGATTTTTTGGTTCTGAGTCCATGATATACGATCACGAAATGGCAGACTGTTGACAACCACCTATTATGTGTTATGATAAACAGATATGGGACCTGTAATAGCTCATATAGCTAAGTAGTTCTGGTAGCGTAGTAGCACTGGTAGCTCTAGAAGCACTGGTAGCTCTAGTAGCACTGGTAGCTCTAGTAGCACTGGTAGCTCTAGTAGCACTGGTAGCTCTAGTAGCACTGGTAGCTCTAGTAGCACTGGTAGCTCTAGTAGCACTGGTAGCTCTAGTAGCACTGGCAGCTCTAGTAGCACTGGTAGCTCCAGAAGCACTGGTAGCTCTAGTAGCACTGGTAGCTCTAGTAGCACTGGTAGCTCTAGTAGCACTGGCAGCTCTAGTAGCACTGGTAGCTCCAGAAGCACTGGTAGCTCTAGTAGCACTGGTAGCTCTAGTAGCACTGTAGCTCTAGTAGCACTGGTAGCTCTAGTAGCACTGGCAGCTCTAGTAGCACTGATAGCTGTAGTAGCACAGGTAGCTATAGTAGCACTGGTAGCTATAGTAGCACTGGTAGTTCTAGTAGCACTGGTAGCTATAGTAGCACTGGTAGCTCTGGTAGCTCTAGTAGCACTGGTAGCTCTAGTAGCACTGGTAGCTATATAGTAGCACTGGTAGCTCTAGTAGCACTGGTAGCTATAGTAGCACTGGTAGCTATAGTAGCTCTGGTAGCTCTAGTAGCTCTGGTTGCTCTAGTAGCACTGGTTGCTCTAGTAGCACTGGTAGCTATAGTAGCACTGGTAGCTATTTGGTAGCTCTAGTAGCTCTAGCAGCACTGGTAGCTCTAGTAGCACTGGTAGCTCTGGTAGCTCTAGTAGCACTGGTAGCTATAGTAGCACTGGTAGCTCTGGTAGCTCTAGTAGCACTGGTAGCTCTAGTAGCACTGGTAGCTATAGTAGCACTGGCAGCTCTAGTAGCTCTAGTAGCACTGGTAGCTCTAGTAGCTCTGGTAGCTCTAGTAGCACTGGTAGCTATAGTAGCACTGGTAGCTGTAGTAGCACTGGTAGTTCTAGTAGCACTGGAAGTTCTGGCAGCACAGGTAGCTATAGTAGCACTGGTAGCTATAGTAGCACTGGTAGCTCTGGTAGCTCTAGTAGCACTGGTAGCTCTAGTAGCACTGGTAGCTCTAGTAGCACTGGTAGCTGTAGTAGCACTGGTAGCTGTAGTAGCACTGGTAGCACTGGTAGCTCTGGTAGCTCTAGTAGCACTAGTAGCTCTAGTAGCACTGGCAGCTCTGGTAGCTCTAGTAGCACGGTAACTCTAGTAGCTCTGGTAGCTCTAGTATCACTGGTAGCTATAGTAGCCCTGGTAGCTCTAGCAGCTCTTGTAGCTCTAGTAGCTCTGGTAGCTCTATAGCACTACTAGCTTTGATCGCAGTAGTAGCTCTAATAGCACTAGTAGCTCTAATAGCACTGGTAGCTCTAATAGCACTAGCACTAGTAGCTCTAATAGCACTGATAGCTCTAATAGCACTGGAAGCTGTAGTAGCACTCAGGTAGCTCTTATAGCACTGGTAGCACTGGTAGCTCTAGTACTCTAGTAGCTTTGGTAGCTCTTATAGCACTAGTAGCTCTAGTATCAAAGCTACCAGTGTTAGTAGCTCTAATAGCACTAGTAGCTCTAATAGCACTAGTAGCTCTAATAGCACTGGTAGCTCTAATAGCACTGGTAGCTCTAATAGCAGCACTGGTAGCTGTAGTAGCACTGGTAGCCTTAGTAGCACTCGTAGCTCTAGTAGCATTAGTAGCTCTAGTAGCATTAGTAGCTCTAGTAGCATTAGTAGCACTGGTAGCTCTAATAGCACTAGTAGCTCTAGTATTACTGGTAGTTCTAGTAGCACTGGAAGCTCTAAGCACTGGTTGCTATAATAGCAATTATAGCTCTACTAGCTCTGGTAACTACAGTAGCAATAGTAGCACTAGTAGTTCTAGTAGCACTGGTAGCTCTAGTAGCACTGGTAGCTCTAGTACACTGGCAGCTCTAGTAGCACTGATAGCTGTAGTAGCACTGGTAGCTCTAGTAGCACTGATAGCTGTAGTAGCACTGGTAGCTCTAGAAGCACTGGTAGCTTTGATAGCACTAGTAGCTCTAATAGCACTGGTAGCTCTAATGACACTGGTATTTGTAGTAGCACTGGTAGCTGTAGTAGCACTGTAGCTGTATGAGCACTGGTAGCTTTAATAGCGCTAGTAGCTCTAATAGCACTGGTAGCTTTAATGGCAATGACAGTTCTAGTAGCACTGGTAGCTCTAGTATCACTGCTAGCACTGGTAGCTGTAGTAGCTATAGTAGCACTGGTAGCATTAATAGCACTGGTAGCTCTAGTAGCTCTAGTAGCACTGGTAGCCCCAGTAGCAAATGGTAGCTATAGTAGCACTGGTACCTCTAATAGCACTAGTAGCTCTAGTAGCTATGGCAGCTCTTGTAGCTCTGGGAGCTGCAGTAGCATTAGTAGCACTGGTAACTGTAGTAGCACTGGTAGCAATGATAGTTTTAGTAGCACTGGTAGCTCTAGTAGCTATAGTAGCACTGCTCTAATAGCACTAGTAGCTGTAGTAGCAATAGTAGCTCTGGTAGCCGTAGTAGCCCTGGTAGCTCTAATAACACTAGTAGCTCTAATAGCACTTTTGTTCTAATAGCATTGGTAGCTCCAGTAGCAATGGTAGCTGTAGTAACTCTGGTACTCTATAGCACTAGTAGCTCTAGTAGCACTGGTAGTTCTAGTAGCTCTGGTAGCTCTGGTAGCTCTAGTAGCACCGGTAGTTCTGGTAGCTATAGTAGCACTGTTAGCTCTAGTAGCACTGGTAGTTCTAATAGCATTGGTAGCTCTTTAACCCCGTCTCACAACCACGGTTGAACCATGGTCGACCATGATTTGACCATGGTTTTCCATGGTTTTTGGACCATGGTCAACCATGTTTTGGCAATGAAAATACCATGGTTGACCATGGTCGACCATGTGCGTTAAATGGCCCAGATCCAACCATGGTCACCATGGTTTGAATACTGCGACATATAGACAATGGCAGGACCATGGTTGGCCACGGTCGACCATGGTCCAGTTACCATGGGCGAACATGGTTGACCATGGTTGCTTCACAATCTCCTGCAGCTATTCATGTTGATTTCAAACATGGTCACCATGGAAAACCATGGCGAAACATGGTAGGTCATGGTCGACCATGGTCCAGCTACCATGGTCAAACATGGTGGACCGTGGTTGCAAGAAACGTAGCCAATCATGGAAAACCATGGTCAAACACGATACTCCATGGTTGAGCATATTATCCTGCAAACCATGATCATAAGCAGATAGGTTGACAATGATGAATAACCCAAGCCAAACTTCTTGATTTGCTTTTGGTCATAAAATTCTAAATTAAATGAGGTCACATAGTCATAGGAAACATTAATAAAAAAAACTACAAAACGCTAAACAATATATATATTATATCTTTATTACATTATCGGCACACCCTACCTTTATATGTTACATTAATGCATTAAATTTTAGTACCACTCTCAAGAAATATCATAAATTACATTCACACATACAAACATCATACATACATTAAATTCAATGTCCTTTCGTAAAGAAGCGTTCATGCCACACACAGAAGAATGAGAGTTTACTACCTGACGGTGCAGGGAGAAATCAACTTCATATGTACAAAATAGGATTTCATTATTCCTGTACAACTGTAAATTTTCAACTTTGCTGAGTACACAAGTCCATATTATAGGAAGGCTTGAGTCATTCCCTTTCATTGTTTCTGGCTAGAGAAGCATCTATAAAAAAGAACAATAAGAGTTGGCTTCTTTAACAATACATTTTTAATTGATAGTGTTATTAGATAAAAAAAAACTGAAAGGTCATTCCTCAACATTTGCATGTACTGAACATCATGTTAGGAGGTTTGTAAACACACTTTTCAACACACTTCCATGGGGGGTATGGATATTTTTTGGAACCACACATTTTCCATAAGTCAGACAAGTGTGTCAAAATTGTAAAACTCTTCCTCCCCCCTAAAAATATTTATGATACTTTTCTGCCTCTGTCAACTCAATAGAGCACAATGTTTCCACTGTTTAGGGCAAAATGATGGCAAAAGAATGCTTTGTTCTAAACAAATTATAACAAAATAGAAACCAAAAGGAGTAAACACAAATGAAATACCAGGTGATCCCCCGTGTGAGCACTTGATATCTTCACATGTGAAAATCACACACTTGCCTAATGCTCGATGCTTGATTTTAAGCAATTATTGGATGAGGTTTTTGTGATTTCCAGAATAAACAATGTCAAGACAGTCCACTTGTCAGGACATTGTTTATTCTGGAAATCACAAAAACCGAATTCAATAATAATAATTCAATAATTGTTTTATTATACATTGATAATAATATAAAATAATATATAATAATAATATCAATAATTGTTTTATTATACATTGATTCAGTGAAATACTTTTCTTTTTATTTTACACAAGCGCCTTGTTAAAATAGGGTAAGTGCTCTAGGTCCCATAATGCATTGCGCGCATGCATCAGCATGCTGATTCTTGAAGACCCTCAAAGTGTGTGATTCCCAAGTAAAGCGCGCCCTCTTAGCCAATCAGAATTGATATAGTGAGTACAATGTATAATAATCAAGCAAATTTGGTATTTCATTGATGTCTAATAATAATTAGTATAAACCAACTAATGGTCTATTACAAATCCCGCATTCTGATTGGCTGAGCTACTAATGGTCTATTAGTGATAGACCGTGCCTGGCAAAACCACCACCTTTCTTTGCAAGAAACTTGATTTTTTCAACATAAATAATGGCATTCATTGCCAAAACCGACCAACTAGTTGTTTATACTAAAACAATTAGACCTCTTGTCCTCATGTGCTATGATATCAATAGACCATTCGGCCTTCGGCCTCATGGTCTATTCATCATAGCACATTCGGCCTTGAGGTCTAATTGTTAAACAGAACATTACTTGACCACTTGGAGCTACAACTTTTATCTTCTTGTGTTAAAAATTATCTCATGTTCCGGGGGCTCAAATAATACATTTTCAACACTCGAAGATAAATTTGTATCTCTGTGCAGTCATTCATAGCAAACATGTAAAATTTATCAAAATGGATTGCTTACTGTGTAGCATACAGTTAAGGAGCTTGACTCAAATCCAGACCATCCCTCACTGAGCCTTCTATTCTATAACATATCAGCACATCTCTGATGGTACATGTATTAACTCAAGGCATTTCCCAATCTATCAGCATCAGGTCCTTTCTCAGTGCACTCTGTCAGTAAAACAAAGTCTGAATCAAGAGCTGTATTAAGTTCAGTAGTAACATAAACATTGTGCACAGAAACATAAACATTGTGCACAGAAACATTGTGTTATGTATCAGTCAATTCCAGCGGTGACCATGCCCCCCCCCCCCCCCGGGCATTTGGTCATTTCTAAAAAATAAAACTGAAAATTCCCCGCCCCCGGCTAGCAAAAATGCAGAATAACCCCACGGCGGGGAACACAAAAAGCGGAAAAATGCCCCACCCCCGGACGAGAAAAAGATGGTAACTCTGCGTGACAAAGCTTCACAACAAAAACTTCAACTCCATTTATACTGTCCGAGCATTTGCAATTCGTTTTTTTTTAATGTACTTTAGTTTTCTCGTCTTTGAACGAGTTCTCATTTCACTGAAAGTGAGACAAAATATAAATAAGGAAGTGACATTCCTAGGCCATTCGCGGTTGTAGCCATTTAGCTGCATCTCTCAATGCGAAATTTACCTTTATTCTATTTGCAGAGCAACTATTTCGCAGTTATGTTAATTGACTTTTTGCGGAATTGGAACTCTGTTTATAGCGTCAATTCATTTTTATGTTTTTCCACTGAGACGAAATTGCGAAATCTGTTTCTTCTCTATAGAAGACGTTAACTGTGAAATGTGCAAATGTGTCAGTCTCCAAATGTGGTGTATACGGCCATGCTCTGCATTATATTTTATGTGGCGTTATTTTCTGTAACTGGTTGTAGTTCGCAAAACCCGACGCGCTTGAGATGAGAAAACCAAAGTTCCCCACCCCCCTCCCCTGGGGAAAAACAATTCCCGACCCCGGGGCCAGCAAAATTTTCAAAATTCCCCACCCCAGGGAAGGCACTGGTGTGCAAATGCCCCACGGTGTCCGGGGGGGGGGGATGGTCACCGCTGGAATTGACTGATACATTACATGCTTACTCTGACAAACTGCCATGGGTTCAAACACAGCCCTTAATCTTTTATTCAATTGAGATCTAACCATATCTAAGGAAACTTAGAAAGTACACCACATAATCAATGACAGAACTTCTTGTTTAAGTTGTTCCGTGCGATCTCTTGTTGTTTATCAGATCGTGTGAAGGGGGCTCACATTTCGCATTCACATTCCACACGAGCTGGACAAAATCGAAGGAATAATTAACGGCATATTGCCCAATACGTTCAAGAAAACCAGGGAAATGAAAGAAAAATCAGAGAGAATTCCCATTTCTCTAACAATCCCTTGGTAAACTAAGAAACTCGCATATGACATGCTGTGGTCGTACGTACCCGTGCGCGTGATCGAACGATGAACCTTCCTTGGCCATTGTGCAATTACATTGGACTTCGATCGCGCCAAAAACTTCCTCTACTTCTGTGAACTGTAACTATAAATGGCTGTTTGAATTGAGCTTAAATAAAACCATAGTGAAGATTAAATAAAAGAGAACAGTTCAGCTCGATCTGCCATCCAGTTCTAGTTCAGCTGATTCAAATCGATGTAAACGGTCGCATGAGCCAGCGACATTGGGGTCAGCCAGTCAGCAGTCAGAGGCTTGGCTGCATAGCTAACAAAATGTCCTGAGTAGTGGAAAGACGTGTCGAACTTCCATCCGTTATAGTTCCTGTATCTATTAAGCCCATGGGGATTTTTGCTGATATTCAATGGAAACCCGAAAAGTAAGTACACACACACCTATAATTAATGGCAGAACTTATTGTTTAAGGCTGTTCCGTGCGATCTCTTCTTGTTATCAGATGGTGAGACGGGCTCACATTTCGCATTCACATTCCGCACAAGCTGATGTGACAAAATCGAGGGAATATTTTATAATCCGGGGCTGATATCATTCTGTATCCTGCATATTTTAAAATGAGTCTGCTGTCCAGTTGTCCGAGTTAGCCGTAGAAATCTGCATTTGATCATTCAGATTTCGTTTTTTGCTTGTTTCTTTGTGGTATGTACTAAAACTTCGATAAAACTCGCCTCATGTCGATAGTCTAGTCTTATCAACCTCCCATCTCAGACTCAGGGACTATTCGCCGCTAATCATTTCACCTATTGGTTTCACTATAACAGTCATACAAACTCTACATTTACTCTGGTTGCATTGTAAATTATTCCTGTAGGTTTTATTCAGAATTGGTGAATCACTTTGCGATTTGTTTCACTAAAGTCATATGAAATTCGCTATAATAAGCTTAAATACAAAATAAACACAAAGTATAGTCGAAAACAATTAAAATTAAATACCTATCAGTGAGCGCCCTTAACGGTTGTCTACTGAATTGTAGGCACTGACTTTTCAAACCGTTGAAAAGTTAATTCTGTTTTTGTAAATATGACAGGGGGAGTGTTCACCATGGTCTATCATGGTAGACCATGTTCTCTGCAGTTCTAGGCAACACTCAGGGAATCTTAAAAAATTTATCAGTGTCCTTTTAAAAGTCGCTTACTATTGTAGGCAGTATAAGTATTAATGCTATAACATGTGAAGTATCACTTTTTGTAAATATGACTTGGTGATTGTTTACCATGGTCTACCTACATGGTGGACCATGATCTCTGAAGTCATAAGTTTAAACACTCAAAAACAGAAAAAAATGCTAAACAAGTTGTAAAATTTGTATACCAAATTGATAGAGATGTTTTCATGCCAATAAAACATAAATTTCTTAAAATCAGGAATTCATTATTTTGACCATGGTCAACTGTGGACCATGGTCTATACAAAAAAGTTGACCACAGTCAGTCACCATGGTTTAAGCACGGTCGACCATGGTAAACCATGGTTGAACAGTGAAAAACATGGTACCATGGTCAACGTGAGACTGGGGTAGTAGCACTGGTAACTGTAGTAGCCATAGTAGCACTGGTAGCTTTAATAGCACGGTAGCTCTAGTAGCACTGGTAGCTTTAATAGCACTGGTAACTCTAGTAGCACTGGTAGCTCTAGTAGCACTAGTAGCTATGGTAGCACTGGTAGCTTTAATAGCACTGGTAGTTCTAATAGCATTGGTAGCTCTAGTAGCACTGGTACCTGTAGTAGCTATGGCAGCACTAGTAGCTTTAATAGCACTGGTAGCTCTAGTAGCACAGGTAGCTTTAATAGCACTGGTAGTTCTAGTAGCACTGGTAGCTCTAATAGCACTGGTAGCTCTAATAACACTGATAGCTCTAATAGCACTGGTAGCTTTAACAGCACTGGTAGCTGTAGTAGCTATAGCAGCACTAGTAGCTTTAATAGCACTGGTAGCTCTAGTAGCACAGGTAGCTTTAATGGCACTGGTAGTTCTAGTAGCACTAGTAGCTATGGTAGCACTGGTAGCTTTAAATAGCACTGGTAGTTCTAATAGCATTGGTAGCTCTAGTAGCACTGGTAGCTGTAGTAGCTATAGCAGCACTAGTAGCTTTAATAGCACTGGTAGCTCTAGTAGCACAGGTAGCTTTAATAGCACTGGTAGCTCTAGTAGCACTAGTAGCTATGGTAGCACTGGTAGCTTTAATAGCACTGGTAGTTCTAATAGCATTGGTAGCTCTAGTAGCACTGGTAGCTGTAGTAGCTATAGCAGCACTAGTAGCTTTAATAGCACTGGTAGCTCTAGTAGCACAGGTAGCTTCAATAGCACTGGTAGTTCTAGTAGCACTGGTAGCTCTAATAGCACTGGTAGCTCTAGTAGCACTGGTAGCTCTAATAACACTGATAGCTCTAGTAGCACAGGTAGCTTTAATAGCACTGGTAGCTCTAATAGCACTGGTAGCTGTAGTAGCACTGGTAGCTAGCTCTATTAGCACTAGTAGCTCTAATAGCACTGGTAGCTCTAATAGCACTGGTAGCTCTAGTAGCACTGGTAGCTCTAGTAGCACTGGTAGTTCTAGTAGCACTGGTAGCTCTAGTAGCACTGGTAGCTAGATCTATTAGCACTAGTAGCTCTAATAGCACTGGTAGCTCTAATAGCACTGGTAGCTCTGCACTGGCAGCTCTATAGCACTGGTGACTCTAATAGCACTGGTGTAGCTTTAGTAGCACTGGTAGCTCTAGTACCAACGGTAGCTCTTATAGCACTAGTAGCTATAGTAGCACTGGTAGCTCTAATAGCACTGGTAGCTCTAATAGCACTGGTAGCTCTAGTAGCACTGATAGCCGTAGTAGCACTGTAGCTCTAATAGTTATGGTAGCTAGTAGCTGTAGTACCACTGTTAGCTATAGTAGCACCCGTAGCTCTAGCAGTCCTGAGCTGTGGTAGCTCTAATAGCACTGTACTACAGTACCACTGGTAGACAGCGCGCGGAATTGACGAAAATTGTTTTTTCTTGTTGACACAGCGCTATGACGCTGCAATGCAATCCCGTGGGGACGCTTAATCAGATATAAACCAATTCCTTTCTATTGTATCTCACTTGACATCGCACTTTCCCTGTTACAGCGTCGTTATGCCTTTCGGAGAATCAAACTCCAGTGAATTAGAAGATTCTGATTCTCCTATTACTAGGAACGATTTGAACGAGTTTATAACTCTTCTTTTTGACAAACTTAGGAGCCATAAGGCTGAACTTTAAAATAATTTCCTGAAGACTAAAGAAACTGCCGACGAGGCCCTTTCAGAGTCCAAAAGAGCTAACCAGGATCTCGCCGTTAAGTTTAAAAGTCAGGGCAACGAGCGTAACTTCAAGTTCATTTTGGAAGTTTCTACTGTACTAAACAAAGCTGTGAATGCTCTCGACGACAACAAGATACCCGGCGCTAAGGAACTCATTGAACAAGCTTTGGGCCTTCTTAAGGAAAAGACAGGAAAATTCGCATTGCCGATTCTTCTGAAGCTGGCTGGCTTACAGTCCGTCACTACGAAGAAAATCCAGCAGCCCTCGACGCTGAAGACGAAAAGAAAATTCGTGCAGCAGAGAGAGAAGCATTAAGAGCCAAGTCGAGGTCCATCTCGAAGAGAAATGCTGAACGCTCTCAAGCAAGATTTAGAGATGCTCTTCCCTTCAACCGGCGCGGTTTCGGGCCCTCAGACTCAACCGGCGGCCAGTACTTCCACCCTTACCAGCCTAACTCCAGCCGTCGCCAAAGCACCTGTCGCTACTGTTCTGCCCCGGGTCACTGGTGGCGGGACTGCCCAAGCCGTCTTGCTAGAGCCTCCTTTGCGCCAATTGGAGGTCAATACACCTCAACATGTACCAACACCGCCTCGCAATCAGCCTCTGGGTCCAGCAACCGCAACTTCTAATCCTGGAGTAACCCAAGAAATTGAATCCCTGATGGAAGATAAGTGTGCTATAAACTTTAGTAATATACTAGTAGTTTCTACCAAAGAAATTTACATGAATATGAAGCTGGTACATCTGTCCCTATTGTTAAAGGGCGACTTAGAGCACATATTGATTTTTGGCTGAAATAGGAGCACCACAGTGGGTTCTTGACACTATCACTCGCGGTTTTGTTATCCCATTTACTTCAACACCCAGTAGTGTATTGCTTGGCAATAATAAGTCAGCTTTTACTCATTCCGATTTCGTCTCTCGGGCTATTTCCGATCTCCTCTCACTCGGTCTTGTTGTAGAGGTACACTCCCCCCCAACTGTGGTGAACCCATTGTCAGTGTCCGTTAACTCTGATGGTAAACCAAGACTCATTTTAGATCTCAGACATGTAAACAAATCTATTGCTAAGGTTAAATTTTCAATGGAGGACTGGCGTACTTTTCTCAATTATGTTTCACTTAACGGATATCTTATTAAGTTTGATATGAAGTCTGGTTATCATCACATTGATATTTGCTCGCATCACATTCAGTATTTAGGCTTTAGATGGCGCCTCAATTCTGATAAATTTCGATACTTTTGCTTCTCTGTTTTGCCTTTTGGCCTTTCTGTAGCTCCATTTCTGTTTACAAAATTTTTTCGCCCACTTGTTCGTCATTGGAGAAACTTAGGTTATAGAGTTGTTCTTTATCTAGACGACGGCATTGTTTGTGAACGAGAACTTGATTCTGCTATTGCTGTTTCCTCCAAGGTCCGCTCCGATCTTGCGCGTGCTGGTATTGTAGCCAATAAAGAAAAATCTGTTTGGGTTCCTACACATTCCCTGCAATGGTTAGGAATCAACTGGGATCTTTCCTCCGGTTCGTTTTCCATCCCGCGTGATAGAATTGACCGAACCCTGTCATCCCTCTTGAAACTCAAATCTAAATTGCCTTTGGTTACATTTCGTGAAATCGCAGCTTCAGTTGGTCGGATTATTTCTCTTGGACCTGTTGTAGGCAACGTTTGTCTTATTATGTCTCGTTTTCTCCAAGCTGCTATTTCATTTTGTGACCATCAATGGGATTCTTTGGTTGATCTGAGCCATTTTCAGTATTTTGAGCAGTGTATGGATGAAGTTAATTTTTGGCTGGATAACTGTAGTTCTCTTAATTCTAGAGTGTTGTTTCCTTATTGCAAACCGACTATTGTTATTCACTCTGACGCTAGTGCCCAAGCCTGCGGCGGATCAGTATATGTACTCGACTCTCATGAGTTTGATCTATTTTACACAGCATTTAATAGTATGGAATCGGTACAGGACAGTAATGCTAGATAATTGTTATCCATTCTTTATGCGCTGAAATCTTTCAGAACACATGTTACAGGTAAATTAGTGAAGATGTATACTGATAATATGAATGCAGCTATTATTGCTCGCAAAGGCAGTATGTGTCTTCGTTTGCATAAGTTGGCTTTACAAATTTTCCGTTTTTGTGCTTTAAATAATGTTAGCATTGAAATTGAGTGGATCCCTCGCTCTCTCAATCAGTTTGCTGATTTTCTCAGTCGTATCAATGATTTCGATGATTGGGAAGTTTCTACACCGTTTTTTCATCACATTAATTCTATTTTTGGTCCTTTTGAAGTAGATTGTTTTGCCTCGTCGCACACGGCTAAATGCAGCAGATTTTATTCTAAGTTTTGGTGCCCGGGCACTGAAGGTGTTGATGCATTCAGCCGTGACTGGTCGCACGCCAACAATTGGCTCGTGCCCCCTGTTTACTTGGTACCTCGCGTCATTTACCATTTGGAAGATTGCCACGCCAAGGGTACCCTCGTTGTTCCCAAGTGGCCTTCCTCCCCTTTCTGGCCAGTCATGTTTCCTTTGGGTAAGCCTAGATATTGTGTTGCGCGTATAATTGAATTCTCGGATCCAGCTTATATTTTTGCTCCCGCGCGGCCGGGCCTTGATACTATATTCAGTCAATATAATTTCCATGCCCCAGTCCTAGTCATTCATTTGGATGCATCTCTTTAGCTTCTACCATGGCTTCTAGAAATAATAGTATACCCGCTCGTATGGCGTTGAGATTGTTACCGCCCGCATGGTGTTGAGATTGTTACCGCCCGCATGGCGTTTGAGATTCTTGCCGCCTGTATGGCGATGGGATAATTATTATTGATGCCGCCTGTATGGTGAATCTGTATTACTATTACCACACCCGTATGGTGTGTAGAATCAGAAACGTTTTAGTTTAAATCAAATTACTACATTACTAGTGTTGTAGCTTATTTTTAACTTGGTTAACAATTGCCCATAACCGAATTTAGAGGTTATACGAATAAATAATTTCATGTTACATTCTTGTGTTTGTTTCTAATTTTTTTCCTTTCCATTTCTCTACAAGGAGACTCCATGGCATTCGTAGCCCACTGCTAAGGAATCTTGCTGCCGAGTTGCCTGGCCTGCTATCTGTTTCAAGAGCTCCATCCACTGTCAAAACATATTTAGCTCGCTTCAAGAAATGGAAGTCTTGGGCCAAAAATTTCCCTGAAGTCATCTGTTTTCCCGCGCAGGATGTCCATGTAGCTTTATATTTACTTAACCTTGTACAGTCTGGTTCCTCGTGTAATGTTATACAATCCACGTTTTATGCTATTTCGTTCTTCACAACGCTTGTAGTGGATTTAATCCTTGCGAAAGTGAATTCCTTAAGCTTGTCCTTAGTTCCATTAGGAGGTTGTCCCTAGCTGCCCCTAATAACAAGAAATTACCTATTTTGCCTCAACATTTGCACGCCTTAGTAACCAAATTTGCTGGCGTTGATGCGTCTCTGTCTGACATTCGGGATGTTTGTTTCTGTCTGTTATCGTTTGCGGGTTTCCTGCGTTATGATGAGACAGCTGGACTTAAGTGGTCCAACATTCACTTTGCAAATACGCATTTTTCTATTTTCATTCCAAAATGTAAAAATGACCCTCTGGGTATGGTACTACTAAAGTTATTGCTAGGACCAACCAACCTACTTGTCCTTATAAAATGCTTCTCCGCTATGCAGGTATGTCAAAACAAGACACCAGTTCTAATGAGTATATCTTCGGAAATTTGGTCTCGCATAAAGACGGTCTTATACTATTCGGCCGGGTTCCCGTTTTTCCTACTCCCGCGCTCGTTCAGTCATTCTTTCTAAGTTTAACAGCATTGGTCTTGAAACCAAGCATTATGGTTTGCATTCATTAAGAATAGGGGTGCCTCTGCTGCTGCTAACAATAATCTCCCAGACAGGATAATTAAGAAACACGGGGTTGGAAAGCGAGTTTAGCAAAGATTTATACTGCAGGGAAGATCTTAAGCAGCAACTTTTAGTCACTCTTAATATTGGTATTTAACTTTGTTTTATCTCCTTTTCAGCCCCACACTTTTCCTGACTTGACACGCTGTCCCAGGCGCGATGCTCCTCATCCTATGTTGTCATTGTTAATTGAAAGACTAGAAATAATTTCTATTCGCCTGAGCGAAGCGAAAGAGAATAGAATTGTTTTTCTTGTTGACACAGCGCTATGACGCTGCAATCCCCGTGGGGACGCTTAATCAGATAAAACCAATTCCTTTCTATTGTATCTCACTTGACATCGCACTTTCCCTGTTACAGCGGGCCAAAATTTTTTCCACTATTCAATGTCCGGGATTCTGTCAATAGTTGATATTGAACAAATGTATTCCCGCTCATTACCAATGTAATGTAAATCGTCTCGTATTGTTAATAAATGACGCTGTCCCAGGCGCGATGCTCCTCATCCTATGTTGTCATTGTTAATTGAAAGACTAGAAATAATTTCTATTCGCCTGAGCGAAGCGAAAGAGAATAGAAGTGATATGTCTTACCATGGTCTTACTTTGCCTTTTTTCATTTTAATATAAATAATCAAGTCATTGTGAGAATTTGCGCGCGCTGACTGGTCGAGAGGTTCGTTTTCTTTTGCAGCTATTGCTTTTTCTCTTTTTTCTCAACCGATAATTATAATCATTGAATGAGAATCGGTAGTTTGCGCGAGAGTTTTGTGATCGTGAAAATCCACCAAAACAAGTTGTTTGTCTGAAACCTTATGGATCAATTAGAATTAGTCGTCTCGGGCTATGAGATTATCGGCGAAAGTAGTCACACGAACTTCGTCTCGGTGACTATTCGATTACCCCTTCGCCTTCGGCGACTAATTGTTAAAAATAACTCAAAATTCCGTGTAGGAGGGGTTTCTATCACCAATTGCTAGATTCCAAAATTTGAAAAATAAATTTTAAATGTGATATAACAAAGTTTGGATACTTATTTATTTATTACTTATTATTCCATAAAATGAGCCAGTAGAGAAACTAAAGTTTAAAGTCTCTAATATTAGAACTTAAATTTGCCAGATTGTCATATGAATAAGCAAAGTCCACGCAAGTGGTAGTAGCCGAGGCTGCAACAGGGGATGTTCGATCCCCAGTTCCCGCACTATTTTGTTCAAAATCCGCCACCCCCACATTTTGTTCTGTGTGGGAAATCAGTAACATACCTAACTTTTTATTTTCACAATTCGCTCTTACCGACCACACCCGAAATTCTCCACGCATTACAGTGAAGCTGCAGAGTATCTTTTCGTTTTTTAGTTATAGCATCAGATTACGAACGATAGAATCGAGAGAAATTCATAAATCTAACAAAAAGCCCTCTACTACCCAACATTAAAAACTATTTTGAGCGATAAAAGGAAATGAAAAATACATATAGAAATATTACGATCGCGAGAAATTCATAAATCCAACAAAAAGCAACGATATTTTTTAACCGGACCGAGCCAGTTTTGATCTTAGTCTACACCTTGTGTTTGATATTAAGCAACTATCTTTTGTTTGTTATACATGACCAAAATTAAGTGCTCTCGCACACAATTTAGGGATAGATCAACGTTTACGAATTACTTTTGAACTTGAACGCGGCCTTTGCCGCATAGTGAGGTCTACAAGTATATTTCCTGTGTTTATTAGTGTGGGTTATTTTCATTGTCTTTCCATACGTGAAATCCTTACCATCAATTACGGTTTTATTGGTTCACGCTCTCATAACCATAGAACCAATGCTTATCTCATCTTTTCGTTTTTTAGTTATAGCATCAGATTACGAACGATAGAATCGAGAGAAATTCATAAATCTAGCAAAAAGCACTCTACTAACCCAACATTAAAAACTATTTTGAGCGATAAATGGAAATAAAAAAAACATATAGAAATATTACGATCGCATAGAGTGCGCGCACTAAGTTCGTGCAACGATATTTTTAACCGGACCGAGCCAGTTTTGATCTTACTCTACACCTTGTGTTTGATATTAAGCAACTATGTTTTCTTTGTTATACATGACCAAAATTAAGTGCTCTTGCACACAATTTAGGGATAGATCAACGTTTACAAATTATTTTTGAGCTTGGACGCGGCCTTTGCCGCATAGTGAGGTCTACAAGTATATTTCCTATGTTTATTTTATGGGGCAAAAGAAGTTAAGATTCAAAACTTTAGATTGAGGTCTTCTTGTAGTTGCGCCATTGAGTGTGTAACCTTCGATCAAAAGAAACTCGCTTTTAGCGATTTTTATTATTTCACTGCAAAACCAGTAAATGATCTAGATGTGTTTTTTTAACAACACCCCAAGAAGTTTCATAAGTAACAATTTTGAAAGAATCAAATGTGCACAGCAGAGAAAAAACCTTCTGAAAGCTTTGTAGACCGATTTTCATATATATTCCTCAGGTCCAACTAACAGACGATGGAAATCTCGTCCCTCCTAAGGAGTGTCAGTTCACCTATCTCCCAAGTGACCCTTCACTGCAGGTGATAATAAAGACGCCACTCACCAACCAAGCCGTTCAAGGACATATGCACGGTAATACAATGGTTTGCCCATGATGGGGGAGGAATGATGACAGCCATTTCTGACCATTTTATCACATGTTTTAGGACATGAAGACTGCACTCCAACATAATTTTGCCGCTGCATTATATACCATTGGATGCTGCTGCATGTCTATCCATGCAGAGGAAGTCAGGAAGCTCACTGGCACTCCTTCTGTGATTTTGGTTGGCTCTCCTGCAACAGGCAAAACTACCGGGCTCCAATTGGCAATGGCAGGAATAGGTAAGAACTAATCAATATTCACAGGAGTGCGGATTGTCTATAGAGTGTGCTGTGGCGAATAGTATTGAGCAAGAATTTACACCTTGTGCTATGGAGAGGAGACCTGGTGCAACTGGCCATGCCGGGCTTGATGGTCCAGACCTCAAAATACAATGTGCTGGAGGCTAATGCAAAGATGCTAGTTATTTCCATTACTATAGTTAACACTAAAACACAGTTCCCGTGACTGCACATGCTTATGTAAACCGAGATGTTTTGGAGAATTCGAGAGCAGATCAGTGGAAACACGAGCCGCAGGCGAGTGCTTGCACCTGCTCGAAAATTCTCCAAACCACATGGAGGTTTGTATGTGCAGTCACGGGAACTGTGTTTTATTTGTTTTTAAATAATTATTTACAAAAATAAAATACGCGTGGAATACAGAGGCTTGCACTATTTCAAGATGCAAGATGCAAGATGCAAAGATGCAAAGATGCAAAGATGCAAAGATGCAAAGATGCAAAGATGCAAAAGATGCAAAAGATGCAAAGATGCAAAAGATGCAAAAATGCAAAGATGCAAAGATGCAAAAGATGCAAAGATGCAAAGATGCAAAGATGCAAGGGTATCAAATTACAGCATTAGTGAAAATTCCTAATACAGTGTTGACAGCCGCAATGTCTCATAATAAATACATTATTAGCGGTTGTACGCGTGAGCCGAGTATCATCGATTTATTTAGCAATTCGCAGATTATTATACCAATTTTAGAAGCTTCACGACGAAAACAAAAATACATAGAACTCAACCTGACCCTGTTTATGACTAAAACGCGGAAAATGGATGCTTTCTGCGTGACGTATAACTTGATAAAATAAAATAAAAAACTCAAAAACCGGGTAAATCCGGAAAAGATATCCGCTGTTTGTGACAAGCTCGAAAACCTACGCCCCGAGGTATGTGTATAAGTTTCCCCTTATAGCTGGCTACAATTAACAGAACGATTTTTGGGGGTAGAAACGCCATTCTTGTTCAAATGACGTTTTCTCGTTGTTTTCGGCTCGCGCTTTCCGCTTGAATTATATATGAGTTCAATAAATTATTTTGGGGAGCTCGAAGTAAAAGAGGTGTCCTGGGCAATTGAGTTCCATGTATTTTTGTTTTCATCGTGAAGCTTCTAAAATTGGTATAAATCTGCGAAATTGCTAAATAAATCGATACTCGGCTCACGCGTACAACCGCTAATAATGTATTTATTATGAGACATTGCGGCTGTCAACATTGTATTAGGAATTTTCACTAATGCTGTAATTTGATACCCTTGCATCTTTGCACATATTTGCATCTTTTGCATTATTGCATCTTTGCATCTTTGCATCTTTTGCATCTTTGCATCTTTGCATCTTTGCATCTTTGCATCTTTGGATCTCTGCATCTTGCATCTTGAAATAGTGCAAGCCGAATATAGATAGTAAATTTTTGAAGCGGATGATACTCTAAATTCTCCATACAGATGAAAAGGCTGCATTATAAGAATACTTTTATAATACTTTTATAAGAATAGGCCACTAGGCTGCCTGCTAGGCTTCCAGGTTACAGGCCTTCAACCGGCCCTATATTTCCTATATTTTGAAGATTCTCCTATATTTCCCATATTGTCTTGAAATGCCCTATATTTCCTATATTTTGATATTTTGCACAAAAACGCGAACAGTTTCTTGAACCCGTCTTGAAAAAGATTGAAAGTGGAATTTTGGCAATGCGTTTTGCACCTGCATATCAAAGATCTCTTAACATGTAGTAATTTCACATGCTTGATTCCAATTTTCGCGCGAAAGAGTTAAAATCTTCCTAAGAACAGTTTGGGGAGGCTTGCTAAAGCCCTGTAACTACTAAAGTATGAAAAACGAAAGACCAGGAGCTACATGCAGTCAAATGACTGTATTCTTGGGGGAAGGAAAGCCCTTAAAAGGAAGAAACCTGCTACAATAGCTTAAATGCTTTAAGAGTTAACGAAAAAACTCTTTCTAACAGAAGAGAAGACGATGGCGACCAGATTTCTATTATGGCGACCAAACGTCACTATCTGGCAACAAGATTTTTTTTATTTAGTCGCCAATAGCACCTCTTGAAAAAAGTTGATGTCGGGCCCTGCATCGTTATTGTCTCATGAATCATCGATGTGCTGAAGTCTTCAAGCTTAAAGTCTTATAGTGCATAGATTATGTAGAGAATATAAAGTTTTTCCAATGTTCTACATCCCTACTTTTGCCCTATATTTTCACTAGATGCCCTATATTGGCCCTATATATTTTGGAAAAATGCCCTATATTTAGCCCCCCTTTTTTTTAGAAATGATCAGTTGAAGGCCTGAGGTTATGAAAGCACTGAATATGAAAGCAATGAAGCTGATAGCGCTTGCACACCTTGCTGAAAAGATGAAACGCCGTTCAGTCTTGCACTGAAATACACGATGTGTAAGATACAACCCTAGCGCCCGAGTAGCGATCAAATTGATTATTATTTTAATGAAATATAACCCTTTATAAGCAGTAATACGAGAAATGAAGATGGCATTTTGAATGCTTTAAATAACCGAGATAGATGCCAAGTATGCCAATCATTGCTCCAGTGTTACTTCACATCGTTGAAGCCTTTTTGCTGATTGCCTTGTAAATATATATATCAGGGATGCAAGATATTGGATTTATGAAATCATGCACGAAGGAGAAAATGCTGCATAGAGCAAGCCAGACAACATGTGGGGTTTACCTTGACGATCCACCCTCCCTCGGTACAGTAAGAGAGCTGTCCGTTGATTTTTTCAATGGTGCGAGCAGGGAGACTATTGCTCGCGGACAAGAGCGAATACGTTGCGGCCTAATAATTACAACGAACGATACAGTGTCCGGATCTGCCAGGTGAGCTGTTACTGTGATTCCAATATCATACGAACTCCCACTTTCATTTCGGAACGCGAAGGTGCTTTGTAGCTTCCGATGTTGATACCTTAAGTGGGATATTTCCTAAATTTCGTTTTGAAATCTTGCCGTCGAACGTAGATTATGATTCATGATTGTAAAACCAATTAAAAGCCTGATAGAGTAATGTTCAGTCTTCACAAGCGAGTGTCCCTAATGGTCGCGTGTAAATAAATTATGCTAATATCGTGCTAACGTGAGTGAGTGAGTGAGTGTCATCGAGTCCCCACGATAACTCTTTGGCAGTTGCTGCGCAACTTATAACCACGAGTTAAAAACAGTGTCCATGACCTGTTTTCTCCCATGACGCACCGCGGGATACAACAGCCAATTGCGACGGTGCAACCTTTTCTGAAAAATGTGTATTCATTTTCTTCGTTTTGCAGAGAGTTAAGGCGCATTGTATATGTTCCCTATGGCGGACACTCGGTTGTGGGGACAACGGCAGAGGTAATCTCGGCCCATGTGAGGTTGAAGAAGGCAATTGCCAATAACGTCCTCTCGTCGGGAGTAGGGCACTTTGTAAGATTGGGGACGAGATTCAGGGAGGCAGGATGGCTGACATCGCAGAAACCTACGTCCCATGGGTAGCTAACGAGTTGAAAAGAGCGCTGCCTGACTGCATATTGCCATATGCAGTCACCCTTTGGTTTACCGTGAATGTAAGTTACATCTGATTATGTTAACCCGAGAAACATAAATATCGTCGTGAAGCGACGCGACTGAGATATGGCCCGCTGAATACATCATTTTCTTTATCAAACCACTGTGTCTTTGGTTTCGTTCATAAAGGTTTAAACTGTGCCTGAAATACAGTGATTTGTTAAACGGCGCCTTTTAACCGATTCGCCTCATTTTTTGCACGCAACGTTCTCTGCTGGTATTTCATTATTCATGGACTAAAATCTGAGATTCGAAATTTGCCATATCTCGGAAATGACGATAAACGGCTCCTTTTAACCGATTCGCCTCATTTTTTGCATGCAACGTTCTTTGGAGCTGGTCTTTCATTATTCATGGACTAAAATCTGAGATTCGAAATTTTTCAAATTTGTTACGTCACACTTGAGTACTCTATTATAGCCGCCAGAAGGGGTTTATTTAGTAAATATCGTATGATTGTAGTATTTTTTTGGCAACGCCCACAGATTTGCAAAGAACTCTTTGGGGGGCACGAGGGCCTCGTAAAGCGGTACTTTCGTGATGTGGTTGCTCCGTTTGCGTCAGAACATCAGCCGCAAGATGATGTAGATACAGACGAAAGAGAGGTACAACCTGAAGAAACCTGCACAGAACAGAAAGGGAATGAGCTTCTCGTTCGCTTCAAGGAGGATGTCTTGAAGGAATTAAGAACACCAAACAGGGTAAGCAAACATTAACGAACGTAGGTAGGTCCTCAATACTATGTCAAGATATCCGGCAGAATCGAAATCGAATTGTAGTTAACATTTTTGTCGCAAACTTTTTTACTCAACTGCCATCGCATTTACTGAAATGTGGAATCGATGATTCTGGATGCGTATAAATTCCCCGGTAACACATGGAAATGACGATAAACGGTATTATCCACGATGTGAGATCCCAAAACTGGTTAAACTAAAACAAGTTTAAGGAGGCTGCCTAAAGTTTTTCTTGAACTTGGTCTCTTAACTTTGGACGACCACATTTCTGAAATATACTTACCTATGAATTTAAAATTTTGACCATTTGCTGTATAGAAAGATCAAAGTTCACGATGATGGATTTATTGTCATTTTGAATTTTCAAAGGCAAAAAAGTCGCCTGGAATATCTTGAAATCAGCTTGGTGAATTTTCCTTAAACTTGGTATACGTATATACAATTGCCTAAGGATTGGCGCTTGGTGTGTCGTTTTAAACAGTTTATTTCGAATTCTACGTGGAACTTTAATTGCTAATTAAAAACAGTGCCCCCTGTTTCGTTGCTATGGACTTTGATCTTTCTACAGCAAATGGTCCAAGAAAAAATTGCAGGTAGCCTCCTTAAGCAACACATTTTGTAAGATATCACGTCCTTTGTTTTTAAAAAATGTTGTATTATTGGCCCCTAGCGAAAATTACGGCGCGTCATGCATCCCCCCCCCCCCCACCCACACACACACCTTAATATCTTTCTATGGTAAACCTAAATGTTAACGCTCCCAATGGTAAACTATAGATATAAACTTACACAAACAGAAAACGAAATTATACTCCTTATTCGTATAAAACAAACATTTTCTTGATAATTTCAGGCCAAGGACCTGTTCTTTTTGGGCACCACAAAAGGCAATCAGTGTCTCGTTATCAGTCCTGATTTCTACAAAGACAGAGACTACAAGGAGAGAATATTGCATCGCATTTATTTATATCGGAACAAGGGCAGAGCCAGCCAAGGAGGCTCCAGGGGTCAACTAAATCAGTGAAAGCGACACTCGTCTACTTGGCAGCATTCGCGGACAAGTCCGCAGAAATTGTTCAAGGTTTGATTATTATATGCGTTTTTTACAATAAAGCTACGATATAACGCGCGTTCTGACTGCGGCTCTATTTCTATTTTTTGTGCTGTAATGCTATGTATATTCGAGATGTTTGGGTTTCTTAACATCCATTTACACTAGAGCCCTGTCGTTGATTGGGCAAAGAAGAAAGGAGAGAGCCTTCCATTTGCACCCAAAATGCTCACCTGTAACGATCCCAGTACCGTGACACACCCCTACACTGTGTGAATTCCACAGCCAGAACTATTAACCGAAACTTGGCAGTTTTAACTCTTGGAGCTCTTCATTAACTAATAAATAACCGAGCGCGAGGGCTTTACTATAAAATTCCAGACTGAGGTCTAAAATTTTGCTTTTTGGGCCGAGCCTCTGGGAATTTCAAAGTAAAGCCCGAGAAAACAATGTTGCTTATTATATATGGCATTTTCAAACATAATGGTTTGAGTGAAAAATCGTAAATGTGTTGCGCAATGTGTTTTCTATTTTCTAGTGCTATCTGAAAAAATGATGACGCTCCCGCCACTCCCCCTGGCGAACACGCCAATCCCAATGAAGGAGGCGCTGATCTTAACGAAGTCGAAGGAACTGCAGATACCTCTGCCAAAGGCGTCAATCCTGTCGACGACCGAGACGCTGATTCTCTTGTCCTTGACGAAAGTGCTGATTTCCTTAGCGAAGGCGCTCCTTACGTTGATGAAGGCGTTGAGCCCCTTAGAGAAGACACTGATGAAGGCGTTGAGCCCCTTAGAGAAGATGTTGTTCCCGTTAATAATGTATTGACAGGTATGCTCCAAACAAGTTGCAGCGCCTTATTTCTATCGAATCTTGTGCACCACTTCGGGTATGACTACGTTTCTATGGTACGGCTTCCATCGCATGGTATAATTACGTCAGTAATAAATCCTCTCTAAGTAGAAATATATGATTATCTATTAGGAATCATGCAATCTGGCTGCCTCATAACTCGTCACTCGAGTGAGAGGCGAAAACATATGCTAAACGTTTTTTGTACTCAAGTAGGGTGTTCTCCTTTTATGAACATTTTTTAAATTAGTTGCTACTGCCTATAACAAAATCACTTAGGGGAGGACCATTAGAAATGGGAGGACGGGGGTGGCAATTTTTCCCATGAATTTTTGTTCGGGGATCAGGTTGTAGAATATTTTTTTCGGAATATGTTTTTACTAGTTTGGATAGAGTGGTTTTCATATGACTGTAATGAAACCAGTCGCAAAGAATTACACAAATTCTGAATAAAAACTATCGGAGTAATTACAAAGTTATTGCGAATTACTCACGACAGTCATCTGAAGTCTGCTCTATCAAGCAATAATTTTTTTGGAACGATTGGTCTTGCTCGAATTTTTTTGGGTTAATTTCTAATGGTCCACCCCTTCACGTGACGAAATTTATTTCTCCAAATTTACTTCTAAACACGGGATGCCTAATAGAAATATAAAGAATATACAAAAGTTATGTTTCCTGGGATGTCATCGAGTAGTGAGTGACTGAGTGATTGAATGAGCGAAGAAACTAATCAGCGAGCACCTGTGATGCTGCCATCAGCCAAGGCAAGGCCGCCGCAATCTTGGTTGGTTGAAGAATTGCAAAGTTCGAAGGCTAGCTGAGTTTCATTTTATGATTCAGAATTTCTCATACATAGATACGATTCGACTGTCGGAAGAAGCTGAGGTAGTGTTGTGTAATGAGTAAATTTTGGATATCAATGTTCATTATTTGTTCAATTTCTAGACACTCTGACCCACACAAGCTTAGGCAACCGCTCAGTGATGTGCTACAAAAACAAAAGGTAATCGGGTCGTCCTTTTACTGTTAAGAAATCGGGTGTCCAGAAAACTAAGATCTAGAAAATAAAGATGAAAGATGCAAGACCTAGAAAACTAAGATCTAGAAAACTAAGATCTAGAAAACTAACATCTAGAAACTAAGATCTAGAAAACTAAGATCTAGAAAACTAAGATCTAGAAAACTAAGACCTAGAAAACTAAGATCTAGAAAACTAAGACTGACAAATTTTCTCTTACCATTTCGCTTTTGAGTTTCTGCAACACAGCGTCGACCCGCTCCTCGCCATAAATCAAGGAAACAAAGAAACTCGAACTTTTCTGCTATAAACAGACTTCATTCCAAACAATATCTACTCCAATATCTACTCTGCTTTGATTGCTTCTATTTTTGTGAGAAAAATTGAGGATCTTGGTTTTCTAGATTTGCACCCATTTTTGTATGGGCAATCTAGAAAACTAAGATCCTGTGAAAACTCAGAAATATGATTGGTGACAAGGTATGACTCAAAGAATCAAGTTACTGGTAGTTTATTTGTACTAGTAGAGTTGTTTCTGTCTTGGTTGCTTGTATTTTTGTGAGAAAATTGAGGATCTTGGTTTTTTAGATTTGCGCCCATTTTTGATGGGCAATCTAGAAAACTAAGATCCTGTGAAAACTCAGAAAATATGATTGGTGACAAGGTAAAACTCAAAGAATCAAGTTACTGGTAGTTTATTTGTACTAGTAGAGTTGTTTCTGTTTTGGTTGCTTGTATTTTTGTGAGAAAATTTGAGGATCTTGGTTTTCTAGATTTGCACCCATTTTTGTATGGGCAATCTAGAAACCAAGATCCGGTGAAAACTTAGAAAATATCACTGGTGGTAAGGTAAAACTCAAAGAATCAAGGTAAAATAGTTTATTCCTACTGCTGGAGTCAGGTTTCCATTTCGCTTGCGTCTATTTTTGAGAAAAACATTGCGGATTTTTGTCACCACAGGCAACCCACAAGCCAGCATCTGAATCCAACATGGCGGACAAATAAGTGTTTGTTATCGATTGCTTGCGCTGTTTGTTGGCTGATTTGTACATCGTGAGTTTCAAAAACCTAACGGACCAATGCAATAGGATGTATTCTTGAAGTTGGAGTAGATATTGTTTGGAATGAAGTCTGTTTATAGCAGAAAAGTTCGAGGTTCTTTGTTTCCTTGATTTATGGCGAGGAGCGGGTCGACGCTGTGTGACCTTGCAGAAACTCAAAAGCGAAATGGTAAGAGAAAATTTGTCAGTCTTAGTTTTCTAGATCTTAGTTTTCTAGGTCTTAGTTTTCTAGATCTTAGTTTTCTAGATCTTAGTTTTCTAGATCTTAGTTTTCTAGATTATAGTTTTCTAGATCTTAGTTTTCTAGATCTTAGTTTTCTAGATCTTAGTTTTCTAGGTCTTGCATCTTTCATCTTTGTTTTCTAGATCTTAGTTTTCTAGACACCCTTAAGAAATCGGGCAATTAGGGTTACAATTTCAAAATACATCGTGTTTCTACGCGTACCCTGTAATTCCATGTGCACTTTGTTATCTCGTGCACTTTTGTGACGATTGTTGACAACAAGTGCATAAATCAGTTGAAAAGAACCTAACGAACAAGTTAAACGTGGCAAACAACACAAGCAGGACTAACAAAAAAAGCCTCTGAAGCTGTTAAAATTCACATACGTACAGCTGTTCAGGTAACACGCGACCCAGCACGTTCAAAACATTTTTAAAAGTTGGGGTTTTTCTGGGAAATCAATCAAACCACGAGCCAATCAGGTCCTTGCTCAGTTTCGCCTCGTGCAGTGAATTGGCTTCTGTCGCGACATGTCTCGCAAGGGAAGCCAAACAATGCACTGGGCAAGGATCTGATTGGCTCACACGATAGACCCTTATTACGTTATGGATTAAAAATATATCTTATAGTTACCAGGAAACGAGGTCCATAAATTAAATCAGCACATTCGTATTAGAAAAGCTGCAAAGTTTGGGAAGAATTACCGTTAAAATTGGCTGAAATATGAATTTTCAAATGGTTAGCTTTCTGGTCTATTTTTTTTACAAAGATCTGTATGGGCAAAAACATCAAAACGAGGCTCGTATCGCATCGATGCGTACTGTAAAAATCATCAATTTATAAAAATCATATCTCGGTCAGTATGCAACCAATCTTCGCCAAACTTTGCATTACAGCCATTCTCAGTTACACGCGATCACCGGGAAAAGAGCTTGCAAGCTTTTCTGTCTTGTCTAAACGCGACAAGCCGGCGAAAGCACGTGCGTTGCCATGGAACTTTGACAAAAAACGAGTTTTCGCTTGCAAGCTTTTTTCCCGGCGACCGCGTGTAACTGAGAATGGCTGTAATTGAATTAAATACTGGACGTTGTTTCCCGATAACTATAACATATCATTAAGCCATATTTGCGTGATAAGGGTCTATTGCATTGATGAAAACCCACTGCCAAACTCCAAGAATCTGAAAACGGCGAAGTCGCGTGTTACGAAGGTGTACAGAAATCGTCACAATGATTAAAACTTCTAGACTTTTTTGTGGGCTTATGGGCAAGGACTATTTGTTCTCAAAGGTGGTTTGATATGTATTTTATGAATACACTCTTTGCAGATTTATGAAGGCTTTGGAGGCAAAAAGAGATGCCAAGAAGAAAAAGTCTTACAAGCTTTAGATAAAACCTTTGTTGCATTCCTCTATTGTTATGTATACTCTAGTCGTTCCCATTCTAGTCGTTGTGTGTTTTCCAATATGCTTAGGGAATTATATTCAAGTTTATTCAATTTTGCGAAAAAATTGGCCGGATATATTCTACCCCTAAATGTCGCCACAACTGTGGCAATCGGACACGCGCAGCGCGGTCTGCAATTACTTAATTTCTTTGTGCCTATATTGAAATTGATGAAAACATAGATTTGGGACATTTTACTAGCTTGTCTTTGAATAAAACTGATTAAAACTGAGGTTCAGTTTTCGAATGGATCGACTGTACTCGAATTATTAATATTTGAATTATCAAGTAATATTTCATAATGAGTTATGTAATCGAAAAAAAAGCCATGTGGTCGTGTAACATGTCTTAGCCATTATTATACTTGACTGGTATACTTGACTGTCAATAAAAAAAAAACTAAAGACAGAAGACAGACTGTTCTTGTTCTGTTCAATTTGTCCCATGGGGTGGTGGTTGGGGTTTACATTTCCTTACACTTAGGAAGAGCTGAAAACTCACTCTAACAATCTTCTTCAATCTTCGCTAATCCGGCCTGAAAATAACTAGATTCTGCTGAAAAAGCATTAGTTTGCAGAAAGGGTTTCAATACCCGGGGGAGGGGGGGGGGGGGGGGGGGGGGGAAACTCCCAAATTTTTTGGTCGGGGATGATCTTCGTATCTTTTAGGGGTTAATCAAGAGGGTTTGGTCTCTTTCCGTGGTGATCTTAATCTCCAATAAAATTTGGGGGATTGGTGTATCTTTTAGGGCCGAAATACGTGTCCAGATTGTTTTTTCTCATGATGGTGTTTCTAAAAACCGTGTACATATCATATCAAGTTCTGTCGTTTTTATGGCAATTCCGCGCGGGTTGCCTGTGGCGTTCAAAACGTAACTCAGGCCCCTCGCGGGGGGTAAAAACAAATGGCGACCAAGAGAAGGATGTTTCTCGAGCATCTGCAAGTTTGGTCAATTTTCCTGCTTTTTTTGCTAAGATATGAGGAAAAGTACTTACAGACCCTTCCAAATAAGGTAAGGGGGAATTTCCTAATAAGGAAGTTTTGCAACGTCGGCAAAACGACAGCTTTTGGCGAAATTTTCTTGATATGAAGAAAGAGAGATTATTCGATGAGAAGACGATCAACCGGGACGATAAATTAGAAACAAACACGGAAAATTCTTGATGGGTATCTTTTACATGTCTCCTTCGCGCCTACTTTGCACATAAGGCCTCATCTTTAGGGTATCTTATATAGGGTAGGAAATTGTTTGAGCCACGGCATGGACCGCCATGTTTGGTATCTTTAAGGGGTGAAACTGAACATTTCCGACGATCATCCCCGACCAACAAAATGGGAGCCCCCCCCCCCCCCCCCCCCCCCCGGTTTCAATATTGCGCAAGCATTAAAAGAAAGGGGTGCATTTTTTTCTAGGCAAAGCATCTCCGTACGTCCCCCCTGGAATCAGGGGGATGTCATTTATGGAGGCGAGTGCAGGCAATCAATGTTCTGTTTATCAATCTATCGAGCGAAAAGGCTTGATTAATTAGCTATGATGCTTCAATCTCATTAATGGTTTGCCTAAAAAGGAGTATCCCTTGTAGTGACTAATGAACGCCATCAAGACAAATTTGTTACAATATCTGAAAAAAAAAACGAAGAATTGATGAATTCACAAATTTCTGCTTGTAAATGTGTTTCTTGCAGGACCTTATTTTACTTGCGTTAGAAATCTTACTTAAGTAAAAATATATTGACGCTTGCTTGAATGTTTCAGTATACAAAAAAAAATCGTCCAAAGCCGCCCGTATTTACAAAGCTTCTCTGCTGTTCCTTGTCATTCCAAGTCCACTGAAACGCCTGGGAAAATTTCGGGATAGTGGTTGCTAGGCAAGAGCGATTTGGTAACAAAATTAGACCGGGATTCGGGCTCATTAGGTAACGAGTTTACTGAGCCATGCCCCTATCTGTATCTTTTATTGATGAAACATTCCCTGTTGCAGCTATTCCGGCTACTTCCACTTCGTGGACTTTGCTTAATTTGACAACCTGGAAAGTTCAGTACTTATCAATCAAACGGAAACCAAAGGCTCGCAATAGAAAGTTGTTTGAGCACGAATCGCTCAGTCAAGCGAACAAAGCCAATCCTACATACAGTTACCAGAGCTACTATTGCTAGCAATGTTACTATAGGTACAAGTGCGAGAGAGCGGGAATGCATGTTAAAAAAACACCAAATTTTGAATAGTAAGGTCTTAGGATTTGGAAGAGAAACAGGATAAACTGTGACCTAATGAATGTGACACCTTCCATCCGCAAATTTTGATACTCTGTTTTACCCTACCCTGTCACATCCTCGAACTGCGGGATCAAGCGAGTCATCTGCGGGACTCGGGGGGGGGGGGGGGGGGGGGGGGACTCCCATATTTTTTGACCGGGGATGATCGTCGTATCTTTTAGGGGTTAAAATCACGATGGTTTGGTCTCTTTTAGGGGTGATCGTGATCTTCAATAAATTTTAGGGAGATTGGTATCTTTTAGGGCCGAAACTGTGTCCAAATTGTTTTTTCTTATGATAGTGCTTCTAAAAACCGAGTAAGAAGAGAGATTATTCGATTCGAGAAGACGATAAATTAGAAACAAACACGGAAATTTCTGATGGGTATCTTTCGCCTTTTACCTGTGTCCTTCGCGCCTACTTGGTACATAAGAACTCATGTTTTAGGGTATCTTTTAGGGTAATAAATTTTTGAGCCACGCCATGTCCGCGCCATGTTTGTATCTTTTAGGGGTGAAACTGAAAATTTCTGACGATCATCCCCGGTCAAAAAATATGGGAGTCCCCCCCGCCCCCCCCCCCCCCCCCCCACCCCCCCCCCCCCCCCCCCCCCCGGGCTGCGGGACTTAGCACAACAGTTAAAATTAGTTAAATTAAAAAACGATGCGCGAGGATAATTCTAGCCAAAACGGGGGACACTCCATCGGCACCCTTGTTAAAGCAACTGAACATCATGCCCTTTGAAGAAAGATTTATTTTTCTTAGAGTAATCTTAGTATTCAAAGCACTTAACAAACTAGCCCTAGTTATATACAGGACATGTTCAAACTTAGTTGTGACGTCCACTGCAAAGATAGCAGATACCATAAAAACCTCGTCCTTCCAAAAGCCAAGTCCACAGCTGCTAAGAACAGCTACCAGAGTTACCGGCGCTACTGTAGCTACCACTGCTACTATATAGCTACCAGTGTTACTAGAGCTACCAGTGCTACTAGAGCTACCAGAGCTACCAGTGCTACTATAGCTACCATACCAGTGCTACTAGAGCTACCAGTGCTATTAGAGCTACCAGTACTACTAGAGCTACCAGTGCTATTAAAGCTAGAAGTGCTATTAGAGCTACCAGTGCTATTAGAGCTACCAGTGCTATTAGAGCTACTAGTGCTATTAAAGCTACAAGTGCTATTAGAGCTACCAGTGCTATAAGAGCTACCAATGTTATTAGAGCTAGCAGTGCTATAAGAGCTACCAGTGTTATTAGAGCTCCCAGTGCTATAAGAGCTACCAGTGTTATTTAGAGCTACCAGTGCTATTAGAGCTATCAGTGCTATTAAAGCTATCAGTGCTATTAGAGCTACCAGTGCTACTAGAGCTACCAGTGCTATTAGAGCTACCAGTGCTATTAGAGCTACCAGTGCTATTAGAACTACCAGTGCTACTAGAGCTACCAGTGCTACTAGAGCTCACAGTGCTATTAAAGCTACCAATGCTACTGAGCTACCAGTGCTATTAGTGCTACTAGTGCTATTAGAGCTACTAGTGCTAATAAAGCTACCAGTGCTACTACAGCTACCAGTGCTACTACAGCTACCAGTGCTACTAGAACTACCAGTGCTATTAGAGCTACCAGTGCTATTAGAACTACCAGTGCTACTAGAACTACCAGTACTACTAGAGCTACTAGTGCTACTAAAGCTACCAGTGCTACTATTGCTACTGTAGTTACCAGAGCTAGTAAAGCTATAATTGCTATTATAGCAACCAGTGCTTTAGAGCTTCCAGTGCTACTAGAACTACCAGTGATACTAGAGCTACTAGTGCTATTAAAGCTACCAGTACTACTAGAGATACCAGTGCTATTAAAGCTACCAGTGCTATTAGAGCTACCAGTGCTATAAGAGCTACCAGTGTTATTAGAGCTACCAGTGCTATAAGAGCTACCGTGTTATTAGAGCTACCAGTGCTATAAGAGCTACCAGTGTTATTAGAGCTACCAGTGCTATAAGAGCTACCAGTGTTATTAGAGCTACCAGTGCTATAAGAGCTACCAGTGTTATTTAGAGCTACCAGTGCTATTAGAGCTATCAGTGCTATTAAAGCTATCAGTGCTATTAGAGCTACCAGTGCTACTAGAACTACCAGTGCTACTAGAGCTACCAGTGCTACTAGAGCTAACAGTGCTATTAAAGCTACCAATGCTACAAGAGCTACCAGTGCTATTAGTGCTACTAGTGCTATTAGAGCTACTAGTGCTATTAAAGCTACCAGTGCTACTACAGCTACCAGTGCTACTACAGCTACCAGTGCTACTAGAACTACCAGTGCTATTAGAGCTCCAGTACTACTAGAGCTACAAGTGCTACTAAAGCTACCAGTGCTACTATTGCTACTGTAGTTACCAGAGCTAGTAGAGCTATAATTGCTATTATAGCAACCAGTGCTTTAGAGCTTCCAGTGCTACTAGAACTACCAGTAATACTAGAGCTACTAGTGCTATTAGAGCTACCAGTGCTACTAATGCTACTAGAGCTACTAAAGCTACCAGTGCTACTATTGCTACTGTAGTTACCAGAGCTAGTAGAGCTATAATTGCTATTATAGCAACCAGTGCTTTAGAGCTTCCAGTGCTACTCGAACTACTAGTAATACTAGAGCAACTAGTGCTTTTAGAGCTACCAGTGCTACTAATGCTACTAGAGCTACTTAATGCTACTAGAGCTACTAATGCTACTAGAGCTACGAGTGCTACTAAGGCTACCAGTGCTACTACAGCTACCAGTGCTGCTATTAGAGCTACAGTGCTATTAGAGCTACCAGTGCTATTAGAGCTACCAGTGCTACTAGAGCTACCAGTGCTACTAGAGCTACCAGTGCTATTAGAGCTACCAGTGCTACTAGAGCTACCAGTGCTACTAGAGCTACCAGTGCTATTAGAGCTACTAGTACTATTAAAGCTACCAGTGCTACTAGAGCTACTTAAGTGCTACTACAGCTACCAGTGCTTTTAGAGCTACTAGTGCTACTACAGCTACCAGTGCTACTAGAGCTAGCAGTGCTATTAAAGCTACCAGTGCTATTAGAGCTACCAGTGCTACTAGAGCTACCAGTGCTACTAGAGCTACCAGTGCTACTAAAGCTACCAGTGCTATTAGAGCTACTAGTACTATTAAAGCTACCAGTGCTACTAGAGCAACTTAAGTGCTACTACAGCTACCAGTGCTATTAGAGCTACTATTAGAGCTACTAGTGCTACTACAGTTACCAGTGCTACTAGAGCTAACAGTGCTATTAAAGCTACCAATGCTACTGAGCTACCAGTGCTATTAGTGCTACTAGTGCTATTAGAGCTACTAGTGCTAATACATCTACCAGTGCTACTACAGCTACCAGTGCTACTACAGCTACCAGTGCTACTAGAACTACCAGTGCTATTAGAGCTACCAGTGCTATTAGAACTACCAGTGCTATTAGAGCTACTAGTGCTATTAGAGCTACTACTGCGATCAAAGCTACCAGTGTTATTAGAGCTACCAGTGCTATTAGAGCTACTAGTGCTATTAGAGCTACTAGTGCTATTAGAGCTACTACTGCGATCAAAGCTACCAGAGCTACTAGAGCTACCAGTGCTACTAGAGCTACTAGAGCTACCAGAGCTACTAGAGCTACCAGTGCTACTATAGCTACCAGTGATACTAGAGCTACTAGTGCTATAAGAGCTACCAGAGCTACCAGAGCTACTAGAGCTACCAATGCTATAAGAGCTACCAGTGCTACTACAGCTACAAGTGTTATTAGAGCTACCAGTGCTATAAGAGCTACCAGTGTTATTAGAGCTACCAGTGCTATAAGAGCTACCAGTGTTATTAGAGCTACCAGTGCTATAAGAGCTACCAGTGTTATTTAGAACTACCAGTGCTATTAGAGCTATCAGTGCTATTAAAGCTATCAGTGCTATTAGAGCTACCAGTGCTACTAGAACTACCAGTGCTACTAGAGCTACCAGTGCTACTAGAGCTAACAGTGCTATTAAAGCTACCAATGCTACTAGAGCTACCAGTGCTATTAGTGCTACTAGTGCTATTAGAGCTACTAGTGCTATTAAAGCTACCAGTGCTACTACAGCTACCAGTGCTACTACAGCTACCAGTGCTACTAGAACTGCCAGTGCTATTAGAGCTACCAGTACTACTAGAGCTACAAGTGCTACTAAAGCTACCAGTGCTACTATTGCTACTGTAGTTACCAGAGCTAGTAGAGCTATAATTGCTATTATAGCAACCAGTGCTTTAGAGCTTCCAGTGCTACTAGAACTACCAGTAATACTAGAGCTACTAGTGCTATTAGAGCTACCAGTGCTACTAATGCTACTAGAGCTACTAATGCTACTAGAGCTACTAATGCTACTAGAGCTACGAGTGCTACTAAGGCTACCAGTGCTACTACAGCTACCAGTGCTGCTATTAGAGCTACCAGTGCTATTAGAGCTACCAGTGCTATTAGAGCTACTAGTGCTATTAGAGCTACTACTGCGATCAAAGCTACCAGTGTTATTAAAGCTACCAGTGCTATTAGAGCTACTAGTGCTATTAGAGCTACTAGTGCTATTTGAGCTACTGCTGCGATCAAAGCTACCAGAGCTACTAGAGCTACCAGTGCTACTAGAGCTACTAGAGCTACCAGAGCTACTAGAGCTACCAGTGCAACTATAGCTACCAGAGCTACTAGAACTACCAGTGCTACTATAGCTACCAGTGCTACTATATAGCTACCAGTGCTACTAGAGCTACCAGTGCTACTAGAGCTACCAGAGCTACCAGTGCTACTATAGCTACCAGTGCTACTAGAACTACCAGTGCTACTACAGCTACCAGTGCTACTAGAGCTACCAGTGCTACTAGAGCTACCAGTGCTACTAGAGCTACCAGTGCTACTAGAGCTACCAGTGCTACTAGAGCTACCAGTGCTTCTAGAGCTACCAGTGCTACTACGCTACCAGAACTACTTAGCTATATGAGCTATTACAGGTCCCATATCTGTTTATCATAACACATAATAGGTGGTGTCAACAGTCTGCCATTTCGTGATCGTATATCATGGACTCAGAACCGATTTTTTCTTTATTTTTCTGGTATTAAACCTATAGCGTCCGCCGTCCGCCGTCCGCCGTCCGTGTACACATGGGAACCCTGTGGTATGCAAAGAAAAAATTATATCTCCTCAAGGGAACATGCTAAGACAGCCATACTTGGGACATTTTGTCTATGCCACAAGGGGGGGTGCTGTAGCACGGTCACGTGATGTGACGTCATCGATGACGTCATCAATGATTGAAAAATAATTATCTCGTGAAGAGAAGACTCTAAAACAACCAAACTTGGGTAGTGTGGTCTTGGTCACCAGATGAGCGAAATGAAGTGGTCACGTGATGTGACGTCATCGATGACGTCATCTATGCTTGAAAAATTAATATCTCGTGAAGGGAAGGCTCTAAAACAACCAAACTTTGGTAGTGTAGTCTAGATCATCAGATGAACGAAATGAAGTGGTCACGTGATGTGACGTCATCGATGACGTCATCTATGCTTGAAAAATTAAAATCTCGTGAAGGGAAGGCTCTAAAACAACGAAACTTGGGTAGTGTAGTCTAGGTCACCAGATGAGCGAAATGAGTTGGTCACGTGATATGACGTCAGCGATGACGTCATCTATGCCTGAAAAATTAATATCTCGCGAAAGGAAGACTCTAAAACAACCAAACTTTTGTAGTGTAGTCTAGATCACCAGGTGAGCGAATAAAGTGGTCACGTGATATGACGTCATCGATAACGTCATCTATGCTTGAAAAATTAATATCTCGTGAAGGGAAAACTCTAAAACAACGAAACTTGGGTAGTGTAATCTAGGTCACCAGATGAGCAAAATGAAATGGTCAGGGGATATGACGTCATCGACGACGCAATCTATGCTTAAAAGAGTATTCTCTTTATTATTGCACTTTGAATCATTCCATTTGGAGGAATTAATACCTTAATTTTTCGGAAGAAGGTCATCTCACTCGACAGGATGCTTATTTTCGTCCCGTATTTGTATTGTGTCAATGCAGCAACATACCGAAGAAAACACTGTTGTATACATATCAAGAGACACTTTTTTCTAAAAAGCCTATAGTATAAACCATGTACACATGGGAATCCCTTTCATTCGCACAGAAAATTTTATAAACGGGAGCTCCGCTTTTAGCCAGTGGCTAAATCTATATATTATCATAATTTGCAAATTTACAGGTAGCTAATCCTTGTTGTTTAGATACAACAAGGAATACATTCGAGTTTGGACAGGGACACTCGACACTACACAGAATAATTTGACTTCCAGCGTAGTTATGTTATCACATTCGAATGAAGTTACTTCATTTCGTGAATTTTTCAAACATTATTTGCCCAAAGAGGTTTTTTAGACCCGTTACAAAGTAAAACACAACAGTATCTGGGCTAATCTAAATATTCTGTACTTTCAAATATCTCAACAATAATCTTTGAAACAGTTTATGTTCGTTATCACAACCTTCTTTATGCAAATACAAATGTTCTTACCCTCCTTGAAAAGTCAGAGAAATCTGATATTTTTTCAAGTTCAGGGACTTGTCGGAGGGAATGTTCAAAACAGTCAGAAAATGTTGAAAATAACTCAAAAGTCAAGGAAAAAAGTCAAAGGAAAAGCCATACAGATTACAAGCTGTTGACATTTTGTTTATGTGAAATTAAATTTATTTGAGATTTGTTTATTCAAGAAATGTATTTAACAAAGTTTTTCGAGTATTTACATTTTGTGCTTCTCCACTGTTAAGCAGGCTTTTCACTAGGGAAGTAATGAAAGACAGAGACTAAGACATATGTAAGGATGCCACCATTGGTGTGAAAATCAAAGAACAGATTAGGTGACGTAAGCATGATGGAAAGCAGAATGGAAGGTTTCCACTTTCTTACGTCCCTGCTTATGCTTGTATCGCTACTGACACTATGATTTTCACACAAACACAAGCTCTTATGTCTGTCTCTTTCTCTGTCTTCACTAATTTAGCTAGTGAAAAGCTGGCTTTAGTACTTTGCATGTAGGACACAGATACATGCTGGATTCACACCTGGTATTGAACCCTCCAAGGATTGCATGACAAACAAAGGCGGCCTAGATAAATCACCATTAACCATTACTGTGCCACGCAGTTACACATCTAGTTAAATATATAGTAGTTCTTTACTTTTACTATTTGAGTTTAGTATAAACCAACTAATGGTCTATTACAAATCCTGCATTCTGATTGGCTGAGCTACTAATGGTCTATTAGTGATAGACCGTACCTGGCAAAACCACCACCTTTCTTTGCAAGAAAACTTGAATATTTCAACATAAAAAAATTGAATTCATTGCCAAAACCGACCAACTAGTTGGTTTATACTAAAACAATTAGACCTCTCGTCCTCATCTGCTATGATATCAATAGACCATTCGGCCTTCGGCCTCATGGTCTATTCATCATAGCACATTCGGCCTCAAGGTCTAATTGTTAAGTATCCACACCGTAAACTTTTTTCTTGTACCTTATTCAGAGTACTATTGAAACCAATGGACTGTTTATTGGGCTCAACAAAAAGCAATCGTCTCATTACAAAACGTTAACGAGTCTGATGCCACTCCTTCACGCAAAATCATTCATGCGTTGTGTTGCTGGCAAACAAAAACTAAATGTTTTGGTAAATAATACACTGATTTGTATTTCTTTACCTCATAGAATTATTGGAATACACAAGCAGACGGCTTTCTGAATGTTTCTGAATTTGCAAAATAACATATTTGAGTTGCACATATTGCTGACCTCAGTACAGTCATGAATGTTTTTGTCTGGAGAAGAGTGCTTTTTCTCGAGCTGAAAAAACTGTCTACCGGTTTTGGTAGTAAGCCTCCTTGATGAGCTCAGTCGCTCTTGAGGCAAACTCTGTGTCAGAATATGTTAAAATGAAAAAAAAACATTTGGAAACAGTTGTACAAAAACAGTTTTTGCTTGGTGGTGACCACAATAGATGAAAAAAAATCAGACATCTCTTTTCACAAATTGAGGTAGGAGTGAAGGGACAGCTGAAAATTCTGGCTAATAAAACAGCTCAAATCTTGAGAGTCAAATTCATGATATAATAATTCATGATAATAATTTTGGGTGACATGGTTGTTATGCACCCGTTTAGCTATTTTACTGGTAGATTATCTTTAAAAAAAAAGAATTGCTTATTATTATTGATAGTTTTTTTTAGTATATACCAAATCAGTGAATAGTCATTTTCGCGTGCTCTGATTGGTTTCTGAAATAGTAGATATCCAGCATAAGTATATACCAGCTTGGCAACCTCCTAAAACGACCAATTGATTGGTTTAGAGTCTCGGAATCTGAGACATTATTTACCTCCGAAACAGTAGATATTGTGATGGCAAGCAAATTTCATGTAGAGGCGAAGAAATATCAGTCAACAAAACTAAAGAAGCAACAAATTAGATTTCTTTGTCTCAAAATCGGTCTCTCTGGATTAATATGTATCGTCTGAGCATTGTTTGTGAAAAACACGCTTGCACTGTGAAACCCGAGTTGAAAAACTTTAGCTGGCAAAGCATGAATGAAAATTCTTTTTAGGCATGTACTTTCCTTTATTTTATTTATTTGACAAAAATCAAAATTATAATCTACAATATGTCGAGAAATACAGCCGAAAGAGCTAATTTTCAAAGTACCTGAGGATGTTTTGTGTCTTGCAACGACTGATCGGCAGCTTTCTTGTAGTTTTTTGCGAGCGAACTGTCCGCCACAAAGGAGACTTCTGTATAGTATTTAGTTCTCCTTCTTCTTGCCTAATGATAACCCCATAAAGCCTTTTCACAAGGTTTCGTGTAGCTGTTTTATCCTGCTAAATCGTTTTTCCCTCAAATATCCAGTGTTTACGGTGTTTGCTCACTCCATTTTTCCAGCAAACTACTTGAGTACTTGTGCAACGAGTGGCTGCCGACAAATAATTTTCATCTCGGAAACTTTTGGCGAATTGCTTACAAATGCTCTCCAATTTGCAGCTATATTCCTTCTTGAATTGAAATGATGCAATATATTGCTCGCTACATGTCCAAATTTGTTGAAAATCCCTTGAATTGTCCACTTTTCTCCGCAGCTTTTCGAAGTAAATGCTTGCAAACTTTCTAGACCTGTCAAATCGACCAAAAACGTGCTTTTATGCAAATCATCTATAAAGTTTGCGTGAGTTTTGTCACGCAAATAGTTTTAAAACGCTAACACAACTTTTCTTATTGTTTTCCGACTGAAAATTCGGCAGGTTGCCTTGCTGGTATATACTAAAACACTTATTCTATTTCAATTTCGGTGGATAGTGGCTTTAGGAATATTTACCTCGAGCCTGCGGCTCTCGGTAAATATTCTGCCACTATCCACCTCAATTGAAATAGAATAAGTGCTAACTATTTACTGTTTTGAGAAAACTCTCAAAATGGCGGCTCGTTTCACGCACAATACTGTGTTCTGAACCTTAATCCATCATATTTTATTCTACTGATTTGGCATATACTAAGTACAACTATCCCCCTCAGGGTCGGTGCCTAGCAGTGGATATAAACCTTGATGCTTCACGTCTCGGTATATATCCACCACTATTCACCTCCCCTTTGGGGGATAGTTGTTAGCTATTATAGCATAACAGTTAGCTTTCTTGCAAAATGATTGGCTGATTTTCTGTGGGAAATAAGAGTCCATACCACTCTGCTTGCATCAGGTTGTCATAGTAAAAAGTAAATTTCCAGAGGTTTTGTGTTGTGGACTCCTATTTACCACTTTTTACACCATCATCATGGTCAAAATTTGTTGTCAACTCGCTTGCATGTGGCTTGTGAATCCACAACATTTTGACCATCCATGATGATGGCATGAAGCATGGTCCACAAACTCAAACCTCTGGAAATTTGTTTAATATGCCCCAAACACCCAAACCCAGCGACCTACATCCAGAACTAAGAATCCTACTTTGAAACTTATTGATAGTCATGTCACCAAAATTACAATACAACAAAGCAATTTTAAGGCATTTAAGATTTTACAACACAGTAAATATCTCACATACCGTACTGTATAAAGAACAAATGGATTGTACTTTTAGGTACTATATACAGTTTATAAGAACCTTACACTTAAATATAGTATGGAAGCCTCCCGACCCTGACCCTGAAATAGGCTGTTATTTACTGTTGACATATTTTACTCTCAAGATCATGCTGGATAAATTATTTATTCATTTGGCTCAGATCGAGCTTTCCTGTATCATATTGTGCCACCAGCTTTTGCCATCTGGCTAACAGAAATACTCAAAACCTTATGCAAGTTATCAGATATTGATTTCATTTTGATACAAAGTCTGTTCAAGTATTAACAAGCAGCATTTATGCAAATGATGTTACAATAATTAAGGAAGACTACTAATAAAATTCATATCATGTTTTTTAGGTTGTGGAAAGATAATGACACCCACAGAAAAAGGACTCATTATACCTTAAAGTATCATATTGCACCAGAGATATCCCTCGGCGAAATTAGATGTAGATATTTAACCATTATCCTGCGAGATTGCGCAGAATATCGTCTGATACTTAGCCGACGAGGGACGAAGTCCCGAGTTGGCTAAAATCAGACGATATTCTGCAAAATCGAGCAGGATAATGGTTTTATTATTCAGCACATCGATAGCAGAAAACCCCCGAAAAAAGTGACTTTTGTGTATTATTTACGAGCTCAAAACATCACATTTTCCTCAGAGACGGATATCGCAGGATAGCTGTCATGTACAGAAGACAGCTATTGGCGTTCCAATGACCATATTTGGGCAGTGCATCGATGTGCTGAATAATAAAGTGTGATATATGTATTGACAGATTGCATTTTGAATCTGCACCAGGGGGGATTGAGGACCTATGGAACATTTTCCAGGGGGGTTGTATTGGAAATTCCACGGGAGGGGGTGTCTGGAGACTGGAAGTTCAAGGGGGAGGGGTAAAAAAGGTGACTTTCCAGGGATATTTTATCCAAAAATAGATTTTTTGGCAGAAAAAATGGAAATTCCAAGGAAGGGGGTCCTTCATGAGGTTGGGAATTCCAGGGGTGGGTGTCTATTTCAAGAGTGGAAATTCCAGGGGAGGGGGTCTTTTTAAGGGAGGTCCTCAACCCCCTGTGCAGTTTAAAAATGCAATCGGCCATCCTATGGTAATTCTGCTCTTCAATGAGAGTGCTGGTTGCAACATTTTGTTAGGTGGGCATGAAAGTCTATGTAACTTAGGGCATGTTCACATAATAGTGGGGGACACTGGGTAGATGGGGTAGCCTGGTTCTGTGGGGTTAGTTTCCATATAATCTCCCTTATTGTCTTGTTCACATGGGAGATGGGGTTAGTTTTTTTCGTGTGAACTATCAACCCTGGGCTGAGTTTGCGCTAACGCCTGTTTCTCAATTGCTTTTTAATTTATTCGAGTAATAAGTTTTGAGTTCACAGCGAGATGATTTTGGCAACAGCTGTTAATTTATGTCTCTAGCCACCATTTTAGTTTTCGCTAGCTGATCACAGCACCTTTGGGTCATGTGAATTATTATATTTTTTTAAGCTCCCCAAGATGGGGCCGCCCTTTAATGGCATTAAACACACAAGGTAACCCCACTACCCATGGTCCCACACCTTCGTCGTGTGAATAGACCCTCAAAATAAAACAATATTTGTCACATTATCCTATAAATACTTTGGTATTTCGCAGATGTTTATATAATAAAAGTATTTTATGTTGCAAAAGAAGTGATATATCAAATAATTTATCAGATCAGAGTACCTCTAGACATTTGGAAATACTGTATTGTGTCACTGTTGTCAAATTATTAATAACTGTTGGATAGATATATTGGAAGAAGTGTGATGTCTGAATTGGAAGTGTTGTCTTGATTTGTGGGTAGAAGTACAGTTTTAAACTAGAATGAAGGGCTCACAATACTTGTAATTTTGCTCCTTGTCAGTTCAAAAATATACCCAAAAAGCTAAAATAATGTGTTGTAACTTATTTTTAATTATATTTTATAACTTAGAATGTTTGCTACTGATTTTATCTAGGTACCATGAGATTTAGAAGAAATATATTTTTTTATAGATTTTTAACATGCTGGCTGTTTCAGGGGGAATTGTTGGTTATTGGTTTGAACTCACTTTTTATCTGCTTGAATTCTCCGGTGATTTACAGATTTTTCACAGACTATTTCCAGGGTATTTACTTTTACAGCTATTTACACACTATCTGTGAGCTGTTAGAGTTTTCAGTAGATTTACAATCTATTTACAAATTATTTTCAGAGTATTTACAGGCTATTTCCACAGTCCTCTCCGTTGATTCTACAGACTATTTACATGATGTACACGCTCTTTACAGAGTACTGAGATTATTTTCTGGAACAATTTACAGATTATCTACAGGCTATTTCCACAGTCCTCTCCGTTGATTCTACAGACTATTTACACGCTCTTTACAGAGTACTGAGATTATTTTCTGAACAATTTACAGATTATCTACAAGCTATTTCCACAGTCCTCTCCGTTGATTCTACAGACTATTTACACGCTCTTTACAGAGTACTGAGGTTATTTTCTGAAACAATTTACAGATTATCTACAGGCTATTTCCACAGTCCCCTCCGTTCATTCTATAGACTATTTACACGCTCTTTACAGAGTACTGACATTATTTTCTGGAACAATTTACAGATTATCTACAGGCTATTTCCACAGTCCTCTCGGTTGATTCTACAGACTATTTACACGCTCTTTACAAAGTACTGAGAATATTTTCTAGAACAATTTACAGATTATCTACAGGCTATTTCCACAGTCCTCTCCGTTGATTCTACAGACTATTTACACGCTCTTTACAGAGTACTGAGATTATTTTCTGAACAATTTACAGATTATCTACAAGCTATTTCCACAGTCCTCTCCGTTGATTCTACAGACTATTTACACGCTCTTTACAGAGTACTGAGGTTATTTTCTGAAACAATTTACAGATTATCTACAGGCTATTTCCACAGTCCCCTCCGTTCATTCTATAGACTATTTACACGCTCTTTACAGAGTACTGACATTATTTTCTGGAACAATTTACAGATTATCTACAGGCTATTTCCACAGTCCTCTCGGTTGATTCTACAGACTATTTACACGCTCTTTACAAAGTACTGAGAATATTTTCTAGAACAATTTACAGATTATCTACAGGCTATTTCCACAGTCCTCTCGGTTGATTCTACAGACTATTTACAAATTATTTACGGATTCTTTACAGAATCTGTTCATAATGCACATCTTGCTCAAAGTTTACAGATTATTTACCAACTATTTACAGACTAACCTGAGAATCTACATACTATGGAAATGTACATTTAGTCTGTAAATCGGATTTACGGTTTATTTACAAACTATTTACATAGTTACAAGAAGGACCGATTTTTCCAGTGTTCACGTGCGACGCTTTCTCGACCCGCGGGATCGGAAAAGCTACCGGACATTAACTTGTCTTACTTCGGGACTCGAAAGCGTCGCACGTGAAGAATTTAGCGAAGTGCACTGAGGCGAGAACACTGCGCTCATAATATATGGGTTTTCTTGGCGTTGTGTTGGAGCAACGAAACACTGACTCCTTTTGGATAATGTTTCTCAACATAGTATTGGAAAGACGAGTCCAGACTTGGTAAGTCTTCTCATTTAGTTGTACTCTACCTCTCACGAAAGAAACTTACGAAACAATTCCAGCAATTTAGTTATTTCGAACTCGAATTGAATATTATAGCAACAGCACATTCTGGACAAGAAGCTGCTCTCATTCGTTTATTAAATATCGCTTTCTGTAGATACTCGATTCTATTTTCTCTTTTATATAATTAAGAGTGAACATTAGCCGATATAATCCTGAAGAGCTCCCCTACTTTTCTGAAATCCGCGCTCGGCACACTAAACAGAAGTGGAATAAGACATTTTTAGAGGTAAAATATTACATCGTTTACAACTTAAATCGCATGGTAAAAGCTGACCTGGGCATTTCTCTGAGGAAACCTTTGTTACTATGGATGCGATTTTAGCTGGTAATAAGATCATTCACGGTCGAATTTGCAAGTTATAACAATTAATCTAAAAACACCTCCTTTGGAAAATTTAAAATATCCCAAACAGACGAGCTTAATATGTCAAATGAACAACACCATTTGGTAGTGCAGAGGTTGCTTAAGCTCTGTGAGAACAGTTATGGAAATCGGAAGATTTTTTCGGGGTCAAACAAAAGCTAGAAGTTGAGGTCTATTTCTGAAATAAATACTCGGGAGCCACCTTAAATTGAGACTACGTGGTTGCCAAAGGGACCCAAAATTAATTTGGTCCAGGTGACTAAGATTTTGAAGCTAGTTAGCAGCTGGCGACTTATGTAACAATAACGAAACATGGCATACAAAAATGACGGGTTGGTGACCAGTTTTTGTAGCATTTATTCACCTCCTGGCAACTTCACAGAAAAGTCAATTTTAAGCTCTGTGTAAATCTCAATGAAAACTGGAACACAAACCCATATGCTGAGGTTTTTAGGACAACCAAAGAAAACCAGGTTGCCATTTGACGACTAGCCATAATTTTCTGTTCACCAAAGCCCAAATCTTGTGACCATTGGCAACCACATGGTTACAATGTCAGACTTTGTCTATGCATTATTTCTTTTATGATGTATACTGTATATATACTGTATTGCAGGTGCATTCCTTGGAAATGAGCTTAAAGGAGATGGGCCAAATGGCAGCATCAATGAAGAAGCTTAGAAAGATCAAAGATTACATGATCAAGTACTTTAACCTGGGTAGTTGGGAAAATGTGATTCAACGATTTGGTACAGCAGTTAGTGCTGGACATCTTCAACAGTTCAAGGTAATTGTAAGACTTGATCAACCTACTGAAGCTCATTAAAAACAAATGAATCATGTCATTGAGGCTAACATGCATGCCCGGTCAGCTGTCCCCCAAAATGCTACATCTAGTAATAAACTTTTAGCATTTTATTTGATTGGTTTGAAACATGGCAGGACGATAGACTTTCCATTCTGGGAAAATTACGTAATTGTTGTAACGGTCAAAAACAAATATCATTATATGTGGAAAATGTTATGCTTGATTTGGAAAGAACTTGTTTGAACTAATTTACTTGTGAAAAAAGTTTTAGCAAAGGATTATTGATTCAAAAAATATGCCATCCTAAAATCAGCCAATTTTCTAAAACTAGTAACAAAATGGTGGTAAATTGGAATTTCAAATATCAATATCATTGGAAATATTAATATCGTCTAAGCAAGTGCTTTTGAAATTGCTATTACCTATAATATAATATATTTATGACCGTTGGGTAAATTACGTAATGTTCCCACCAAAATTAATTTTGAAAAATCAAAAATACGATTGCTCGGAATAAAAATGTCTATCATCCTGCCAAGTTTCAACCCAACCAGATAAAATGCTAAAAAGTTTATAATAGATGTCGCATTTTTAGGGACAGCTGACCCGGCGTGATGGTGTTTTCTTAGGTAACTCTGTGTTATCTGCTGCATTTCATTAGGGTTTGAAGATTTCTATTGGGAAATTTAAATATCAAAACATGAGAGGCATATGACAGGCATATATCAAGGGGTATCATGACCAATTTGGCATATAAATATATTTTGCTAAAAATGGTATAAAAAGGGTAACGGTCTGGGCAGAGCAACCCTGTATAAAACTTTTGTATGTGAATACCTGAACTTCTGTACTATTCTACGACCTAGGCCCCCTCAGATTGTATAGAGTCAGTATAGAGTTGCTGGGGGTTGTTCTTGATGTTTTTATCTAATCAATCTAAGTACGTAACTCATGGGACTTTCAGGAAAATACCTAAAACTTTCAGCAAGTTTATCGACAAAAAGGCAAGAGAAACTAGTTACAAAGTGCAGCAAGGCCCAGAAGGCCTTATATTATACATCAACTAGTCCGACTTAATGACAATTGAGCCCACTGCTTGGACTTGCTGGCTATGCTTAAATGAACCTTTTGCTTTGCTTCTTAAACCATTATTCGTTTTATCCAGGCCATCAGTAACCTTGACGACTCTGAGACATTCAAGAGTTTCCTCCGGAATTTAGCAAATAAAGAGCACGAACAGGCAGATGTTGACACTGAAGAAGTCCTTGGCAATTCTGGGTGCAAGGGAGCAATACAGGCACGGAGCTTCCTGGACACAACAAAAGAGCTCCTAAAAGGAAGTCCTGCCCTTTTTGTTGGGAGTGCTCATGACATAGATAAGGTATTTTGTGATTGGTTATTGTATCCTGAAGCTCCATAAGTACTTCAAACCTGATATATTGGGAAATTATGAAGATGGCAGTTTTGTGTACAATTCGGCACAATTGAAAAGTACATCACAATTCGCCATCTGAGCCTCCAGTAATTGTTCTTTTGTGCGCGACAAAATTTTCTCTCTGCCTGTTCGCTCTGCAACCAAACAAACCCTACATACGAGGAGGCCAATTTCCCTCTCACTGTCCATTTCTTCTTCAGTGAAAGTGCATATGCATTCATTATTTGTTTACAGAACCATTATGTTTTTTCTAGGAAAGGGATGTCCCATCGGTAATTACTGAAATTATCGACCAGATGATAAGCCTCAACTTTGCTGCCAGACTTTCTTGGGCAGTGGCCATCCCGTGCACATGCCAGGATGTGAGGGCAATCTCATCTGTTATTGCCAGCAAGGGAGGGACCTCCTTTGTCATGTACATTCATTTACATGATAAGCCAGTGAAGCAAGGTTTGTTTTTATTTATTTTGTATTTTCCAATTTGTCAGCTTAAAGGAATGTCAATATTAGTTAGTAACCAGAAGTTGTGATAGCTATGGGTACCTTTCAAAGTTGAAAATCTATTAGCAAAAATTATACCTTGTGTAGGGCTTCTAATAATAACAAAGAGGGATATACATACTAGAATGCCCTCATAAAATAAAGGTTGAACATAGAGAGGAAAAGCTATGTAGCTTCTATTGTTTGCATTCAAGGAGAGTTTAATTATTTGTGGTATTTGTGATCATTCGTAGGGAAAAAATAAATAAAAAAACACTGAAAACATGATAAATAATACCAACATGATACCCAATGTTGGTATTTATCATTTTTTCAATGATACGAACATTCTCATACAGTTCCTGTGAAAAATTCCCATTTTGCACAGCCTGAAGTTGACTCTTAGACATTCTTACATATCAAAACAAGCATATACCGTACCAATGTTGATTTTATTTTTTCCTGCCCAATGCTGTTCAACTATCATACATGCATGCATGATAATTGTTTTGTCATTGTTTGACTAGACGGTTTTAAAAATTGTTACATCATTTTCCTTTTTTTGTTTTTGTAGGAAAAGAGCTTGACAATGTAATAGAGACTGTAGTCATTGGTCAGTGGGATGGGTATGGGTCAAGGGGTATAGCAGCACAAGTCCAAACTCTTGTGGCTGTCAGCTATGAAAAGGCAACAAAAGTTGTGAATGAGAAGGAACTACCCATTTCATTGTACCATCACCATACCTGAGGATATGATCGTAGATGGAGGGAGTACAACAGGTGAGGATGGCTGAAGTGCTATTATAGTCATGGACAGTTTCCTATGGAGGGTAGCTCCTAAGCTTAACCTTATCATAAATATGCACATGTAATTTCAAAAAAAGGAAAATAATCAGGGAAAAGAAACAAGCAAGACATTTAGGGTTACTAAGGGAGCATTCATTATTTATGCCAGGGGGTGGGCTGGCAAGATTTTCATTCAGCCCCGAAAACCTCTTGACCCCCCTCCAAGTATCAATAAAAACCTCAAAACTCCTTTAGGCAATTTTTATAATAATGATAGCCCTACCTCTCCCCCTTTAGATCAAGATAAAATGTTGGGACATCTAGATACCAAGACCATTTACATTTAGCAACTCCAATGAATTAAAAATAATAATTTCATTTGTGATGATTTCATTCATGATGGGATGATTTCACAAAAGTAGTCGTTCTTGTTCTGTTTTGGCCTCCCAGACAAATTTTGCTATTTTTTTTTTTTTTGGATATCTTCTTTAAATTTTAGAGATATTATTCTCTGATGGTCTGTAATTTGTTGCTTTGTGTTGATGTATCTATTTTTTTTCTATAGGGAACTGCTTCATAAGTGCATTAAAGGGACAGAGGAAGGCAGCATGGTTCACACGTGTACAAAGGAGACTAAAAAAGGAGATCAAGGCTCGTGTCATTGCGAAAGTGTCTGCTTAGACTTCCCTCAGATGGGTCGGAAATTCCAGTGTTGGGGTGGCCATTCCTAAACACCATTCAATGGGAGATGAATATTTTCTTTAGGCATTTCATGTGATCAGTTTTGCGGTGTCACACAGTAGATTTCCTGAAGCAAATGAAATTTCCTACCACTCCTTTTTGTTAATACAAGTGAATCAAATCTACATCCAGATTTGGTGGACGTCGTACAACATTCTGTAGAAACAATTCGTTTGCTTCAAAAACTGTCAGTAGATATATTTCTTTTTGAAATCTTTGGAAATATGTGTTGTTTTCTTGACAATGTTGACTTCTCTCTGATTGCATCATTACAAGCTGTGATGTGTTGTTACATAATTAGGGACGTGTCATTATTTACCGGGGGGGAGGGCTCCCATTTTTTTCAAAGAAGGCTAAAAAAAATTAGGACCCTCCCCTTGAACATAACAAAAAAAAATGTGACCCTCCCCCAGTCATAGGTAAAAAAAATTGGGACCCTCCCCCATGCAATTAATTTCTAAAAAACCTGTTAGATAGACTATTGTCCAAGTGATGTAATGTCTCTTCCTTTCTTCTTAATACAGAACTACTTTTTTCTTACTTCTGTCATGCACCAGTCAATTGACATCACGGCCCCCCAATTTAACATTCACTTAGTGTTAAATGTTACTATTTTCCCGGTCACCAGGGACGTTGTTAAAGCTCCAGGCCCCCGGGGACACTTTTGCAACATGGCGAAACGCGCCTTTATTTTGATAAACGCATTTCATCAAGCCTCCAGAGAAAAGATAAACTTTTTATTTTCTGCGTGTAGTAAACAAGCCTGTTGGTGTTATTCTTCACGCGCTACAAATTATCATGATTCATGTGCGTGAAGCGCAGCCCAAAAACTAATTTCTATGCAGCTTGTAACGTCGAACTCACTTCTTTCGAACATATTGACTGCCAACCAGGCGTATCACTGGAGGGCTTTTGGGGTTTTCATTTGTCCTTGCCAAGATACACATGCGTGTAACGGACATTCGTACGCATTCCATTTAAGCGCCAAGCGTATTGTTTTCTTTGGGCAAGTTCTCTAACACTAGATTAGATGTCATTCCTTGTGCGCACGAAGCGCGCCGAAATTTTCAACATAATGAGTGAAATAAAACTAGAAAATGATATAGAACTCGTTGCTGGAATCTCTCTTTCAAGGCTTCAGGTTTCGAGAGATCCTTTCACACGCCCAAAAATGAAGTGATCCCTCCCAAAATCCTCCGACCTCGGTCCTTAAACCAATATATTTTCGCACGATAATCGAACTTCTGGCTCAGCGTTAATTTCCCGTTAATGCCCCGTTGAATATTCCCGCTATAGAAGGTCCGTGTTAAATTCCCTGCCTTTCCGTAGATTAATGTGTTGAATTCCCGGCCTGACCGCGTTACTTTCCCGCCCTGTCCCGGGGGTGGGGGCCGGGGTGTCAATTGACTGGTGCATATATTATTCATCGCCTCGATTATTTACGTGAGGATGTTTATAATACACAGGTAAAATACAGTGATCCTCCCTCTTAAGTGCAATGATTAACGTAATCCCACATCTCCCGTCCCCTGTTTGACCTAGTACTGTAGACATTTTACAGAAAAACGGGCTCGCATATCCTTCGTTGCGCGTGAAGCGTGCCCAAATTTTGTTCGTCGTTTGTTTGTTTGTTCATCGTTTTTTTTATTGTTCATCGTTTTTTTTTTGGTTTTTTCATCGCATTTCATCAAGCCTCAGAGAAAGGGTAGATGAACATGCTTTGTGTATGGCATAGTAAAAAAAAAAAAGCCTGTCAGGAAGTACACCACCTCAACTTTATAGGTTAGGTTATATTATTCATGCGCACAACTGCGCTCCGCAAATGACGAAGTTATTAATATTCATGTGCGCGAAGCGCGGCCCAACGGACGAATTTATATGCTTGTAACGTCGAAAACTCACGCTTACCTAAGGGGTCTTCTTTCAAAACATATAGTGACTTGCCCTCCAGGCCTATTATTTGCAGGGAAATTCTGGGAAAGTTTGATTTACCTTGTCAAGATAACTTGTTCTTGTCAACGGTAGTGTCCTCATGGCTAAAAGAGTATATTATGTCATTGTTTATGCGCGCGAAGCGCGCCGAAATTTTTATGGAGAAGTTGCTGAAATAACCACCATCGCCATTGGTATTACCCTCTTCATCGTTCAAATGTTGCTGAAAAAATTATGACCCTCCCCTAAAAAGGAGTGAAAAAAATTTGGACACTCCCTTTAGACACGGGAAAAAAATTACGACCCTCCCCACAAAAATAGGAGCCCCCCCCCCCCCCCGCTAAATAATGACGCGTCCCTTATATAGTTTGTTAGCCAATTGTTGCAACGTTTTGCAACATATTACATTATTTCATGGAAGACCTATCTATGAACCTTAAAATATTTTAGTAAAGAATAGATGTTGACAGTCATGCTGCGTTCTGATTGCTTGAGCTACAAATACTCGTAGGCTATACGTCGTAGGCTATACGTACGTCGTAGGCTATACGTCGTAGGCTATACGTCGTAGGCTATACGTCGTAGGCTATACGTCGTAGGCTATACGCTAGCCTACAAGTAGCGAAAATGCCACATTTAAAGCCCAAACAATGTCAGATGACCAGTTTTAAAACTTGACTACACAACTTTAATTTCTAGCGTGAGTGACTAAAACATTTATTCCTCTCACCTCATGGCCTCTGAGTCAATAGCCCATTCGGCCTCATCGGCTATTGACTCAGAGCCAATTCTGGCTCGAGAAATAATCGTTTTAGCCAAATCACACTACATAGACCCATCAACTACATATACCCATCTCTGTATACCACTGTGTCGTGCAAAGAGATGGCAATTGTTATTGGGTACTGTGCAGTGATGGGAAATTGTTATCGGGTACTCTACAGTGCAGAGTGGGGCAATTGTTATTGGGTACTATGCAGTGCAGAGATGGGCAATTTTTATTGGGTACTCTGCAGTGCAGAGGGGGGCAATTGTCATCAGGTACTCTGCAGTGCAGAGTAGGGCAGTGGTACTCCGCAGTGCAGAGGGGGGCAATTGTTATTGGGTACTCTGCAGTGTAGAGGGGGGCAATTGTTATTGGGTACTCTGCAGTGCAGAGTGGGGCAATTGTTATTGGGTACTCTGCAGTGCAGAGTGGGGCAATTGTTATTGGGTACTCTGCAGTGCGAGGCGATATTTAGTATTGTCAGAAGCGATATTTAGTATTGAGTACTGAGGCGGTGCTGGAGAGGGTAATATAAAAATTTTCTGCTATCCTCGCAGAGAGAGCTAGTCATACAAAATTGATACCAATCTGGCAAGCATTCCTGGTTTATTTTGCATAAAAAAAGTCATTAAGAAAATGACAAAGTGTTTGAGATTACGTTCCAAGTTTGGTGTTGTAGAGTCTTCCTTTCATGATATATTCATTTTTGAAGTATAGATGACGTCATCGATGACGTCATATGACGTGACCACTTCATTTCGCTCTCCTGGTGACCTAGACTACACTACCAAAGTATGGTTGTTTTAGAGTCTTCCCTTCACGAGATATTAATTTTTCAATCACTGATGACGTCATCGATGACGTCAAATCACGTATCCGTGTTACAGCACCCCCCTTGTGGCAAAATTTCAAATATCTTTGCTAATCATTAATGTTGGGGCATGAAATTTTTAGGAAAGTTAAGATTCATCGAGTGAATTGTTTTAGTATAGAATTTGGGCTAATATACTGGTCACGTGGCCAGTCACGTGACATTTTCACTTTTCAAAGTTTAATAATTTCTCCGGTGGTTAGTTTCACTCCTTTTTGAAAAGTTAATAGCTAATAACATTCCTCTCTTTGGGTTCTATATAGTGGTGTCTTAGCTGGTGGAAAAAGGTTTCTCCTTTAAGGTGTTTTAAGGAGCTGATATGGTGATTAGGTCACGTGACCTGATTCCGACCCTTATATCTCGTTAACGGGAAATGATAGCTCAGCAGCCAAGACAGTAAGATGTTTCTATTGCCGAGGCCTATCCATTTTCACCAACATTGTATAGTTAGAGGTTTTCTCCATCACCGGAAAGGCAATTTACTGTTTAGTCACGTGACATGCTTTGTGACGTCACTCCGTACTAAAAAAAATCACCAAAATGTTAAGTTCGTCGACTTTTATCACTGTACCAAAAATTAGCCTGTCTTAAATAGATTAAGGCAATTTAAGGCAAATTTTGCGTTTTGGGGGACCAGCCCCAAGCCCATTTAGAATCCCAGGCCTTAATGTGCTTGAGTACAGCCTCTTCATATCCCAGGAGTGTGAAAGAAAGCACAATGCAACTTGAAATACGGGACATCATGGCACCATCTCCACTAATGCGAATCTGAGCTTTATTGAACTTCTCCTTTGTCATTTGGTATTAGCGGAGCTCCTTGCGGCGGCCGAAGGCCGCCGCAAAGCGGAGCACCATACCTAAGAAAACAGCGTCAAAAACTGCAAATATAGTATTGGGTACCCTGTGTGAGTTTATTGAGTAACCTGGGGAAATTGCTAGGGGTCGATCCGATTTTTGGACGTCTCAGGAAGCCCCGGATGTTGTACTTGTTCCTGAAGCCTGACGTCACAATAGCGTCCCGGATGTTGTACGTGTTCCTGAAGCCTGACGTCACAATAGCGTCCCGGATGTTGTAAGTGTTCCTGAAGCCTGACGTCACAATAGCGTCCCGGATGTTGTACGTGTTCCTGAAGCCTGACGTCACAATAGCGTCAAGCATGCTCAACTAACGGGGGGAGGGGCGCGTTGAGTGCTCAACTAACGGGAGAGGGGCGCGTTGTCAGGGGGGGGGGGTGTTGATGTTCACGTGAAAGCTAAAATCGCAGGCACAAAAAGTGCTGCTAGCGGCTGAAAAAAACGACCTACAATAATTATTCAAAGGAGAAATGCCCGAAGAAGAAAAGAAGAAGCCATGGAATCCAAAGATTTGGTAGAATGGGGAATAATAATCAAGTTGGAGTATTTTCTTTGCCGGCTTGCTCCTGAAATTCTTCCTTCCAGTCGGAGTTTCAATCAAGGCCGACAAAAAGACAGCTAACTGCAGAACCGTGCTATCACTTGCACCTCAAATGATAAAAATACGCGAAGAGGAAGCGGAAATAAACTGGAAACAAGTTTCAAATTTTCTATTGACAAACGTCTTTGTTCATGACCACCACGTGACCCGAAGCGGCAAGATTAGTGAAAGTAAAGTTGTGTAGTTGTGTTCCTACATCACACGATAGCCTGCTCTGTTTGTTTTCGAGAGGAGTCGTTTTCACGAGGAAAAATTACAGGTTGCAATTCTATTTAATTAGACATATGTTCTACTTCTCCTCTGAATGCGAAAGTGTCAGGACTATAGCTGAATTCACAGGAACTGAAAACGTTTGTCACGAGTTACAGTACAACAACAATGGCGCCCAAAATCAAGCGCGGGAGTTTTCGTGTTTTGCCGTGTTTTGTGGGTTCTTCAGCTCCCTAAAGACATGGAATAGCTTTGAAAGTCACGGATATAATGGCTGCGGTGTTGATTGGAAACTCACTGTTCGCTGGAGTTGGACAAACATTCAGTATGAAGTGGATTAAACTGCAAGCTCTTTGGTAAGAATGTTTTTTTGTTTTATGAGAAATATTTTCTCTGACCTAGACGATCTCTTCCGTACGATTTAGAAAAGATGATCATAGACTTTCAACTGTGTTTTGGCCATTCATTGAATTACAGAATTGATTACTTTAAATATTCTATCTATTGATAGCTATCTATTATTAAGTTATTTCTTGAAAATTTTCGACCTGTGTTTCAATTTGTTTTGGATTCTCCGTGAGTAATGCACTAGTCAATTGAAACCCCCACCCCTAGGGACCCAGGGAAGGGTGGCGTTATCGTGAGGGTTTAAAGCATTTTAAAACAAGAGTCTGTTCAGAGTGGGTGGTGGATTTGACTGGTTTTGATTCTGGAAAGTGTCCCCACCCCCCGGGGAATGTTTATTTGCTTTCAAATAAATTATTTCGGTCAATTCTTTCAATTTGATTTTGGCCATGCAAATCTACATGTTAGCTACGATGCAATTCATTGGAATTATTCGATTTTAATGCATTTTTCTGTACTTGCATCCCTTGTTTCATATAGGACACCACACTAGCTGAGGCCCACTCCCCTTTGACAATCATAGAAAGGTGTGTTCTTTCTTTGATGCTTGCAAGAAAAGGGTGATTTCGGAGGCCCCAAGGGTAGGGGCATTTCACAGGAATTTCCTCCCGATGGAGTGGGGACTTAAACAGCTTTTGTTCAGGGGTAAAATCAAATCCCCAACCCTTCCCCAGGTCCCTAGGGGTGGGTTTCAATTGACTAGTGCATAACTGGTTTGTCCCCAGCCAAATATAAGTTAAATGTTATGCATCAATAATAATTTCCTTGCTCAAAGGAAATTCAGCAGTGTGCACAAAACGTTTTCCCATTTCTGTTGGATCAGAATAAAGAGAGCCTCTGTTATATGTTTCTGCCGTAGTTTCATTGTTTTCACCTCTTTCAAAAACCCAATAGAAGTATCTTGATCCAAGTTTTTCAGACTTTTCTCAGGGGGAGCATGCCCCCTCAAACAGAAATTATTTGTTTTTCTGTCTCATTTCTATTTTCTCTCCCATATTCTATTTTGCTCCACCCATAATATGGAGTTATGTATTTGGAACACTTTGGACTTTGCGGCCTTCTGCTTAACACCCGTATGGCCAGGAGTAGTGTCTGGTCCAATATCTTTTGAAGGGTCTGCATGCAAGTATAGTAACTTGTGTTATTTCCATTATGAAATCTAGATGGCAACCTGTTTCAATATACAGCTGAGGGTTTTATAGAATTGGGTCGACATAGAGTTTCATTGTAGTACTCCAGGGTGGAGAACTTTGACATTATATTTCTCCGTTTTTAATTTTGTTGTTCATGGCATACATTTAATTTCCAAAATAGACCAAAATCAAGGAAGTGATTCTAAGTGTTTCAGTAACTGGATTTTTGGCCACTTTGCCAAAATTGCCCAGAATCCTGGTAAAATCTCTCCTGGTAAAATGTCTCTGTCAGATAATGCAGTTTTTCCACTGAGGAATAAATATTGTCCTGAATAAATCATGAAAGTTATTGTGTCCCTGGTTATTGTGTCCCCCAGCTGACCCCCAGCCAGTAATCCTCCTTGAGAGGGGTAGGCTGTATTGGAAAAGTAAAAAAGTAAAGTCCCCCCCCCCCCCCCCCTGCCGAGAAGGGCATTGAAAAGTGACCCCCACCCCAGTATTTGTATGGAAAAGAGCAGGGAGCATGCTAATTCTAACTGTAAGCCGTGGGACATGTGCCAAGCAATAAAATAAATCAAGCCAATCAAGCAATCAAATTTATTTGAAAATTTAATCATTACAAAATTTGAAACTGCAAACTTTTTAGGGTTGAAAATATTACCAATTATTTTAGGGGGATATTTTTCGGATATTTTGCAGGATACAGCTGAGGCACCAAATGAGGCAAGATATGGGGATTAGGGGATATTTTGGTCCCCAGACTTGCCTCTAGACAATCCCTCTGTGTTGAAATCAAACAATTCACTTGTGACCGAGACAACTCTGGGCTGAGAGATGTGGTATTTGTTTAGGGACAGCATAAAACTGTATATCTCAGGGGTCATATGAGTCAAGAAATAGGACAGGGCAATTATTGTTAGGGGCTGCTGTAAGGTCTAACAGCCCTATCAGTCTCAAACAGCATAGGGCTGCTATTAGGGACAAAGCTGGGAGGAAGCATTCCGTACTCCCACCTCTAAGAGGCAGGGCACATAATGATCAATACCCAGCCCTAACAGCCCTGGCTGGCCTGACAACCCTAACAGCCAACAAACCTAACAGCCCTAACAAACCTAACAGTCCTAAACAGCAGAGAGGAAGCATTCCTAAAAGGCAGGGCACATATTATGATCAACACCTAACAGCCCTCTGTTAGGGCTGTTAGAGCTGTTAAGACTGTTAGGGCTGTTAGGTCTGTAAGTGGTGTTAGGGTTGTTGTGCTTATCATAATTTGTGCCCCAGGTCTTTTAAGAGGTGGGAGTAAGGAATGTTTTCTCAATGCTGGTTTGGCTGTTAGGTCTGTTAGGCCTAACAACAGCCCTAACTAGAATTTCCCTGTCCTATTCCTTGACAGGTCAGGGGTTGGGCCAACTTTCTTGATTGTGCGTGCCGCATGTGTTAGCCACAACACCAAGATATCTTGCATTTTTTTTTTTGCTCATGTGAAACAGGTGCCAGTTTTGTCCCTACCCCAAAGTTGTCCCAGGGTCTTCTACATCGTTTTTCAAAATGGTGGTTGACTCGGGAGAAACACACGCCTAAATCGAGGAATGCTCACTGGCACTTAGAATTTTTTCTAAACAAGCGCTCACCTACAGAAATGAAAAAAAGAACTATGAAAATCATCAGGGTTCGAACCTGTAACTTTCAAGTTACTTTACCCAAACCCTAACCACTACGCTATGAGTGAATTCGCTGGTTCGGACAGCTCGTTTTATTGATTAAGTACCTTCATAGTATTAATCTTTAATAGAACGAGGCATATACTATAAAAATATACTAAAACGATGTATTAATCCTTATCCTGACTAGTAGTCTTGATAGTTCAGATATTTTGAATGTTTTTAGGTCAATTTGAAGTAATATTATCAAAAATATCGTTAAATTATTCATGGTGAGCATTCCTCCATTTAGGAATGACGTCGGGAGAAAACCCTGGGGAGGCTGAGTCACATGACCGTTTCACAACAAAGGACAACCTCGTTCCCATGTTTTCAAACAGTGGTCATGTGACTCAGCCTCCCCAGGGTTTTCTACTCGACCAACCGCCATCTTGAAAATTACCCACAAGACCCTGGGGATGAGGTTGGTATCTCGCCTCATGTGAACAAGCCCTACGGGTGTCTACATTTTTATTAGTTGAGTTGTCCTCATGCTTTTTGTGCAGAAAGGCAATAATATTAGTCTAAATATAATAAATGTATTTTTGATACTACAATTAACTACTACCATCTTTTATTCCTTATAATAGTTGGGAGCTCCGCTTTTAGGCAGTGCCTAAATCTATATATTATTGTTCTCCTATAAGGGTGAGTCAGCAGACGTGGTTTGGCGTGTATCTGGCAACCTTTATTTATCAGATCGTATAATCATTAATAAAATATATAAACCCAGCCCATCCTCCTATCTAATATATAGATTTAGCCACTGGCTAAAAGCGGAGCTCACGATTATAAAATTTTCTGTGCGAATGAAAGGGATTCCCATGTGTTCATGGTTTATACTTTTTAAGCAAAAAGGTCTCTTTATATGTATACAACAGTGTTTTCTTCGGTATGTTGCTGCATTGACACAATACGGTTAATGATTACCCTAGTGATAATGTTTAATTGTTTGAATGACGTCATATTGTAACGTATTTAAGATCTTGACGGGGTCACGTAACTCAGTCATAATCTCTACGTGTTGCTAGCCGCTCGAATTTTCCTCGCTAACACACCTCAGCATGGCTGCGTCTCATGGACAAACTCAAGTTAGGCGTTCTTCACGCCTCGCCTCTAGGCACCGTCCCGAGGACCGGGAGCTTGCTATCGCTGTTTCAGAGATAGCAAAACTCAAAAGGGAACTGGACTCATCAAGCCATTCACAGCAGGTAAGCACTCCACCTCCGACAACAAGCTCTCTTCAAGTTCCCAGCTCGCTATCTCCGGCCGCTCCAACAGTAGCAGACGAGTTGCGCCTGGCTCAGCTCCAGTACGACAGCCGCCCTCAGCCGCAGAACGGCGAGTCAGCCCCAAAAGATCGCCGAAAACGCATAATCGACTGGCCCCACGAGTTTTCCTCAACAGGTGCGCCCTCCGAGTTCGAGAAGCTCGACATGGCGGACTTCTTGGCGGGTTTCATCGCAATGATAAAGCCATACGACACCCGGCGAAAAGACGCCATGTTGGAGCTCCTCTAGCTCCTTATGATCAAAGCTTCCAACTACACCTGGAAGAGCGTGCGCAGCTTTTACATGCGAATTGCAAAGCAAGTAGAGTTGCGTCGTCTGGAATTTAGCGAGTTCGCGGCGATTCGGGATATGGCGATCACTTTCTTCCGCCACTCTGACCTTCGCCAGCACCCGACAACCAAAGCAAATCACAATTTTAGCAATCAGGGCAATTCCGGATCATCTGCGAATGACCGTGCTCCTCAATCTAAAGGCTGCCGCCAATGGAACTACAGAGGAGCTTGCCCTTGCGACACCACAGCGCAAACCTACGCAAATGCACACAAGTGTCGTGTGTGCACCAAGGCACACCCCATGCTTCAATGTCCCAAGAGGCGAGCTCAGATTCCGGATCATAACTTCGACTCACAGGATGCGTGACTGTATGTCGACGCCTCTCACCTTCGCGAGGATTTGCACGATCTAAACTCGGACTCGTCCACGGATTTTCACACAACGGACACGAATTATAAACACTCTACCAGCCTTCAACCAGCTTTTATTACGACAGCGATTATACAACATATGTTGGCTTCAAAGTATAATCTCCCGAACGCCTTCGGAGCCCAACTTACTGTTTCCACACCCTTACATTTAATGCATGGGAGCATTACTTGAACGACTATCAGGACTCGCAAGTGGCTTTGTTTTTGCGGTATGGTTGGCCGATTAATTACTCGGCCGATCAGTTACCAGTTTCTACGATGCACAACCATCCGTCAGCCGATCAATACCGCGAACATGTTCGCAAGTATATTGTCACGGAAATCAAATACGGTGCCATAGCAGGCCCGTTCTCTGTTAACCCTCTGGATACACCTTTAATTTGCTCGCCCCTCCAAACTGTACCTAAACGGGACTCGCACACCCGACGAGTTGTGATGGATTTAAGTTTCCCGCGGGGTCATTCAGTTAATAGTGGCATCGATTCCGACAAATATCTTGACGAATCTTACAAACTACGCCTACCAGGCATTGACCGACTTTGTCAGTTTATTGTTACACACGGAAAGGGCTGTTTACTTTACAAGAAAGACCTTAAACGTGCTTATCGTCAGATACCGGTAGACCAGGGAGACTACAACTTATTGGGGTTTTTCTTTCGAGGGAGACTTATACTTTGATCTACGGTGCCCTTTTGGTTTGCGATCAAGCGCACTCTGTTGCCAGCGCACGACTTCTGCCGTTATTTACATATTTAAACAGTTTGGGTAAACCGCAGACGTGTACTTAGACGATTTTTACGGAGCGGATACATCGTCACAAGCTCGACAAGCTTTTGACACTCTACAGTTTATTTTCGACGAACTAGGGCTTCAGTCCTCACCGGAAAAAGACTCTCCCCCTTCTACTACCATGATCTGTCTCGGCATCGAATTTGATTCTTATGAAATGTCAATGCGCGTACCACAGCAAAGGCTGCAGGACTTGCAAACTGAACTGGATCTATGGCAATCACTTTCTCAATATTCTAAACGTGAGCTTCAATCGTTACTCGGACGCTTATCATTTGCCACCGCTTGTGTCAAGGCAGGTCGCATTTTCATGTCTCGTTTGTTAAATAATCTCCGGAATTTCCCTAGCAATCGCCGTTATGCGACTATAACACAAGATATGCAATTGGATCTGTCTTGGTGGCGTAGATTTCTCCCTAAGTTTACTGCGGTTTTCGTAATTCTGCGAACTCTCGCTAACGATTTCCAACCGTAAAACCGCCTTCTGGCTTCCGTCAATCAAAGCCCCGAGTCTTTTCGTCGTTACTCCTTGTGTATTTTGATTGGCCATCACGTAACGTTGCTGTCGCGACAGGAAGCCATTTTAGCACTGCTTAGGCGCTGGCCAATCAAAAAGCACAAAGAGTAACGACGAAAAGACTCGGGGTTTTGATTGACGGAAGCCAGAAGGCGGTTTTACGGTTGGAAATCGTTAGCGAGAGTTCGCAGAATTACGAAAACCGCAGTAATGGCGTGTCAATTATCAAGCAGGACATTTGGGATTTTGGATTTGCATTTTACTACCGATGCGTGCATGAGTGCTGGGGGTGCAACTTGTTTAGATCAGGCTATACATTTCCCATTTCCCTCTTTCCTGACTCAAGCAGCTCAACACATATCTGCTTTGGAACTTTGCGTGATCGTCGTGGCGGCTAGGGTGTTGGCTCCATTCCTAGCGGGTCGGCAGGTTATCGTTTCTTGCGACAATCAGGCGGCGGTCTCTACAATCAACTCTGGTCGCGCACGAGATCCTTTCATGCAACGATGTTTACGACAACTATGGTTCACGGCTGCAAGTTACGATTTCGAGCTCCGCGCCTCGTTTATTCCCGGCGAGCACAACTCACTTGCGGACGCGCTCAGTAGATGGCACTTAGGCAACACTTATAGAACCATTTTCCGTAATCAAATTCAGGCACGGGGCGTAACTTACACCCTAAAAGAGGTGCCTGATAGCGCGTTTATCTTTCAGGTAGCTTAACTAGTTTTAATTGTTTATTCTTCGTATCTTTTCTAGGTTGTCAAGCTGTCCCGAAGATCTTGATATTTTTAGAAAGAAGTTAATTAACATGGCATTCTCAGGCATATTAAGGCATGGGTCTCGCATGCTTTCAAGATGGCGGCTGCAAAAACTATGGGGGTGGTCTATATGCCATGGGTTCAGTGGAATCACTATGAAACCATTTTAAGGTTTGAGGGGATCAAGAAACAGACTCATTTTCACAAGCGTTTCCATAGCAACGTGAAATGTGACCTTTGATCCTAAGATTTGGTTAATTTTAAGAAAATGGTATTTGGGAAGAGGAAAACATGAGAAGTTCAAAGTTTTTGATTTGCGAAGTGATAAAGTTCGAGGAAGGCATTCCTGATCCAACTAGATATGATGACCATTTAAAAGGGAATTGTGTTCTTGCGTATTATGAAATTTGATACCTTTTAATTACTTCTTAATTAGAAACGTTCGTCGCGATATCTAGTTCGACTGAGAATACTGAAGGTCAGCCCTTTTATTTGCACTGGTTTGATTACCGATGGCGGTGCATTTTCCTATTCCCAAAAGGCTTTGAAACAAAATTGATGAATTTCTAGGTCAAAGGTTAGGAATTGGTTTCCATGGGAACTGAAGAGTATCAAAAAATCAGGATTAATGTTATCTATGATGTCGTATAGGATTCATAGGCTTTCTCTTAATTTGAGCGAATTAAGGACGAATTGAACGTTTAATAGGGCGTGGTCACACTGACCCATGCCTTAATATGCCTGAGTTTGCTACATCGACAATGGTCAACAGACATTCACACTTGAAAAGCTATTTAGCATATTGTGTAACTTTCCGTGCACGTCCTTTTCCCGCAGACGCGGTAAACGTTTCTCGTTATGTCGCCTTTTGGTCTCTAACGGCCGCAAGCTCGGTACAATACAATACCACCTCTCAAGCATCGAACATTTCCATCAAATTCGCGGTTTTGCCTTAGATTGAGACACGGATTACCTTCTCCGGCTTACGCTCATGGGCGCTAAGCGTTATCTAGGGAATTCGGTAAACAGAAAGCGAGCATTCACCCCGCTCATGTTACGTGCAATGGTCCCTCATTTGGATTTCAGCAAACCTTGCCTGCGGCGATGTGGGCTCTTTTTCTGGTTGCTTTTTACTCCTTTTTACGCAAATCGAACCTAGTCATTTCGTCGCGTCCACCCTTCACTAAAGTGCTACGACGCTGCGATCTGACATTTACAGAGGGCGGGCATACTTGCGGGTTGCCGCCACAAAAACTATTCAGTTTTCGGAACGCGCGCTTGTCATCCCTTTGCCATCAATACCAGGCTCTATTCTTTGCCCCATTAGGGCCCTTCGCAACCATCTCTATTACAATCAACTCTCACCGGACGCTTTCCTGTTTTCGGCCTTTCAGGGTGGTTCACGTGACCCACAACCTATCAAATATGCGCAATTTTCACGCTTCATCAAGCTTTTAGTTGGTCATTTAGGGCTAGATCACACATTATTTTCAGCTCACAGTTTTCGCCGAGGTGGCGCAACGTTTGCTTTTGATTGCGGTTTGCCTTCTGAATTGATCAAAAGTCATGGCGACTGGCAAAGCGATGCTTATCTAGTTTATCTCGAAATGACCGATAAACAGAAGCGAGCGGCTGTCACCGAAATGGCACGCAACATCCGAGAGCAAGGCCTCTAACTTTCCCGCCACCTTATAGATATATCTTTCATTTTTTGTTTACGTTTATTCCATTGTTCTTCCATCCCTCTACACATTCATCCTTCCTCGTTTGGGTTTGGGTGCCGAGATTTAGTGTTGTTAGATGTTTTTCTATCTCGTCGATGGAACAATAAAAAACTCCGTTTATATCCCAAACTCGCCTCATCCTTGTGTAGCGGTATGAGTAGAACAATTGGTTAATGATTACCCTAGTGATAATGTTAATTGTTTGAATGACGTCATATTGTAACGTATTTAAGACCTTGACGGGGTCACGTAACTCAGTCATAATCTCTACATAATGTATACAACATAATGTATACAACATACAGTCATAATCTCTACATAATGTATACAACATAATGTATACAACAGTGTTTTCTTCGGTATGTTGCTGCATTGACACAATACAAATACAGGGAGGAAAAAAAGCATCCTGTCAAGTGAGATAAAAACCTCCTTCAGAAAAATTAAGGTATTAATTCCTCCAAATGGAATGATTCAAAAGCGCAATAAAGAGAATATTTTTTCAAGCATAATGGCGTCGTCGATGACGTTATATCACCTGACCACTTCATTTTGCTCATCTGGTGACCTAGACTACACTACAAAAGTTTGGTTGTTTTAGAGTCTTCCCTTCACGAGATATTAATTTTTCAGGCATAGATGACGTCATCGCTGACGTCATATCACGTAGCCAACTCATTTCGCTCATCTGGTGACCTAGACTACACTACCCAAGTTTGGTTGTTTTAGGGTCTTCCCTTCACGAGATATTAATTTTTCAAGCATAGGTGACGTCATCGATGACGTCACATCACGTGACCACTCATTTTGCTGATCTGATGATCTAGACTACACTACCCAAGTTTGGTTGTTTTAGACTCTTCCTTTCATGAGGTATTAATTTTTCAAGCATAGATGACGTCATCGATTACGTCACATCACGTGACCACTTCATTTCGCTCATCTGGTAACCTACACTACACTTCCCAAGTTTGGTTGCTTTAGAGTCTTTTTCATGAGATATTCATTTTTGAAGCATAGATGACGTCATCGATGACGTCATATCACGTGACCACTTCATTTCGCTCACCTGGTGACCTAGACTACACTACCAAAGTTTGGTTGTCTTAGAGTCTTCCCTTCACGAGATATTCATTTTTCAATCACTGATGACGTCATCGATGACGTCACATCACGTCACATCAAGTATGGTTGTCTTAGCATGTTCCCTTGAGGAGATATAATTTTTTCTTTGCATACCACAGGGTTCCCATTTGTACACGGACGGCGGCGGACGGACGGCGGACGGACAGACGGCGAACACTATAGGTTTAATACCAGAAAAATAAAGAAAAAATCATATCTCCCGAAGGGAAGCTTCAATAAAAGCCAAAGTTGGACACACTTTCAAAGACGATAAGAGGAAATCTATACCAAAGTCACGTGCCCACTCGTCATCAATGACGTCATCAAAATGATCCATTATGCCCGTGACGTTCGAAAATCAACTCGATAGTATACTATACGTTTTTCCCTTAGGTATGGTGCTCCGCTTGCGCGGGCCTTCGGCCGCGCTGGAGCTCCGCTATAATGTTATAATTCTGTTGCCGGGAGATATATTGAAAAAAAAAAAAAAGAGATGTGGAGGGTGGGTTGGAAAAAATAATAATAAACTAGTTACAAGACGCGATCAAAGTGCTATGAGGCGCACTGAACTGCTGAACATAACTTGTGAGTGTTTATAAGTGGCTAGAGCACGATCTCGTGATATCAATATCCATCAGACAATAGTGTCAATCAATAATAGTCAAATAAACATGCTGGTTATTTGAAACTTAATATATAGATTTAGCCACTGGCTAAAAGCGGAGCTCCTGGCTACACATTTTTTTTAACGAGACAAAAAGGTTGCCATTGTACATGAATAGATAGCCTTGCAACGTTATACCACGTGACTAAGCACTTGTTCATCCAAGTGTGGTTATCTAAGGTTCATCCCTTCAACGATGTAAACCCTTTCACGTTTGATGATGTCATCAATGACGTCATACCACGTGATCATGCAGTTGCACCCCCCTTGCCACTTAGGCAACTTCGCCCAAGTTTGGTTGTCTCAGGTTCATCCCTTCTTGAGATATATCAGGTTTCTCCTATGATGACTTCATCAATGACGTCATACCACGTGACCATGCACTTGCACCCCTCTGCCACTTAGATAACTTCACCCAAGTTTGGTTGTCTGAAGTTCATCCCTTCTTGAGATATATCATTTTTTCTGCTATGATGACGTCATCAATGACGTCATACCACGTGACTTTGCAGTTGCACCCCTTGCCACTTAGACAACTTAACCCAAGTTCGGTTGTCTGAGGTTCATCCCTTCTTGAGATATATCATGTTTCTCCTATGATGACGTCATCAATGACGTCATACCACGTGACCATGCAGTTGCACCCCCTTGCCACTTAGATAACTTCACCCAAGTTTGGTTGTCTGAGGTCCATCCCTTCCCGAGATTTGTTAATTTTCTTAGTATACCACAGGGTTCCCATGAGTTTCCGCGTACGGCGGACGGACGGACGGACGGACGTACGTTTATTCAGGAAGAAACAAAAAAATCATATCTCAAGAAGAGAACCACCTATGGCAACCAAACTTGGACACATTCATCTTCTTGGTGATACCTTTTTAACGCCCTAGTCATTTGACTTGGCGTCGTCAATAACATGAGCAGAATGAGCGAGAATGCCCATGACGTTTGAAAATCAACTCCATACCTATGCCTGGACGTTATTTCCTTAGGTATGGTGCTCCGCTTGCGCGGGCCTTCGGCCCGCGCAGGAGCTCCGCTATAAAGCAATAAATAGCATTCTATAAATACCCAGTGGTTTATCCTTAGTGTCCGGGGTGCCTCTCTTTTTCAGAGATAAGGCTCCCCTTTATCTTAACTTTAACAACACCCCTCAACACCCTCTTGGGTAATATCGGAACTCCAGCGTGGGCCTTCGGCCCGCGCTAGCGGAGCACCATGCCTATAGTATACTATCGAGTTGATTTTTGAACGTCACGGGCATTATGGATCTTTTTGGTGACGTCATTGATGACGTAAGGGCACGTGAGTTTTGGTATAGTGTTCCTCTTATGGTCTTTGAAAGTTTGTCCAAGTTTGGCTTCTATAGAAGCTACCCTTCGGGAGATATATTTTTTTCTTTATTTTTCTGGTATTAGCGGAGCTCCTGCACGGGTCGAAGGCCCGCGCAAGCGGAGCACCATACCTAAGGAAAAAAACGTATAGTATACTATCGAGTTGATTTTTGAACGTCACGGGCATTATGGATCATTTTGATGACGTCATTGATGACGTAAGGGCACGTGACTTTGGTATAGAGTTCCTCTTATGGTCTTTGAAAGTTTGTCCAAGTTTGGCTTCTATAGAAGCTACCCTTCGGGAGATATGATTTTTTCTTTATTTTTCTGGTATTAAACCTATAGCATACGCCGTCCGTCCGTCGTCCGTCCGTCCGTCCGTCCGTGTACGCATGGGAACCCTGTGGTATGCAAAGAAAAAAATATATCTCCTCAAGGGAACATGCAAAGACAACCATACTTGGGATACTTTGTCTATGCCACAAGGGGGGTGCTGTGACACGGACACGTGATGTGACGTCATCGATGACGTCATTAGTGATTGAAAAAATAATATATCGTGAAGGGAAGACTCCAAAACAACCAAACTTTTGGTAGTGTAGTCTAGGGAGGTCACCAGGTGAGCGAAATGAAGTGGTCACGTGATATGACGTCATCGATGACGTCATATATAATTCAAAATGAATATCTCATAAAAGGAAGCACTCACAAACCAAATGAGGTGGTCACGTGATATGACGTCATCGATGACGTCATCTATGCTTGAAAAATCAATATCTCGTGAAGGGAAGACTCTACAACAACCAAACTTGGGTAGTGTAGTCTAGGCCACCAGATGAGTGAAATGAGGTGGTCACGTATTATGACGTCATCGATGACGTCATCTATGCTTTAGAATGAATATCTCGTGAAAGGAAGACTCTAAAACAACCAAACTTGGGTAGTGTAGTCCAGGTGACCAGATGAGCGAAATGAAGTGGTCACGTGATGTGACGCCATCGATGACGTCATCTATGCTTGAAAAATCAATATCTCGTGAAGAGATCGTCCGTCGTCCGTCCGTCCGTCCGTGTACACATGGGGTCCCTGTGTCATTTCTTGAAAGTTAAATATTAAAGGGAAGGCTGTCAGTAAACCATCTTATGTAGATATGAGGTACTTTTAGCAGAGATTGCAAGCGGATGTTACCATGGTGACGTGATGTGACGTTATCTTAATGCTGTTTGGAACAATGTTACACTTGGGAGCCCTGTGTATTTGTATTTTTGGCGGGAATTTGGACGCGCACGCGGCTCATTTTATAATAATATAATTTTTCCGCAGTTATTTCCGCAGTTGATAATTTTACAAGCTTCAAGTTGGAGAAATGTTTTTCTCTGGCGACTTTTAGCTACTGAAAGGAAACAACTCACAAAAACTGCTTTTATTTTAACACTTGAAGCTCGTATTTTGTATTATCACTTTGAAAATAATATCAAAACGAGCGAATAATGGAGTCAAGTGTTTATTCTGAGGAAGAAGACGAAGTAGCGAAAGCAGCTGGGACAAAGCGAATTTTGACCGACGAAGAGAAGATGCAGAGACGAGAAAAAGAGCGAAAAAGGCGAATCCTCTGCACCGATGAAATAATCCGGGAACGAGAAAGAGAGAGAAAAGCTTTGGCCAGGAAAAATGTCACGGAAGAAGACAGAGAGAATGAACGTGACAGAAAGAGGGATGCGAGGCAAAATGCTACGGAAGAAGATAGAGAGAATGAACGTGGCAGAAAGAGGGATGCGAGGCAAAATGCTACGGAAGAAGATAGAGAGAATGAACGTGGCAGAAAGAGGGATGCGAGGCAAAATGCTACGGAAGAAGACAGAGAGAATGAACGTGGCAGAAAGAGGGATGCGAGGCAAAATGCTACGGAAGAAGATAGAGAGAATGAACGTAGCAGAAAGAGGGATGCGAGGCGAAATGCTACGGAAGAAGAGAGAGAGAATGAACGTGTCAGAATGGTGGATGCGAGGCAAAATGCTACGGAAGAAGATAGAGAAAATGAACGTGGCAGAAAGAGGGATGCGAGGCAAAATGCTACGGGAGAAGAGAGAGAACTGGAAAGGGAAAGGAAAAGACAAGCTAGACGAAACTTGTCAGTTAAAGAAACGGAGAATGAAAGGAGAAGGCAAGCAAGGAGAAATCTTCCGAAGAGTATAGAAAACGGGAGAGACTTCGCCAGGCCGAACGGCGCAGAAGACAACGTGAAAAAAGAGCAGGTGAGCTGGGACTGTCAATAGTCAGAGTGACTACATGTAGCCACTTTTCATTCCAAAGAAATCGTGTTTATTTTATTCAACTTTCAGCATAATGCACCGTTAGTTTTGATGTTTTGTTGTAATACGCAATTTTGAGAGTACCTCGGTAAGCTTACTGTCTGTGGTTTTGACTGATCATGTCGTTCTTTCTTCTTCGCTTTTTTTTACTAGGATCAATGTGGATAACCTACAGTACTTATAATGTATTAAGTTTATTTCTTATTTCTATTAAGAAACTGAAAGCGGAATAGAAAAAAGTTTGACAGAAAGCACAGCTGAGATTACATGCCAAACAGGTAAGATGGTATTTAACAACAGCTTTGTAACCATACTTCCCCCGGAACCCAAGATAAATAGAGAGATAGATGGTTTATTAAAATTATCCTTGCAGCCAGAGGCTGAATTATAATAATTTGTACAATAGATAAGAATAAATATATAAATATAATGGGATAAAAACAGCTAATATATTATATAAACATGCTAAATTTTAGAGCTAAAATATGACAAGACTATTTACAATGGCTGACTATAAAACTGTCTCTAAAGCGATTCGTTCTATATATCGTGGCACTTGGTATTTGCGACTCCTCCTAGTGTTCATAGTACTGGGGTTAGGTGGTGGTAACAGAGAGCGCAGCTTGTGGTCCTCAAAAGTCTCAATGTCATCAAACAGGGTGTCACCTATCTCCTCTCTCCTGAGGTATAATGTTGGCATATTATAGACATCTAAAGCTTGCCTATAAGACAAGTCACCGGAACTGATAATACGGAGCGCACGCTTTTGTAGGCATTCTAGTTCTTCGGACAAGTATTGTGGTAGAGAATTATGAACAAATGGGACGCATATTCAGCGACCGGGTGAATGCAAGTGGTGTTAAAAACTTAGAAGGTCTTTAGTTCGAACCCTTGCGCGCTTTAGTTGTCTCAAGAAATATAGTCGAGATGAAACTTTATTACATACCATTTCCAAAAGCTTTGGTTTCCCATAAGGTGCCAAAGAGGTCATCCAATAACACTCTCTGATCCCTAGCTGGCAAGGGGTACTCCCAAAACTTTTGTACGGGGATGCTGGCCCAGGTTCTGGACCCCTTTTCTTATACCAAAGCCGAAAAAGGTACCCCTTTCTTATACCAAGCCTGAAGAATCGGCTTTGTGCTCTGTTGAAAAAGAAACGGTTTTGCTCCTTGCGTTGTGGTTGAAAAACCGGTGAAATACAGACCTTTTTTTATACCAAAATTGCAATTTCCCTACTGTTTTTTATACCCAGTCCAGCCTGAAAACCTTACCCAGCCTGAAAACCCTACCCCTTTCTTATACCTCCAGCCTGAACCCCCCCCCCCCCACCCCCCCCCCCCCCAACCCCCACCCCCGGGCCATGAGGGCGAGAGGAATAGTCCAATATAGGAGTACCCAAATGCACTTTTTATAAAACATTGGGAGATCTAAATAAATCTTTGCTAAAAAATTTGCTGTTTGGAAGCACACAAGGGCCCTGAAACAAATACAAAACTTTAAGTAGCATGGTTGGGCTAACAAATTGTCTTTTCTTAAGAAACTGAAAGTCGAGAAGAACAGGGCATGGCAGAGAGCACAGCTGAGGTGATTTCCTGCCAAGCAGGTAAGCCTTGTATATATTTACTGTTTGAACAGTAAAAAGTGAGCCTTATTGGGAATAACAAGTGAATTTAGCCCCTCATCCCTGGAATTCTCAACTCCCTCAGTGTTGAAAGTATGGATCTTGTCTATATCGCAGTCAAATATTGTGGGGATCCTTGGGACTCGGCCTGATGCAGTTTCGGGTTTGCCGCAGATCCAAGCTGAGAAAGAGGAATTTCCTTTCACAATATTTTGCTATAGACCAATCAGCCACTAGTGTTACATCTTGTTGCCACCCACTTTAGATCATGTGAGGATTCCTTTGGGTGAATACTTTTGTTAGTTCTGCACATACACTCATGCATGTGGTCGAGTGAGAAAAAATGTACAATGTGGTAACTATACCCAAAGGAAGAATCATTTTATGGTCCCAAGTCTAGTGAATGTTTTACTTGTACCCATAAGTTTCAGCAGATTGTAATGGGCAGCAAAAGGAAAAGGAGGGGTTGCAGATATATGCTTCCGTTGTTGAGTGTAAGATGGCAAAATGTGGAGTTTCATAAAAAGTCCATACACTGAGAGGGGGGGGGGGGGGGGGGGGGCAGAGATTTACCTACTCCCCATCCCATAAATAATTTGCAGTGAAAAATTATGGGATTGTAAAGGAAAAACATGTAAGAGATGAATAAGCTCCTAATGTATCTGCTGGAATTTCCTAATTCTCTCATGCACAATTTTAGAGAACTCAGGCCTGATGCAGTACTGTTTGACAGGTCCTGTCTGAAAAAAAAAAAAAGAAAATGATCTTCCTTTTGGGCACATTTTGTAATAGGATCAAATGTTGACAACCTATTTATTTTTCTTAAGAAACTGGAAGTGGAGTAGAAGAGAGTGTGGCAGAGAACACAAGAGCTGAGGTGACTCCCTGCCAAGCAGATAAGAATGATGGTATATTATTTTACTTTGAACAGTTATTAAGCAAGCCTATATTATTCGGGGCATAGAGGTAAATTGCAGAGCCTCTCCCGCCTGGAATTCTCAATTCCCGCAGTGGTGGGAGATGGATCTGTTCTCAAAAATGAAGCCTCACCAACAACCTGAAGCAATATAATTATTTTAATTGTTACTTAGCCATTTTTTTTTCTGAAATGCCTTGGTATGTAACTTTAGCACGTCATAGATGGCAAAGATAGCAAAATGTTGAGTTTCAGAAAATAATCCATACACCTAAGATGCAGGGGAGGGGGCAGGAATTTACCTAAGGAGACCAAGGCATCCTGAACCTAAACAATTTTCACTGAAAAATTACATGACTGTAAACTACATATTGTAAGGGAAAACATGTAAGTGGTGATTGAGCTCTTTTATCTGCTTGAATGTTCTAATTCTGTCACTGCAGGCATCTAACAAATCGAAGGAGGTTCAGCGTGTCTGGATTCTTATTTACCATGCTTCATGTCATCATCGTCATCAAAATGTTGTTGATGCACAAGCAGCAGGCTAGTGTCAAGTCAGCAACAAATTTTTATGACGATGATGACATAAAAAGTGGTAAAGACAACGCTGAACCTTTTGATTTTTTTTTATCATGGCATGTATAATTAAAGATTTTGCTCAAATGTGTGTTTCCAAAAAAATATCCATACCCCCCCCCCCCCCCCCCCCCACGGAAGGGTGTTCAGAAATGACCAACCCCCCCCCCCCCCTCCCCTATGAAATTTCTGAACAAAAATACAGTGTTTGCATGGAAAAGATAAGGTAAATTGACCCCCCCCCCCCCCCCGCCACTCTGGAATTTCCAATCCCTTCCGTAGGGTTTTTTTTTTTGGAAACACACAATAGGCATTTTTGTTGGTTTAAGTGTGCACACATGTTAATGTGCAGCGTTGTCTGCACTCTTATTTACCTTGGCAAATCAGCCAATCATATTACGAGAACAGCAACTGTTATGGTAAAAATGGATCTTTTCTGTAATTACACAGTTGAGCAGCGGTATAGCCAGGAATTTCTGAAGGGAGGATAGTGAAAACATGGGACGAAAATGTTCAAATTTCCTCCAGCAAATACAGTAAATGTATGGGAAAATCTCCGAAAAGGGGGGGCCCCGGCCCCCCCTGGCTACGCCCCTGTTGAGAACTCAGGACGGATCAGTACTGTGTGTGGTTTTGACAGATCCTGTGTGAAAATGTTCTTTCTTTTGGGAACTTTTGTTCAAATGTGGGCAATAATTTATAAATTAATTTTAGTTTATTTTTCTTAAGAAACTGGAAGTAGAATAGAACAGGGTGTGACAGAGAGCATAGCTGAGGTGTTACCCTGCCAAGCAGGTAAGATGTTATATATTGACTTTCTAAGGTAAAAAGCAAGCCTATTATTTTGGAAATAAGAGGTGAATTTAGCCCCTCACCCCTGGAATAATCTCAGGAGTGCCTGTGTTTGGGCTTTGATCCCGCAGCTTAAAAAGAAGAAATTTGCTTTCACATAATTTTGTTATTGACTACAGTAATATGAATGTTTTACTTAGTCCGCATAAGTCTAGCAGATGCTTATGGGCAGAAAGTAAAAGCATGTGTGATGTTATGCTAGAAGTACAAGTGTAAAAGATGGGGTCAGGGACAGAAATTTACCCAAGACCACCCATCCTCTCCCCTAACCAATCTCCAGTGAAACTTTAAGTGGCTGTAAAGGAAAACATGTAAGAGGTAAATATTGAGCCCTATTCTGCTGGAATTTGTAACTCTTCCATGGGCTTATGATTGGATCTTTTCTGTAAATTACACTTACTTCTGCCAATTTTCCTACTTTTTGACCCTAAATTCGTAATCTTCATGAACGTCTGCATTAATCGTGTCCAGGGTGACATGTGATGGTGAGGATTGTTGCTCTAGCAACAAGAAGTTTCTCTCTATCTCCGCTAATTTCAAGGTGGTCTACAGCCTTAAAAGACGCTGTTGAAGGAATCAATGCAGTATTTTCAGAATAGGATGAGGTTTTCTGTTCCCTATTTTAAGTCATGTCCCAAACAAGGACAAATTTGGTTGTCATGGAAACATCAACTGTGAAAATTTTGCTAGAACAAGAATTAATGTTGATGCAAAGTTTGATTCCTGTAGCCATTTTTGTATTAGAGATAAATATTTGCAATACTATTGTTCGCCTGCGTATAAGCCCCAAGTCAGGCCTTAACACACCTGAGATTTGAGTCAAGTCAGATCTGATCATTACTTTGTGGGTTTGACTGATGTTGTCTTAAAAAAAAGGAAAATGTTCTTTATGATGGGCACTTTTTGTGTATTTTTTGGGGGTATGAAATTTCTAAAGTATTTTTGGGGGGTTGAAACTTCTGACAGGCTACAGTAATTGATCATCAAGATAATATAGAGGATATATGGCCACACGGAGATAAATATGTTTAACACGAGAAAATACAATTTGTATCTCCAAGCGGTCATGTAATGTTCTGTTTATTTCTGTTTATTATATAAACATCAATGAAATACCAAATTCTAATTTTATTTGAGTTAAGCTTAAAAATTGAGTATTGAGCAAAGGCAAGTGATATTTTTGCGTGTGAAGATATCAAGTTTTCATGTGGGAGATCACCGATATGCATTGGATGTTTATATAATAAACTGTCTTTAGCTGAATTAGCTTTATCCGGGAACCATAATGGGACAGCATGGCCACCACAGGCAAAGAAAAAAGACAAATGCTGTATTTTTTTTTTTGGTATCAAATTTATGGCTAATTTTTTTTCTCTATGAAATTTGGAGCTCCATTGGACAACCCCGTCCCCCATTTTTTGTATTCCCTGGTTGGGATCACAGGGCCCTGAAAGAAAATTCAATACTTTCTTAAGTGGCATGGCTGGGCCAACATATTTCATTTCTTTTCCTTAAGAAACTGAAAGTGGAAGAGAACAGAGTATGGCAGAGTGCACAGCTGTAGTGATTTCCTGCCAAGGTAAGCTTGTATATATTTTACTTTAACAGTTTTAACAAGCGAGCCTTTTATTTGGGGAATAACAGGTGAATTTAGCCCCTCGTCCCTGGAATTCTCAACTCCCTCAGTGTTGAAAGTATGGATCTTTTCTATATTGCAGAATATTGGGGGCCTCAGGACTTTCCTGTGTTTAGGGTTTACCAATCGGGTTTGCCATCATATTTATTTTTCGTTTTCTTTAAAGTGCTACTCAAGGCAGAAACTTTCTTTATTTCATGAAAAAGTTTAATGATTAAAACTAACTTTTCCGAAAAAAAAAATCATTTTGCGTGCGACCTGAATTTCTTACCGATTTTTAAAGATTATTTTCTTTCGTAAGCAAACCTTGCGCGTTGCATTGTGGGAATCAAGTGGCGATGACGTCACAACGTACTGAGGTATCGTTTTCATATAGAGTAAACATGAGACGATTTTTGCGATGGTCGTCGAAAAAATCCCTGTAAATCAACGAATTTGCATCCCATCGCTCTGGGATCGCCAGTGGTCTATCCCATATAATAATTTAGTCGAAAGAAATCGTCAAGGTGTGGAAAGATTGCTATAAATGTTCTATAGGCAAGGGGTTTTCTCCATTTGGACCTCGACGCCATGATGGCCGCCTGATCGAAGTCTGAACAAGGCAAAGGACACAGCAAGCGTACTGGACCATCTACATTTACTGAATTTAATTCTTATTCCATGGATTCTTCATCTGTTTATATTATGAGGAAGACAAGTCGATTGTGAAGCCTCTTGCCCCAGAGAACCAAATAGATTTTGCCTTCATTTGGACCTCGAGTTGGACGCCATGATGGCCGCCTGATCGAAGTCTGAACAATCTCCGGCTGCAAACAAAGCAAGGCAAAGGACACAGCAAGCGTACTGGACCATCTACATTTACTGAATTAATTCTTATTCCATGGATTCTTCATCTGTTTATATCATGAGGAAGTCAAGTCGATTGTGAAGCCTCTTGCCCCAGAGAACCAAATAGATTTTGCCTTCGAACTTCAACTGTGTTGTTGATTTCCTGATTGGGAGCGGAAGGCCTCGAGCGATTCTTCAACTTCTTACTTAACTATTGGCATTATTACACTACTCCAAACAACAAAAAGGCGAGCAAGCTATTTTGTGTTATTTGACCTACTCATTACTGGTTTCGCTACTATTCAACGGAGGCAATTTTGCGGGGTTTGTGACTTGGTTCGATTTTGTTTTATGCAAGCATCGACCTTGCATTGGACCACCGAACACCTGAAGCTTTCTTCAACTTTCAATATATTTCACAACCTCGAACTTTGTACAGAACCAACTAAAAACGGCATAAAACGAGTTTTATGTTTTGGTTTTGTACGGGAAAAAGTCCACTTGGACCTACTGACAGCGAGTAGAGGACACCACTATTTGTACGCAAGGTATTTTTTATTTTATTTTTGTGATCTGTTATCAAAATTTATTTTCCAGTTCTGGAATTCACACACACAACACCTTCAACGGATACGCTAATATTGATCCTGGGATTATACAGTGATTATTATATTTTATCTGCATGCACTCCTATAGCTATTTTTTCCTGTTTAGAAATATAATGACAATTCTATGAATGATACGGTGTACCTCGAGTAATTTTATAATAAATGTAAAGGTACTGTATATGTACTGGCTTACACCTGGCCTACAGTCTGCGTGGTGGCTCTTAGGACAAAGGGAGGGGAGGCATGGCAAGAGAACTGGAATGAGTGTAGACAGTGGGGCAGCAAAACAAAGTAATTTTTTAGTGTCAACATGTGGGGGGAAAACCATCAAAAAGAAAAGATGACCAAGGCTTGCCCCTAGCCTGTGTAGCAAGCGTTTCCATGGCATTTCATGGGACAGAGAAGAGAAGCCTGAAGCTGAAAATCTCTAACTTCAGGCTTCTCTGCCCCCTGAAATCCCACGGAAACGCTTGCTACCCAGGCTACTTGCCCCCAGACACAAATTTTTATGGCTTTGGTCAACTGTGGACAACACAGTTTTATCTTGCTCTGACTTCCTCCACTAAACTGCTAGAAATATACGGTAACATTTTGTGCCTTCAATGACTGACAATTGGTTTGAAGCACAGCCATAGTTACAGGAAGGGGAGGTGAGTGGTTTCTTGCCCATACATGCCCAGAAAATTTCAATAGATGCATTGTAGAAAGTAGAAGACCTTGCGAATAGGCCTTTTGCAGTTAGAGGTCACATGACCTGGTTCCCCTTAAAATAAACAGCTTTACCCAAATGATGCTCATAGATGAAAAGAGTATGGTGATTTTAGTAAAAATCCCAAATTTAAGCAAGCTACAATGCAAACTCAAAGAATGGAATAAAAAATAAAACTTGCTTTTTTAATAGGGTTTGAAAAATCACCATGCTCTTTTCATTTCTGAGCACCATTCGAGCAAAGCTGCTCATTTTAAGGGGGACCAGGTCGCTGCAAAAGGCCTATTCCCGACACAACAAGGAAAAAAGAACCTAGAAAAAAGTCACCATTCGACCCCTTTAGAAAGAGAGCAAAATGCTAAAAGAACTCATAACTGGGAGACTTTAGGAATCTGAGACTGACTTGTTTGTATAATCAAAACAATGACTTTTTGCAGCATTTGTATAGATAGCTTTTCTTGGTTTGACACTTCCAGTTGTAACCTTATACTCCATGTGAACTATTTGTCTAACAAAAGTTGTTATTTCTGTGATTCGTGAAGGCCCTTTTTAGTCTTGTTATTCAACCATGATTTGCAAAGCCTATGGTAAATTACATAGTTTCATAAAACATGATATAATCTGATTTTTTTGAAAACTCATAAACATCCTGTTCTAACTAATTAACCATTCTAATACTCAAAATACAATACTCATATTGAAAACCACAAAGCAAATAACAAATTGCATCACTCCTATGGAATCATAGCTACAACACTTGTTGTGGGAGAGGGAGCATCTGGCTGAGACAGGATGATTTGCATATTTCCACTATAACAAGGTACTAAAATATTCATTTTTCTCTAATACAGCATGACAGGGTGGGGTGCAGTCAGACGAAAAGTTTTCCAATATTACTCCCGATTTTCATGGCACCACAGTAGTAGTTACTGATCCCCTGAAGTCTTCTGCTGGTACCTCTCTTTCAGTTTCGTTCTGTATTTACTGGGCATCAGCTGCAAATGCCACCTGTTTAGACAGGCTGTTGTGAAGGCTGGGAGTTCTGTTATGCAAGAAATAACTTGGTCAGGAGCTAATTCTTGTAAAACAAGATCACTGTTCAGACTGTCCATACATCCTTCCAGCTACGTAAAGCACTCTCACATCACAGTTACCACACTTGCACCTAAAAAAATAGCAAGCATCATTACATGCACAAAACCACATCTCACTTACCCTGCTAGCTAATGGATAACACAATTATTAACCATTATCCTGCAAGATTGCACAGAATATTGTCTGATACTTAGCCGACGAGGGACTTAGTCCTGACTTGGCTAAATCAGACAATATTCTGCAAAAATTGAGCAGGATAATTGTTTTATTATTTGGCACATCGATAGCACAAAATAATCCCAGAAATGATTTACTTTTACGTATTAATTATGAGCTCAACACATCATATTTCCCTCAGAGACGGATATCGCAGGATATACAGGGGTGGATTTAGACTATTGCAACTGTATCAAATGCTACAGTCAGATTCCAGGGAGTTTTCAGATTTATTTTTTCATTTATTGGCATAAATCACTACTGTGCTACAGTCAGATTTTCCCCTAAATCTGCCCCTGATATATGTCATTTACAGAAGACAACTATTGGTGTTCCAATGACCATATTTGGGCAGTGCATCGATGTGCTGAATAATAAAACGCTCTATACATACAGCAAGTGGCGACTGGGTATGAGTCTGCCTCCCCTGTAGAGCCTGTGCTGGAATGAGGGAGGAGAGGAAAAGAGAAATTTGCACTGCTTCAAAATATGGATTGTTAGTTACAGGCTAAAAAAACGTCCACGATTGTGATGGTGGCAAAGCAAATATAGTTTCAAAGCAGTGCAAAGGTTTCTTTTCCTTTTGAATTTGAATAAAAATAAAACATCAGTTACAGCTGTTTTGAGTATTCTGCGAACTCTCGAGATCGATCTCCAACCGTCAAACCGCTTTCTGGCTTCCGTCAATCAAACTTTGAAACTCTTTGTAATACATAGAATTCAGTTATTCGCCATCCTAGTGAAATCCACTGCGAGATAGCGTTTGGAGAATCTAGGATCTCCTGGGAAGATTTGGATAATCCTGGTCAAATTTGGGCAGGAGTATCCAGATTCTCCCAGGATTTCCTAGGAGTCAAGGCGTGAATTTTCACGGTATTTTTGGATCCTGGATACTCCTAGGAACTCCAAGATTCTAGCATGCCCTTAGATTGATTAGGATATCTTAGGAAATCCCGGGAGAATTATCCAGGTTCTCCTAATTTCTCCAACATATATGTATCCAGGAATGGCTCCCAGATACTCCCAGACTTTTGGAGACTTCGGCAAACTCCAGGAGAATCTTGGAAAGTTTCCCACATTCTGTTAGATTCTCCCACTTTTTAGAAGTACCTCCACCATTTTAACCGGGGCAACGACAAAGCGTAATTTATACCATTTAAAGATTATATCATATGCATGTGAAATGGATATGTGGAAAAATAAGTTTATTTCACAAATGTATTTTACTAGTCTTGTGAAATGACGGTGTGAACCTACGGGTGCCCTCTCCGACATATAAAACATGTGAAATTGATTCGAGGTTTTCTACGTTTTGGTCAAGCCAAAATTACATAAAAACTGTCTGTTTCTGGTAAACATCATGCAAACGAATGTAAAATTATTTGCGTGCCGCAAAGAATCTAAAAGGGATGTGAAATTGTTTGTGCCAGGAAAAGTATCACACAATGACCATGTGAAATGTGTTTAAAACTGTTTACCCTCTTTAACGAGGCCATAAATAAAAAATCATTGTCGCGCGCGTATTTTTTCCGATTACAACAATGACTAAAGCAACAATTACTCATTTTCTAAACTACCACATGTATTTATCATTCCTAAATACATACACTGACTTTGTGTTGAATTACTTTAGAAAGTGTATACTTTATCAAGCGAAAGAGAGCTTTATTTGCCGTTTTTACAAGAAACGATGCGCAGTTTAAAAATTATACTCGTAATACTCATTCTCAGTTATGAACTAAAACTTTCTTTCCTGAGTTTCACACATTAATGTCTAAACCGGAAGTTCGTGTTAGCCGGTCTGCTGCTGACGTCTGTTGTAAAATATTAGTAACAACGCGAGAGTAACGACTAAGGAATTTCGTAGCAAAAATATATAGGCTTGTGATCGATTTTATGGCGAAACATTGAAGGCATTATTCATCAACATTTTACTGGAAAGAATATTCTAAAGCTCTACAAATTTGCGATCTTTAAAATCAATAGCACGGCGTGTACAGATTACTCGATTTGCGTGGCAGCGTGAACCGCAGTGATCCGGTGTTTATAATTCAACAAAACACAACAAGTATTATAAGTAAAGGTTAATTTTTTCGTTGTTTAACAGAAGACTGAACGTAAGTGTTGAGTAACCGAGTAACCCCTAACTTGGAAAAGGTTTAAGATCGACCGTTTGTGCCGCTGGGGCGAGATTAAAAATAAACAACCGATCAAAAAACTATTACAGATTACTGCAAAGAGATTTACCACCGCACATAAGTTCGACCCGATTATATTGATCGCGAATCTGAACCCTTGATACGAAACAAAATAAAGCCAGGAATAGGTAGTTCTCCTGATTTGCTGCCCCCCTCCATTATAATAGTTTTTGTCTATAATACAAGGACTATACAAGTGATGTCGGGAATATAAGCTCAAAGCTCAGCACAGAAACTTTACGGCCTACTTAGACCTGAGAATAACAACAATTCTAACTCACCTCTTATATATTATATGTCAGTAATATCCGCGATTATTCTTTGGTAGTATCTTTCGAGGATTATGCTGGGAGAAATGTCCAACCATAATATAATCGACAGATTCTGTAACGAAGTTTATATTGCCAGAATGAAAGCCGCGGGCCATGCCATGCGAGCATACACTGCCACGTACCAACCGTTGGTGTCTGGCGGCCTCTCTTTCAAAAGTGCGAGTTAACCAATCGGAAGCGAAGAACACTCGACACCAGGTTCCTCTCGCTCAACAACCAGAACAACATTTATTTCATGGGCTGCAATTCTGTTTTAATTTAAAATTACTACAAAGACAGATTGAATTATTCCACCTTTTTTCTTGTTTGTTAACTGTTCATGCAGCTAATTTTAGAGATTTTTTAGTACCGTCGCCATTGCTCAAGAAAAACGCGCTTTGGCCATAGTGAGTCATTTACAGCATTTTCAGATCTGGTTGCAAAGTTAAATCATGCGAAAAAAAGTTTCTCCTCGTAAAAAAACTATACACTCGTTTCACATCAAGTCCAATTTCAGTTTCACATAAGTTAACATTTCACATACGCATCAGTTTCTAACACCGTTATTGAATTTCGCATGTTTTGTACGCAAAATAATTTCCCAAGTTTCCAGGAGGTCACTCCAAGATTGTGAGAGGATTTGGGAACTGCTCCAAGAATCTCTTAGGAACTCCCGCATAATCAGAGGTGCCAAATCTTCATTTTTATTAATGAAAAATGTCAGACTGGCTGTAATTGGGGAAATGTAGGCTGCTCTCAGGATCTCCTAGGAACTGCCACATTATTGAAGGGTTGAAATTTGCGTTAATTTGTCTCCCGCATTTTCCTAGGAACTCCCAATTTGTAAACTTAGCTTGATTGCTTTAACTCCCAAAAGTTAGGAGAATCTAGGATAACTCGGGAAATCCTAGGATTTGCCAAATCCTGGGAGATCAACTCGCACGGGATGCGCCAACACACAGGATCTTTTACCATCTTTTTCTAGACAAATGGCCTAACTTAGGATCGGCTAAGACTCAAATTAGACCCGAGAGTTTGATTGACGGAAGCCAGAACGGCATTGGAAGTCGAACGCGAGAGTTCGCAGAATACTCAAAACAGCTGTAATACCTTTATAGTCAGTTCTTCTAAGTTTGTTGTTCTTCTCATGAATTTGCTTTTTCAGTTTTGATAACCTTCTCGTCAATTATGCATTTCTAGCTTGCAGCTCTGAATTCCTTCTCTGGTGTAATGTTTGGAACTTTCACAAGTACTTGTCTAGAAAAAAAAAACACCAATAGTATCATGTGATGGTGCACTTGAGAGACTTACTTCTTTGTCATTATTTTGGATTTTGGAAAATAATTTACCATGTAGGGGGCTTGTGTCTCAGGATAGGGTTCTGATGAACAAATATTTATCATGTGTCTTATATATTTTGGAAGCTGAATTGAACTTGGGGAAACTATGTTTGTGCATTCGTGGGCCCAAGAACAAAAGGTGCTGTAAAGTGTGCAAGAGCAAATGTCTATGGCCTCAAATCAGAAACCTAACTGACTTAAAATAACATAGCAATTTCGAGAACCAACAGGCGACGTTTGCCAAAATACTCGTGAACATAGACAAACAAAAGCGGATTTAAAAAAAAAACAGTAAGGCCGATTCCCGATTTTCCTAGTAATTTATTAATTTTTCTAACCTACGGTAATGCTGTCTGGGTCTGGATTCTCGAAGGTCAGATCAAACCGGAAGCCGGGAGAAAAAAGTTTGACCACGAGGTTGTGAAAGACAGAGAACTCACCGGAGCATTTTCAAATGTTCTTCGTTTGTTAGCCGGGCTGATATGTTTTAGTCTTTCCGGTGCTGACTCAAGCATCCGATAGTCAACAAATGCCGTCTAAAATTGGAAAAAGCAATTCCCGGGGAGAAGAATTGTAATGTAAATAATTATACTCACGCGCTTCTGTGTCGCCTTCTCGTGCCGTGCCTTTGTCCATCGTCCGATCGCATCGTTCTTCAATATATACCTCTTCCCGTATCTGCTCGCAAATGCATCCGCGTTGAAGTGCACAGAGCACAAAGGAGCCTTCCGAATCCACGAAATTCTTTCGCTTTTCCCGGATCTATGACTATGTAGTCGAGCCAAACTTTTCTCCTTCTCGCGGCCTCACCTCGCCGTAAAAAAGAATAATATGAAGACTATTTCCTTTGCTGGAGTCTGCTACATTACTGCATCCCATAGCCACACATTTCCGAACCATATTTTCGGGAGAAATCAACGAAAACTACGGGCACATGGGAGCTTCCTCTCACATCACAACATTCCCTCTTGCTAGACCTGTTCCCGTCAGAGGCGAGTCTAGATAATTAGCATAAAAATTAGCATACGGATTTCATTACCAAGAAAAAGCGCGAAACAAATATATTTGAAAATCGGTACGAAATTCACGGCGCGCGCAAAAAGGATTTTTTTTTCGGGAAAGTTAGTTTTAATAATTAAACTTTTTGATGAAATAAAGAAAGTCTCTGCCTTGAGTAGCACTTTAAGAAACTGAATGTGGAGGAGAACAGGGCATGGCAGAGAGTGCAGCTGAGGTGATTCCCTGCCAAGCAGGTAAGATGGTACATTTAACTTTGAATGGTAAAAAGCAAGCCTATATCTCGGAAATAAGATTTTACCAACATATGCATTGCTATGTGACCTCAAAATTCAATTTGCAATTGCTGAATTTACGCAAAAAATTGCATTGTCAAATTTCTTGAACTAGAAAGTTAAACATTGGAGGCAAGGAAGTCAAAGGAATAGCTTAATGGTTGATATGGCAATCAATTTTGACCCACTGAAGTGGCCGAATCCAGCGTTTGGCTAGATTGACAGCTAAAAATCACCAATAGCCCATCGCAATTTTGAATTTTGAGGTTGCGTAGCAATGCATACAGTGGTAACATAACAGTTGGTATTGCATAATATGATTGCCTGATTTGGTTCATGAGATATAAAAGTCCACACAACACGATTTGAATGTGTGTTATTTGCAACGGAACATAATTTACTCTATATTTAGCAACATCTTTAAAAAAACTGAGTGAGATTAGGTGTTATCTAAACCATTTTTTACAACTATTTACCCCATCAATTCATCCTTGTGAAAATATGTTGCTGGGTTACTTATCTGTAGCTTGTGAATCCAAAACATTTTGATGATGTAAAGCATGGTAAACATGAGCCAAGACAACCCTGAACCTCACTGAATTGAGCCCAGATCCCTGGAATTACTGAAAATTGAGCCCAGATCCCTGGAATAGGACATTTGCACTATTGCCCCATTTGACTACAACTACCAGAATCCTTTTCAGTTTTCTTTTATTGTGCAGATAAGCCGCTATTGAAAACAATAGGTGATAGTAATTGCATGAACAAAAGGGACAACGCAAAGGTTTGTGGTAGTCGTAGTAAAATACGTCATAATTCCCCAACCCAGCACACGAGAACGACACCGTTTTGTTTTTGGCACAAAGAGAAGTTTATTAAACCAACAAAGCTGGACAAACTGATAGTAATAATAAACCTCTCTGCCACCTTAGTGAACACCCAGGGTGGGAGGGTGGGAAAAAGTTACAAACGAGTAAAATGAAATATCGAATACAAAGACGTGTATAGTACCGTAAGCTACAAACAGAGATCTAGAATGAAATATAATAGCATTGTAACACTATATGTGTGCTAGCTTGCTCAATTACCCCCTTTGAGCCCGCGAGCAGCCCAAAGAGGGAAAAATTCCCCAACCCAGCACACGAGAACGACACCGTTTTGTTTTTGGCACAAAGAGAAGTTTATTAAACCAACAAAGCTGGACAAACTGATAGTAATAATAAACCTCTCTGCCACCAAACAACGGCCAAAAACAAAACAAAACAAAACAAAAAAAACAAGTGTCGCGGACTAGCAAGGAAAGAGAATGGAATCCCTAAGCGTAGACGCGAGTGCTAACTTGGAATCAGTACTGAACTCAAGATACATTTTATACGCGTCACTGGTCCAGTCTCCGTACAATTGTATTAACTCGCCTGGCACACCATGGCGGAAAGCCCACGAGGCTCCCCCACGACGAAAAGAATGCCCGCAGTATAAGGAAGCGCGATCTGTACCCGCCGCTGTAAGGGCGGTCCGAAACTCAGAAATGAAGCGCGATTTGGTAAGAGCACCCAGCCCTGACGGCGACGACACTAAAAACAATGGTTGGCTGGGGGAAGCGGGGAATAAGCGAACCATACGATTGTACGCAGCCACTGGACAAAGTGGAGAATAAGGGATCGCGAGTAAAGGAATATGTAATTTACGTTGTCCAAACTGTATGGTTTTAGTGTGTTTAAACGTAACCATTAACCCATGCTTATTGGAAACTATATCCCCTCGCGTTAGGTCACGCGAAGGCGAAAAGGATTGCCGCGATTTAGGCACAATGTTAGCTATTCTAGCCATAAGGAAAAAGGCGAAAAGAAAGGCACAGAACAGCGAAACCGAATCGAAATCGTGACGATAGCGGTAAACCTGTGCAACCCGTAATAAAAGATCCGGAGTTACCGGGGGAGCCCTGCAGGGAGTGTGAGGCACTCTGCGGGAAACACCTCTCAAGGCTAAAGTCAAAACAAAATCCTTCGTAAAGGCATATTCGATACCGGAAAAAAGATGTAGTAATTTAACCCCACTAAGATAATTACGTATGGACGGCGGAGCTAGCGAACGGCTAAGAAAAACTACATATAAACAGACGGTATCGAGTTCGGCTGGCACCGCCGTCAAATCGAAATAAGAACAAAACAATAAAAAGGATTTAAACTGTGTCTTTAGGTTGCTATATGTCCCTGAGCTGTAAGCAGTCCGTAAAGTCATCTTGAGGTCTTGACGTAACGAAACCAGCGCAGGTGACACTGCAAGAAATTTAATTAGAAGAATGAGAGCGATCACCATGGAGCATGAAGGGCGAACAAATCCGATGGGACTGAGATATCAGACTGATTGTGCCGGCGAGTGCGCTCAAGAAATTGCTACTTAACGCGTGCGCTGCTGGAGGCCCACCTCGAGAGTAAGTCGGAATCGAAGTTCGCAGCTGAGGGCAAATGCACGGCCCTGAGCTCAAACCCATGCGTAGCCGTCATAAAACAAATTTCTCGTAAGCAAGCGTTAAGAAAAGGAGCGCGACATCGACCAGAGTTTAAAGCAGTGACTGCCACTAGATTATCGCAGCGTATGGTCAAACGTAGACCGTGCCATTTCCAACCCCAGAGCTTAAGAGCTACCACAATAGTCAAGAGTTCCAAACAGTTAATATCCAGTGATTGCGTGATTACAAAAGCGGGAAATTCCGCGTGGAAATATTCGTCGGCACAAATGCCACCGCAGCCAGTTAAACACGCATCCGTGGAGAAAACTTCGTCAGGAGATGTCCAAGTGCTAGAGTTGATCATCGAAACCCCGTTGTATTCTCGTAAGAAACGGCACCACCATTGAATGTCCCTTCGAAATTCAGCGCCCAGTTTGACATGATGATGATTAAATTTGGCCTTTCGTAGCAAACACAAAATACGGGAAATAAACACGCGACTCTGGCGCACGCATTTCGACACGTAAATTAACTTGCCAACCAACGACTGCAAAGCGGATTTTCTAGCCGACTTTGCATGAAGCCAACTATCTAACAATTGTTCCAGCTCCAGGAGGCGATCGGGACTGACAGATAACGTGAAATTAGTCGTGTCTAAAATAACTCCTAAACAAAGTTGCACTGAAGATGGTGGACAAGCCTTCGACAGAGATTCCTCTAAGCCTAAGACAGCCAGAAGAGATCCCAAACTCTCGAAATCTGCCAGTGCGACATCCGGCGGAGAAACGCCGATAAAATCATCCAAATAGTTGAAAAGCACACTTCCATACTGCTGTTGAATCCAGGCGACACCGCTGGTGATGCGCTGACACGCCATGGCCGCAGAGCGTAAACCCATTGTTAAAGAAGTGTCGAAATAATATAGTCCCTGCCATTGATAGCCTAACAAACTATAATCGTGAGGGTCCACGGGGAACTGCCGATAGGCCTTTCGAAGATCACGCTTAAACAGTAAACACCCCCGTCCCAAACGAACTACGGCCTCAACAATATCATCAATCGTAGGGTAACAGGTAACAAATGGATCTCCTAGAAAAGTGTCACAAGGAATACCGTCGTTGATCGAAGAGCCACACGGCCAACTTAAATCCACAATTATGCGCCGCTCTGTAGAGTCCCGTTTTGGGACGGTATTTAATGGCGAAATCACAAAGTCCGTAAATGGCCGCTCGGCAAACGGCCCAGCAACCCGACCAAGAGAAACTTCGCTCTGTAAATATTGAGACACTGCCAGAGGGTAATTCAAAGCTCCCCGGTGAGTTCGAGCGTCGTAAAGAGGCAAAACATCCCCTGTAAAACCAACCGGCCAGCCAAACTCCAAAAAGTCACAAATTATTCCATCCTCATACTCCTGCAGGAGTGAGCACCAAACGCTGATATTTAACTTACTTGGTACCGGCTGGCGAACTGCAAGATAATTCGGTTGGCCTGAGCGTGAGACCACATTATGCGCATGGACATAGAAATCGCAGTCATGAAGTGGAGGTGTGACCCAAGCGTCTTCCGGCTCGCCCCCAGAACTAATACAGTTATCTTGCACAACAAGATCGAACTGAACATCGGTCGAGCCGTGAGTAAAGTAAGTAAGTACTTTATTAACGTCTCAAATCTTCTAGCCGTGCACGAGTGCACTACTAATCGGGGAGACGGTGCACTAGTGCACTAGTGTGTATTAGTATTGTGAGTTCTGTGACACTGAGGTTGGGCAACTTCCGACGGTCCTAGTGGTTCTTTAACGTCCCTCTGGTTCCGGTTAGTGTAGTGTATGTGAGAGACGGGGCCTACGGTTTAACGTCCTTATCCGAGAAGACGCGAAGGTCTAACCATTTGCAGATGTTAGAGCAAAGGCAGCACCTTCTCCTCAATTATTAGAAAAAGACCCTGAGTGTTGGCCCGGCCAGGGTTTGAACTCCCAACCTCCCGAACATAAGCCCGGCGCTCTACCACTGCGCTAACCGGTCGTCGGTAGGACTACCCAACTCGCAAGCCGCGTCGGCAACACGACAGTCTCGACTACAATCAGGAAAATCAGTCTCGAATTCACAACAGTCTTGAATACTATCGTCGGAAGCCGTGTGCAGGTCACGACAGTCTAGACTACAATTATTAAAAGCCGTGTCTGACGCACGACAATCTTGACAACAAGGACTAATATCGAAAGTCGAGTCGAAAGCTCGACAGTCTGGATGAGTAGATAAAAATAACCCGGTATCTAATTCCGTGACAGGAACAGCCGCCAAAGAGTCTCCATAAACAGTCTTAAACAATGAGTCACCGGAAACTGACGACAGACAAGAGGCAGGCACATCACGTTCGTGAAAAACCGAAGCAGAAACGCCCCCTGTTTGGCCGAAACAGAGAGCATGGCGAGTTAGTTTTTTGAATCCGCGGCAACAAGGGGACAATCCACCGACTTCTCCCGATGCGATTCCTGTTTGCGCTGCTGCACCCAGCAGGCCGCACAAATATGCTTTACCCACTTGCGCTCGCCTCGTACAAACCCGTAATGGTCTTTCTTGTAAGTGCACTTTTCCAGCTGATAGTCGCGGCAAAACAGCACTGGAACCGTACCGGCAGACTTTTTTACGGGAGCCAGGAGATGACCATGTAGGGTCCTGCTCTCGAGATGCGTAAATGAGTCTCCCCACTTAAGCAAATCCCTCTCTATCTCGAGCAGAGCTGCTCCGTGAAATGCAAGCACCGCCTCCCATTCGTACAATTGCGCGTGATACATTAAAGTTACTAAATGTTTATGCCGCTCCGAGCGCTCCAACTCGCTAAGCTCTTGAGACTGTAGAATTTGTGCATACCCAGCGACGAACTCAGAAATCGTCAATTGCTCGTAGGTGACCTCCTTATTAGCACGCGTTAAGCAGAGAAAACGCTGCGGCCAACTGCTTGTTTACCACCGAAGTAGTGGGTCGATCCTCTTTTCCGGACTTCAACTTACCCGTTGTCTTCGATTTCGTCGGAGCACACGCTGCCGCCTCAACGCCATCCTCGGAATCGCTGGAATCACTGGGAACCAGATGAGAAACCTGGCTATCTACCGTGGCGGCTAGATCCCGCATGCCCTAAGCTCCGGCAATGTGACCCTCGCATTCGCCGGCGTTGACATCGGGGCTCGCGGGGTTGAGGAGTTGTGTGCTGGACGCGGAGAGTCGGCGGATACGAGGGCTCGAATCTCCGCGTTATCAGCTTGTAGTTTCTTGACTTCGGCAGTTAAACTGCTGAGCGCCTCCGCCAGAGACGAAAGAGGACCCGAAGGCTGGTCGGGACTTGCGGCACCACTAGCACCCGCGGCCGAGGATGATTCTCCCGAACCTTCGCAATAACGGCCGACCGGTCCAAAACTGTGATCGGTCGTTAGCTTCTTACATCCAGGGCACTTCTTGCTACGACCCATGACTCCGTAAAAAAGTTACAAACGAGTAAAATGAAATATCGAATACAAAGACGTGTATAGTACCGTAAGCTACAAACAGAGATCTAGAATGAAATATAATAGCATTGTAACACTATATGTGTGCTAGCTTGCTCAATTACCCCCTTTGAGCCCGCGAGCAGCCCAAAGAGGGAAAAATGAAAATTTCCTATTCTCAAACGATTCCCTCAGTGGTGGGAGTATGGATATTTTCTGGAAAAATTGCATAATAATGTGGAAGTCTCAGGACTGCCTAGGTTTAGCGTTTCACTATCCCAGCTGAAAAAAGGACATTATCTTTGACACACTTTTTGTTATTGATTACATTGATGCAAATAATAGCGTCCTACATGTACACAGCAGCTCGTCGGCTGTGAGTCTAGCAGTATTAATTGTGGACAATAATTATCTGTTTTTGCATTTTTATTTTTTTGTTAAGAAACTGAAAGTGAAGTAGAACATTCTATACTAGCAGAGGGCACAGCTGAAAGGATTGCCTGCCAAGCAGGTAAGTTGATATTCATTTACTTATCCTCAACTATGCACCGGTCATAACTTTAATTTCATTGATTTATAGGGCCAGAAATACAAGAAGTATTTGAAGGTGGAGAATTACTGGCAGTGAGTACTGGAAACCATGTAGCTGCTAGCCCAGAAGGTAATTTCTAATGGTGGCTACCCAGGGGTAGGGGGCTCCGGTTATTTTAGTTTTCTATCAAGGATTGGCTATTTCATTTTGGTCAAATCTCACTAGTGGTCTATTATCAATGCTGCATTCTGATTGGTTGAGCTACTAGTAGGCTATAAGTTATAGCCTACTAGTAGCGAAAAGTGTCAGATTTGAAAGCCAGAAAATGGCAAATGACCTGAACAAAAACATTTTTTTGGTAATACAAATTGGCCTACTAGTGTGATTTGACTAAAACAATTTTCGGCCGAATGGGCTATTGACTCAGAGGCCATTCGGGCTCGAGGAATAATTGTTAATTAGTAGAGTACTTGCAGAATGGGTATCCCAACTTTGAGTTTGAGGGGATTATTTAATATTAAAACAATATAATCCAAAAAGTTTCGCAGAAGTAAGTTTGCAGCGATCAGAAGTAAACAATTTTATTCATACATACATACAATATGTACAAAACACATGTGGAATTTTGTTTTGACAATTATCAACTTTTTTTCCGATTCCAAGATTTCCGATTTAAAGTAACATAGGAGGAACATTGATTGATAATGTTTTTCAGAACTCACCGTGTTATTAGTTTTCGAATCTACGTTTTAGTGGCGTGTTTCATTGCCTGCCAACTCGAGGACTGCCGCAATAACAAATAGACCGCCACCATATTTGTTTTCGAGTGAAAAGTGGAGCAGAGAACTGGGAACTAGGCAGACCAACCTCGTCCCCAGGGTCTTCTCGGTCGTTAAATAGTGAATACGCGAAGCGTAAACACGAATGATAATATTTGTGTGCGTGTGCTCAACTGACATGACGTCATACGAAGTCATCATAAATAGAAAAAAAAAGATATCTTGAGAAAGGCACATCGCCAAATGGCCAAACTTGGGTAAAGTTAATTTCGAGGCATGGGAATGCACCACCAAAGTCAGTGTGACGTCATCTAAACTAGAAAAATTTGACATTTTTCGGAAGGAACATCGCGTGACCAAACTTGGTTAAAGTTTGCTTTGTGGTAAAGGGTCCAACACAATAATGACGTGGCATGACGTCATCGATGACGACATTGATATCCCCGAGAATGAGCATCGCTAGGTGACCAAAGTTTGATTAAATTATTTCGAGGCATGGGAGGTGCAACACAAAGGTCACTTGATATAACGTCATCGATGACGTCATCACAACTAGACAAATTGATATCTCGGGAAGGGGACATTGCCAGACGATCAAAAAGTGTGTCCACACTGTACTATTATTTTGCTCTGTACTTCTATTCGGAACTTCAGAGTAGGCGTCCTATGTTTGGAAGTCAGGGGCCTGTTAACCAGTCGCCTGCTATTGGATGCCGCGACGGTGACCGATCAGGGGCACCCAACGAGGATGTAAAATACCTAAAAATGCCATTATAAGTCATTGCTGAGTACAAATTACTGTAAATTGTGTATTTTTATTCCCTACCAATTTTGTATCTGTTCAGATTTCGTAGATAAAAGTTATGTTATGGGATGCGAAAATTTTGGGTATGAAATCAAGCTTTCCGAAAATGCAAGGCAAAAAACTCCATCCGAAACTATTAGCGGCCCTTTTCTACGGCAAAAAAAAACCAAAACTAGTGAAATTTTACCTTTTGTACAATTCGAAACATCCAGGCCATACGAAAATTGAAGCTTTAGGGTGCGTTTCTTTGGGAAAATTCGGATTGTTGAATCCAAAAACGGATTTGTCGTTTCTTTTGTGAATTCCAAAAAAGGATACTGAATCCATCGAATCCACTGTCGTCGTGGATTCAGGAGATTTAATCCAAATCCGGATTCGACGGATTCTGAATCCTTGCTTTTCTTTGCGAAAGGATTCGAAAAGAATACTTTGGTTCAGTGGTAAGCTATCATCACGCGTGCGTCCTTCGCTTGTGAGAGGGTCGTCCAGCGACTGTTACCATGGTAAAAATCCTTTTTCGGATTCAGCGTTTCTTAGTTCTACAAAAGTCCATGAAATTTCACGTCGAATCTGAATCCGGATTTTCCCAAAGAAATCTGAAGCGAAAATTTCAGCTCTCGTAGCGCCATCCGAAAAGGTTATATTTTACCGAAATGATCGTTGAGCGCCCCTGAATGATAAGGCTTTTGTCCGGCGGGAAGTTGGGTGTTCGTAGGGAAATAAGAAAAAATACCAAGCAATAAAAAAAAAACGCGCTCCTATTTGAAATACCTTATTGTTCAAAATTCACACATTTAAACCCTAAAATTTAATTCCGTGGGAGCTTTTGATTGCGCTAATCAATGCCGTGGGTTATTTAATGCCAACGATAGACTGTTGTTTAAAATGTCATCACCGCTTCGAATGTCATCACCGCTTCATGAAATTTTCAACTGCGTTCTATTCTTGTGTGCCTGCAAAGCAGCTTGGGTGCTTATGGGCCTTCAGTGAGAATCCGATAAGGCGTTCCAAAAAGAAACAAGCGCGACACTACTGAACTGCTAAATGAGATTCTACCGCAAATTGCGAGTGTTAAAAAAAAACACTTTTTGTGGCATGACGGCCAAATTGCAACTCCGTTTAAGTTTTCATATAATAAGTGGGTGAAAAGCAAGGGTATGTGACACTGAGCTCTAGCAACAGTATAGTGTAGAACAAAAACCAAAGACACACATATTGCTATGTTAAAAAGGTTTTATTCAAGGAAGTAAAAATATACAATCTAGGAACTATTTTTCTGGTTAATAATAATAATAATTAAGACTTTATTTATAAAGGAGGGTAGCACTTAATAGCTAAAGGCTAATAAACTTGTGGCCCCCCAAATACACTATGGTTATTTGATTTCAGTCTCTTGCAGTCAGCATAAAAACAGCTGACTGCATTGAAGTGTCCGGATTGAAGTGCCCCCTCCCCCCACCCCCAATAAAGTGAAAATGTGATTAAAAAATATAATCATATTATTATTATTTACTCTACTTAGGAAGCCACGGTGTGGCAGGAATGGAGGTGTGTGATGTTGCCCTTGGCCTAGAAGGCATGTCTCGATAATACATAAAAAAATATGTGATTAAAAACAAGAGGGTCTGTCTGTAGATTTTTAGTGGGAGTCAAATAGATGAATCCCAATTTAAATTTACTTTGAATTTATGTCTAAATAAATATGAACTAGTTCTGTGGATATTCGTTTGGGCTTTTAATCAATGGCGCAACAAGATTTTGCTATGACATGAAAACCAGGGCAACAAATGATATGTTACCGCATATGAGAAAAAAAAAACGTATGTTTCGCGACTGTGTTGCGAAGAAGCTTGGACAATCCGTTAAAAAACATATCCTGTTGCGGATGAGACAGTAAGCCAAGGTCCCGTTCTCTCAGCCCACTACACTTAGCCAGAACGCGTAAGGCGTTTAACAGCCACAGTGCTCACTACATAATCATATACTAACAACTCACTCTTGATTGTAAATAGTACTTGTATAAATGGCATTCCGCATTTAGAATCAGACATAATATAAAGATTTAGCCACTGGCTAAAAGCGGAGCTCCTGGTTATAAAATTTTCTATGTGAATGAAAGGGATTCCCATGTGTACATGGTTTATATGGTTGCTTTAGAGTCTTCACGAGATATTAATTTTTCAAGCATAGATGACGTCATCGATGACGTCATATCACGTGACCACTTCATTTCGATCATATGGCGGCCTAGACTACACTACCCAAGTTTGGTTCTTTTAGAGTTTTCCCTTCACGAGATATTATTTTTTCAAGCATAGATGACGTCATCGATGACGTCACATCACGTGACCACTTCATTTTGCTCATCTGGTGACCTAGACCACACTACCCAAGTTTGGTTGTTCTAGAGTTTTCTCTTGACGAGATATCCATTTTTCAAGCATAGATGACGTCATCGGTGACGTCACATCACGTGACCACTTCATTTCGCTCATCTGGTGACCAAGACCACACTGCCCAAGTTTGGTTGTTTTAGAGTCTTCTCTTCACGAGATATTCATTTTTCAAGCATAGATGACGTCATCGATGACGTCACATCACGTGACCGTGCTACAGCACACCCCTTGTGGCATAGACAAAATATCCCAAGTATGGCTGTCTTAGCATGTTCCCTTGAGGAGATATAATTTTTTCTTTGCATACCACAGGGTTCCCATGTGTACACGGACGACGGACGGACGGCGGACGGACGGCGGACGGACGGCGGACGGACGGCGGACACTATAGGTCTAATACCAGAAAAATAAAGAAAAAATCATATCTCCCGAAGGGAAGCTTCTCTAGAAGCCAAACTTGGACAAACTTTCAAAGACCATCAGAGGAACTCTACACCAAAGTCACGTTCCCTCACGCCATCAATGACGTCATCAAAGTGATCCAAAATGCCCGTGACGTTCAAAAATCAACTCGATGGTATACGTTTTTCCCTTAGGTATGGTGCTCCGCTTGCGCGGGCCTTCGGCCCGCGCTGGAGCTCCGCTAATATATATATTTTGCCACTGGCTAAAAGCGGAGCTCCTGGTTATAAAATTTTCTGTGTGAATGAAAGGGATTCCCATGTGTACATGGTTTACATGGGTACTTTAGAGTCTTCCCTTCACGAGATATTAATTTTTCAAGCATAAATGACATCATCGATGACGTCATATTACATGACCACTTCATTTCGCTCATCTAATGACCTAGACTACACTACCAAAGTTTGGTTGTTTTAGAGTATTCCCTTCACGAGATATTTATTTTTCAAGCATAGATGACGTCATCGATGACGTCACATCACGTGACCACTTCATTTCGCTCATCTGGTGACCTGGATTACATTACCCAAGATTGGTTGGTTTAGAGTCTTCCTTTCATGAGATATTAATTTTTCAAGCGTAGATGACGTCATCGATGACGTCATATCACGTGACCACATCATTTCGCTCATCTGGTGAACTGGATTACATTACCCAAGTTTGGTTGTTTTAGAGTCTTCCCTTCACGAGATATTGTTTTTTTAAGCATATATGACGTCATCGATGACGTCATATCACGTGACCACGTCATTTTGCTCATCTGGTGGCCTAGACTACACTACCCAAGTTTGGTTGTCTTAGAGTCTTCCCTTCACGAGATATTGATTTTTCAAGCATTGATGACGTCATCGATGACGTCACATCACGTGACCACTTCATTTCGCTCATCTGGTGAACTGGATTACATTACCAAAGTTTGGTTGCTTTAGAGTCTTCCCTTCACGAGATATTGATTTTTCAAGCATAGATGACGTCATCGATGACGTCATATCACGTGACCACATCATTTCGCTCATCTGGTGACCTGGATTACATTACCCAAGTTTGGTTGCTTTAGAGTCTTCCCTTCACGAGATATTGATTTTTCAAGCATAAATGACGTCATCGATGACGTCATATCACGTGACCACCTCATTTTGCTTTATCTGGTGGCCTAGACTACACTACCCAAGTTTTGGGACCTCCGTGTCCGTTTACTCGCCCCCTTCACGTGACATTATTTATTTATTTATTCCTTCCAGTCACGTGTAGAGTCTCTAAAATAAATAAAATAAATTTTGTTGTCTTAGACTCTTCCCTTCACGAGATATTGATTTTTCAAACATAGATGACGTCATCGATGACGTCACATCACGTGACCACTTCATTTCGCTCATCTGGTGACCTGGGTCCAGTTGCTCGAAAGTGGTTCAGAACTAAACCTAGTTTAAATTTAATCCACCTTTGAACAACCCGCACCTGGATTACATTACCCAAGTTTGGTTGGTTTAGAGTCTTCCCTTCACGAGATATTGATTTTTTCAAGCATAGATGACGTCATCGATGACGTCACATCACGTGTCCGTGTTACAGCACCCCCCTTGTGGCATAGACAAAATATTCCAAGTACGGTTGTCTTAGCATGTTCCCTTGAGGAGATATAATTTTTTCTTTGCATACCACAGGGTTCCCATGTGTACACGGACGGACGGACGGACGGACGGACGGACGGCGTACGCTATAGGTTTAATACCAGAAAAATAAAGAAAAAATCATATCTCCCGAAGGGAAGCTTCTATAGAAGCCAAACTTGGACAAAGTTTCAAAGACCATAAGAGGAACTCTACACCAAAGTCACGTGCCCTTACGTCATCAATGACGTCATCAAAATGATCCATAATGCCCGTGACGTTCAAAAATCAACTCGATAGTATACTATACGTTTTTCCCTTAGGTATGGTGCTCCGCTTGCGCGGGCCTTCGGCCCGCGCAGGAGCTCCGCTATTAACATTTGTAAACCGCATTTGAACATATCCATATGATAATTTGCAGTATACAAGTCCATGCGTTTATTATATCTTTTTTTACACTTTTTGTTCATAATTTGGAAAATTAGCTTTAAAAAAATTGTATAATAAGCGTTTAAAAAAAAAATGTCATATTTACCTTCTTGTGTACTGTAGAGCTACTAGCATAAACGCACAAGCCTGCCCTCACGCATGTGCTTACAAATTTTCCACCTGCTCCCCACTCCATTCTGCACTCTCTCTCTCTCGTTCTTCATGTTTTTTGACAATACATTTCAGAATCCATGATTAAAGCCTGCACGTTCTTGCTGAAGTTGCACGGCAATTAGACCCGTACGTCATGTGCATCAAAGATGCCAGACAGAAGAGGACGATCTTATCGCACGGGCAAGAGCAATTGGGGTGAAGTACGAGTATGCACCCATTGGTGACGAGGAATCAGAAACAGAATTTGGAAAGCGTCGCCGTAGAAATCGTACAAAAATACGGAAAGAGGAGCAAAGACTGATTGAAGCTATTGGTGATCTACCACAACCCCCACCATTTGGCTCGACACAACAGGAGGAGGATGCGTATCAGGCTATTCGGTCATTCGAAGTCGAGCAGATGACGTACGGCTTTGGGTTATGTGATATCTGCAAGGAACGGAAGTTACAGACAATAAACAATGTGTGCAAAAGATGCAAGAGTGATAAGCATCAAACGAAGCTTTGGTCTCATGAGAATAGGATGGACCCTGGACATGTACCTGAGGAATTGATGGGTCTAAGTGACGCTGAACAGATGTTAATAGCAAGAAGCTCCCGCTATACGAGTACATCTGCTTAAACATGGGGGTATAGCATCCAAGGGCCACTGCATTGCATTTCCACAGGCTGTACAATAACCCGCGACTGTTCTTCCGCGTTTGCCGACTGAGGTAGATAGATAGATAGATAGAAACTTTATTTAAAGAGGATGGCACGTAATAGTACACAGTACTAATAAACTTGTGGTCCTCTAAACACTAAAAATACAAGCTATATACATTAATTAAAAACTAATAACATTAAAAATATATATATATATATATATTTATGTACATACAATAAATGAAGAAATAAATAAGTGAAAAATATAAAAATAATTAAAATATACATTAAGGATTAAAATGTGAGACAGATAATTGCTCATTTAAAAACTTGCGGCGTAAAGCATTTTTAAAAGATTTAAGGTTAGCCTCCTTCTTAAGGTTTGCAGGTAGGGAGTTCCAGTCTTGAATTGCAGTAACAGTAAAGGTTCTACCTGCTTCAGTAATCCGCTTATACCTTGGAGTTAAAAAATTTAAACCAGAAATCTTGTCTTACGGCTATTTACAGAACTATTTAATTGTAATTTATCTGTCATGTATTCAGGTACTTCAAATTGAGTTCTCTTGAATAACAGCGCGCACTTCATTACCCTACTTTCTATATAAAATGGTAACCACTCGAGTTTGTTAAAAATAGGAACTGATGCTGCTCTGGGCTCTGCATTTAATAGCATACGACCAGCTCTTTTTTGTAACCGTAAGATACGTGTAAGACATTCTTTGAGCTGGCCGAAACCCACACAACGCTTGCATAGCTAAAAAGTGGCTTAATTACAGAATTATAAAAAAGAATTCTTTGTTTTAAGGGCAAGCACGCCCTAACTTTATTTAAAACCTCTAACCGCGCTGATATTTTCTTGCATAATGTCTCTATGTGATCTGTAAAACTTAGTTTGGCATCTAGTTCGAGTCCTAAGAGCCTGACTGAATCTGATTGTTCCAAGGTACTTCCGCTGGCAGTTGTAACAGAAAGGGAATGTGCTGGCACTTGCAAGCGTTTCCAGTGACTAGTAGAGTTTTGCTTTTGGTCTCATTTCTGAGGTGGAGATAATACGAGTGCGTAGACAAGGAAAAGACGACACTCACAAGGATTTCAGAGTGCGAAGACATAAAGTAGAGAGTGCAATCCGATGGCTGAAGGACAATAATCCAACTTACGTTGACATAACAATCGATGACAATCGCATTCAACGTCTTCCTGAGGACGGGGAACTACCGGAACTAAGGACGGTTGAGTTTACTGAGACGCAGCATGGAGACGATCAAGGGCCTGCACCAGGACAGTTAGATACTGGAAATATCGACAGCGAAGATGATGACACAGTGTCAGGAATTCTTCTTCCTGAGCCTGGTGAGTTATTTGTATCATATACAAGATATTCTGATTCTGTACAGTTCAATCTTCACGTGAATAATGTAACAGGTTATTTAATAGTTTTTTTAATGGTAGTGCAGTAAAATTGACAATTAACAGTAGAATCCTATGATATCTCTTTTTTGTGTAAATTGTGGACGAGATATCATAGGATTCAAGTATATTCAACGCGTTCAGTCGGTAGATTCCGCCGAAAATAGAGATCGACTCTCCAGACTTGCAGCACACACTTGTTGGCATCGTCGATTTTATGCTACCTTTTTGTCATTATTATTTACAGGTGTAAATGTGCAAGGTCAAATTGAGGCGGCCCTTAACATAGGCTTCCCAGGATCATTGAGCGAACTTTAGAGTTGATAGTTTGCAGTTTTATAGTGTCGCTGTGTGAAGTTTGACTGAGTTCGATGAGCGGTAAAATATGAGTACCTACGAGAAATAAAAAAGTTTGAAAAATACCCTTATCTAGTCCATTAGTACTTTAATAAATCACTACTAGCATTTATTAGGTCAGAAATACACTTTTAAGCGAGTTTTAGCCAATTTTATTGTCATCTCTTACTCTTACTATATGTTCTGGAAGGCCGCAAACTGCAAAATTCAGAACGCTCAGCGATCCAAAAATTTCCCTCGATTTTTTCCCAAAAATCATCGTCGCTTGCTCAAACAAACCTCGCATAATAAAAGTAAAACTATTCAGCTTTGTTGTTTACCTTTCTCGTGGAAATCAAACCCTCTCTGAATGATATAAATGGCGAATCTTTCAGCCTCGTCCTTTCGTCCTGAGAGCAATGGCGGCCCCGGCAGTAAATCCCGTTCCAAAACACAAACCGTTGAGACATTTTTTCTCCCGTCGAGGGGTGGGCCAGACATTGTGTCAGGCTCTAGTCACTTCCCGTCCTAGACCCGGTAAAACGTTTTTGCACGTGATCGTTGGATTTGATTGATTTTACCGGGTCTAGGACGGGAAGTGACTAGAGCCTGACACAAAGGCGTCTTGAACGCAACAGTAACACAGCTACCAGTAACACACCTCTAGATAAGTACCTCTCAAGGAGACGCGATGATCGATGCTCTTGGTATGAGTTCGCTTCAAGAGACGGGAAAGTTCCAGTTGTTAGTGACACTGCAGTAGAGTTGGTCCAAATTGTGAGGCAGTCTGAAGCAGAGCTACAGCTGCGAGAAGTACTGACGTCTATGCGCGACTACACCACTACGATGGAGCATGTTCAGTGGCTTCAGACGTTCCAGTGGAGCCATCTCCTCAGAACGCATGGTGAAGAGTTGCTACACAGAATGGATGAGCAGGGTTTATTTGTGTTTCCGACGCATAGACTTGAAGGGGAACGAAATAGAACCAAGTTACTAGAATGTAATCAACGTGAAGACCATCCAGTAGCAAGGGTCAAAGCTGTAAACCATGGCACGAGACATGCGCCTAAAGCTGACAGCAACAAGGCTGGTGGATTGCTAAAAGTCGTTTACCTGTGCACGTCGGGCTGTCGGGGGCTCATAATCTTTCATTTCATTCAGCGAAATGGGTGACTGGGGCGAGCTCGGTAAGGCTTCCTGTGTTGCATTCCGCAAAAATGGTCATATTGTTTCCTCGATATCCCCCAGGGGATGGAATTTGCTAAGAACATGGCGGGAAAATGGAGTTCTCCAGTTCACGAGCTTTTGTTTGATACCAAAAATGTTGAAGGAAAAGACGTTTGAGCCTAGATGTAGCAGTTCTAAAGGTAAGATAAAATACCAATGCTATGCTAGTTGTAAATATTTTGTTATTTTATTAGTTGTAGCCTTATAAAAGCGTAAACGAAAAATCCGAGATGACAGTTTTGTAGCCAGAACTCTAAGCTTTAGATTGGTATATAGCTTTTTGCCCTTTCTCACATATTTCTTAATTTTCGTACAGCTTATCTTACTCGTCCATGACTGCGACAGAACAACCGGTGGACAGCATTTGTGAACAAGAAGAGAAGTGTTTCGGGAGTTGGATGGACTGATGGAGAGTGTGTATTTAACAAGCACAAGCACGGAACTGTTTCTTACAAAGATTCCCATCAAATCATAGACATTTGGCCGATGACAAGGAGATATCTCGAAAAGTTACACGAATGTATTTACCGCCACTTGCGAGGTTTCCCATCCTCTTCTTCACCGTACTTTGCAGTTTAACAAAAGATATCCCAAAAGAAGTTTTCGAAATTATATGGTAGCACATCGTAAATAAAAACAGCTTCGGTCATACACCGAGTTGACCATCACATGTACAGAAAAGATGTTGTGTTGGAAAATCGAAGTTTCTATAAAACATTTTATGACATTTGGAGTGTTCCCATTGTTTGCATAGAAGAGCCTGTGTGGCTTAAAAATAATAGCATGGACACGGAGGTTGTAAATGGAAATTTGATCACTCCTCCCCATCCCAAGAGAAAGGCGCATTTCAACGTTGGCCTCTACAACAAGCGAAGGAAGTTGGTGATGCAGGAGTTTGTAGAAAAGCTAGCACAAGAGAAAGTCCTAGCTGATAAGAAGTTAAAAAGCCTCCAGAACAAAGTAGCTTACCGTAAAAAGAAATTATTGCAGGTAAAATTTTATTGGTTAAAGCTGTTATGAAATTCTCCATATAGGTATTGGGATAAAAAGGGTTTGGTATTTGTACTTCTTGGATTTTACTGCCATAAATTGTCCTTTTTCAGGGGTGGATCCAGGAATTTCAGAAAGGGGGGCCGGATAGTGGAAACAAGGGACAAAAATTTCCTCCATGGACCCCCCCCCCCAAAAAAAAAAAAAATAAATAAATAAATTCACTCCTGTTTTTGTATCCCTCCCTCTCCCATAGAAACCCCCTAAATCTGCCCGTTTTTTGTATCCCTCCCTCTCCCATAGACCCCCTCCCCCTAAATCCACCCCTGTTTTGTATCTCTCCCTAATTCCCATACCTGCACTGTGACTGGAAACAAATCAGTGTAGAGCATAATATTAGCAAAAGGTTTCACCCTTTTTTCCACAGGGGCATAGACAGGAGGAGACACAGGACGAATTAACGAATTTCAGAACCTTTCAGTTAAACTAAAAGTTCCTGAAAGCCTACCGTAAACCTTTCAGGAACTTTCATGTTGGCTTGAAAGGCCAAATAATCTTTAAGTCATCTTTAAGTAACCTTTCGGGCTTATAAGCTTTAGATTACCTTTCGGTATCTAGAAAAGATACCCGAAAGGTAACTAATCTTTAGTTGTTCTTTTTCTGGTACCTAAATACCACCAAAAGGCTGTTTCATACTTTCGTAAGATTTCAAGCCATCCAAAAGCCCAACACAGTGACATGGACACATTCTTAACCTTTCAAGCCCGCCCTGAAAGACTCCATGAAAGATCAAAAGATGAACCCTGAATCAAACCAAAGCGATGTTATCTACACTCACGCACGCAACATACATTTCACAGTAATCATAACGCCAGTTTGGTCCTGGTCATTTTATAAAAGCAACGAGTTGAAATAGTAGATAAATTTGGATTTAGCTATTCAGCACGAACTTTATATAATTTTGTAAAACATGCACAATTAACGTGCAATATAAAACCCCACGTGCAACTTTTATAAGATTTCATGGCACTCAGAAAAGTCCTTGAGGATAAATATTATAATCTTATATAAAGTTAGAAGCGGAAATGTGGCAAATTACCTGATCATCACGTACGACGGAAATTTCGCAACACTTCCGTGTAACGTAAACGCCAGAAATAGAATTCCTAACAAATATAACGAAGCCATCGGAGCAGCATGATATATTTGGTACTGTAATAATGGAGAAGCGATCAAGAGATTTAGACGACTATATTCCTTGCTATTGCGATCGGTGTAATGGGCGGGATGTCCATCGCTCTACGTATGGCAGGCATCTGAGAGAGCGGCGGCGGAGTACAGAACACGTGCCAACAAAGGTAGCAAGGGAAGACTCCACCTCGACCGAGGACCAAAGTGAAACAGGTTAGTGTATAACGCTGTGTCGGTAATGTTTAAGGACACCCTTTTAAATCGTAGTAAATCCTCCCCTGTCTGATTATCACGCGGCTACAAATTCCCTGTGGACGGACTTGTAGCCGAGTGATAAGTGATAATCCAACCTAATACAAAGTCCTCCTTGTATCCCATGACAATTTATTTTTTTATACTTGAAGGTGGCTCGATATAAATTTTGAGGCATTTAAGGGCAAAAAGATACGTGTTCAGAACTTCTGCAAATGTCGCGAAGTAAAATCAAGTTTAAGATTATTGGAGCAACCCTTTGTTTAGTTTAGTGCCATTTACTTTCTAATTGCATAGTATTTTAAATAATATCTTGAAAACAATTAGGCTCTTCTTTAAAACTTCTAACATCAGCCATAAGAAGTTCAGCTGTTTTCCCCTGAAACTAAGACCCGTCCACACTACACCATGGATACTTTTTGCTCCGTTTTCAAAAAGATCTGCGTCCACACTTATCGTTTTCGTATCGTTTTCGCCCGTCCACACTACAACGCGTATCCGTAAGAAAACGCTCTTATGCATTCAGACCCTGTCCACACTACTCCGTTTTCAAACGAAAACGGATACTTTTTGCTCCGGATACGGCTATCGTCCACACTTCAACGCCGAAAACGATCACGGAAAACAGCGAAAACAATACGAAAACGATAACAAATCTTTTTTGAAAACGGAGCAAAAAGTATCCGTTTTCGTTTGAAAACGGTGTAGTGTGGACGGGGTCTCAGTGGGCATGCTCAAACAAGCTCAACGCATGCGCATTTCGATCTGTCGGCCCGCGAAATTGTTCGGGTTTGCTGTGGTGACGTCATCGTGTGGACGAGTGAAAACGATAAGTGTGGACGCAAATCTTTTTTGAAAACGGAGCAAAAAGTATCCGTTTTCGTTTGAAAACGGTGTAGTGTGGACGGGGTCTTATAATCACATAAAGTTGCATTGGCGTAGTTTATTTAAATATGACCAAGTTTAATAAAATTCTCGGTCTAGTAATTTCCCGGCTAGAGAAATTACTGGACAGAATTTTTTTTATGAAAGCCATATAATAAACTACGTCATCGCAACTTGTTGACAGAACAAGATGACAGAAATCTTTTTGCGCCTACTCGCTTTTGTATTATTTTTTTGTCTGGAACCTCGGGCGCGGAAGCAGAACTGAGTTTGGGAAATAGGTTGTACGCCCACGAAATTTTGCTACTTTTTGCCATTTTTCGCATTTTAGAGATCAATTCACCAGGAGCTGAAGGAGGCGACATGGAATCCCTGTCCGGGGTAAGGAAATAAAAACAGCAGGAAACCCTGCTGTAAATCCGTCGGTTTGACTATAACATTGCGCCCTCCACACCAAGGCCACAAACAAAATTTTACCAACACATTGGGTGACTTATCTTGATTAGAAAAAATGTCGACTTATGCCCCTGACTGAAAATGTTTTAAAAAATATGGCCTAATGTGGCATTTTCGTTTCTTTTTATTTTAAAGTTCCACGTGTATACTATAAACAGCCGCAACTACCAGCTAGAAAAGTGGTGGATGTAGTATTTATGGGTTAGAGACTTGTTTGAGTGTATTGCCAGCAAGTGCGTGTATTTGTCGACAAAACACTCAAACAAGTCTCTAACACGTTTAATATACAATCTGAGTTCACGGCGTGGACCTGCGTGAAGAAGTATCAGAATGGCTTCCTTGACTAGACTCAAAATCAATTACAGCGACTTTTTGACTTCAAATGCAAGTATTTTAATTGAATTCGGAATATTTTAGGTACGTGAACTGCATTCTGATAGCTCGGAAATACAGAAACATCAATATAAATTATTCATAAGAATTAATAAGTTGTAAAATCAAGAAAGACTTGCACTTGCAGTGAATACTGCGCGATTTTTATGCGTTATTACCAATAACGCACTCGCCCCGTTTGATGTCGCTCGGTAACGAAAACTCACGTGATCAATTTTAACCAATGGGGTCCGCGTAATTTGTCCAGTGAACGAAGATTGTATATTAATTCTTGATACGCCAATTGAAAGCATCGTAATAACTAGTTTTTGCACAATGCACAATATAAAAACGCCAATGAAAAACTACCTTCGATGTTAAATCTTTATTGATTGTACTTCAAAACTAGTCACGAGCCGTTTTATTACCAGTAATCATCATGAACATCACAATTTACAGCATAGCATGTTTCTCTAATTTACCATCTCTGAAAGCATCACCGAAATCACTGAACTGTGAAAACGATTACGATCACTCAGTGTGGATTTAGGGTTAAGTTTGAAATGTTTGCATGGCATCCGCATTTAGCGCTGAACATCAGAAATATAAAGTCATGTGATCATTTCGATTGATTGAAATGATCACGAGTTAACCGAAATCCAAGTGGTGAGTTCTATTTTACTATTTACCATGTATTCGCAAAAAAAAAGAAATTGACTTATCATGTTTTGCAGGCAGAAGATGAAAAAGCAACCGTTACTTCAAGTTCGGATAATGACGATGACACTGACACAGAAGGTTATTTGAACATATGTGGTGAAACCAGCAGTAGCGACAGCAACCAGAGTGCTGACGAGGAGGATGAAATAGAAGAAGAGTGGGATGCAGAGTTCCCTGAATCTTTGGCACATGACACTGATGACAACCAAACGCCACCACCCTTACCAGAAGCTAAAATATCCCCTACAAAATTCAAACGGCTGAACTCACTTATATTCTGGTTTGTGTATTTTTTGATGATTTGGCAAGCATCCTGCCTACTTAGTGACAACGGAATGGCATGGCTTTTAAAATTTGTAATATCCTGGCTTAAAGTGACCGGTATCGAAATCTCCAACGAGCTCCTTGCAGCATTGGTGACAGCTTTCCCTGCCTCCTTATATAAACTGAGGCAGTTTCTTGACATAGACAGAGACGACTTTGATAAGTTTGTTGTGTGTCCCAAATGCACAAAACTATATAGATACAACTCCTGCCTTAGACTGGTGAACAATAGGCAAGTGCCTATCTTGTGCTCGAAAACCTTCTACAAAGAGGAAAACAAGTACGCTGCAATTCCCCTCTAGTTAAAAAGGTGATACTGGGTAAGGGTAATGTATGCTATTACCCCATAGCATACTACTGCTGTAAAAGCATAAAAGACCAACTTGAAAAGCTTGTGCAACGGGAACATTTCATTGAAAATTGCGAAGCATGGAGAAAAAGGGAAGTGAATGAAGACATATTGTCAGATGTGTGTGACGGACAGTTATGGAAGGACTTCCAATGTGTAAATGGTAAAGATTTTCTGAAAGCAGAGCGCAATTTTGGATTTATTCTTAATTTTGATTTTTTCCAACCAATGAAACACCGAAAGGACTACTCTGTCGGGGTTCTATATCTTGCGATTTTGAATCTCCCAAGGTCCATGCGTTTCAAATGGGAAAACATTATTGTCATTGGCATTGTACCATCACTTGATAAGGAACCAACAACTCTCAACGAGTTCCTTGAGCCCTCTATAAATGAGCTGCAAACGATGTGGGAACCAGGAGTGCAGCTCAATTCATCCCAAAGCCCATTTAAGCTGACCTTCCGAGCAGCAGTCATGTGTACAGCATCTGATATTCCAGCAACTAGAAAGTTGTGCGGTTTCAAAAGCTACTCTGCACATCTTGGGTGCTCTCATTGTCTCAAGCGCTTTCCAGGTGGTTTTCATGAAAAGAAGGACTATTCCGGTTTTGACAGGGCTTCCTGGAAAAAGCGCACCAATGACGACCACAGAATAGCAGCCTACAAAATTAAAACTGCTAAGACAGTTACAATGCAGAAAACTCTAGGTAAAAAGTATGGCATAGCTCATTGGACTGCTCTTCTTCGTCTGAACTATATTGATATTGTACGCTTTTGCACTATCGACCCCATGCACAATTTGTTTTTAGGTACCACTAAAAAGATGTTCCAGGCATGGGTAGATGAAGCAATACTTACGAAAAAGCAGCTTTCAGAAATTGAAGACCGCATTGCTGAAGTGGAGGTTCCAAGCGACATAGGAAGACTGCCCAAGAGAATTTCATGTAATTCTGGTTCATATACAGCAGAGCAGTGGAAGAATTGGACATTAGTATACTCCATATATTGTCTAAAAGGAATTCTTCCTGATGATCACTTTAAGTGTTGGCAGACATTTGTTTTGGCATGTACAAGTCTAGTCAAGCCAGTTGTTTCAAAAACTGATTTGGAACTTGCAGATCGACGTTTCTTAAAGTTTTGTACCACAGCAGAAACTCTTTATGGAAAGGAGTTTATTTCCCCAAACATGCATCTTCACTGTCATCTAAAGGAAGTAGTGATTGACCATGGGCCAGTGATGGGGTTTTGGTGTTTTTCATTTCAGAGGTACAATGGGATGCTTGGTAGCACCACAACAAATAACAGATCTGTTGAACTTCAAATAATGAGAAGGTTTACAATCTCGAGACAAATTTCTGAAATACATTTGCCGGCTTTATTCCAGGAAGAATTCAAACCTTTGTGCTCTGAACAAACCATGGATCCACAACTTCAGCAAAGTGATTTGGACAACCTTGTTGAGCTGCAAAAGATCCCATATATTTGTCCCTTTACTGATGTCAACTGGACAAATACGGCTGGAGTGAAACTACCAACAACCTACAGAATCAGTAGCATTTTTACAGATGACATGCACGTCTTGAAGGAAACCTACAGTACCATGTTTCCTGACAAAGATATTGCTTTACATCACCTAAGTGAGACCATGCACAAGTATGGTTATGTCACAATCGGAGGTGTCTCTTACGGTTCTAAATTTCAACGCAGAGGGATCCGCTCAAGCCACATACTAGCATCCTGGCCTGATGGCAATGGAAACATTAATACTCAGCACTTCTCCCTTTCACCTGGATCAGTTCAGTTCTACTTTAAGCATTACTTAATGCTAGAAGAGAAATTGTATGAGTTTCACTTTGCTGCTGTTCGCTGGTACCAAGAGTATGAGGAATGCAATGAAATTGGAAATTGTATGAGTTTCACTTTGCTGCTGTTCGCTGGTACCAAGAGTATGAGGAATGCAATGAAATTGGATTTTCCAGTTCATGTCTGCAAAAAACTTTGCCAAGATCCAGGTGCATCAGTTTATTTGCCCGTTCAAAGGATTCATTCAAGGTTTGCTTCTGTTGTAAAAGATGACAAAGTTATAGTGTGTCCAATTAGCCGAAAAGTACATGTCTGATTTTTATAAGCAATTTCAGCTTGAAAACATCAACAGCAACAACTTGTCTTGGATATGGGGCAACGTGGATCTCTTACTGGGATTTTCATTTGTGCACTCATGGGCTACGTCATTAATTTTTTGTGTTTGCAAAGCATCATTGACATCATGACACCAAAAGAGAAAATATCACTTTGGAAAGACTGTTTGTGTGTACCTCTCACTAATTCAGGAGCTATATGCTTGTATTTTTTCTTGTACACTTGTTGTTCTTGCTCGTTTAGCCTGTACAACTTGGCTTGAGTAACAGGTCTGCACTTGCCAAAATCTATTATTACTGGGTGACACAAAGGGCTTTCACTGTCAAAGTCACCACATATGACAACATTGTTACTTTTGATGTCATTATGCAATAATCCTTTCTTGTGAACACAATGCAGACCTTCTGCAACCATAAAGATTCTAGATATTTCACTAAGGACAGAAGGGTCAACTATTCTTGTGCAGACTGCATTGCACAGCGTAACACACCTACCATCCACTCCATGAAACTGGGTCACCAGAAGGAAGGGTCTACTAGTCAGGCAAATTCCAAGTAGCAATGGCAGTGCTTAAAAAATAAAGTGAATATTGACATTATCAATATTTTGGCATGTCCTTGTTTATCATACCCTTGTCTGTTTGATAGAAATCACTTAATTCACTTTTGATGACATTTCATGAAGTCAGAAAAGTAAAACATGTGAGTGGCCTGGGCCTAGAGGAGTTTTTTTGTTGAAGCTCAAAACAAGACACCAAAAAATAGGGACACGAAAAAAGGCCTTTCATGTATTTCAAAATAAAGGCCAAAAATTGCTAAAATAGTGGAAGAAACAATCATTTTTATTTCAAATCAATACTTAAGATGTCTGTGACATGATATGTCAGCACGCATGCGTCAACAATTTTTAAAATTCAAAACAATGGCATCATAATCCAAACATAGTTTTGCTATTTTTCTTGTTTGTTCTTTGAATTTTTGTAAGTTCTCTCATCAGCCAAGGTTTTAAAAGTAATTAGCAAGAGTTTATTACCAACAATAAATGGGAAATTTAGCTTTCTTGATGTTTTTTCCCCATCTCTTCTGCATTTCTGATGCCAAGTCAACTTTCTCCTTCTTGCAAATTTCCTCTCAACTCAATCAATCAGAAGCATGAAATCAAACTTCAGCTTAGCACATCAAAAGCACCTCTTTGGGTAAAGTGTGATCTCTATGAAACAGACAACACCATTACTGGATAATAGTGAAGTGATATTGTCTCATCTGATAGCTAGGAGGGAAAGTGTGCGTTAATTATGATGGCCATACCAGATTCTTCTATCCCACTTCACAGTGGCATGAATGCTTATAGTGCCATCCAAATGATGTGGAGCTCAGTCTGAGATGTGGTCTAAAAATACTGCCCATTATCTGAAAATATCTGGGTTGTGCCCTTGACTTCCAGTCTAAAATTTGTAGCGTACTGTGGAAAATATTTTTGGTAGTTATTAAGAACTCTCCCTAGTAGTCATTCAGTGCTTATTACTCCTAATATTTGTTTGATAAGACTTGAGTTGCTTCTGTTTATATTCTCAGCCACAAAGCATGACCATTGATATGCATTCTTTTAAAAAATCCAGTAGTAAACTTGGGCAGCTAAAAGGTAGGGTTAGCATTTTAGTTACCTTTATGGTCGATTTTATTCAACACTCTTGCTTCCCATAACACATCTGGCATTTCAACCCATGGTCTAAATTGTTTAACAGCAACTGGAATTGCCCGATAGTTCATTTTGACACAAGTACCAAAACTTCCACTTCCCAATTCACATTCATCTTTACTTAGAAGGCTGTCCCGGTTGATTCTCCTGATGGCGCTAAACAAAAACCAAAACAAAACAATTAAATATAAATGAATGGAAAAAAAAATGCAAGAGTCCCAAGAAACCTTGAAGTCATTGAATTTGACTGAAATAACTAACAGATTTAAAGCCAGTTTTTTGGGGGGGAAAACTGATGCATATTTTAAAATTCAAAATTACTAATTCACAGAGCTCTTGCAAAGAGCACGTTGACTCAAGAAACAACACCAATGTAAGCATGAACATACCAAAACTGACATTGATTTGTTTATTAGAGAGGGGCTGTTAGAACAGGCCCGCAACTGCCCAAGATCCCACTCACTGCCGGATTCTTTTAAGCCAAAAAATTAATGAGATTTTTTCGCATGAATAAGTACGTAGCCAGCCACTTTCATTTATGTTTCCAAAAAAGAGTCCCCTGGGATCAACTGCAACATTCAAGATCTTTTGTACTGGTAGATACACACTAGCATCTGTTGAGCATTACGCTTATTAGGCAAAACATAAACGACACCCCATGTGAAATGCGGTCAAATGTTCTTTAAGAAAAGTTTTGAAAATACTTGAATTCAATAGAATTTGAGTCATTTTGAGACTTTTCAGACTGAGGCCGACAAAAATTGAAATTCAATTGAATTCTGTTGAATTCAAATGCACACCTCACATGGGACTGCAGATTATGCACCCACATATAAATTATGTTCAGTTGGCTCAGGTAGTGGGGATGCATCTTGAAAACAACTACTGTGAAGTGCAGGCGTGAAAATAAAATCGCCCAGGAAGGGAGGGGTGGCTAGGCAATTTTGATTGCTGCTACAGTAAAAGCCTGACTATAGAGATTTTTACCTTTTTCCAGCATTTCGAAGTGCTGTCTGGCGCTCGTGTTTCCATTTTTTCCATGCATAATCAGAAAGTAGCTTCTCTTTTTCATACAATTTTCTACCTTCATCGAGATCTTGTAGAATGCTTTTATAAGCACAAGACTTTGTCACAATTCTTTTGCGACGCTCTTTCTTAGACAGAGTCCTCATGTGGTCTTTTTTTCGCTGGTTTCTCCTCAGCCTCTTCTTTCTTAAGTATTCTCTTCTTTCTCTTCTTTGGAAGATCCATTTCTGGTGTATTCAACTTTGTTATTCCGGTTTTGATCAAGCAAAAACCCCTGGTAGCCCATTGTCAGCAAGCTCTGTCATGACAGCCTCGCACAATGTGTCGATTAAAACCACTAAAAAGCGGTTTATCGACTTGACAACAACAACAACAACAACAACAAGTCTTATTTCCTCAAAATTTACAAAAGTTTTATAATGATAGTTGGAAAAAAGAAAGAGGGCTGGCTACCTAGAATAACTAAAGAGTTAAAAGTTTTAGGCAGCCAGTTATATACTATAGATTTAATACAAATATAGGTCGGCACACGAACACATATACAAAAATGAACAAACAACAAACAAAAATAACATTTAATGCACGATTAAGGGATGAATGCTTTCCTTCACTTTAGATATAGGAGAAAGAACCAAAAACTAATATGTTTCGAAAAATGTATCCTTTGTGTTTCTTAAAAGCAAGAGAAATGCTGATTGATTGTACTCAAAGCGATTCTTACTTGTAAAAAATACAGTTTCAAAAACCAAGCGAGCAAATTCTGATCATATTCGAACCATGGCACGAAAAGCTCCAACTAACTTTTGGCGGGAGGATCGCGCATTTTCTGCAGTAACCGCTACCTACAGCCTTGCAGGCTCCCATTTAGGCGGAGTAACCGCTACCCATCAACCTTGCAGGCTCACCAATATGGCGTATCAAGTTCCGGAGGGTATCGTCTTCCTCTATTTATTTTTCAAAACGGAAGAATACCATTGGACAACAGGCTGCTTATTAGAGTTGATGATTAACCAAGCTAACCGTTTTGAACATTGGGCGCCAATATTTGCGCGCTTTTTGAGCTCGACTTCGAGAGAGAAGGACGTTCCTTTGCACTTTAATATTATTCGTGTGCCTCGCTTACTTTGCTGCAATGGCCGCTCAAGCTGTCCGAGGAAATATCCCTGACCAGTATTTGGTGTATCTAGACCGAATAGTTAAGACCAACGAGTCGATAGTAAAGGAAAATGAGGCGCTTAGGCGCCAAATGGAAGACCAACGTAAAAGTCAAGAAAACATGTTGATATCTCTGGACGAAAAGATCGAGAAGTTGGCAAATCAGCAACCCCAAGAAAATAGGCGGCGTGGTAGAGGACAGGGAAAGGGATACGACCGGACCACTCGTGCCATCGTGGTACCACCTCGGTGTAGAGTAAGTACAATCACACTGTTCTTGTACAAATCGTCTTACTACACCCTTTCACCCTTTAGATCAACTTAATATTTTTCAAATTTCACATGACTGTCATGAGTGATTCGCAATCACTTTAAAACACTCCTATAAGTTTTATTCTGGATTGGTGTAATCACTTTGCCCTTGATTTCACAACAGTCATGCGAAATCTGCTTGTATCAGCAGCTTCCCCAAGGGTGCGACCCCCGGCAGGCAACACAAGGGGCATTTGTTAAGATTGTAGGGCAATTTTTGCCCTTGGGGGTGGGGGATTTGGGCACTTTTGAAAGATATCACTTACCCATGCTTCTACCCTGGGGATTTGTTTGGTCAGTGGTATTCCCTACAATTAAATTTCCTGCCATTGGATGTGACATAACTACTCATGGCCGTGCCTCAATTGCGAAAATTGATACCGTCATCATGAAAGTCAAATCTCTAGCTTGCAAATTGCCTGCATATTATGTGTGTGAAATGCAATCATCTATGCCAACAATGGACTTCTGATGTGAACCAAATCTGACAATCTGGAGAAAGTCTAGATCCATGTACGTATCCAAAAATCATAATAACAATAGTATCGAAAACCTTTTTTTCCAGGAGTAGGGATTTTGTCATTATTTTATCGCCCTATACCCAGGGGGATTTTGAGCGGTTTGATTGAGCAGTTTGACAAAATCCCCCGGGGGTCGTACGTACCATGGGGGAAGCTGCTGATACAAGCATAATTCACAATTGTCATTATAAGTTCATGATTTGATTGGTCAACAGAAGTAAACAGCCAATGAAATAGCAAAGCAAATGGAATTACAAATAAATTACAACAGTCCTGTGAAGTCCGCTCTAAACCAGGATAGAAGATTTTGGTGTCTGATCACTTTCAACAGGGCAGGGTTGATCATTTTCTGAATTCTTATCCCCCATGAATGTAGTGAAACCAAACACAAAGAACATACATCGCAAAGTGATTACAAATTACTCACAACACTCAATACCCAAAATTAACAATTTCTCACTGGTTGGGGTTCACTTTACATGTATTTCTAATTTACATTAGTTTTTTTTTTCATTTGATTTAATGCACAAATACTTATAATGATGCTTTATATCTTTTTTTCCCTTTTAGAGGTCAGTGAGGCAAACATACAATTTGCTGATGAAGAAAGATGATTTCCATGGTTTCTTTTTGGATGAACTGTAAGTGCGTGCTGTTCTATCTAATTGAATACTAATGGATTATAACCCAACAGCGAGGTCAATGCAGCGACATGTTTCAGCGTGTGGACAAAGCAACAGGCAAGCAGTTGGTTTGACAAAGGACAGCTGATATACATCAATTTATAGAAATGGATTTGCTCCATAATGTACAAGAGCAAAAATATTTTTCTCAGTAAACCTAGGGGTAGTAAATAGTCACTGAAAATATCTAGAGGATCAAAACATTTTTTAGCAAAGTTACAAAATCTCAGCACTTCTAAACATACATCTCAGGTCTCTGAGGATTAGCAGTGACTAAATCACCCCAGATTTCAGCTCTTTCCTCCTGTATCCTGACTCTCATAAATCCTGATGCCCTGACTAGCTCTTCCTGGCTCCCTAACATAAAGTATTTTTTTTATAATTTTGTCTTTACACAGAGTGGGCTCAGATAATAATAGAGTTATAAGTGAGCGGGTGACGACACAAGTCATGATGGACAATGGTGGCCGAGAAAATTGCCCCTGGAGCAGGGCCATCATGGAAGGTAAAGTTTTACACCCCTAGTACATTCATCTCATTGCTAGCATTCTATAAATAGCAAACAAAATGCTATATGAAAGAGATGTATCCAAGTGAGTGATATAACAATGGCTAAAACACAAAAGGATGACAAAATTTATTGCTCTCTTTGGAAGGAAAACGTCTTGCCAAAAAATTTCTTTTCTAAGGGGCCGTTCATTATTTCTGGGGAGTACCGGGTTGGATAAAAATCGTACAGGGTATGAAGTTTTTTTTCTGCAAATTAAACATGGGTTTGAACCAAACGCAATGTTCACAGAGCCAAATGAGTACAAGTACAATGTAAGGTGAGCAGAATATCAGGCACAAAACTATTTGAGGGCATAAACACTGCTTTGCAAAAATTATTAGCACGGAATATGAGAATGCAATAATGATTGCCATTTTGTTCTACATGCAGCCATCATATTTTAATAGTCAACAGTAGATCCACCGGCTATTAAACACACTTTGCTAGCAATGGAATCTCTCTGTGAAAACTACTCACGTTCTTAGTAACGTTAATTTTTTTTTTGTGAAAAAAGGGGGATTTATCCAACCCCGTACTCCCCAGAAATAATGAACAGTCGAGTGTTTTTTTATATTTGTGTTTGCAATAACATAAAAATAATAAATATACATCAGAATAATATTTGTAAGATATTTTATGACATTGTGATAGCAACAAAATACCACCTTGGTTGTCAACTAGACAAGATCTTTTTCATAAAAAGCATTAATTTGATAATCATTGTATTATGTAAGTCAAGAGAATCAATCTTATATGAATACTTTCTTCCTGTAGCTGCACTCCAGCGCTATTTTCTTAGCCTATACGAAAAGGCTAAGATGCAAGCAAGCCCGACAATTAACTATGAAGACCATACACGACGTAGCAGACACAATGGGAGAATTAGAGAGGTATAAGCTAGTTTTTAATATTGTGTTATTATGATGCTGTCTTCAAGCAGAGTTCCAAATGAATTTGCACCTGACACCCCCCCCCCCCCCTTCTTTGCCACTACCCATGTTTGCTTGTCTGGGTCTTATCCATTCCTGAAAATCATAATATACTGTTGTCCAGGACGATTGTGCCATCATTGACATCTTTACTCTGTTAATCAATTGACACCACTCCCATTTTAGGGGGAAGTGGAGTATTTCCATTCATGGTTTTTTCTTTTTTATCTAGAAACGAACAAGGAGAACACTCGCTCTTGACAAGATCCAGTGGACGGCAAAAAAGAAGGGAAGGGTGGCCGAAATTTTAGTCACCGACGCCATGTCGAGTGAGGAAAGTGACTACGAGGCTGATGGGGAAGGTGGAAATAAATTAGTGGGATACAAAAGAAGGAAATTGCACTGGGAGAGTGAGCGGCTAACACGGGCCAAACAACAGCTCGATCAGGAGTATAGAAGCACCCTCACAAAGAGAGATAGGGACATAGTTTTACCCCGGAAAGTCGGAGCTATTTCAAATAGAACAGTACCAGAAGACTTCCCAGAATGGGCAGTCAAGGAAGGCTGAAAATAACTCTTTCTTTCCTGGGCAGAAATTTTCAGTCCAAATTCATTTAAAAAAAATTATTACATTTTTTTACTCCAACGAAAACAATATTGAATATTTTTTGTTGGTCTCTTTCATAACGAATCAAATCATATCAATTTGTGAGGCTGCTTCTGTACTCTGATAACAGTTTTTCCTTCTTTTAGTAATAGGCCAGTTTCAATAGAACCAGATAGTAATTATTCAGATTTATGGCCACAAAATGGAAGGGAATCCAATGAAAATGGCAAAGGACCAGAGTGAAAACCTTTTTTGATTATCAGCCTACTAGTGTGATTTGACTAAAAAATGTATGCTTTTTGTATACCGCAAATATGTATGTTCAGTTGCATTTTATAGATGCAAGATGTCTAATCACCTAAGATGAGAACTGCCATTTTACATACAGTGGGGTTATATGAGTGCTGATGTTATATATATTCTGTAAGTTTATCACCCCTCTCGTACAGGTTAGGTGCATTGGATCAAGAGGATGGGACCTTTGTTCATTGTCTCATTTGAATGACAAAAGTTTTGAGATTAAACACTGAATTACTTCAGCCTTATCCTCAATTTGGATTGTCTTTCTTGTAGCTTAGCAGGGCGGGCAGCAGATCCAGAAATCTTTAAAGGGGGCTCCAAACCCTGAACATTTTAAAAGGGATTCCAAGTTTTAAACTCCCAGCATGCTTGTAGTATAATCAAACCACAAAGGGGTTTCATTGTACCTTCAGAACTTAAAGGAAAAAGGGCAGTCAACTGTATAGGAAGGACTATGATCACATTTTTTTACATTCACTGTTACCAGAGTGACTGCCATAATCCTGTAAAGCAAAGAGTAATAGTCCATGGATTATAGCATCCACTCTAATATCATTTAACCATTTAAAAGTCTTAAGGGGGACTTAAATATCAGCGAATAGTCACCGAGACAAAGTCAAGACTATTCGCTGATATTTATTATTGTAATTATGGAGCCTGAGGAGAGGAATTATTGATTCAGTATAATTACACAATTAGTAGCATTCAGAATTTGGATTGATATTTTTTTAGTTTCTTGTTTCATGCATGATCACCAATGCTTTCAGGTGAATATAACAAATATGGCGAACGTTTCGACAAATCAGCCCGCAAATCACATGAGTAATTATACTAACAATATATTTTCTCTCTGAATGTATATTTTTTAGAACTGTAATATCAAGTCTAGGAACTAGATCAGTTAACTTCAACATAGAATCTACAAGTTCACATGTGATAAATACATGTATTAGTTTACTTATTCACTCGTGTAATTATTGACCTGGCCACAGTACAGGGTCTGAATGCTGATGACCCATTAATTATTACAAAGGACGGTTTAATAAATGGCTTAAAAGTTACGTTTGCTGTTTATCTCTGTCACTATTTATTTATTTATATATTTGTTTGTGCTTTTTTGTTTGTTTATTATTATTTATTTATTTATTTATTTTTTGTTAACTTAGAGTAATTCGGGTATGGAGACATGGAATACCTCAATACTATATAACATTACATGAAAAGTGAAAAAGTGCCCAAATCAACGGGCAGAAATATATTTAAAGCCCTAAAAGATCACAATTTGGCTTGAAAGTTTAAGAAGTTTAGCATATGTTGTGCTAATCTCTCCCTCTGTTTTGGGCTTTCCTTGACCTTTCAAGCCACTGAAACATAACTAAAGGCGCATTTTGCAACCTTTCAGTACTAACATCGAAAGTCTCTGAAAGGTTTCTTTAGTCTTGCTTTTAGGGCAGCCACAAAATACTCCATTACTGACCTTTCGTAGCACCTCTAAAGGTACTTAAACGTTCATTTTAGAGATTTCGCGGTCAAACAAAAGACAACCGAAAGCCGCCATTAATATGTCTTTTAGCAGCCTTTCAAGGAACTAAATTCTGTTGTTTCGTCCTGTGAGACAGGGGGCCTGCCCACACCCCCACCCCTCTTCTAGTAAAATTGTAGAACTTAAAATATACAATAGCATATGTCTAAAAAGGACCCCTTGTGCCCCTCGTTTTAAAAAATCCTGGCTACACCCCTGCTTTCCCAATTAAGCATGACTTGTATGTATGCAAGTACCATTTCGTATTCTGAAAACTTTCATTTGTTGCCAAGCTAGGATGGTGAGGTAGCGCCAAAGGAAAAGAAGCGACACAAGAATGCCAAACAATGAGACCACTCTTCAGAAGGAAATAGTGATTCTATGAATATGTCAAACCCACAAGCACATAGGAGGCGTAAGGAAACATTGAATGCTCTGAGAGTGGTGCACTGCACACCACGCTCGGCTGTAACTCTCCCATTCTGAATGGCATGTGGTCAACATTGGTTAATGAAAGTTCCTCACAAGGCATGAAGTCCCTCCTTAAAACATCTAAAACCTGCAAAGAGAAAGTGATTCCAGCCATTGTAAAAGAACATGTAGAGAATTATGAAAAATGTGAAGAAAATATGGTTAGAAGTGTAGCTCTGTTGTACAAGGGAGGTATTTTAACTAAGTCAAAATACAGGAAATAAGAAAAAGCAAAGCAGAGTTTATGCCGCGTGCGGTTTCCCAAGACCTGTGAATTATGACCGACTCAGGTGTTTCATGAACAGCATTAACATGGGAGAAGCAAAAGACCTTCAGGTAAACATCAATTGACACCAAAAAATTTCATGTTAGCAAAATAGGGGCAATAACTAATTTTCTAAACAATTTTTTTAAAACTTTGTTTTTTTTTGGCTGATTAATTATCTAAATTGTTTGGTTCCAGAATGTATACATCCCCCTCCCCCTAAGAGGGGTGTTAAAAAGTGACCTTCCACCCTGTGGAATCTGGAATCTCTGAAAGAAAAAAAAAAACAGATTTGCAAAAAACAGACTTACTGTATCTGTGATATCAACCATTTTTTCTTTACTCTGTGTTTATTTATGAAATTGAGATTGTGGGTAGCTTTTTATTTAACTAGGATCACATTTTTTACTATAGATTAGGGAGGGTCACAATTTGTTTCAAGCCACTTACCCTGAGGTCTTTAGAAGCTACACTCACTGTTTTAATTTTGTGACATGTTTCCTTCTAATGAAACAAACCAAGCTCAAAATAAAGAGAGCTCATTCACTAGCCCTCCCCCATTACATAGTGACCATTCCCCAATGCTTATATTGTGTCCTTTGTCATGATAGGAATTTGCTGCAGAGAAAGGGATTAGTCACGTTTATGGAGTATACCGTCCATTGGAAACACTCCTTTTGCGACTGGTACACATGTATGTTATATTGAATCATCACAGTGAAGTCATTCACTGGTTTAATGGGAAGAAAGGCAAGTTTCTTGTAGCAATAGGAGCAGACGGTGCTCCCTTTGGAAAAGACGAGACATCTATAGCATACCTTGTTAGTATATTAAATATCTTAGATGGAGTGCAGAGCTGTGACCACAACTTTTTAATTATGGGAGCAAACTGTGATGAGACCCACCCAGTAATGTTTGAGTATACAAAGCATCTTGTGCAAGAATGAAAGATGTGGAGAGAAAGGAATATGAATTAGAAGGGAAACTGTGACTTTGAATGCAAACTTATTCTGGTGATCAGAAATGGATAGCTTCCATGGCAGGAGAGTTAAATAATGCAGCCACGTACCCATCAACATTTGCTAATGTGTCCAAAAATGACCCAAGTAAATTGGAGGCACAATAGGGAATGATACAAGCTCTTTTTGGAAGAAGTGGGACTATAATAAGAGAATAGAAGATGCAAAAGCGGTCAAGCAATTTAAAATTAGAAACAAAATCCCACAAAATTGTAAAGAGCCGAATGCAGAACGAAAGTGACAGCCTTTATTGCCTCTAGGAATCTAGACAAGAATTCCACCCTCCACTTGAAGAATATGTGGAGAAGCTGAAACCAGAACCACTGCATAATACAATAATGGCTGGCAACATTGGAACCTCGATGTGCTAAATACAGCAATGCGTTTAACAGACAACACAGTTATTAGCAAGGCTAATGGAAGCATTAGCAAATTGCCATCTACTGCACCCTTTGCCAAGTATGTGACTTACTAAAGAACATCGTCAAAGCTTACAGGCTGCACAAAAATGTGACAAAGTGGTTTGCAGAAAAGAAAAAGGTGGATAAATTTCAATATCGTTTCACTGGCAAGGAGTCAAAGCTATTTTCCTTCCATTTTATGAAGATTTGCAATCACTTATCGACACCCCTGGGATTACCCAGACAATGTTGTTTACATATAAATGCACTTGCATACTCAGGCCTATGCCTGCGGAACAGCATTTCCCTCTACAGCAGAGTTCATGTAACAAGGATGACCTTGTAAAGCTCCAAGATGAGTGTGAACAGTATTTAACTGCCAGGCATTCTTCTTTCCTCAGTCAAGCCAACAACTTGGACAATAGGAAAAGCAATCCCGCATTATAGCGGAGCTCCTTGCGGCGGCCGAAGGCCGCCGCAAAACGGAGCACCATACCTAAGAAAACAGCGTCAAAAACTGAAAATATAGTATTGGGTACCCTGTGTGAATTTATTGAGTAACTGTGGAAATTGCTAGGGTCGATCCGATTTTGGACGTCTCAAGCCCGGATGTGTACGAGTTCGTGAAGCCTGACGTCACAATAGCCCTATTGTGACGTCAAGCATGCTCAATAACTGGGGGAGGGTCGCGTTGTCAGGAGGAAGGAGGGAGTGCTCAACTAACGGGGGAGGGGCGCGTTGTCAGGGGGATGCTGATGCTCACGTGAAAGGTAAAATCGCAGGCACAAATACCAGCAGTTTTGGCAACATCCAAAAAAGACTACAGGGCTGCTAGCGGCTGAAAAAACGACATACAGTAATTACTCAAAGGAGAAATGCCCGAAAAGAAGCCATGGAATCCAAACATTTGGTAGAGTGGGGAATAATAATCAAGTTGGAGTATTTTTCTTTGCCGGCTTGCTCCTGAATTCTTCCAGTCGGAGTTTCAAGGCCGAGAAATGACAGCTAACTGCAGAACCGTGCTATCACGCATTACGCTCAAATGATAAAATACGAAGAGGAAGCCATAGAATACAAACATGGGTCGAGGGATGAGGAAGGAATCGAGGAATGATAAATTTGGAGACCTAGACGGAAATTGCGCCCGGGAAGAAGGGTGAAGAAGCGGGGCAAAGCATGAGATCAGAGCAGAAAGTAAACCACCAAAGAGAGGCATCCTGTTTTTTTTCCATCATATCTTTTTGAGACTACTCGATAGTCGAGGATTAATAATGGTAATTGAACTGAGTGGAGTGCAATTTGGTCTGAAATCATACGCGTGATTTCAAAATCAAACGAGCGCGCGTAGCGCGAGCTTGATTTGAAATCACAAGTATGATTTCAGACCAAAATTGCACGACACGAAGTTCAATTACCACTTTATTATATCCATTTTGAAATCACATTCTAGGCCCAGAGGATTCTATCATTTATTTTCTTGAAACCGGAAATGCCTCACAAAACCATTGTATGCAAAACGAACTCATTACTTAACTTATATGCAGAAATTGTCATGTGACAAACAAAACGATTTCGATTACTCATAACCTGCAAAGTTCATTCAGAGTTGAGATCACTTATGTTTAAAATTACACCATACACAATTCAACAAAGTAATTTTCATTGTCTGACAAAAGGAAGGAATGCTCGTCGCTTTTATTGCGGCCTCGGAGATGGAGTGGAGTTGGAGACGTAGAATATTGAAGTTTTGCGATGGAACTGTGACTTTGCTGGGCGAATGACTTGCGATGGCATAAAATCAAAACTTGGCTGCAAATTATGCTTGGAAGCCATGAGCTGTATTGCTAAATTCATCACTTGCTGCATCTGGCTGTGGATGGTAGTGTTCTTTATGTTTGAAGAGAGTGGAGTTTGACAGACGAGCGGAGGTGATATTCAAGATGGCGGCATCGTTTCACTATCAGCTGTGAATTTGCGACACATCAGCTTTGTGTTAACCGGGAAGCTTTGTGTTAACAGGGAAGTGTTATTGATCACTTTAGACTTCAGCTCTTCTACCACATTGTCTACCGGAAAGCATGTAAAATCATCATCTTTGATTTTGTGGAATTTGCTGTTGTTTTGTTTTTTCGGTGGACTCGGATTCCTGGACTCGGCCTCGGGCCCGGAATTTTGCACCAGACGTGCTGGATTATTCGCTTGAAAATCCTCCATATTGTCGTGAAACTGATATCATACTCTGGAAAACGACAGATAAAAAGGTACTGTAAATATTTAAAGTTTTATCCATAGTTTTGTCTTTGTTTCTTGTTTTCTTTTCAAGCAGAAGAAGAAAGTGGGGAATTTCCCCAAAAAATTGCAGGAAGATGGTTTTCCTGCCATTATTTTCCTGTAATCTGATTGGTCACTGCCTTTTAACCCTGAAATCTGATTGGCTGATTGATTTTGTGCTTCATTTTGATTGGCTGAGAAAAAGATGCGATTTGGACTCAAAGGATGCGATTTGGAATAAATTGCACTGTTGTAAGCTAATCAGATTGCAGGGATTGACAGTGATTTCAAAATGGATATAATAAACATGGAAACGGTTTCGTTTGTTCCCCTATTTTCGGCTCTCCTCGACAGCTGATGGACTAAGTGTCAGGACTATAGCTGGATTCACAGGAACTGAAAAGGTTTGTCACGAGTTATAGTACAACAACAATGGTGCCCAAATCGAGCACGGGAGTTTTCGTGTTTTGCCGTGTTTTGTGGGTTCTTCAGCTCCCTAAAGACATTGAAGAGCTTTGAAAGTCACGGATATAATGGGTGCGGTGTGGAATGGAAACTCACTGTTCGCTGGAGTTGGACAAACATTCAGTATGAAGTGGATTAAACTGCAAGCTCTTTGGTAAGAAGTTTTTTTTATTTTTTATGAGAAATATTTTCTCTGACTAGACAAGATCTCTTCAGGGAATTTGATTCCTCGGTCGTACGATTTAGAAAAGATGATCATAGACTTTCAACTGTGTTTTGGCCATTCATTGATTTATAGAATTGATTACTTTATTCTATCTATTGATAGCTATCTATTATAAGATATTTCTTGAGAACTTTCGACCTGTGTTTCAATTTGTTTTGGATTCTTCGTGAGTAATGCACTAGTCAATTGAAACCCACCCCTAGGGACTCGGGGAAGGGTGGGGTTATCATGGGGGTTTAAAGCATTTTAAAACAAGAGTCTGTTCCGAGGGGGTGGTGGATTTGACTGGTTTTGATTCTGGAAACTGTCCCCACCCCCCGGGGAATGTTTATTTGCTTTCAAATAAATTATTTTGGTCAATCTCTCACTTTGATTTTGGCCATGAAAATCTACATGTTCTACGATGCAATTCATTGGAATCATTCGATTTTAATGCATTTTTTGTACTTGCATCCCTTGTTTCATATAGGACACCACACTAGCTGAGGCCCACTCCCCTTTGACGATCATAGAAAGGTGTGTTCTTTCTTTGATGCTTGCAAGTAAAGGTGATTTCGGAGGCCCCAAGGGTAGGGGCATTTCACAGGAATTTCCTCCCGATGGAGTGGGGCTTAAACGGTTGTTGTTCAGGGGTAAACTCAAATCCCCAACCCTTCCCTGAGCCTAGGGGTGGGGGCTTCAATTAACTAGTGCATAACCGGTTTGTCCCCAGCCAAATATAAGTAAATGTTATGCATCAATATAATTTCCTTGCTCAAAGGAAAGTCAGTAGAGTGCACAGAACGTTTTCCCATTTCTGTTGGATCAGAATAAAGAGAGCCTCTGTTATATGTTTCTGCTGTAGTTTCATTGTTTTCACCTCTTCCTAAAACCCAATAGAAGTATCTTGATCCAAGTTTTTCAAACTTTTCTCAGGGGGAGCATGCCCCCTCAAACAGAAATTATTTTGTTTTCTGTCTTATTTCTATTTTCTGCACACACCCCCCCCCCCCCACCCCATTTTTTTTCAGTATTTTTAAGTGCAATTAGGTGAAATTCAAGTACTTTTTTTTTCCTTTTCTGGACATCTTGTAAACCTGAAACTTCATGAATTTCAGACCCTTCTACAAAATGCTCCACCCATAATATGGAGTTATGTATTTGGAACACTTTGGACTTTGCGGCCTTCTGCTTAAACACCCGTATGGCCAGGAGTAGTGTCTGGTCCAATATCTTTTGAAGGGTCTGCACGCAAGTATAGTAACTTGTGTTATTTCCATTATGAAATCTAGTAGCAACCTGTTTCAATATACAGCTGAGGGTTTTTTATAGAATTGGGTCAACATAGAGTTTCATTGTAGTACTTCAGGGTGGAGAACTTTGACATTATATTTCTCTGTTTTTCATTTTGTTGTTCATGGCATACATTTAGTTTCCAAAATAGACCAAAATCAAGGAAGTGTTTCTAAGTGTTTCAGCAACTGGATTTTTGGCCACTTTGCAAAAATTGCCAGAATCCTGGTAAAATGTCTCATATTATTTCTCTGGTGTATCTATCAATAATATTGTCTTGTGAATATATACTACTTACTATTCTGTCAGACAATGCAGTTTTTTCCACTGAGGAATAAATTTGTCCTGAATAAATCATGAAAGTTATTCTGTCCCCTGGTCATTGTGTCCCCCAGCTGACCCTCAGCTGATCCTCGTTGAGAGGGGTAGACTGTATTGGAAAAAGTAAAAAAGTAAAGTCCCCCCCTGCCCAGAAGGGTGTTGAAAAGTGACCCCCACCCCTATGGAATTTCTAAAAAAAAATTACAGTATTTGTATGGAAAAGAGCAGGGAGCATGCTAATTCTGACTGTAAGCCGTGGGACATGTGCCAAGCAATAAAATAAATCAAGCCAATCAAGCAATCAATTTATTTGAAAATTTGAAAATTTAGTCATTACAAAATTTAGTCATTGCAACTTTTTAGGGTTGAAAAGATTACCAAATATTTTAGGGGGATATTTTTCGGATATTTTGCAGGGATACAGCTGAGGCACCAAATGAGGCAAGATATGGGGATAAGGGATATTTTGGTCCCCAGACTTGCCTCTATACAATCCCTCTGTGTTGAAATCAAACAATTCACTTGTGACCGAGACAACTCTGGGCTGAGAGATATGGTATTTGTGTAGGGACAGCATAAACTGTCTATCTCAGGGGTCATATGAGTCAAGAAATAGGACGGGCAATTCTTGTTAGGGGCTGATGTAAGGCCTAACAGCCCCAAAAACAGCACAGGGCTGCTGTTAGGGACAAACAGCTGGGAGGAAGCATTCCTTACTCCCACGTCTAAAAGGCGGGGTACATATATGATCAACACCTACAGCCCTAACAGCCCTGGCTGGCCTGACAACCCTAACAGCCAACAAACCTAACAGCCCCTAACAAACCTAACAGTCCTAAACAGCAGAGAGAAGCATTCCTAATAGGCAGGGCACATATTATGATCAACACCTAACAGCCCTCTGTTAGGGCTGTTTAGACTGTTAGAGCTGATAGGACTGTTAAGACTGGTAGGGCTGTTAGGTCTGTAAGTGGTGTTCAGGGAGTTTTTATTTTTTGAATTTTGGAACCCCCCCTCTCATAAGTGCTGGCTACGCCCCTGGTGTTAGGGTTGTTAGTAGGTGTTAATCATAATTTGTGCCCCAGGTCTTTTAAGAGGTGGAAGTAAGGAATGTTTTCTCAATACTGTTTGGGCTGTTAGGTCTGTTAGGCCTATCAACAGCCCTAACAAGAATTTCCTGTCCTATTCCTTGACAGGTCAGGGGTTGGGCCAACTTTCTTGATAGTGCGTGCCGCATGTGTTAGCCACAACACAAGATAACTTGCATTTTTTTCTCATGTGAAACAGGTGCCAGTTTTGTCCTACCCCAAGTTGTCTCAGGGTCTTCTCCATCGTTTTTCAAAATGGTGGTTGACTCGGGAGAAAACCCTGGGGGAGGCTGAGTCACATGACCATTTCACAACAAAGGACAACCTCGTTCCCATGTTTTCAAACAGTGGTCATGTGACTCAGCCTCCCCAGGGTCCTCTACTCGACCAACCGCCATCTTGAAAATTACCCACAAGACCCTGGGGACGAGGGTGATATCTCACCTCATGTGAACTACGGGTGTCTACATTTTTATTAGTTGAGTTGTCCTCGTGCTTTTTGTGTTTTGTAAAAGGCACAAAGGCAATAATATTAGTCTATAATAAATGTATTTTTGATACTACAATTAACTACTACCATCTTTTATTCCTTATAATAGTTGGAAGCTCCGCTTTTAGGCAGTGCCTAAATCTATATATTACAAATGAACTCTTTCAGGATTTAGGGTTTGGCTTGGGAATCAATAGCATGCAGGGGAGGGAGGCAAAGCATTCAAAGCTTGCCTCCTATAGCAAGAACACATCTCGAGGCAAACGTCTTCGCTGGTGGCAAATATTCAAACACGAGTATATGGAGCTTGTATGGCTGAAGGAGAAGTATCCTGGCGAAAGAAGCTAAAAAGTTGCTAGAACTATCTTCTGGCATCATAAGGCATGTAATGGAATAATGAAGTCAGCCAAAGGTTGTCAAGGACAGGTACATCCCTCAAGAATGCCTCAACAACAATGAAGTCTGCTATTGCGGCTTACAGAAGTCAAAATCCTCTACATCGTGCAATATTGTTCCTCAGAAATGTTCAAGCTAGTTGTACAAACATGCAAGGATGGGAAAATTTGTAGAAGGCTAAATGAGCTTGTGCCTAAGATGCGATGACTGTTTTGTAGACAGGATGTTCAACAACTCACTGCTATAGCCTTGATCTCACATACACATTGATTAATAATATCTAATAGTTATCAGAAAGGGATTCAATTTTATACCACGCCACAGTAAATACAGCCAATCAGAATGCAGGAATGGCATTGTATATTCGGCGGTATTCCACTCAACCTTCCATCGTGCACTGCGTTTGTGTAAAATGTTGCTTTAATTTTCTGTAGCGTGGTATAAAATAGTTATACAATGATTTCTTGTGGCATCTGCACAATATCCCACTTGTCACTTGTATTTTCTAAGCATACACACTCGCACACACTCGCCTAAAGGCTTGTGTGTAAACCAGAAAATACAAGTGACGCGTGGGATATTCTGCAGTATGCCACTCAAAAGCATTGTATAACTAGTATTTACACATCCGTATTAGTAACATTTCAAGGCTTGGTGAAGATTGCTTGAATACTGGCTGAGATATGAATTTTTTCAAAACTTTAAAAAAATTTAGTAAATAAGTGAAAGCAAATAAATAGTGAAGTCGAGGCTGAATGGGTATTGTTTTGATGTGTTTACCCATACATTTCTTTGTAAAAAAAAGCCAGAAAGGTAAGTAATTTTGAAAATTCAATCTCAGCGAGTTTTCATTCTTGCCCAACTTTCAGTCTTTCTAATACGGACGTGCTGAATTGAATATCAGACTTTCTTTCCTGATAACTATAAGATACTATTGAGCCACATAAACGTGATAAAGATCTATTCAGTAATTTTTATAACCCGTTCTCTCACTTTTCAGAGCTAATTAAGAGACCAATCAGCTAGCAGTGTTTATACATGTATGTTGTTTGCCACCCAATTTAGATCATGTGATGTTTCCTTTGGGTCGATACTTTTATTATTAGTTCTGCACATACACTCGTGCACTCGGTGGAGTGAGAAAAAATTTGATGAATTGTAACCACCCAAAGGAATCATCCCATGATCTGTATAGGAAATTTTCATTATGATGTATTTGACTACGACTGCCAGAAACCTTTGTGTTGTCACTTTTGTTCACACAATTACCGCCTATTTTTTCCAAAAGTGGTTTAGCTTATCTGCATAAGAAAAAAAAATGAAAAGGATTCTGGTAATCATAGTCAAATGATGCAAAAATGCAAATGTCCTATTGGGTGAGAACAAGATTTAAACATCATTAGCCAATTTGACCTTTGCTCAGTAGCAACAGAATGGGATATTTCATAGCACGTTAATTTATTTTAATGGTAATCCCTTAGTGTTTCTTCATAAAACACAATTTAGTTCTTGGTAGCTTATTTTGCTACTTAGCATACAGTATAACTAATGAATGGATAATGCAAAACAAGGTGTAGAATAAAATGAACGTGAACTGGTATACTTTAGTTTAACCATAACATAGAACATGCTGATCTCAAAAAACGTCTCTTTTCAAATTCCTCCAAGCAGGATTATCAGACCATATTTCCCCCCAGCAGCAAGTACAGTGATGTTCAATGCTGTGGTACTCCGTAACTACCCTTACAGAAATACACAGTACTTTTTTGTACTTTAAGTGTCCTTTACATGGTGTACTTTAACTGTACTTGACTGAATTGACTTTAACCTGAACTAAAATGTACTTTGAAAGTACTTTTATTAGCCTTTTTCGTGAGCAAAAATGACCTTTAATAGCACTTTTTATGTACTTTTTCGGCACCCAGCGACTTTGCATATATGTTCTTTATGTACTTTACAATAATGGAAAGTGTATAAGAAAAAGACACTTTATATGTACTTTACTTATATACTTTAACTGTACTTTAACTGTACTTGACTGAATGGACTTAACCTGAACTAAAATGTACTTTGAAAGTTTTATTAGCCTTTTTCGTGAGCAAAAATGACCTTTAATAGCACTTTTTATGTACTTTTCGGCACCCAGCGACTTTGCATATATGTTCTTTATGTACTTTACAATAATGGAAAGTGTATAAGAAAAAGATACTTTTTAAGTACTTTACCACCTGGCCTTCCTACGCTAAAAAGGAACTTAAGAAACTTTATTTGCTTGTGCTTACTATGCACTTTAAGTGTACTTTGTTACATTACAAGTAATGTAAAAGTCCTAGTTGCGAAAAAACGTGACTTTTTTTGCACTTTAAAAGTCCTTTAAATGTACTTTTCTAGATGAAAAAATATACTTTATTTGCACTTTAACATAGAAAGCCATTTTTTACCTTTTTAAGCCTTCAGAATGTTCCGATTTGTTGACCTTTTATTTAAAATGTATTTACATCAACTCAAATTGTACATTGCAGTCATACATTTTTTGTGTTCCCATTGCCTCTGATTTCGTTTTGATTACAACAAGAGTATGTTTTTAATAACCACGCTTGGAAATTACGGTCCCGACTTGGGCAAACATTTCAACCCGTTGCGTGACCGAGACATATGCGCACTTCTCGGCAGTAACAGATCTACAATATGTATCTCAAAACGTACACTAGCTGTCCATGCATGCCGCCATCAACATATATAACGATCTTAGATCACTTCTTTTCAGAGCGTTATCCTAAAATGTAAGCGGTGTTCAGCTTAATTATTAACCGGCAACATGTGATATCGGATAAAGATTTTCCGTTGTATTTGAGCTCGCGATGGCTGGTGTCGAAAATACCTTCTATTTCATAGAAGAAATCATACACAAACCCATGTAAAAACATAGACGGGATCCCGCCTGGGATTGGGCGGGATCCCGCCTTTTCACCAGTCGGGATCCCATCTGGAAAGACGGGATCCCACCTGGGATCCCGCCCGGGATTAGTGGACATCCCGCCTTAGCGGATCCTGCCATCCCACCTGGGATCCCGCCATCCCACCCGGGATCCCGCCATCCACCCCGGGATCCCGCCATCCCACCCGGGATCCCGCCATCACCACCCGGATCCCGCCATCCACCCGGGATCCCGCCATCCCGCCGGGATTAGTGGACATCCCGCCTTAGCGGGATCCCACTGGGATCCCGCCATCCCACCGGATCCCGCATTCCACCCGGGATCCCACAATTCTACCTGGGATCCCACCCGGGATCTTGCCATCCCACATGGGATGCTGTCACCTCACTTGGGATCCCATCATCCCACCCGGGATCCTGGGATCCCACCCGGGATCCTGGGATCCCGCCATCCCACCTTGGATCCTGCCATCCACCCATCCCGCCATCCTCCCGGTATCCCACCATCCCACCCAGGATCCCGCAATAACACCTGGGATCTTGCCATCCCACCTGTGATCGTGTCACCCCACCTGGGATCCCAACTGGGATCCTGCCATCCCTCCCGGGATCTTGCATTATTCTGCCACCTTACTCGGGATCTTGCTATCCCACCCGGGATCTTCTCATCCCACTAAGGATCCCGCCATCCCACCCAGAATCCCAATCGAGATCCTGCCTACAGGAAAGGCCATCACAGCAGAGAATTCTGTCTTTTATATGGACTTTGAAAAAGAAAACTTGTCTCATAACACAGTTATTATTATCAGCAGGTTTAACCAGGGATGTGTCCCTGGTTTAACCTATGTGTCCCCTGATGTCATCACAAGAAAATGCATTTACAATTAATGAGACATCGATATATGTTTCAAGATTTCCTAATAATGTGTAACATGGCTAATGCTTACAGAGGAACTTATATAACTTGTCTATATGCATAGACACTTGCCGAGACCCCTGTCTATGCAAAGTATGTGGAAAGCAGTTTTATTGCTTAATGAAAATCTTGTGAAAAAGACCTGTGAAAAAAACTTGTGAAGCACCTGTGAAAAAATGCTCTTAAAAGAACCCCAAATTTGGCCAACAAACCGGTGAAAAAAGAAAGATTGTTTTAAGAACTTCAAGCAATTTTTTCAAGAAGGTCAAAATTTTGTTACTCTGAAAAAATAAAATTCACAATTCACAAAATGTTGCATTTAGCAGGAAAAACCTAATAATTCTTACACTCTAGCTGATGCAAAATACTATACTTTTTCAAGGATTGAAAGTTATGCCCCACCTTCCCCATGCAAACCCCCAGAGACAGCTCACCTCATGCGAACAGAATCCTACACAGTGACTATGCTGTTACTTTAAAAGAGCAGATTTCAGATAATGCCAGAGCATAAGAACAAACAAACATGCAGTCTCTTGTTTTCTGCAATTACTTTGTCTCCTTTTGCAGCTTGTGTTTTACTCTCCCAACATCACAACATGCTCTATTGCACTCAATTTGTACTTCTCTTTTGTACTTATGCATTTAGATTTCAACACTCAATATCAAATCCACTCTAAGAACATAATGTGACACCAAAACTCTGTGCAGGTGATGAGTCTGTTTTATTCATTTTTAAGCAATGTATATTGAAAATGGTGAATAAAACCCCATGGTAAAAACTATGAATAATTTTTACTTGAATTCATGTGCTGCTTCTTAGCTCTTCACTTGTTGCTGGCTAGATTATTTGATTGTTTCAGACTGAAGGCAGCGTGAAGTTCTGTTGATGGCAGTATGCATATGCATTCTGTTTTACCTGAAAAACGTGACAAGCAGGATACATTAGAACTTGCTTAAGCTTAAATGACTCATAAACATAGTTTTACAGGTGTGCAGGTCACTTACTTACTTGCTTACTGCGGCGGCCTCAGCCGAACCTCGCATCTCGAGCTCAAGTCGCTCCTGTGAGCATACAGGAGCCAAGCTCAGTGGTATTGGCCGCACCAGTATCGCTCCGTAGAGTGTCAACCATAGTTGTCGCTGGTCGGCCGGGGCGGCGGTTGCCGTGCGTTGGCTCCCACAAGATGAGATGATTTGCTGTGAGCTCTTTGTGGCGGTAACAATGACCGGCGAGGCCAAGTCTGCGGCAGGCCACCCTGTCAGATATTCTAGGCAGATCACCGTAGAGGACGTGGTTCGGGATGTGGTCACTCCAACAGGTCAAGCCTTGTCTAATTACCTGTATGTCATTACAACAGAATCAATGCTCCATGATCTAGTGCCTGTCAACCTGCGAGTGAATATTAAGACAGGTTGTTTTATAAGCGAGCATGTTGAACACTAGTTGTCAAGATTATTGTTACGAAAATGTAAAAAATATTTTAACTTAGGTATTGGTTGTTTTTTGAAAGGTGAAATATAAGTGATAAGCTGTTGTCCCTGCCAAAGTTCACAGAAATGTTGTTCATTACAGCCATTCTCAGTTACATGCTCTGTTACATGCAACATGAGGTTGCTTGGAAAAAAGCTTGCAGCGAAAACCTGTTTTTTTTGTCGTCAAAGTTTCCATGACAATGCACGTGCTTTCGCCGGCTCTTCGTGCTCAGACAAGACAGCAAAACAAGTTTTCGCTTGCAAGCTTTTTTCCAGGCGACCGTGTGTAACTGAGAATGGCTGTAAGCATGAAAAGTATTTGCCAAGGCTATCCAAATTATACATTCCTGGCGCAGGTTGTTCAAAGGTGGACTAAATTTAAACCAGGTTTAGTTCTGAACAAAACCATCAAGTCACCATGGTAATTACTCCTGGATTAGTGCTAAACCACTTTCGAGCAACCGGACCCTGTTATTTGTTAAACTTTAAAATTCAGTTTCTCTGGGTCCGGTTGCTCGAACGTGGTTTAGCATAACAGGATTATTACCATGGTGACTTGATGTTTTGTTCCGAATGAACCTGGTTTAAATTTAATCCACCTTTGAACAACCCGCGCCTGATCTCCATGCGAGTTTTCATACATATAATCATGTGAACTCTGAAGCAATTACTAGTCAATCCATGGTTTAGCAGCTTATTCCTCTGTCTCAGAGATTTTGCAAATACTCCTAAAGCTACTACTATTTTGATTACAGGATTATGAAACTATGAAAACCACAGTTAATTAATAAATGGCAACTTCATACAGATTAGAGTGGATTTCAGATAAAGTGTTGTAAGTAGATCATACTTGTGTTTTCTTTTCGATTGCCAATTGAGGTCAAGAGGTCTTGAAATTTGTTTAGTCAAGAAAATTACGAGTTGTAAAAATGATCCCTATGGCATTTTGTTTTCTAAGCTTTTTTGAGCAGTAAAGAACGTTAGCGGCCAAATTATACAAGGAAAAGAAACATCACATAAGTATACATAATAACAAATACTTGCCTATGTTTTGTAGCTTATAGTTTCTTTCAAATGTCGATACGATAGTAGAGGCGAAGACTGAAGACATGTTTTCCTCGTTTTTGGTGGTGAAAAAAGACGGCGCGTGTGCGTCGCGTTTCCCGCCTTTTTGGTGTCACGTGACCTTGCGCTAATGTATGTGTGGGCTGCCTGTGGTTGGTTATCAACATGGCGCCTTCCTTCCTTTGCTTCTTGTTTCGCGGTCGTTCTTGCCATGAAATGTGGAAAGATGGGTGCAAAAACAGCTTATCCGAAAGTGGGTTGAATTGCTAAACGATTTAATTATTGAAGATTTTTCTAAATGCATTCGGACTTTTTTTTCTGTAAGTTATGCCTTTTTCTTTGATGACAACTGAATTCTAAGAGAACAGTCAATGGCGAGTTCATAAGCACAAGACAAATGTTACATTTTTCGCAATAACTAAATTGTAAATTACCTAGAAATAGTACAGAATAGTACATAATTCTTCAAATTTATTATCATGGATACACATGAAATTTGGCAGAATGATATAAAGTTTATGTTGACAAATCTTATCTACATGAGTGAACTCCCGTAGTTATAGCTGTGGAATAGGTAAAATCTCATTGTGGCTCAGGCCTAGTTTATATGTCACTTAATTTCGATAATTAAATTTGTCTCATTAAATTTGTCCGAAATACGATGTATAAACTAGGCCTCAGTGTACTTTAGTCTATAAACATAGATGTACTATGTAGACTGTTGGGGCTTTCTCACATTATATTACTGAGGTAGGGGTGTACAATATGATGGGTAGAAATCACAGTTTGTGGTATCTTTTTAGGAGTTTTCCCCTTGAATTTTGCAGTAAATTAGAGTAAGTATTATTTGGGAAATATCAGGTTTAATGCTGTTGGCCACTGTCAATATTATTGGGGGCCTCCCCCTCTCCCCAATCATAATTACAGGGGGGACAAGAGTGCCCCTCATCCAACTGCTTCAATCACCCTAGATACTGAAAGATGTGCCTGAGAAAATAACAAGTTATAATAATAATGAAAATCAAAGCTAGAGTTGGGAAATCATGGCTACGATCAAAATCAAATTTAATTAAACATCGAATCAAAACAAAGGTTGTTATTTTGATTTCAAAAGAAAACCAAAATTTACAGTTTCTTCACATCATATTTTCTCATACCATTTTGTTGATACTTAAGATATAGAATTCACAGCTTTTTTTCACGTTTTTCCTGATTCAAAATGTCACATTTTTCTCATGATTTTCACAGGGTTTTTTCACAGGTCAAAATAGTTTCACAGGTTCATTCACAACATTTTCACAGGAATTTCACATGTTGCTCTCCAGTCACTCTCATCCCACTATGGAGTTGTCCCATCATTGCAGGATCCCCGGATCCCAGCGCCTCCCACAAAAAATCCTGACAATTCCCAACACAGCTGATAAATTTCCCTGCACTCTTCTCTTCCCACCCAGGTTCTCCCCTTATATCCCACTGGGTGTCCCATCATTGGGATCCTGGCTTCCCCCACCTCAAAAAAAACTCCCTCTGGGATTCTGCCATCCCATACGGGATCCCACCCATTAGGTACTCAAGATCTCACTGGGAATCCACCTGACCCTGAGAAATTTCATCCCAAGAAGGATCCTGCTATCCCATCCATTTGGGATCCTGCCCAGGAAGGCTGGATCCTGGGATCCCTGGGAAATGTTATCCCACCTGGGATAGGCGGCATCCCACCATCCCTCTTGGATCCTGCCGGGATGGCCATTATCTCACCTGGGATAGGCAGGATCCCACAATCCCACCTTAGATCCCGCCTGGGATGGCAGGGATCTCCGCAGGAAATGATATCCCACCTGGGATAGGCGGATCCCGCCATCCCACCTTTGATCCCGCCCAGGATGGCAGGATCCCAGGCGGGATCCCACCTACCTGGGAAATGTTATCCCACCTGGGATAGGCGGGATCCCCCCTATCCCAACAAGGATCCTGCTATCCCATCCATTTGGGATCCTGCCCAGGAAGCTGGATCCTGGGATACCTGGGAAATGCTATCCCACCTGGGATAAGTGGGATCCCACCATCTCACCCCACCTTGGATCCTGCCCGGGATGGCCATTATCTCACCTGGGATAGGCGGGATCCCACCATCCCGCCTTGGATCCCGCCGGGATAGGCGGGATCCCAGGCGGGATCCCACCTCCCCGGGAAATGTTATCCCACCTGGGATAGGCGGGATCCCGCCATCCCACCTTTGATCCCGCCCGGGATGGCAGGATCCCGGGATCCCAGGCGGGATCCCACCTACCCGGGAAACGTTATCCCACCTGGGATAGGCGGGATCCCGCCATCCCACCTGGGATCCCGCCTATCCCGGCCGGATCCCGCCTGTCCCGGCCGGGATCCCGCCTCTCATTTTTACATGGGAATGTAGGATTTAAGATCAGTCGAATATGGCTCACAACCGTAAACGCAACTCAAACAATAAACAAGATGCGAGGATCGAATTTGCGGGTTTAGATCCAAATCACGGCGTGATCAAAATAAGACCTACGATAAAGTCGAGCGTGTTGATCATCAACAACAATGATTGACTTTGTAGCCGCGTGTAGCCGCCGGTTCTACAGGGCCATTCCATTTTTAAGCTGAACCCCCCCATACGAAAGAGCTCATTTTCTTTAGTAACCCCCTCGGAAAAAGGGCCTGTTTCGGATTGCACCCCCTCGGAGAAAAAGACCACGGAAGAGGTTTTTTTTTATTGCACCCCCTCGGAATACCACGGAAGAGGCTTTTTCTTATTGTACCCCCTCGGAAAAACCCACGGAAGAGCCTTTCTTTCGGTTGACCCCTCGAAAATGGCCATTTTGCTATACCCCTAGGAAAACTTCTTCTGTAGGGGGGGTGCGGCTAAAAAATGGAATGGCCCACAGTACAAATAATGCATTTAAAATATACAACAAGCTTAAACATTAGCTGCCTGCTTCAATATAATGGTTTCATTCCTTGCAAGAAGATAATTCCCCCACAGTTGAATGATGCGGTTGACTTCAGCGTAGCCGACTGTAACGCTAGTTATATTATAACAACATAAAACTCACCTCTACCAGAAACGTAAAGCCTCGCTTTTGCTTTATACCCTCAGGAAAACACCATGAGAATGATTTTGGTATACACGATGATCTGACTGAGTGTTTAAAAATTTTGCCCCCGAAATACCAGTGCATATTTCGACCTCCATGATCATGAACTATAGCTGACACGAACGTTATTGCGGAGATATATGACACCACGTATTTGATTTCCCCGCCTTTAATATACTAGCCAATAATATGCGAGATTGGAACGGTCTAGGCTCCGCTTGGGCAATTTCCGAGGGAACTTTATTCGCACTTTACATGCTAGAAGTGTGTTGGGACAAATGCAAAGTTCATTTAAAGTGCATCTCTATTGTAAAGTATGAATAAAGTTACTTGTCTTCTGGACCATGAGGAACTTTTTAGCACTTTACATAATACAAGTTTAAGAGGCAAACCACCCGGTCATGCACTTTAGTTGCACTTTGCAAGCATTGCCTAGAGAACCTCGGAGAAACTATTCTCAAAAAGTGCAGAAAAGTACATCTCTCCTTTAAAGTGTGAATTCAACCAAAACTCACTCATGCACTTTTTTGCACTTTGCAAGCATTGCCTAAGAAACTTCTCAAAGTGCCACAAAAGTACACTCATATTTTATACTTTATTGTAAAGTACAAAATTAGTTTATGGTAGTGGACTTTGCAAAGTCTGCAAAGTACATATAAAGTAACGCTTTGATTTTGTAAAGTACACATAAAGTACTGCAAAGTCCTTTACAAGTACAGTTAAAGTACTTTTAAAGTATAGTTATTTCTGTAAGGGTTCCAATATCCGTATGGAATGTTACTGTAAGTGTCTCGGTGTTCATGCTATATTTGAAAGTCATAGGCTCTTCTTCACTTACCAGAACTTCAGCAACACCCTCGTTATCAAATGTTCTTTTCAAAAGCTTCGATTTTTCCAACACAACAACATCTTTGCTCATTCGATTAAACAAATAAAGTGCCTTTCTCTTGTCAATAATTGTAATAGCCACGCGAGCCGGCGTGGTGTGAACTCGGTGACCGAAGCTGTTTTTATTTACGATGTGCTTCCATATAATTTCGAAAACTTCTTTGGGATATCCTTTGTTAAACTGCAAAAGTACGGTGAAGAAGAGGATGGGAAACTTCGCAAGCGGCGGTAAATACATTCGTGTAACTTTTCGAGATATCTCCTTGTCATCGGCCAAATGTCTATGATTTGATGGGAATCTTTGTAAGAAACAGTTCCGTGCTTGTTAAATACACACTCCATCAGTCCATCCAACTCCCGAAAACTCCGTCTAGAAATTTCATATCCTTGTCGTCGCGTGTCTGTACAGATAATTTCAGATTGAGTAATTTAGCTCTCACCTCCCGTCCTACAACCGAGGCGGCCGCCATTTTGGATTAATGTCCCACAATTCCGCGCGCGCCTAAGATGAAACAATTGTGACCCCCCACAGCCCGACGTGGTGCCGGGACGCAAAGTGATGCTCGTGGCAAACCTAAAGGCGGAATAGGGCCTATACAATGGAGCAGTCGGGAGTGTGGTAGATATTGTGTATCTCGATGGACGCAGACCGACGGACGATCCACCGCCACAACCTGATTATGTGTTAGTGCGCTTTAGTGGCTACAAGGGACCGGCTTTCATCGCTACTGACCCAACTGTTGTACCAATTGTACCGATTAGCAGAGCGACAGATTGTGCATGTTGCAGACGAGTGCAGATTCCGCTACGATTGGCATGGGGAATGACGATCCATAAATGCCAAGGGATGACTGTAGGCGAAGGAGAGCCGTTCAGATATGTTGTCATACATCCAGCGATCATGCATTTGAGGCGAAGAACCCAGGAGCACTGTTTGTGGCGCTGTCTAGAGCAAAGTCTGCAGGAGGAGATGGCAGAGATCCCGACTTTGCATTTCATCAGGACGTTCTTGTCAACATGGACAGATTTCGCCCCGTTACTACGCCAAAAGTACAGTCTCGACAGCGAGAGATCGAAAGGCTACGTGCGTTGACTACACAAAGCCGTAGGCGAGAATCTACGCGCAGAGTGTTTGAAGAGGAGACCTTCCATGAGCTACTCGATTGGGCGGACTCTCTAGCATGAGAGAGTCGCGAGAAGGAAAAGTCCATGAAGTAAACGGGTGAGAATTGTGCAGTCTTAACAGCCCATCAATATTGTATCACAAGTGATACTCTCGGAAAGCCCGGAACATGTGATCGTGAAAATAGATTTCACGTTGGTCGCGTTTGTTCTAGAAGGGGTACAAGGATGGACAAGGTGTAGGCGATTTTTTTGTGACGCCAGCGTTTATAATTTTTCTCATTTGCATAAGTATTAGTTAAATCAGCAAGCGTAACCATGGAGTTATTATTACCATAACTCCATGGCGTAACGGCTGTACAACAATACATGTTCTGAATTTCGATTGCGTCTCGTGACGAAGTACTAAGAAATTTGGACTTTCGTACTCAAATTATGAGCGCATGTCGAGGAGCTCAATTTGCAATTGATATGTGAGCTAATGAGCTTCCTGCTCCACAAAAGATCAAATCTTTTTAAAAAGCCTCTTTGCTTTTGAATAAAATTGCTCAACTCAATAAAATTGCTCAACTATACCGAAGAACTTATTGACGATTTTCACTAAGTTTTGAATGACCCGCGCAGGTTTTTGAAAACGTGTGGATTTTGATCGGCGGAAGGCTCACTAGCGCACATGTTTTCTCTACGGTGAATGTCAATCTGTGTACTTACGAACGAAACCTTCAAATTTAAGAGTATGCTTCATTTGTTGTCCGCTTTTGAGGGATGATAATTTTCTAGTGCCTTCAAAATTCTGCTTATGCAAATAAGTTAACAAAAAACCGCATATTAAGCAATTGGGGATGAGAACATTAGTTATCATCATGATGAGTCGTTACACGTGCTGTATCAGCATGAGGCTGAGGGCGTTGGCCAAGCATGATCATGACGAGTCGTCATGACGAGTCGTTATGCTGTAATTGCGCGTTTACAGCATTGTTCTTGTACTGTTATCAGCCTCTGGAATATAACTTTGCACAAAGAGAACGTTTCCTTTTTTTTTAATTTTATCGTCAAGCTTTGTATAAGAATTCATGTTCCCAAGTCCAGTAGATTTTGTTATAAATTATATATAATCGTCATACCAATATGTTACGAATATAAGGTTACTAATATAAAGAAAGGTTCTAGTATTAGAGTTAATGAATACATTCAGAAAATAATTGAAGCTTGGCACAAGTATCTTAGGATTATTTTCGCTCGTGGTGTTGACTCAGCGGAAGGCTGCATCTATCAGATCAGTGCGCTGAGGCCGTTGGCCATGCATCACCACAGTCGTTATGCTGTAATCAGCGGAAGGCTGAGGGTGTGGCCATGCACGACTACCCGTCGCTGGTCTTATGCTGTAATCGGCCTCGGGAATAATTGAGGCTGAGGGCGTTGGCCATGCATAAACTGCCGTATTTAACACCTTTTGCCAGTGACGTCTAGCATTATAGTTACAAGTGTAATCTTTATTTATCTATTTTTTGTTACTAGTTTTATAGCGGATTTCTGTTAGCTCGTGGTGGTGACTCGACATACGGCTCGAGTCTTATGCTGTAATCAGCGGGATGCTTAATCTATGGATTCAGTGCGCTGAAGGCGTTGGCCATGCATCACCACGAGTCGTTATGCTGTAATCAGCGGAAGGCTGAGGGCATAGGCCATGCGTAACGTGCCGTGAAACACATTCTTCTCATGACATTTTTGTTGTTCTCTTTAAATACTATGTTTAGTATTTGAAATTTATGTTCTTTTTTGTGTAAACATCAGACAGGATGTTTTCCTTGTATTTTTGCTGCATCAATTTCACTGCTAAATACTAGCTTTTACACGTAAAATTATTAACAATATTTACTCCGAATCAGTAAATTGTCTTCCAAAACCACAATCATGTTTTATGTAGAGAAATGTTGGTTCTTGAGTTATTGAATTTAAGTATGCGACTTGAACACCACCATTTCAATGTTGATGTTACAAACAGTAACCTAACCCGGTGTGATTGACTGATTATATTAGAAAATATTTTTTGGACTGGGGCGACTGGCATGGTGGACGGTTGGGTCTAAACGAAGCTCCGTCTGCTGAGGCTCCAAATTGAATTTTGTCGTCTTTACGGTTACAAAATGTCCGCTTCAACGCCCGCTAAGGCAAACAAGCGTCCCCTTAGCAGTTCTTCAAGCCCGGAGCAGGGAATAGACAAGAAACTCGCCATGGACGACTCCGCAAACCTGCTTGAACAAATTGCAAATCTGTCACTAATATGGATAAAGGGTTTGAGAAAGTACATGGAGACATATAAATAATACGAAGTTCCCTTGTTGAAGATGTAAACAACTCAAAACGTCAGTGAAAGAGGTCGAAAAGTCACTTGGTGGCGCCTGGACGAAATACATGACTTACAGCCAAAACAGGGAATGTCGATGCATTGGTGAAGGAATTGAGTCCCTACATCAGAGCCTGGATGAAGAGAAGGAAAAGAGGTTAGCTCTTCAGGCTTACACAAGACGAGAAAACCTCAATTTAAAAATATCCCAGAGACCCAGGACGAGGACTGCAAGAAAATAATCCAAGACATACTCAAGAAGGAATTTGCACCGACAAATGTCGCCGCAATAAAATTCCATGCGGTCCACCGAGTAGGAAAGAAAAGGCTCTCTTAGGAACGAAGAGTAGCGGTCCAAGACTAATTATTGCACGTTTCGTCTCGAGAGAAGATAGAGATATGGTGCACACAAATAAAAAGTGTTTAAGCAGTTCCACCAGATATGAAGGTGCTTATATAACTCAAGATTACCCCAGAGAGATGCAGAAGGAACGAGTTGTTTTGATAAAGGCTATGGAGAAAGCCAAGGAGGCCGGACAGAGGCAAAGGTATTGGGCCGTTCGATTTCGATTTCTGGAACCTATTACAACATAAATACTCTGCCAGACGAGTACAGGTGAATCTGACCGGTAAGAAAAATGCAAACGTCTTGAAATGGAGCCTCTCCGACTCTGAGGGAAGTTCTTACACAGAGTATTCGGCCGCAGTCCAGTTCTTAGTTAGATAGGACAATTTGTTTTGTTTTGTTTTGTGTATAATTGTACCATGTGTGCATTTTTGTTATTACAGTTTACTATTTATTATTTAAGCAGCCTTTATTTAGCCGAGACTGGAAATAGAATTCAGAGGAGTATATGCTTCCGAAACTCGAATCTGCGTTCAACAAAATAAATGGTTAGGTCTATAGATGTTTCCGTCATCTCGTTAAATGTCAAGGGATAAGGAATACAAAAAGCGTAAAAAGATTTTCCATTGGCTCAATAGTCACGGACTAAAAAAGGCGTCGCTATGTTGCAAGAAACCCATAGTTCCAGTGACATCGAACGAGTCTGGCGGAACGAATTTAGAGGTGATTTTTTATTACTCACACGATCGACAAACAGCCGAGGTGTCGCTATTGTCTTCGGAGAAAACTTAGATTATAAGTATGCTCGTTTTACAATGACTTTGAAGGCCGCTTTATCGCAATGCATTGCACATACAGGGGAGTGTTTTTTATTAATTAACGTGTATGCACCAAATACGGAAAACGAACAAGTGAAATTATTCGAGAAGAATGAGCCATATAGTTGAGCAAAGTACCCAGAGGAAGCAGCGATCATTTGGGGCGGAGACCTCAATTTTTACTTTGATGAATTTTTGGAAGCTAAGGGTGGGAGTCCGCGCCTGAAAATTAAGTCAATCGAAAGTATGCAGGCAATTATGGCCGAACTCGATCTTTGCGATATATGGCGAGCGCGTAATCCCGACACATGCAGTATACCTGGAGGGGCCCTGGCCCTAGAGATTCACTAGGGAAGACTTCTACGATTCATAGACGGCTGGATTATTATTTCGTATCGGACTCTATTCAACATGACGTTAACAATGTCGATATAATAGTCGCCCCGTCACGGACCACTCTGCCATTTTCATCTCCTTAAGCTCAACATGTCAAAATGACAACACGGTCCTGCTTTTTGGAGGTTTTAATAACTCTCTAATCAGAGACAAAAATTATGTTCAAAATAATTAATTATTCGGTCGAGATCTAATTGGCAGCAATTTGGCGAGAGAATTAACAATATTTCTTAAGTTTAGAGAACGAAATTGTGATCGAAATTTTAGCAATCCTAGTACGTTCCAACCATCAAATAAAAGGCATAAATTTAGGAGGTATTGAGAAGAAAATCATTATGTTTGCTGATGATACGACATTCCTGCTACAGGACTTGAGTTCCCTAGACGCGGTACTGGAGACACTGGAAGTCTTTTATCAGTTTTTCTTCTTTGCGCATTAATTCTAGCAAATCAGAATTGGTTGGCTTCATGGGAGTGAAGAGCTTGATGGTAGGCATTACCGTTTTAAATGGATAGATTTTAACACCAAAGGTACGACGATTCTTGGTATATGCTTTTCCTATAATAACAATGTTCGTTACAGTAACAACTTGACCAGGCCTCTACAAAATCTGAAGTCTGTCTTTTCCATTGGAAAATGAGAAACCTCACTCTTTGTGGAAAATTCAATTGTTAAATCTTTAGCTGTTTCAAAATTGGAATACGTTTGCTCCAAGCTTTATGTCCCAGAATCTTATATACGGCAGGTGCAAAGTGAAATTAGCAATTTCATATGGAATGGGAAAAAACCAAAAATTAAACACGACACCCTTATTGGTGATTATTGCGATGGCGGCCTCAGAGCTTTGGATTTCAATATAAAGATAAAGGCGCATATGGGGTTGTGGGCCAAACGATTGTTAGACGAGGAGCCTAAAAATTGGAAATTAATACCAAATTTATATCTGAAGTCAATTGGTGGCGTTCAGTGTATTGGCTTAAACTTCAACAGAAAATTAATTCCGCAGGAATTGCCGGAATTTTATAAGAAGGTTCTAGGTGATTGGGCGGACCTCAGTGACTGCAACCCAAATGATGACCTAGATCTTATCCTGTGCCAAGCCCTTTGGAATAACAAATACATAAAGGATCGATTTACAACCTACAAAAACTTTATAGCAAAGGTTTCATCAAAATAAAAGATATTTTCCATAATGGTCATTTAAAAACATGGGAGGTATAAGTAATAGTGGGGTAGGGGAAGGTTCTTTTTTATGCTGGAAGGCATTAATACTTTCACTACCAAGCGAGTGGAAAAAATTATACAAAGAGATTGGCACAGTCAAAGTCCAGAGAATAATGAAAGCGAGAGCATTGTGTTGCATCTGGGAGAGAAAGCTATACCGCTAACGAACTAACTTCGCAACATATTTATTGGTTTTTCATTAGTAAGCAATTTAAAGTCCCTACGTCACATCATAATGTCGAACTCAGGCTAGGCAAACCTATAGAATGGAAGTTGGTTTACCGTAAGTTGTATAACTGTACCATAGATACGTATTTACGAATTTTTCAATTTAAGATACTTAATAATATACTATACTTGAATAAGGCCTTGTTTAAATTTAAATTAGTAGACTCTCCCAGATGCTCTTTTTTGCTTATTTTTGACGAAACGATCGACCATTTATTTCTGCACTGTATGGAATCTAAGAACTTTTATTTCCAATTAAGACATGGCTGTTTGAAAAAGCCCTTATAAAACTTCCAAATCTAGACTTTACCCAAATCATACTAGGCGTTGACAAAGCACAGGAAAACGGACCACTGATCAACTTTTTAATACTCATTTACAAACTATTACTTTACAAGTTCCGTAGTGGCTATAAGCCACCTACTCTAAAAGTTTCATTAACTATCTAAGCTACTACCAACGCATTGAAATTGAAAGTCACAGAAAACGCTGAAAAAATAACGTTTCACCTCGCTAAGTGGGAAGCCTTGCTACCACATCTGTAATCTGTCTTGGCTGGCTGTCTTTTTTTTCTGTTTTTTTTTTTAATTATTTGTTGCCTGTTGTTGTTGTTTTTGTAAGTTCAAATGTACACGTAGATAGTTATATGTTGGCAGTTTTCTATGTAAAATGCAATAAAACTATTAAAATATAAAAAAAAAAAAAGAAATATTTTTAGGTCATGAATTCAATTTATTCAAACTACTATTTCTTTAGCTTGTGGTGTGACTCGATGACACGGCTCGAGTCTTATGCTGTAATCAGCGGGAGGCTGCATCTATCAGATCAGTGCGCTGAGGGCGTTGGCCATGCATCACCACGAGTCGTTATGCTGTAATCAGCGGAAGGCTGAGGGCGTTGGCCATGCATGACTACCCGTCGCTGGTCTTATGCTGTAATCGGCCTCGGGAAATAAATTGAGGCTGAGGGCGTTGGCCATGCATAAACTGCCGTAAATGTTTAGCCAGTGACCGATTTCTTATGTACCTCCTTATCTTCGTTATTTGTTTTATTTTTATAGGCACAATTTTAGAATTTGATTACTTTGATTCTATAATAACAAATAATAGATATAGGTTAGAACATATCCTTATGTCGTCGATTATACCAATCGTGGAGGATCCAAAAATCTGCTGGCGTTATCCAGGTGAGCGAAACGCGTAATTTAGGCAAATATATATATAAATTGTCAATCGTGTGAAAACGTTCTACACAAATTCCTCGTGCTCAATAAGTTCATAGTACAACAAGCTTTGTCCTTGTTCTTGTCTGTTCATTTTTCAAGTCCACCTTTCCACAACAGACGTTGCATTGTCCTCACTTTACCCGTTCCTAACATCGGAACACTATATAGTGAAATCACGGTAGGTTATGCTTGCAGTACCCTACTATTAACCATCAATTCCTGGAAACAATAAAAGGACTAATACAATAGACAGCAAATTTTTAAAGATGTCTTCTTCAATTGTTTGCAAGGCAGGAATCATGTCAATGCTTATGCTTTGCGTCTGAAATCATTTCTCTCTTATCAGAGCAATTTCAGACAGTATCTGGTGACGTTACTCTCAGAATGTGGCGCTGTGCTGTTCCAGTTTTTCTAACATTCAAAGCGGATACTCCGACACAGGTATTTGTAGTCTGTTAATTTGTTTTTCTGTAACTTTAAACAGTTTTTTATTTTAGAATTTCAGCCTTAACAGTTCATTTTTTGTAGAACAGCTATGGATATTCCGTCACGTTTGGCCGCTAAATCTAAATGATATCAAGTGCGTGTTGTGTTTGGAAAACAACGTAGGTAACGTCGTAATCCTATTTTTAATTAGTTAACTTTTTAATTTTGCGAAAACTAGTAACGAAATAGACAACAAATAAAATAAATGGGATACATAACTTCCCCTGTTTATTTGTAAATACTGGGTGACCTATCTTCCAACTCATTTTTACCTTGTCAGTATTTTCGTCACCGTTGTCCCTATATTTTTTCCTCGTATTCTAACATATTTTCAATTCATAGATAGTTGGTCACGCAAACCGGATTTATGATGACTGTAGTACATGTAGTATGGTGTACTCGTACAAGTGTTTGTATTGTACTTCCTTCTTTGGAACAGGTAACCTATAAATCTAATAGCCTAATTTTCTACTGAAGCAAATCAGAATGCAGAAAAGCCATTGTAGATTGGGCGGTACATTACCCAACCTTCCCATCATCCCCTGCGTTTAAGTATTTTTAAGACGAGCGATTACTCGTGAATAAATTCCCTCGTGTCGTGTTTTAGACTTTCTCAGAGTCCTTTTGGTTGTGTTTCTTTTGTTTTTATACAAAACACCTTTTAGGCCAAGTCCATTGGCTTTTAAAAATCGCCCCCATTGGTGTTTTGACTTACTGATTACTACTGAGTTAGGAAAATTAATGATCTGAAAACACAAGACGACGTCAGTTTTCATGAGCAAGCAACTCAGCTTGTATATTTTTTCTCTTGGTTTTCTCTTGGCGCGCGCGCTTGAATGGCTTCCCAGGCACGTTTGTGCGAAGAACGTGAAGCTCAGTGAGAGCACGTTTTTGAATGAATGAATAAGTGCTGAATAAAGCCTAAAACAACAGCCAGGCCTTGAGCTTCAAGATTTTCTGTTGCGTGGTATAGAATAGTCAGACAATGGTTTCGAGTGGAATGCTGAAGAACATCAAGCGTCACTTCTATGTTCTTAGCATAAACATTCGCCTAAGGGCTCAAATGTATACCACCCTGTTTTAAGAGATTATTACTGCCCCCCCCCCCCCCCCCCCCCCCCTTCATGTACTCTTTATTTATATACCGTTTCCGAGATACGGTATTTGGAAAAAGCAACAAAGCTTGGTACGCAAGGGAGCATGGGTAAATATTTCTTTGAATTTATGTTAATTGTTATAAACACAATGCTTAGAAATGTGCTGAAATGTAATGAGTTTACCTGTGGTTGCGATAACTGTCTGAAATCAGATCAAACAGTAGTAGTTAAGATACCTCCATTATCCTTTGCGCTTGAAGCTTATAGGCTTTTTGGGGCCAACGTTACCCGGAAACGGTATATAACCTAGCTGTATTTATTTTGTTTTCTTTTAGAAAGTCCAGCACAGATTATTGAGACTTTGTGACGCCGTCTATTAGCTATTGCTGAATGTGGCAATGCGGCGTTTAGATGTTTCACCAGGCTAGGTCATGCAAGAAGAAGAAAAACAAACTGGATTCCAGGATGATTTCTATCGATTCGAGGATGACTATTGGCTATGTTGGTGTTCTATGTTCAGGTTTCCCAATAACATGGTACGCTTTTTTCATTGCGGATTGTCTCTTGACACTAAAGCCTTATTGTGGGTACCTAACGCTTCAAGTTTTAATAGATTCTTCATGCCCTGGGATACCCCCTTTCGATCCCCTCTCCTAACCTCACACGCAATCACTACGAATAGTCAATCTTTTAAACCTATTCTCTTTTTTGTTCTGTTTTAGAAATTACACAACACAAAAGTTGAGACATTGTGGCGTCTATTTATTGGCTATTGCTGAATGCTACGGTCAGATACATGTTTCACGAGGATAGACGGAGGACAAGACGGAGGACAAGAAGAAGAAAAAAAACCTGAATAATATGATGTCCGAGCCCAGCAGGACGAGGGTGTGATCCATAGGGCTGGGGATTTCCCTGAATCATAGCGTTGCGGGCACGCAAGGGTTTTTCATCCTATGGATGCTCGTTTTGTAAAGCACCCCAACATATAGAAGTTGTATATTCATTACTTATTTCAAAGCAATAAAGTAGTGGAATGAATATGTGTCAAGCTACAATGTTTTTCCTCAAGGGCACGGTAACGAATTCTGCATTCTGATTGGCTCTTAGAGCGCGCGCCGGGGGGCAATATCTCTGACCTAGGTGACTGTAACCATTTTCGCGTGCTTGATTTTATCGAAAAGTCAAACTTTTGAGTTGGATAAAAAAATACTTATTTACCGGCTTTAGGTCGGTCCGTAGAGGGAGAATTATGTGACCTTATTACGAATACGATATTTCAAAATTCCTACAATCAGGCATTTTTGATTATTAGAGCCCTTCCTCGGTAGCAATTTGAGTTTCGAAGTCCATCTGGCCGGTATTACTAACCCTTGACTTGCTTTATCAGAGATATGCATATGCACGACCTTTAAAAAGCCTGCTAAAGTCTTGTTTGTCTCCTCTTCTCCATCTTAGAGAATACTCCGCTTTTAGCAGTGCCTAAATCTATATATTAACCTATAGCGTACGCCGTCCGTCAGTCGTCCGTCCGTCCCGTCCGCCCGTGTACACATGGGAACCCACTAAGTGGTATGCAAAGAAAAAAATATATCTCCTCAAGGGAACACGCTAACACAACCATACTTGGGATATTTTGTCTATGCAACAAGGGGGGTGCTGTAACCCGGACACGTGATGTGACGTCATCGATGACGTCATCAGTGATTGAAAAATGAATATCTCGTGAAGGGAAGACTCTAAGACAACCAAACTCCGCTTTTAGGCAGTGCCTAAATCTATATATTAAACCTATAGCGTACGCCGTCCGTCCGTCGTCCGTCCGTCCCGTCCGCCCGTGTACACATGGGAACCCACTAAGTGGTATGCAAAGAAAAAAATATATCTCCTCAAGGAACACGCTAAGACAACCATACTTGGGATATTTTGTCTATGCCACAAGGGGGTGCTGTAACCCGGACACGTGATGTGACGTCATCGATGACGTCATCAGTGATTGAAAAATGAATATCTCGTGAAGGGAAGACTCTAAGACAACCAAACTTTGGTAGTGTAGTCTAGGTCACCAGGTGAGCGAAATGAAGTGGTCACGTGATATGACGTCATCGATGACGTCATTTATGCTTCAAAAATGAATATCTAATGAAAAAGACTCTAAAACAACCAAACTTGGGAAGTGTAGTGTAGGTCACCAGATGAGCGAAATGAAGTGGTCACGTGATGTGACGTAATCGATGACGTCATCTCTGCTTGAAAAATCAATATCTCGTGAAGGAAAGACTCTAAAACAACCAAACTTGGGTAGTGTAGTCTAGGCCACCAGATGAGCGAAATGAGGTGGTCACGTGATGTGACGTCATCTATGCTTGAAAAATCAATATCTCGTGAAGGGAAGACTCTAAAACACCAAACTTTGTTAGTGTAGTCTAGGTCACCAGGTGAGCGAAATGAAGTGATCACGTGATATGACGTCATCGATGACGTCATCTATGCTTAAAAAATGAATATCTCATGAAAGGAAGACTCTAAAACAACCACAAACTTGGGTAGTGTAGTCTAGACCACCAGATGAGCGAAATGAAGTGGTCACGTGATATGACATCATCGATGACGTCATCCATGCTTAAAAAATGAATATCACATGAAGGGAAGACTCTAAAACAACAAAACTTGGGTAGTGTAGTCTAGACCACCAGATGAGCGAAATGAAGTGGTCACGTGATATGACGTCATCGATGACGTCATCTATGCTTGAAAAAGTAATATCTCGTGAAGGGAAGACTCTAAAACAACCAAACTTGGGTAGTGTAGTCTAGGCCATCAGATGAGCGAAATGAAGTGGTCACGTGCTTTGACGTCATCGATGACGTCATCTATGCTTGAAAAATGAATATCTCGTGAAGGGAAGACTCTAAAGCAATCATATAACCATGTACACATGGGAATCCCTTTCACTCACATAGAAAATTTTATAACCAAGAGCTCCGCTTTTAGCCAGTGGCTAAATCTATATATTATAGATGGTTTGTATCTGAGTTCCTCTTTAAAGTTCATCTGTATTCCAGGTTCCTTACCAGGGATACGAGAGATGTGGAAGCATTTGTTCAACTTCCCTCTACATTGTATAACAAGATAACTTCGTTGCTTGTCCTGATCGTTCATTGTGAATTCGTGGTATGCAGCATCGCTGACGCAGAATTTGATTGTTCTTATTTTGTCCTTCTCTGTTTCAGGTAGCTTATTATGATTGGCTTTTTTTCGTCTACCCCCAGAGGCTTCTCCTAGGAGAATCTTCATACTGCTTTCGGGGTTCTCTTTTTTCTGACAGGACTAGAGACTCAATCTTCAAGCCAAAGCTATCTGCAAACCACTAAACCTTTTCTGCATGGCTTGTAAGTTTTTTTTAGCTTCCTTTTTTTTGTCGTGGACAACAGCTTTCATAATCTTTACCCTCATTTTATAGGGACATGTCCTTTTCAGAATCATCTTCTAAATTGTAACGCCGAAACTTCCGGTTCCGGTGGTCAGCAGGGTTGCCCTGGAGCAGACGCCCCACGTGGATGAATGGCAGCCATGTTTTTTGTGTAGTTTGTAATGGCAGAGCTCGTACCGTCAGGTATTTACTACTTTATTTTTTTGTTTTACTAACTTTTCCGATTTAATTTACTGTAAGATTTGCTCTTAACTTTCCCTTTATTTTTGTATTTGTAAGAAACCGTGATTGATCGTGATTCAGAAGTTCGATGAATAAACACAGATACAAAACAGTGTCACTGTCGATGATTTCCATTCTTGGACGCTACATAAATAATTGATATAAAGATCTCAATTCAGAATTCTGGCTGAGGTACTCGTCGATCTGCCGTTCTAGACTGGAGATTTTGTCATTTGCATCGTCTTGCTCTTGTATGAATTGGACAACGTCAACAGCCAAAGCAGCACACCTTTTTTCCGTCTTTTCCAATTTCTCATTGAGGTCATCGACCTCTCTGGAGCTTCTCCGATCGTCGTCGTAATGAACTTGGGTTTACAAGTTCTTCCGTGTAAATTACAATAGACCTTTTTTCTTTAACGATATTTGCCTTTTATATCCATCACTTCCTTTAACCTCGGCGAATACTCGGCTTGTAGTCACAGTGAGTGCAGTTTCTAGACGCTCTGTTGTTTTCAACTTGAATAGTAGCGGAGCTCCTTGCGGCGGCCGAAGGCCGCCGCAAAGCGGAGCACCATACCTAAGAAACAGCGTCAAAAACTGCAAATATAGTATTGGGTACCCTGTGTGAATTTATTGAGTAACCTGTGGAAATTGCTAGGGGTCGATCCGATTTTTGGACGTCTCAGCAAGCCGGATGTTGTACGTGTTCCTGAAGCCTGACGTCATAATAGCCCTATTGTGACGTCAAGCATGCTCAACTCACTGGGGAGGGCGCGTTGTCAGGAGGGAGGAGGGAGTGCTCAACTAACGGGGGAGGGGCGCGTTGTCAGGGGGGGAGATGCTGATGCTCACGTGAAAGGTAAAATCGCAGGCACAAATACCAGCATGTTTTGGCAACGTCCAAAAAAGACTACAGGGCTGCTAGCGGCTGAAAAAACGACCTACAATAATTACTCAAAGGAGAAAATGCCCGAAAAGAAGCCATGGAATCCAAAGTTTTGGTAGAATGGGGATCAAGTTGGAGTATTTTCTTTGCCGGCTTGCTCCTGAAATTCTTCCGCAGTCGGAGTTTCAAGGCCGAGAAATGACAGCTAACTGCAGAACCGTGCTATCACGCACTTACGCCTCAAAGGATAAAAATACGCGAAGAGGAAGCCACAGAATACAAACATTGGTCGAGGGATGAGAAAGGATCGAGGAATGATAAATTTGGTTAAAATTATCTCTAGTAGAAGAGCAGAAAGCAGAAAGAAATGGAAGCACCAGAGACTCTCAGAGAGACCTAGGCGGAAATTGCGCCCGGGAAGAAGGGGGAAGAAGCCGGGCAAAGCATGAGATCAGAGCAGAAAGTAAACCACCAAAGAGAGGCATCCTGTTCTTTTCCATCATATCTTTTTGAGACTACTCGATAGTCGAGGATTAACATGGAAACGGTTTCGTTTGTTCCCCAATGGACTAACACTATTTTTTTGAAACAGAACTTTTGATCCTTGAAGTCCTTGAACGACACAACGCCCGACGAGCGCATCACTTCACTTTACAGGAAGCGGAAATAAACTGGAAACAAGGTTTCAAAGTTTCTATTGACAACGTCTTTGTTCATGACCGCCACGTGACCCGAAGCGGCAAGATTTATTTGTGAGTTGTGTACCTACACACGATAGCCTGCTCTGTTTGTTTTCGTGAGGAGTCGTTTTCACGAGGAAAATTACAGGCTGCAATTCTATTTAATTAGACATATGTTCTACTTCTCCACTGAATGCAAAGTGTGAGGACTTATAGCTGAATTCACAGGAACTGAAAACGTTTGTCACGAGTTACAGTACAACAACAATGGCGCCCAAAATCGAGCGCGGGAGTTCTCGTGTTTTGCCGTGTTTTGTGGGTTCTTCAACTCCCTAAAGACATGGAATAGCTTTGAAAGTCACGGATATAATGGGTGCGGTGTTGACTGGAAACTCACTGTTCGCTGGAGTTGGACAAACATTCAGTATGAAGTGGATTAAACTGCAAGCTCTTTGGTAAGATTTTTTTTTGTGTTATGAGAAATATTTTCTCTGACTAGACGATCTCTTCAGGGAATTTGATTCCTCGGCCGTACGATTTAGAAAAGATGATCAAGACTTTCAACTGTGTTTTGGCCATTCATTGAAATATAGAATTGATTACTTTAAATATTCTATCTATTGATAGCTATCTATTATTAAGTTATTTCTTGAAAACTTTCGACCTGTGTTTCAATTTGTTTTGGATTCTTCGTGAGTATTATGCACTAGTCAATTGAAACCCCACCCCTAGGAAGGGTGGCGTTATCGTGGGGTTTAAAGCATTTTAAAACAAGAGTCTGTTCAGAGTGGGTGGTGGATTTGACTGGTTTTGATTCTGGAACCTGTTCCCACCCCCCCCGGGAATGTTTATTTCCTTTCAAATAAATTATTTCGGTCAATTCTTTCACTTTGATTTTGGCCATGCAAATCTACATGTTAGCTACGATGCAATTCATTGAATTATTCGATTTTAATGCATTTTTCTGTACTTGCATCCCCTTTTTCATATAGGCCACCACACTAGCTGAGGCCCACTCCCCTTTGACAATCATAGAAAGGTGTGTTCTTTCTTTGATGCTTGGGTGATTTCGGAGGCCCCAAGGGTAGGGGCATTTCACAGGAATTTCCTCCCGATGGAGTGGGGACTTAAACAGCTTTTGTTCAGGGGAAAAATCAAATCCCCAACCCTTCCCCGGGTCCCTAGGGGTGGGGGTTTCAATTGACTAGTGCATAACCGGTTTGTCCCCAGCCAAATATAAGTTAAATGTTATGCATCAATAATTTTTCCTTGCTCAAAGGAAAGTCAGCAGAGTGCACAGAATGTTTTCCCATTTCTGTTGGAACAGAAAAAGAGAGCCTCTGTTATATGTTTCTGCAAGAGTGGATTAACAAGAGTTAGAATCTTTCGTACAGTATTTGTCCACATCACAGTCAGAAAAGCGTCTATTTTTAGATTTGAATTTCTCGCGCGAAAGTATTCGAATGCTCAGGTTCGAATGCTCGTATACCTAATACACAACAAATAGAGAATATCCTATAACTTTATCTTCGCGACTTTAAAAGTTTTTTGATTGATCTGCTATTTAATTTTAGGCTGGATCTCACAACTGTTTGCGTGGTGAGAAGTGGGAACCCTGTGGATGACGAATTTTTCCGGGAATCCTAGTTCTAAAAATAGACACTTTTCTGACTGTGATTCGGGCGTACATAGTAATTATGGAAACTCTTGGTAATCCACTCTTGGTTTCTGCCGTAGTTTCATTGTTTTCACCTCTTAAAAAAACCAATAGTACCTTTTTTTCCTTTTCTTGTAAACCTGAAACATCATGAATTTCAGACCATTCTACAAATTGCTCCACCCATAATATGGAGTTATGTATTTGGAACACTTTGGACTTTGCGGCCTTCTGCTTAACACCCGTATGGCCAGGAGTAGTGTCTGGTCCAATATCTTTTGAAGGGTCTGCACGCAAGTATAGTAACTTGTGTTATTTCCATTATGAAATCTAGATGGCAACCTGTTTCAATATACAGGTACGGCTAGGTACGGCTAGGTGGCGCAGTGTGTTTGTGCACGGCACACTGTGCGTACGGTCCTGAGTTCGAATCCCGGATCGACCAACCGTATCGACTTTTCTCTGTTCCGAGTAGCTTGCTTATAGCTTTGAATTCCTTTCACCTGGAGCTCTGATAGAGAAAGGGGGGTAAGTAGTGCACCGTCTCCCCGATTAGTAGTGCACTCGTGCACGGCTAGAAGATTTGAGACGTTAATAAAGTTGCTTACTTACTTACTTTTTTTTTTTTACAGCTGAGGGTTTTTATAGAATTGGGTCGACATAGAGTTTCATTGTAGTACTCCAGGGTGGAGAACTTTGACATTATATTTCTCCATTTTTCATTTTGTTGTTTATGGCATACATTTAATTTCCAAATAGACCAAAATCAAGGAAGCTAGTGATTCTAAGTGTTTCAGGATTTTTGGCCACTTTGCCAAAATTGCCCAGAATCTGGGTAAAATGTCTCTGTCAGATAATACAGTTTTTTCCACTGAGGAATAAATATTGCCCTGAATAAATCATGAAAGTTATTGTGTCCCCTGGTTAATTGTGTCCCCCAGCTGACCCCCAGCCATAATCCTCATTGAGAGGGGTAGGCTGTATTGGAAAAAGTAAAAAAGTGAAATCCCCCCCTGCCCACAAGGGCATTGAAAAGTGATCCCCACCCCAGTATTTGTATGGAAAAGAGCAGGGAGCATGCTAATTCTGACTGTAAGCCGTGGGACATGTGCCAAGCAATAAAATAATCAAGCCAATCAAGCAATCAAATTTATTTGAAAATTTGAAAATTTAATCATTACAAAATTTGAAACTGCAAACTTTTTTAGGGTTGAAAAGATTAACAAATATTTTAGGGGGATATTTTTCGGATATTTTGTAGGGATACAGCTGAGGTACCAAATGAGGCAAGATATGGGGATTAGGGGATATTTTGGTCCCCAGACTTGCCTCTAGACAATCCCTCTGTGTTGAAATCAAACAATTCACTTGTGACCGAGACAACTCTGGGCTGAGAGATATGGTATTTGTTTAGGGACAGCATAAAACTGTCTATCTCAGGGGTCATATATGAGTCAAGAAATAGGACAGGACAATTCTTGTTAGGGACTGCTGTAAGGTCTAACAGCCCTATCAGTCTCAAACAGCATAGGGCTGCTTTTAGGGACAAACAGCTGGGAGGAAGCATTCCTTACTCCCACGTTTAAAAGGCAGGGCACATAATGATCAACACCTACAGCCCTAACAGCCCTGGCTGGCCTGACAACCCTAACAGCCAACAAACCTAACAGTCCTAAACAGCAGAGAGGAAGCATTCCTAAAAGGCGGGGCACAGATTATGATCAACACCTAACAGCCCTCTGTTAGGGCTGTTAGGACTGTTAGAGCTGTTAAGACTGTTAGGGCTGTTAGGTCTGTAAGTGGTGTTAGGGTTGTTGTGTTTATCATAATTTGTGCCCCAGGTCTTTTAAGAGGTGGGATAGTAAGGAATGTTTTCTCGATGCTGGTTTGGCTGTTAGGCCTGTTAGTCCTAACAACAGCCCTAACAAGAATTTCCCTGTCCTATTCCTTGACAGGTCAGGGGTTGGGCCAACTTTCTTGATTGTGCGTGCCGCATGTGTTAGCCACAACACCAAGATATCTTGCATTTTTTTTTCTCATGTGAAACAGGTGCCAGTTTTGTCCCAACCCCAAAGTTGTCCCAGGGTCTTCTCCATCGTTTTCAAAATGGTGGTTGACTCGGGAGAAGACCCTGGAGGAGGCTGAGTCACATGACCATTTCACAACAAAGGACAACCTCGTTCCCATGTTTTCAAACAGTGGTCATGTGACTGAGCCTCCCCCAGGTTTTCTACTCGACCACCCGCCATCTTGAAAATTACCCACAAGACCCTGGGGACAAGGTTGATATCTCGCCTCATGTGAACAAGCCCTATGGGTGTCTACATTTTTATTAGTTGAGTTGTCCTCATGCTTTTTGTGTTTTGTAAAAGGCAGAAAGGTAATAATATTAGTCTAAATATAATAAATGTATTTTTGATACTACAATTAAGTAGCGCTCCGTCCAAGAACGATAGCGTGAACGGCTATGGGGAATTTGAGTTATGCTTTGTGTAAAATTTTAAATTGTTAAATGTTTAAACAACTAATTGGCTTAGTCAACAAATCCTCGCCTTCTGATTGGTTGAAATTTGTTTTTGACCGATTTCGTAGCGAAATACTTCGTTTGCAGTGCTGAATTCTTTCCGAATAGGTCTTCCGGATATTTCATATCATTTCGTTGTTCAAGAAGAAAATCGAGTGTGAGCATCACTAGACGACCGCTGTTTCCGCGGCCCTATTGTTTCCGCTATAGTTCTAAGACGGAGCGCTACTTAACTACTACCATCTTTTATTCATTATAATAGTTGGAAGCTCCGCTTTTAGGCAGTGCCTAAATGTATATATTAGATTTGTACTTGAGTAGACCAAAAGTTCTTGGTAAGAAAGGTTGGGGAATTTCGACCTTATTGTTTCCAAGTAACGAAGGCCTTAATTCTGAGGGATGACTATTTTTAGATTACATCTCCTTGTTCTTGTACATAAGAAATACACGGAGGATTTTTCAATTGATCCAGCTCCCTTTTAACATCCACGGTCAAGGCAGTGTTCATATTGAGGCGCTGTTTCCGTTTATAAACTCCTCAGTAAAATCATCTTACCCTATCGAAGTATTTTCAGCAATTTTTTGTTACTTTTTTTCACTTTTAGTAAGTACTTCTAAAACAAACCTTAAAAAAATCCCCTTTTCCTAAAACTACAACACGAATTTTCGCGCTAAAATGGGGGAAACCGCTGGCGCTCCCGCGCCAGAGTAAATTCACAATTATAGGTGCTAAATTTTGTCAACAAAATTTGTCCAAGATTGTCTGAGCACGTTACGTGGTATTGCGCAAAAAATGTAGGTCGCATCGTTGTTAAATTTTTAGAGGAGAGAGAACTTATCGAATTAGTTTCATGATGTAAATTGTGGCTTTTTTGGAATGTTGATCTCTGAAATTTGGATTTCCGGTCCGCACAACGTCTGTTCACTTCCGGTGTAAACCGTGGCGTAAATCGTCTATGTTTTTGGCATTTCTATGAGCGTCTAAAGATAGTTCTGTTGTGTTTATCTATCTAGTTAACCTTCAATGCACTGTAGGGAAGTACTTGCCGTGAAATAAAAATGGTTTTTGCTTTTCCTCGATTTCGCGACGGGTTACGGTGGTTTTCTCAAGTGTATTAAGAGTGGATGTCTGTAACGGTCGACTCCAGCTGGAAAAAAGGATCTTGACATTACATGTCAGAATGAAGCCTGTTATCAGCTGCTTCTAACGATAAACTTTTTATCTCGTTGCGATTAATATTTTCGAAGGAATCCGGCCGAGTTTAGTATCGGGTCGAACATGGGGTTTGAGTAGCCTTCCGAGTCCGTTTTTAGCGCAACAATAAAATATTAAAAATAAAAACAAATGCAAGGCGCTTTGGAAAATTTAGGCTGGCAGAACTCAAGAGCACATAGTTCTTGTCATTTTAAGCAGCTTTTTATTTCACAGCGCTGAAAATTGAATATTTTACGAATTTTTAAATAATTACACTTTTTTGGAGCCCCCATCTATAGGGTATCTTTGACGTGCTTTATCGGGTTGATCCATGTACATTTGACAACTGAAATTTACTCAGGGTAATAGAGCGATGATAGATGTTTACAAATCAAATAACTTTTGTGGGCAAGCTATTTTGTAACCAGAAGGAGGCGGTAAAAACACCTTGACATGGCGACTAAAGATCACGGCATCACACTGTTCACTTGACAAGTGGAGGGAAAATCTTGCAAAAATCTCTGTTGAAACGAGAATAAGAGTCTAACAAATATCCTCAGACAATAATCATGGTTTCTCGCTAGAGCTTGAATCTGCAGAGATAAAATAAAATATCTTGATCGACTCTCGAGTTTCCAAGTTGTTGTTTACATCTCGAAACAACAGAACCATGTGTTAAATTCACTTTTCGCCGCAAGCGAGCTCTATTTTTCTGTAAAGTAAAGAGAAACACCTTCGGAATATTCAAAAACATACCTTGCAAGCCATATTAGACAAGATTTAGGGCCATTTTAATGGAGAACACGAGATTCTCTTCTCCGAGCCCGTCAGTTTGGTAAGCATTGCGTGACGCTGGTCACGTGAAAAACATACCCCAAGTGAGAACAGGTAGCCCGAAAAATGGAATACAGCGTTTTTCTACGGCGTAAGAACGTCACGGATAGGACTTTGTTTTTATTAAATTATTTCAACTACTAATAAATCATAAATTCCGCCTTGAGCAATGAGCGCTCCGCATATTTTACCCGAAAAGTGAACCTTGCACAAGTAAAACAGGATACCAAGGGACCATATGATCGAGTGACGGGGGTGGTACTAGGGGTAGATACTAGATGCTTTATCTCAAAACCCCTCCCTCGGTACTAGGGGGACTTTTTAACATACAAATCAGTTTTTTTTCTGTGGGTTGCCGGTTAAAATAATTTATTTATTGCATGTCTGTAAACAATTTATTTACTGGATATTTTGCTTTGAAACAATTTATCTTATGTATATTATGCAAATAATTTATTCTTCAAATTTTGATAATTGCGAAAACTTCCTCAAAAAGCAGAAGCAAGTAAACACACAAGCTAGCACGCTCTCTACTTGTCAGAAACAAACTCCTTCACAAGATGGATCTTGGACTTCGTGTGCGTGATCTGGTCGGCGCGACTCTGTCAAGTTCCGGCGCAAGGTTCACTTTTCGGGTAAAATCAATATGCGAAGCGCTCATTTCCCAAGAGGGAATTTATTATTTATTAGTAGCGGTAGTAGTTAAAGAATTAATAATAAACAAAATAGTATATCGCGTACGATGTTATTGACGCCGTCGGGCTACCTGTGCTCACTTGGGGTATGTTTTTCACGTGACCAGCGTCACGCAATGCTTACCAAACTGACGGGCTCTGAGAGATTCTCGTGTTCTCCATTAAAATTGCCCTAAATATTGTTAATATGGCTTGCAAGGTACGTTTTTGAATATTCCGAAGGTGTTTCTCTTTACTTTACGGAAAAACAGAGCTCGTTTGCAGGCGAAAAGTGGATTTTCGTGCTGTTTGACGAGGTCAAGTTAACACATGGTTCTATTGTTTCGAGATGTAAACAACAACTTGGAAACTCGGGAGTCGATCAAGAGATTTTATTTTATCTCTGCAGATTCGAGCTCTAGCGAGAAACCATGATTATTGTCTGAGGATTTTTGTTAGACTCTTATTCTTGTTTCAGCAGAGATTTTTGCAAGATTTTCCCTCCACACTTGTCAAGTCAACAGTGTGATGCCGTGATCTTTAGTCGCCATGTCAAGGTATTTTTAGCGCCTCCTGCTGGTTACAAAAGTAGCTTGCCCACAAACGTTATTTGATATTTGTGAACATCTATCATCGCTCTATTACCCTGAGTTAATTTCAGTTCTCAAATGTACATGGATCTACCCGATAAAGCAAGTCAAAGATACCCTATAGATGGGGGCTCCAAAAAAGTGTAATTATTTAAAAAATCGTAAGATATTCAATTTTCAATGCTGGGAAATAAAAAGCTGCTTAAAATGACAAGAATCATGTCCTCTTGAGTTCTGCCAGCTTAAATTTTCCAAAGCGCCTTGCAGTTGTTTTTATTTTTGATATTTTATTGGTGCGGTAAAACGGCCTCGGAAGGCTACCCAAACCCCATGTACGACCCGATACTAAACTCGGCCGGATTTCTCCGAAAATATTAATCGCAATGAGATAAAAAATATATCGTTAGAAGCAGCTGATAACAGGCTTCATTCTGACATGTAATGTCAAGATCTATTTTTCCAGCTGGAATCGACCGTTACAGAGATCCGCTCTTAAGGCCTGGGTCAGCTCAGAAAATCGACAAAATTACAATTTTTTTAATATCTTTTCTAATCATTAATGATGGAGCACGAACTTTTCAGGATAGCTAACAGTCGTCGAGTGAAATGTTTTAGTATGGAATTTGGGCTAATACACTGGTCACGTGACTAGTCACGTGACATTTTCATGTTTCAAAGTTCAACAATTTCTCCGGTGGTGAGTTTCACTCCTTATGGAAAAGCTAATAGCTAATAATATTTATGTTTTGGGGTTCTATATGGTGGTGTCCTAGCTGGTGGAAAAAGTTTGCTCCTTTAAGGTGTTTTAAGGGGCTGATATATCGATTGGGTCACGTGACCTGATTCCGACCCTTATATCTCGTTAAAGGACAACTGAAGGCTAAAATCGACCAAATTTGAAGCAAAAGTAGAAACTCTAAAAATAACTTTGCCGTAGCCTGTTTTATCCAACTAGTTTCTATTTTTCGAGAAATTCGATGTTTAGCCGCCATCTTGGCTGAATGGAACGCGGCTCAGTAATGTACAGCGGTCGTTTTTATGACGTCACGCATGGGGAGGATTCTTGAAGGCCCAAAGGTTTTTGTTAGAATTTGGAACGTGGAGACAGTTTTTTTTCAATGAAAATTACTTCTGATCAAAGTTCTTGCTGCGATCTCATTGAGAACATGTCTAGATTTATTTATTTACCATATATCTGAGTACGTGGAGTGAAATTTTCACGCAAAAAAGCGACAGGAATGTGGTTGGTCAAGGCTCTCGTTGGGAAAACCCCACGGCTCATCGGTATTTGGACGCAAACCTACGATCGTGCAGCGTGTTCGGTTTTCAGGTAAGCTTGTTGTGTTTTCAACTACATGTCCTCTTCTTCTAAAGCTATTTGATTACTATTTCGGAGCAAATTTCTATGGGAGGAACGGAATTTTCTATTGAAATTATCAATCAAAAGTTGGGGACTCCGGGCAGACTATTTGCATCGTCATTTCACTTGGACCTAACTTAAGTCCAAGTTTTGTCATCCAAAAACTATTCTCAATCATAAAAAAATTCCCAAAAAATGAAAGTTTAAAACTATTTGTAAAAATAACCACCTAGTTTTCCCGTAAAACTAGTCATACCATATTTGTAAAATATTTCGTTGCTAGTTTTACCTACCTTTAAGCTAATTTGCGTTTTCTTGTTCATAGCAGTCACCATGTTGTTCTGGTTTATGCACCATGTCCAATAGAGCGGTTTTCACATGACTGTCGTGAAAACAATTGCAATTGAGCAATCACTAGCCAATCAGAATCGAGAGAAATCACCACTTGCTCCTAAATGGCTTCTTTCTCAGCCAATTGCAAGCCGAACCAATTGCTAAGTAATTACGCAATTGTATTTACTACAGAATTTGATTGGCTGAGAAAAACGAGCAGCCAATGAGAATGCAAAGCAATCGCAATTACATAACAAGTGTTGACAGTCATGTGAAATCCGCTCTAATAATTTACAGCTACTGTGGCATTGCTGAGATCCAGTTTTAATAGCATACTTACCAAGAATGTGTATGTCTATGTCATGCCAATTCTCAGCATGTGATAGTTGAAATAAAAATTATTTTAAAATAAATAGAGAAAAACATTCTTGTGTCCCATAATGATGAAGTAGCTGTGTGATTTCAGAAATTATCCATATGCCTCCCATGGAAGAGGGTGGAAGGGTGCGAGATATGGCCACCACCCCACCCTTTCAAGTGAAAACTACAGTGATTGTATCTGAAATAGAAGGCATCTGACTCCCCCTACCCCTCTTGAATTTCCAAGTTCCTTCCATGGGGGAGGTATGAATTTTTTGGAACCCTGAAACACATTTTATCTTATAATTGCTTTTCAACTTTTCTTTTCCTGGGTTAATAAGATACCATTTTGGTACTATCAGGGAAGCCAGTGCATGCAAGCCTTGTGTCAATGGAAACAAGAATGGAAGTGTTTGAGATATGACCACCAACACACACCCCTGGTATGGGATATAAAAGACATTTGACCCTCTCATCCCTCTGGAATCTCGAAATCCCTTCTGTGTATTTTTTCTGGAATCACACATTCTAGACAGGTCAGGTGATATCTTGGGACAGACTGATACAATTGAAATTCAAAAACGAATTGACAAGTATCATGCAATGACTAAAAGGGGGATGTGAACAAGCATGTAGACCCTGTAGATATCTCATTGAGGCATAGAAAAGGCAGCACATTAATCCTGTAGAACTTGCGTTATAAGTGCAAAAAGTAGAATGCACTAGTCGAAGCCCAAGTCTCTGACAGATAATTGCCAGGGCATTCCTTATCCCTGGTCTAAATTTATTATGGAAACTGATTTTCTTAGATTTTTTCATTTTTTTAACTGAGTTACTAGAGTTGTATTGCGATCACCTCAATCACCCTACTTTGTGATCACATTACATGGCATTTATCATGGCTGCTGATGATGTATGGAATAAGACATGGTGACAAAACAAATTTAAAAGGTGATATAATTTTGTGCTGATAAAGAGTCCAAGATGGCATTGACATATGATGATCTGTCAAACAGTTAAGGGGGGAGATGGTTTTGTAATAGCGTTGGGGAACTAGACACACTTGACGTCAAATGCTAAAATAGCCAGAAAAGTGTTCAGCTTCCAATGGCAAGCAAACTCTCTAAACCAATAAAACATGGCTGTATTGACCTTGGATGCACACAAGCATATATATGCTGTTCATATGCAGGACTGTGTTTATAATATTAAAGGATGCAGTATTTTAAAGTGCAGAAGGACATTTCGAGAATACTCAAATGAAGGGCATTTACATTAATGTACAAGGCCAAAGGTTGTAGTTGTATTGGCACAATACTTGAGCTGCAACCAAAAATTAATGAAGTATCCACTAGTTGTTTACATTAAAGCACCATTTTTATTGAAGCATTTTTGTTTTTGCTAAAAAAAAATAATACTCTGCTATTCAGTTGAGCATGGAATGCCTAGAAATTGGTTGATAAGTTTGGATGTTTCATTTGGATAGTTTTGTGTCTCAAAAAGCATGTTGTCAAGGCTGGTTCATAATGTTCCTGTTAATTAGGGAAATTCAACTGTTTGTACTGTTAGTACAAACATCTGATAATAACCAGACAAATTGGATATAATGGAATCAGAGATTAACAGATAAAGTTATCATCATACATGGCATATTAATTTTGCCTTATCAGAAAAGCTTCTGGCAATTTTAATTATAGTTGCCCAAGGTTCAATCAACAGGCAATAATTAGATTTTGCTTGGCAGAACCTATCCTGCATGAAAGCACAGAAGAGAAAACATTACAGTTCAGAGGATCCAATAGCTCTCAATTTGTTTAATTTGTAACAAGCAATCTGGTTATTATGCAAGCCGAAGCAATAATCAAGCATTCTTAGGTTTCCTATGATGTCACTGGTCATTCATTTGTGATGGCTTTGCAATGAAAAACCATGTGTTGCTATCTAGCGTCAATAATAAAATTAAATTTCAAAGAAAGCTTGAGACTAGACGTAAGTACTAAATTTTGTTGGGCATAATAAATATTCTACAGTTCCGTGCATTGTTGGGTTTCATGAATTGAACAGAAATACTTGCTTGAAGTTTACTGTTTCCCCGAAACAAACACGAGCTGCCAGAACAATATATCGCTTCTCTGTGGTGGCGTAAATCTTGAAAGGCGGACAACTGCTCGACAAATACGTGATGTAGGATGTGCATGTGTCGGTCGCACTTCGAAGCTGATCGAGCTGTAATCGTTGGGTTCGTCGTCAATGAAGAAAATTAATTAACCATCCAACACGTTATTGATGCTTCAAATGCAAATAATGTTCCATAATGCATGCACAGAAGGGCAGACTAGGGGAGAATTCTGCCAACCAAAGAACGAATCATTTCGAATCGAACCCGTGGCGACCATTTTGTTTTCTTCCCCATGCGTGACGTCATCGAAAAGCCTAATGGGTAAGACCGCTTTCGAAATCGAGCCGCGTTCCATTCAGCCAAGATGGCGGCTAAACATCGAATTTTCTCGAAAAATAGAAAAGAGTTGGATAAAACAGGCTACGGCAAAGTTATTTTCAGAGTTTCTACTTTTGCTTCAAATTTGGTCGATTTTATCCTTCAGTTGTCCTTTAACGGTAAATGCTAGCTCAGCAGCCAAGACAGTACGATATTTCTATTCCTGAGGCATATCCATTTTCACCATAATTGTATGATAATTGTTAGATGTTTTCCCCATCACCGGAAAAGCAATTTACTGTTTAGTCACGTGACATGGCTTGTGACGTCACTCCGTACTAAGAAATGACACCAAAATTTTAAGTTCGTCGAGTTTTATCACTACACCAAAAATAGCCTGCCTTAAATAGATTAAAGCAATTTAAGGCAAATTTTACGTTTTGGGGGACTAGCCCCAAGCCCATTTAGAATCCCAGGCCTTAACGTGCTTGAGTTGACGTCGTTTTAAAGAATTCAATAGATGATCATGTTTTTTAAGAAAATTGAAAATCAGCCGTTTTTTGGAGAAGATCGATCAGATTTGCGTTTCATAGCTTAAGCTCATTATTGTAAACCGTACCATTTCAAGGATTTATCACACACTCATGGAAGTTCGAAATGAAAGTGGACTTTTCTAGCGTAAACCGTTGTAAAACGTTGAATAGGTTCAAGTTCGTAGTCGAAATCTGCTTCGTATTCTGTCGTGAAAAACGTAAAAGAACCAGACATAGAAGGTGAAAGACCTCACTGGTATCAGGTCTTGTGAATCCAACAAAATATTTAACGTTTGACATCAAACTGCAACCATGGTAACCGATTGCGTTACCTGGCAGAGCGTGACAAAAGGCTTTTATGCTTTGAAGCCACGGGAGGCATGGTAAATCAGTTTGGCCATTTTCGAAAGTGGTTTATAATGTTGACTATCGGGTGTAGAATACAATTCAAATGAGGATGGCTGTCCAAGCAATTCTGATTTTGAGATAATGAGAAGTATCAAATTACATACCAATAAAAACAATGATTGTAAATAGCATTTCCAACTATCCTCATTTGATTTATGTGTGTACCATATGCTCATCTAATATCACCAAAAAGAATACGAAATATTATTCGTCTTCCTACCCTCCCGAAGAGGTTTATACGAAAATCTATTTTAAGGTCAAAGGTTACGAGATTTGTTGCTATGGAGACCAAATATCGTTAAGGTGGTTTAGAATGTCAAATGCGATTTATAGCGTAACTCTTGTGGAGCCCCATAGGCTAAAGTGTGGAATTAAAATTAAAAAAAATGAAACAAAAATAACTCTTCGAGCAGCTTTCGCGTGGTTATAATTTCTGACGGACAGCCGCTGGTCTAAGTACATTTAGTATCGCGGACGTGGTACGTCGTCTGTACCCAGGCCAGGTTCCTCAGCCTGCCCCATTGCCGACACAGCTCGAAAGTTCTTCAAGTTCTCATGGCAAAATCAAATGTAAATCGACTTTTCTGCCAAAATAGCAATCGCTAGTATTTATTTTACATGTCAGCGACGTTTTTGATCGTGATTGTTGGCAGAGTGGAATGAAATTGAAGTGTATACTGTGAAGTAATCGATGAGAAAATCTAACAACTTCACATGTTTAATCGCTATGAACGGCGTTTGATTGCAAAGAGAAGAACAAGAATTGTACAGGATTGTTTCAACTAAAGCACGGAGGGAATTAAGAGCGAGTTTCTGTAAATATCAACCAAGTTGGGAAGAGTCGAAAAAATCAAAATTTCCCAAACTTTCCTTAAACATAGTCTATGATGAGGTGTCCTCGGCGCTGAAATATTTTTTTGATTTAATTTAAATGTCGGTGAGAAAACCCGGATTTTTCATTTATTGCCCAAAAAGGGGTGAAAACCTGGTAATTTTTGCCCCAATTTAACGTCTCCCTGCAGAAAAATTGCAAGCATTTATCAAAATACCAAATTATTTTCTGAAAAGTACATCATATGTGCGTTCGTTTTAACTTCTTTGCACAATTATCCGTTACACATACAATATTTTCTGTATTTTTAATATTTTTAAAAAAGTGCACGTTTTCGAAATGTAGGAAAAGAACCATATTTGCGACCGAATATCACTCATGTTGGGACGAGTTCGAACATAAGAAAGGTATCATAGAAAAGGGCATTCATTCTCCTTTCAGGAAATATAAAAACTTTTTTGTGCAATTAAAATGGCGAGCTTCTGCAGACCCTTAAAGATGACGGCCTAATCGCCTAAAATAAGATAGATTTTCCAGGTATATATAGAATATTTTGTCTATACCACGCAATACCTTGTACATTTTTCACGAAAAATAACTAAAGTAGCTACTAAATACATTGAATTATAGCAAAACATATTTCATTGTCACGTTTGACTAATTTTACAGCATTTTAGTGATGTTTGTACAAGGGAGGGGAGACGGGAGGCAACCCCCTCTAAGGTTTACTGGCTAGTGATATTTTCCAGAGGGTTTAGAATTAGGACATCAAATTTTCAGTAGCTTTGGTGTTTCCACTGCACAACGTTTGTTGGGAAGGTGTCATTTTGTTACCATGGTAACGAGGTATAACATCAAAAAATGTTCAGTAATTTCTTTGTCAGCGCTGGCTTTCGATGAAGATGTCCAATACTATTATCAGGTTCAAAACTTACTTCCTAGCAATAGGTTACGGAGGTTTTGCAGACAAGATACCTTGACGGGATAGAGAACCCTTATTTGCATAAAAGTCGACATTTTTGTTTTTTCTTGTTGACACAGCGCTATGACGCTGCAATCCCCGTGGGGACGCTTAATCAGATATAAACCAATTCCTTTCTATTGTATCTCACTTGACATCGCACTTTCCCTGTTACAGCGGGCCAAATTTTTTTCCACTATTCAATGTCCAGGATTCTGTCAATAGTTGATATTGAACAAATGTATTCCCGCTCATTACCAATGTAATGTAAATCGTCTCGTATTGTTAATAAATGACGCTGTCCCAGGCGCGATGCTCCTCATCCTATGTTGTCATTGTTAATTGAAAGACTAGAAATAATTTCTATTCGCCTGAGCGAAGCGAAAGAGAATAGAATTGTGAATATATTTGCCACCCTTTGTGCTGAGTCTGTGGAAAGTTGGTCAAGCAGGTAAGGTAAGGAACTGTAAGTTGTCCACTAAAAAGGTTTCGATTTGGTTGCAGCGTAATGAAGATCAAGGTAGAAAAAAACTCAATATTCAGTTTTGCTGATTCAGCACTTATTGGCTAAAAAATAAACTATTAAGCCTGTTTTTCTGTATTTTTTTAATTACTTTTACTGGAAATGGACTAAACATTAATATAATACTTAGCAGCAATTTGAAAAAAAAAATATAGTAAAAATGAACTTCAATGAAATGCTTTTGTTTGGCTTAACGATTTATAGATACGTGTTTAAATTATATATTTTAGCATGCGGGTTTCTCCATCTCTGTTTGTTAATCATTCTTTGTTCGTTGAAAACAATGTCGTTTGAATTGATGCAAACGAAAAATATATCAAACTATTTTGACAAATAAAACAGTCCATACATTATTAGGCGCTACGAAATGCCTATGTGTATCTCCATTTTATTATCCACGGTAAAAAATATCACCTTCATTTCTTTATCACCTTAAAAAATTTCCTTCAATTTTCAAATAAGAAAAAAACACATTTTCTTCAAAATTGAAATTTAATTTTAGCGGAGCTCCAGCAGAGCCCCATAGCTACATGCAGAAAAAGAAGAAAGAAAACAAAAGTGTAATGCATCGACCTCAATCTCGTTCCCAGAGCCTCTCGGTCATGCTTACTCGGGACGCAGACGAAATCGGATGTATCCGGTTCTCCATATATGGTGACCGTCTTTGTTCGTTAGGCAAATTTCAAAATAGCGGGCGGGAATATCGGCCAATCAGAGTTGGCTACGATTGTCTGCCGTCAGTGCCTACGACAAACAACAACAGCAGAGTAGGCTCTGGGAACGAGATTGGCATCGACCTGTTTTGTCATGGACTTCCGGTTTGTGCATTCGTCCGGGGTCACACAGGCAACCCACCAGTTTTTTTTTTTTTTAGCGGAGCTAAAAAAAACTTATGTATAACATGGGAAGGGATGAACCTTCCCATGGCAAGGGGGTTCAGCATGGTCACGGGGTATGACGTAATCGATGACGCCATCAAACGAGAAAGTGTATATGTATTGGGAAGGGATGAACCTCATACAACAGAACTTGGGTGAAATTATCTAAGTGACAAGGGGGTGGAATTGCGTTGTCACGTGTTATGACATCATAGATGACGTCATCAAACGAGAAACGGTTTATATCTTAGGGAGGGATGAGCCTCAGACAACCAAACTTTGGTGAAAATGTCTAAGTGGCAATGGGGGTACAACTGCGTGGTCAAGTGGTATGACGTCATTCAAACAAGAAAAGGTTTATATCTTGGGAAGGGATGAACCAAATTGTTTCCACTTTGATAATACATAGAGGATATCACATGGCCGCGCGGAGATACGAATTTTATCTTCACAAATAGAGTCAAACATGTTTTCTTCAAAGTCGAAAATGCAAATTTAATATCTGCTTGGCGCATAATCCGCTGACACAGTTAATGCCAGGGGCGTGTCTGTTTTTAAGCCAAGTGAGTACGGCTTACACTTTCTTTTACAAATTGAAAATATCCGTGTATTTGTTTGTTTTTCTAAGCTAAAGTTAATTGAAGCTATATTTACTAGATATATTGTTGTTTGGTTTGCGGTAGTCATTGCCAACCAGTGAAACGTTTATTAGCCAAAAGTGCTGAATCAGCAAAATAGAACTCACCGTTGTTTCCCTGTATTTTTATTATGTTGCAAACAAACTGAAACCCTTTTAGTAGACTACATAGAATGCCTTACATATTTGACCAGCTTTCCACAAAATCAGCACAAAGGCTGGCAAATATATGCACAAAAAAGGCAAATTTTATGCAAATAAGGGTTCTCATTCCCGTCAAGATTTTTTAAGGATGGCATGATCGAAATTGATTTGAAACCTCCGTAACTTATTGCTATAGGTAGTAAGTCTTAAACCCTAAAAATTTTGATTGAAAGCCAAAGGAGAAAGAAATTGCCGAACATAGCTCTAACTTGAACATATGATGACGCTCTAACTCGTTACCATGGTAACGAAATGACAATTTCCCATAAATATTGTGCGATGGAAACATCAACAGCTACTGAAAATTTGGTGTCCTAATTCTAAAGCCTGTCGAAAATATCGCAAGTAAACCTCAGAGGGGTGGCCCTCCCCTCTCTTCCTTATACAAACATCACTAAAATGCTATAAAATTAGCAAAATGTGACAATAAAATATGTTTTGCTATAATTCAATGTATTTAATAGTTATTTTTTCTTAAACATTTACAACGTATTGCGTGGTAAAAATAAAATATTCTGCATATACATAGAAATCCCATGTTAATTTAGGCGGTTAGAGCTCGCCTTCAAGGATCTGCAGAAACTCGCCATTTTAATTGCACAAAAATGTTTTTGTATTTTCTGGAAGGGGAATGAATGCCCTTTTCTATGATATCTTTCTTATGTTCAAACACGTCCCAACATGGGCGATATTCGGTCGCAAATATGGTTATTTTTTTACATTTCGAAAACGTGCACTTTTTCAAAAATATTTAAAAATACAGAAAATATTTTATGTGTAGCGGATGTTTGTGCAAAGAAGCGCACATATGATGTACTTTTCAGAAAATAACTTGGTATTTTCCTAAATACTTGCGATTGTTCTGTAGGGAGACGTTAAATTGGGGCAAAAATTACCAGGTTTTCACCCCTTTTTGGGCAAAAAATGAAAAATCCGGGTTTTGTCACCGACATTTAAATTAAATCAAAAAATTCTTTCAGCGCCGACGACACCTCATCATAGACTATGTTTAAGGAAAGTTTGGGAAATTTTGATTTTTTCGACTCTTCCCGACTTGGTTGATATTTACAGAAACTCGCTCTTAAGTTGTCGAATACAAGGATTTAACTCAATAATCGTCTCTTTAACTTCACGAGTGCTCGACGAGAAAAAACATTTCACTCAATAAGAGGGAACTTTGTGCATGCTGATTCCCGGGATAAACATTAAATGGGAAAAGGCCATAGAACTTTATGGAACGTTATGCCACCCGTTCACGCTGGGGCCAACCACCCCCCTAAATGAGTCATTAAAAGTGACCAAAAATAGACCCCTTGTGTCTATTTTTACCAAACTTCGTACATTGGATGACATTATAAAGACAAACATTTTTCATGTATTGAGTGGTCACCATGGTGATTGTGACGTCACTGGCGATAACGTATTTATTGGACCATTTTTCGTAATGTTGAATCTGCTTGTTTTTTGTAGCGGCAATGATAGCTTTCAACAAGAAAAGTTAAAAGTCGAAAACCGTCTGCTTTTAGGATTTATATTAGCTGAGTTATGATTTTTTCATGATTTGTATAAGGTTGGATCTACCTTAACAGTTGAAAACGTTTACAAAAGAATTATTATTGCACGGTAACATCATTGCACATACAAATATCTTAGTATATAGGTTATACTAGTTGACTACAAAATAATTGCAAACATTTCCATTTTCGATCATCTATTTTCCGTGTTTAAAATCCAAAAGATGTATACTCATGACGTAATAGATTATGACGTCACAATATAACAATGCTTTATATCTTCGCTCTAAGGACGAAATTCAAAATTTCAAAATCATACGATTTTAGATACCATTTTGCTTGACACTTAACAAGAGAAATCGGTTCAATTGACTAAAAACTAAAAAAAATTACCAGTGAGTTTGTTTTCCCATACATTTGCTACTGTAAAAAAAAACTAGGGAGGGGAGGGGTCATTCTTTGAAATGCTAGAGCTCAGCTGATTTTTTATGCTATCAACAAACGGTTTTTGGCTTTAACCATCTCTTGCTAAGGTGTATCATCGCCATCACAGAAATAGTGCATGTTCCAATTCTTAAAAATGATCAAACGATTGCACAATCTCTGGTGACGTCACAAAGCATCATAGTGACGTCAAAAGCAGTGGAAAATATTTATCATCGTAATGTTATCCTATCTACCAAATTTGGCCAATTAGCCTCAGGGGATGGAAAGTCATGTTGAGTCAAAGTTTGAATGACGCATTTTGGGGGGTGATTTGGAGATTAGTGACCTGGGGTGAAATTGACACCGCATTTCCCCGTCGCGCAAAGGATATCGGCACTCAAATTTTACCCTCAGCGGACTTCAACTCGCTCGCGCAGGCGTAGGTTAATGGATAACAAATTTAAAAATAGCAGGGAAGGAAGCGTATATTCTCACTCAAGCACGTTAAGGCCTGGGATTCTAAATTGGCTTGGTGCTAGTCCCCCAAAACGTAAAATTTGCCTTAAATTGCTTTAATCTATTTAAAGCAGGCAAATTGTTGGTGTAGTGATAAAACTCGACGAACTTGAATTTTGGTGTCATTTTTTAGTACGGAGTGACGTCACAAGCCATGTCACGTGACTAAACAGTAAATTGCTTTTCCGGTGATGGAGGAAACATCTAACTATACAATTATGGTGAAAATGGATAGGCCTCAGGAATAAAAACATCGTACTGTCTTGGCTGCTGAGCTATCATTTACCGTTAACGAGATATAAGGGTCGGAATCAGGTCACGTGACCCAATCGACATATCAGCCCCTTAAAACACCTTAAAGGAGCAAACTTTTTCCACCAGCTAAGACACCACTATATAGAACTACAACACAGAAATATTATTAGCTATTAACTTTTCCATAAGCAGTGAAACTCACCACCGGAGAAATTTTTGAACTTTGAAACATGAAAATGTCACGTGACTGGCCACGTGACCAGTGTATCGGCCCAAATTTCATACTAAAACATTTCACTCGACGACTGTTAACTATCCTGAAAGGTTCATGCTCCATCATTAATTATTAGCAAAGATATTTGGAATTTTGTAATTTTGTCGATTTTCTGAGCTGACCCAGGCCTTAATACACTTGAGCATGATTTGAACGACACCAAACTCGAGGGAATCGACAAAGTTTTAGTATGTTTTCTTTGTGTATTCCACAAAAAGATCTAGCGGGGGATTTCCGGGGACGAAAAGGATCTGTTTGATAAATGTGGCAAACTATGGGCTTATTTGAATCAATCTGTTTGGATTTTTATGCCTACGATTGCTGTAGTCTTCTACCAAGTTATCTAGGTAAGAATCTGGATCTAGCGGGCGAACTAGCAGCTCAAATCTGTATTTTTAGTAAGCTCGTGTTGTCACTCGGGGCCTGTAGTTTGCCAGATGAACTGATGCGGAACATTCTGTGAGTCTGCATTTAAGATGAACATAAATACTCGAATTATTGACCGCATTTCTTCATTTGAGACTAGTGAAGTATTTGTGATTGAGTTTTGTTAGTTTTCTCTGTAATGAAGCAGCAAACTACGACTACATGATGATATTTAGCGTATTATAAGGTAACTTTCCATTTACTCGATGATTGCAAAGGCTTCTGGTCGAACAGACGAGGGTTCAAATCACCGTGCCCAGCGTGGTTACATCGAAATGCTTTACAGGCGTTTAGCAAGGAAGGAATGAATCTTATGCTTGTCATATGTTTGATTTCCAGTAGTGTCACGCCACTCTTCCGACTTCTTGCCGACGGCCCGAAACCTTGAAAGTGTAGCGATAAGTCCCAAGAGGTCTGGGGGAGAACATTTTTTTATTTATTTTGCGAACGTGTCCCAAGGATTCTTCCCTGAGCCGACACACTACGCCGATCACGGTCCAAGGTTTCGGGCCGTCGGCAAGAAGTCGGAAGAGTGGCTTGACTCGCAAACTGTTCAGCAGATCGTACTGAACATCGCTTTTGCCGGTTTAATTTAAAAAAAAAGGTTAAAATAGAACGTGAAAAAGCAAAGTCGAAAGTTTTAGCTCAGTTGGTAGGAAAGATACATCATCTGACTTTAATGTTTCCGAGGTCAAATGCCAAATAACTGATAATTGAGTGGAATTCGGGTCTCGAATACAGCTGGTAGCGTGTTTATAGCGTGGTATTTGATAAAATGGCGCCTGAGTTGCCAGCCTTCCAAAGTCTTTATAGACACCGGGAGCAAATGTGAAAATGTCACTATTTCAACCCAAAGTGGCATAAAGGGAAGGAAGAAAGACTCAAATGAAGGTATGTGATATAAATATCTTTATTTTCTCAGATAAACGATATAAAATTCATTCTTACAGTTCCCACATATTTAATACACAGATTGTAAGCTTGGACTGCATGTGGTTTATATGGTGAATGTCTTGTCTTCTTTTCTAGGGTTTAAGAGCCCTTTTAGGCATGAAATCTAGTGTTGTTATCTCTTGTCTGACTCATCCCAACGAACCCTCTCGTGCAATAACAACATTGAATTCCATGCTCGAAGGGGCTCTTAAACCTCAGGAAAGAAGACAAGACAATCAACAGCAAATAAACAAGGAGCAATTACGACTCAATATATATTCAAATACTGGAGCATTTTTCTCAAAGAATGTCCATTTTGTATGGCATTTGCATTGTCCTGTTCGCTGGACTCAGGATTTGATGCAGGATATGGTGGATTCATCGGGCACAATCCTATTGTTCTAAGCGGCATCAAGCAAACCAAAACAAATCTCTAATGACTTGGCTATGCGTGAGTGAGCTCGTCGATCTGCTCTGGACACGATTAACATTTCAAACGATTGACTTCGAGCTCTTTTATTTGCCAGAACAAAAGGCTGGTCACTTAAACAAAAGGTTGCATACTCTTGGCTTTTCTTTTTGTTTTGGATTCTTTATGTTAGACTCGCCTCGAGGGAAATGCGACTCATTATTATTCGGATTCTAGCCAAAAGCGGGAAAGAACAGCGCGCAAATTTGAAAAGAAGGTGGCTCAGTATACAAAATCCCTTCCTGGGGGGACGAAATAAGCTGCAGTCAAGCACGACAAAAACTACGTCCCTAAAATCTTAAAGTGCTTCTGAATGAATCTGTTTATTTCAACCACTTGCAGCTTAACAGCTGAATTACAGGTCAGGTCACGTCATATTACATAATATATAGATTATATTACGAATAAATTATGAAAATCGCACAGTGACAAAATGACCAAATTGGTCTGTATTAAATTTGGGCTTGTGTTTAAGGGGGTGCCTAAGATTGTACCTGGTGTCAGATACGGGGCTAGCGTGTAAAAGCTGCGCAACAGGGCTTCCCTGCTGGAGCGCGCCCACGAACCTGCAACAAGCGTCTAAGCGACGAGCTTCAAGCGTGAGTAAACTAGCTTGCGCCCAAGCATCCCCGTACCTAACACCAGGGAAAATGGTAGCCAACGCTCTCTCTGAATTATTTCCAATGCATTGGCGAGGTATTGAGGCATGTGTGCAAACACCGCACAGCCATACTCTAAGTACAGACCTCACCAGGGAACAATAGACATCTACAATATCCTTGACAGCCACACCGTTAGCCTTCAGTTTCCTAACCGCGTATAATCTCCTGTTAGCATTCTTAAGTATGAACTCACAATGTGTGGACCAAGTTAAGTCAAAGAAAAGAAACGAATATATAAATTTAGGCACTGCCTAAAATTAGGCACTGCCTAAAAGCGGAGCTCGAATTAATGCTTTACTATCATCGAGTTATCGTCTATCGACTTTTATAATTTTGGTGACGTAATTCCACCAGACCTTGGTGGCGTAAACCCTTGCCTCCAAGATAGTTTTACCCAAGTTTGGTGATCTAAATGTTGCCTCCTTGAGATATTGTTGCCTCCTTGAGATATTCTACCTTTGATGACGTCATCGATGACGTCATGTCACGTGACCTTGATGGTGCATCCCCCTTGCATCCAAGATAATTTTACCCAAGTTTGGTGAGCTAGCGATGTTGTCTTCTTGAGATATTGACTTTTCTAGTTTTGATGACGTCATCGATGACGTCATACCACGTGACCTTGGTGGTACATCCCCCTTGCCTCCAAGATAATTTTACCCAAGTTTGGTGACCTAGCGATGTTGTCTACTTGAGATATTGACTTTTCTAGATTTGATGACGTCATCGATGACGTCATGCCACGTGACCTTGGTGGTGCATCCCCCTTGCCTCCAAGATAATTTTACCCAAGTTTGGTGTCTTAGCGATGTTGTCTTCTTGAGATATTAGGGACTTTAAGATAGTCGACTACGGTAGGATGGGACGGTTGAAGGCGCATACGAGGACCTGGGGCGAGTACGGTCAGATGGCGCGAAAAATGTCAGCTTTAGATGCGGACGACAACAACAAACTACTATACGGTCAGTCGAGAAGTTGTCTCCATGTCTTTTGAAGACGTGCGAAATTCTCTGGTTTTTGCGCTTACAGAAGGCTTAATTACTGAAGAAGAGTTTCTTATTTTATACGAGGAATACGAGTCCGTGAATCCACTGTATCCTTACTGGGAATTCGAGCCATTCTGTCTTGATTCCTTGAGTTCAAGCGAGTGCAAATCCGAGTTTCGCCTCGAAAAGAACGACATTCCAGTTGTTGCCGAGGCCTTGCGAGTTCCTGCTAGGTTTAGGTGCCCACAGGGGACAGTTTGCGATGGATTGGAGGGATTGTGCATTCTCCTGAGAAGGTTTGCATATCCATGTCGGTTTTTTGACCTCATACAAAGATTTGCCCGCCCGGTACCAGAACTGAGTTTGATAACAAATACTGTTCTCGACTGGATCTACAATCAACATGGTTTTCGATTGACCTCATGGGATCAAACATTTCTTACACCTCCGTTCTTGGAATCTTATGCTAGAGCAGTTGAACGACAAGGGGGTCCTTTGAGGAATTGTTTTGGATTTATAGATGGGACAGTTCGGGAAATATGCAGACCAGATACAAATCAACGGGTGGTATACAACGGTCATAAGAGGGTGCACGGACTAAAGTTTCAGTCAGTTGCATTACCAAACGGTCTTATAGGGAATTTGTATGGCCCTGTTGAAGGACGTCGTCACGATGCAGGTATGCTAAAGGATTCTGATCTCCTACGCGATCTTACAAGAGTGGCATTGAACACCAGAGGTGGGGTCCTTTGTTTATATGGAGACCCAGCCTACCCTCTTCGTCCTACTCTTATGGGACCATACCGCCTTGGAGATGTGCCAGTCCTCACACCCGATATGGAAGCATTTAACACAGCGATGAGCTCTGTCAGAGTTTCTGTTGAGTGGCTTTTCAATGACGTGTCAAATTACTTCAAGTTCATTGACTTCAAAAAGAACCTCAAGATAGGAATGAGCGCAGTTGGGAAACAGTATATAGTCTGTGCCCTTCTCAGGAACATATTAACTTGTCTTTATGGCAACATTACCTCAGATTTTTTTCAAGTAGAACCACCATCCGTTCATGACTATTTGGCATAGACAAGTGTTGGCAAAACCAGGTTACCAAATTGAAAATTATGAAAAATCTAAATCAACCATACATTATTATTTTGGCTAGTTCTTTTTGAAAATTATCTGAGGCTTGTAGGCTTAGCCACTTATAGACCTTAACAGTTTACAAACCCAATAAAAGAACAGGTGTTTTTGGGATTCATCCTGATTTTGTTCTTGTACATAAACAACTAATTTCCCCTCCCAAGATTTTGAGTGTTGATATTACAGGACAGGGTATAAAATTTTTAATATAATAGCTAAGAACTTGCAATGGTATTAGAAAATCCAAGAAAAGATCCACTCCTCAGCCAGAGGAATTCACCTGAAGGCTCCTAAAAAACCCTGTGTTCTATTGGAAATAATAATGAAAAATACAGTGATTTTTTAGAAATAGGAAGATACAGCCTCCCTCTGTAATGTCAAATTCCCTCCATGGTGGGTGTAGATCTATTTGGTAATTACATACCTTGTAGCTGATACATTCTGGAGAGGATTTGGGGAAAAATAATAAAATCTACAGGCTTATGAGGATTCATTTTAACCACAGTGAGGATTCATGAATGGCCTAGAAAAACAGCCTAGATCATGTAACATTTTTTCCAACTTTTATCATGAGAAAATCAAATAGATCTCAAATGTGACAAACATACATGCTTACAGATAGCAAAGAAATTGTAGGAGTCCATGATCAATTACAGTAACACCCGCATATAAGAACAAAACAAGATCAGCCTAAGAATTGTAATCTTGTTCTTATTAAATGGTAAGAGTGTCATAATTACAACACATGTAAGTTTGTTTGCTGTCAGATAACTACATAACTCTATCAGCTGTCAAGCTGTCTTTGTTTTGGCATTAATGTAATCAAATCAAAGATTAACTAATTATATATGTTTAATTTTCCAAAAATATGCTAATTATGATATCTCTAGCAACATGTTTTGGAGAGTATTACTAAATAAAAAATGAACATTTTAAGAACATTTTGAGGCTGATTTGTCATTACCAAGCACCCCATAAATAAGAATTCAATCAGCCTGACCCCTGAAATTGTGTGTTCTAATATGCAGGTGTTTACTGTATCTTATCCAATTTTGACTAGAGTATATAGCTATTCTAAAGCAGGTTGTAGTAAGCAAGGAAGATCTGGGATGCTAGTAGGAAAAATATAATAATAAGCATGAGAATGGGTATATTCACATCCATTCTCTCTACTGAGTGACAACAAACTTTTTTGAAATAGTTATAAAAGCATGTTTTACAAAACAAAACCCTCCATGCGGATTAGTACATGTTATTACTTTGCTTGGCTAAATCACCATTGTAACTTTATGCATTTAGCTGTATTTTACTAAACCAACAGAACATTAAAATATTCTGAACTAAGAACACAAGTAATTGTGTTAAAATCTTCCATTCTAAGTATCAAATATAAAAAAAAGCTTTGTGTAAAGTTTGCCTTAGAAGTTCACTCCTTTGACATTTTCTGAAGCATCACCACCATCAACTGTTGCATCTGCTGGGCCTGCTGTTGTTGCATTGTGAATTGCTGCTGCTGCTGAAGTGCTTGCTGCTGTATGTGCTGTTGCTGTTGTAGCATTTGCTTCTCAAACTGCTCTTGACGCTTACTTTGAAGTGCTATTTCATCTCTTCGAATGCCCATTTCCTCCTTTCGTAGTTCTGCGTCATCCTGTCGTTTTGTCTCTAGAAATTCTAGAGCACCCCCACTTCCTCGTCTTCTTTTCCGTCCTCTCCCTCCACTATGAGCACCCTCATCATCCGAGTCAGCTGCAGCTGCAGTCTTGGACCATGTCTTCATGGCAGCATCTCTTGCTGCCATGGCTTTTTTTCTATCATTCTTCTGTTGATCACCTTCCTTAGCAGTTGCAGCATCTAGCTCTGTCTTTGCTGATTTCATCTTTTCATCTATTTCTTCCAAGAGTGTCTCATTCTCACTCAAAGGGTTGGGGATTGTCCCTGACTCTCCCTCTTCTTTTCTCATTTTGGCTCTGAACTCTTTCATAAGGTTCTGGAATCTTTCTCTGACACTTCTTTCACTTCTTGGTGATGCCTGAAATATCAGATGCTGGTTAACCCAGAGGCCACTTCAGACCATGCTGTGCCAGATTCCTTTGTGTTTTTCTTGAATTTGAATGGCTCGATAGTCCGCACCTCTATCAACAGGAGTCTGTCTTTTGGTGTGGTCCATCTGAATGTCCCACTAAACAAAAAAAGATGTGAAATTAGTAAATTCAGCCAGTAAACAGATGTATTTTTCATTTTTCCCCCCATTCTAAGCTTGACAGATGAAGGATATCAGCATAAACAAAACCATAGAGGTGTAAAATCTAAGAAAAATATGAGAAACACTTCTGCTCTCACTCTCAGGATGTAAAATCACTTTAAATAACAAGAGAAACAAATCAAGAAAACAACAACAAAAAAGCTGTGTCAAGCCCTTTTCCAAAAACATAGCCAAAAGGGAACATACATAGATGCAGATCACTCTATTGTCTTTTTAAAGAAAAGAAAAAGAAACAGAATTTCAATGACAATTCGATAAGAAGGCTTAATTAAGGACGATCAAATTCATCTTATTTTGACTGCAGGCGCCCTGTAAAATTAAAAAGCATCTAATACAATTTTAGATTGAAATGAAGAAATGATAAAATGAAATCAAGTTACTTACTTATTCCGCAGATCAATTGATGTATCCCTGAAATAAAATGAAACACAATTTGAATCAGATGAAATGCTTCTGTTGGCCTGGAAGGGCGAGGGATTAAACTAACTTACAAGAATTTAACAAACGACATTTGAGTTAAATTTTGTTTGTAACTCAACGGATTTAAAACAGAAAAACATTGACGAATAAGAACAACAAAAGATTGACTGTAATATACTTAAAGCAGATTCAAAACATTCTTAGACCAAACCGAGAGTCATCTGCCAACTAACATGACACAACTTCACTTCAATCGTTTCTGTTCTGTGGAATTTCAGGGAGAAAATTCGGCTAAATTACTTTTAAAATCTCCTTACCTTTCCAGTGATCTCTTTTCCTCTGCCATGCCGTGAAAAAAGAAAATGAAGCTGAAGCTGCATCACCAAATAAAAAGAAAAACAATTACGCTCTATTATCACAAACTTGCCAGTCGCCAGTCAAGTAAAAAAACGAAGAAACTCCGCCAGCCAACAAGTAGAAATATTAAACTACAAATTTTCGCGCTCTTCGTCCGCTTTTCCAACTCACAAGATCAGACAAACAGAACAAAATCTCTCTTTAACATTTTGTATGTGAAATTAAGTGAATATATCAAAAGAAACGTGAAGAAAATTAATGGAAATCCCTTACCGTCTTGACTGGACTTGACCGTAGTCTCTAGTACGAGAAACCCCGCGAAAACTCACCGTCCCAAGAGCACGACGGTCACATGTCACGTGTATTTTGCGTGACGTGACAGCTATCCCACCGTCCCATCCTACCGTAGTGTACTATCTTAAAGTCCCTATTGACATTTCTAGGTTTGATGACGTCATACCACGTGACCTTGGTGGTGCATCCCCCTTGCCTCCAAGATAATTTTACCCAAGTTTGGTGACCTAGCAATGTTGTCTTCTTGCGATATTGACTTTTCTAGAATTGGGATACCTGTGTTAGGGACGGACGGACAAACACACGGAATCACCACTATAGGTTTTATTCAGGAAAGAAAAGAAAAAAATCATATCTTCGGAAAAACAGCTCCAATAACGAACAAACTTGACAAAGGTTGCCTTTAGGTTCATAGCTATCTAACATTAAAGTCACGTGGTATGACGTCACTGATTACGTCATAAAAAATGCCAAAATGTCTCAAACCACTCAAAAGCGACTTGATGGTTATAGCGGAACTCTGGTGAAGCCCCATAGGCTAATGTGTGGTATTAAAACAAAATGAAATAATATATAGATTTAGCCACTGGCTAAAAGCGGAGCTCCTGGTTATAAAGTTTTCTGTGTGAATGAAAGGGATTCCCATGTGTACATGGTTTACATGGTTGCTTTAGAGTCTTCCCTTCACGAGATATTAATTTTCAAGCATAAATGACATCATCGATGACGTCATATCACGTGACCACTTCATTTCGCTCATCGAATGACCTAGACTACACTACCAAAGTTTGGTTGTTTTAGAGTATTCCCTTCACGAGATAGTAATTTTTCAAGCATAGATGACGTCATCGATGACGTCACATCACGTGACCACTTTATTTCGCTCATCTGGTGACCTGGACTACATTACCCAAGTTTGGTTGGTTTAGAGTCTTCCTTTCATGAGATATTAATTTTTCAAGCGTAGATGACGTCATCGATGACGTCATATCACGTGACCACTTCATTTCGCTCATCTGGTGACCTGGATTACATTACCCAAGTTTGGTTGCTTTAGAGTCTTCCCTTCACGAGATATTGATTTTTCAAGCATAGATGACGTCATCGATGACGTCATATCACGTGACCACCTCATTTTGCTCATCTGGTGGCCTAGACTACACTACCCAAGTTTTGTTGTCTTAGAGTCTTCCCTTCACGAGATATTGATTTTTCAAGCATAGATGACGTCATCGATGACGTCACATCACGTGTCCGTGTTACAGCACCCCCCTTGTGGCATAGACAAAATATTCCAAGTATGGTTGTCTTAGCATGTACCCTTGAGGAGATATAATTTTTTCTTTGCATACCACAGGGTTCCCATGTGTACACGGACGGACGGACGACGGACGGACGGCGTACGCTGTAGGTTTAATACCAGAAAAATAAAGAAAAAATCATATCTCCCGAAGGGAAGCTTCTATAGAAGCCAAACTTGGACAAAGTTTCAA